>JAOPSE010000005.1:77671459-78271459 GCA_029449295.1 Zea luxurians
AACATGCTCACGCTTACTCGGTTTAGGGTGACCACTATACCCTACTAACGGAGCAATCGGCTTAAGTCGGCAATAACTTAATGCGGTGCAACATGCTCACACTTACTCAGCTTAGGGTGACCACTATACCTTACCAACAGAGCAATCAGCTTAAGTCGGCAATGACTTGAGATGGTGCAACATGCTCACATCTGCTCGACTTAGTATAACATGCTCACGATCACTCATCTTAGGGCGATTTCTATGCCTCATCAGCCAGTCGATTAGCATGAAATAGGAAATAACTTCAAAACCAGCACACTGCATTTACTTCTGCAATCATAACAACTGTTGAATTCCAACAATAGAAAAACGAAAATAACATTCAGTACCAAGAATTTGTTCTAACAGAGTATTCAGGCACATTGATCACATACACATATAGTTCATGAATGTACTCAGTATTTCTACTTGGCAATATTTTTCTTAGGAGCAACGATGAAGAAGGACAACTCGAGGAATCAGGAGTAGCTTTGACATCGGCGATTATATCATCAGGAACAACTACGCCCGGCCTTCTCATCAAGATCCGCCCTGCACGAATGGCTTTATCCATAACCTTGTCGTGCTGGGCCTTCAAAATGGTGGAATTATCTTCTGCGGCTTTAGTAGCTAGTCGAGTGGCCTCTAGCTCCTGGACGACCAATTTCTTGGAGGCGCGCAGATCCTTGATGATGGAATCTTTGCTCGACACCAACTGCCTAAGACGCAAGACCTCATCCTGGGATACTTGCAACTCGTGACGATGGTAATCCAGATCCCCCATGGTAAAGCGATGGCTCCTCTCCAAGATGGTCAGAGAATTGATGGCGTCACGATACAACCTATCAAGGTTATCGCGAGAAGCCACAAGTACCCGTATCTCCTCCTGCAGACGAGAATCAGTTCTCAAGCATCTAGTGAGCAGTAAAGTCACATCAGAGAAAGTCAAGTAAGCTTACCTCGTTAGCTGCCTTTTCAGAGTCAAGCTGAGCACTAAGAGAGGAATTCAAAGAATTGGTGTCGTCTAAAGAAGCAAAAACCCGTGCCAGGTCGATCTGACCTTGAGAATATTTCTCCTCGAGTTCAGAGTACCACTGGGTCATATCTAACAAGAAACAATGCCAGAAGAACACACCATTAAAAGTAGACTGACCAATCAGCCAGGAAAGAAACAAAGACACTAACCAGCGTTTGACATTTTCAAATCAGATATCTGTTTCTGAAGCAGCAACGGATTCCACTACGTCAAAGACAGAGCTCCTTCTGGGATAGAGGCACCATGAAATCTCAACTGACTAGCCATCCCATCGACCAAAGCCTGATATTAAAAACGAATGAGTACAAAGACATTGATTCACCAGGAGTATTGCCAAAACAGAAAAAGCCAAGTTACCCGAAGATTAGAGAAGAACAATGGAAATCCTAAATCATGAGAAGCTAGTTGGTGGCTTTACGAAGGAATATCAACCAGGACAATCTAAAGAGCTTCGCTAGGGATTGATTCAACCTCACTAGCAGGCATCAGAACTCTGGCATCCAGTGTGCCAACCTCCAAGGCGACTCCCTCACTTGAAGCATGCACTGCTGTTATGCCACCAGAACGTGGCGGAGAGGACCCGACATTGACATCCATGGAGGTATGAGAAGGGGAGCTCACTCGAACACCCTCGGGGGCTAGGTCGCCGCTCGCACTACCCATCAGAGTCGGATCATCACCGGCAACACCCTCGGGGGCTGGGTCACAGTTTGTGCTACCCGCCTGAGCTAGATCATTACCAGCAACACCCTCAGGGGCTAGGCAACCGCCAGCACCACCCTTGAGGACTGGGCTCTTCGCAACAGCCACCTCTAAGGCTGAAGGACCCTTAGCCACCTCCATGGGAGTCGGGCGATCATGACCAACCTCTGGACATCGAAGACTACCCTCCAAAGTCGACGATGCGCGAGATGCTGCTCGGGAGGTTTCTAATCCCACATCCAGAATATCAGAGCAAACATCCATCATGTCATCGTCAGTTGGCTCCGATAGCATATCCTTAGGAACAACATCTTCGAGAGCCTGATCAAAATCAGTTATAGATAATTCTTGCAGGCTGACAAGAGCAGACAAAGCTGGAGAAGGAATGTCGCTATCCCCCCACTGACTCTGTAACGCCGACTGTTCTTCCAAACCAGTGGGACCTCCTCCTCCTCTTCTTCGTCCTCGTCAACAATACGGACAATAGATGGCGCCGGGTCACACCCATTGGGATTAGCTTTGGTAGGGTCACACCCATTGGGATCAGCATCAGCAGGATTGCACCCATTAGGATCAGCTTTGGCAGGGTCACACCCATTGGGATCAACATCAGCAGGATTGCACTCATTGGGGTCAACTCCAGTAAAGATTTCTACCGGTACTTCTTTAGCAGCAGGAGCAGAAGGGCCAGCGTCCTAGTCCAAACATGACAATCGCCGAAGTCGTCTCTTTTTCTTTTTCTTCCCCTCGACGGGTGCAGTTGGACGACTGACCCGGCGAAGACGCTTCGGGCGAGTACCTTTAGGCTTTCGGGTATCTACCACTTGGTCAAGCTCTGGTATAGTTGCAACAGCCATTGGTTCAGCAGGGGCCGAGTCAGAAGAATCCCCAGCCAACATATCCAGCATAGCACTTATCTCTACATCACCTGGACTCGTAGGCATCTCAAAATGAACTTGCCTCTCATCATTGGGAATATCACCGAGTGAAGCAATCAGGACCTCAATATCTTCGGGAGAGGGTCGCACTCTAAGACCCAGACCACTATCACCGACAGGAGGATTGGACACAAAATTGCAAAAGGACTTGGAAGGGGGCAGATTCCAAGCAGAATAAGCGACAGGAGCACCAATATTTGACACTTTGCCTCTCAAGATCATCTCTAGTCGGCTCACCAAATCCACATCAGGAATCCTCTTGTTGATAACCCGGGTTGAGTCGGTGACACCACTGTATAAGTAAGCCAGGTATGCTCTGTCCTTCAGAGGCTGAATATTCTTAAAAACAAAATCTGCAACCACAGCTTCAGCGGTCAGACCTTTCTCCTTCAGCAAACAAATTTCAGCAAGCAGAACCTTGGCTTCTTTTATCTTCAAAGCTGTAGGAGACTCAATCCAACTCGGAGTGTGCACATCTGGTTGTCTCCCTGACCGAGGGGGGAGGGAATCGCCATGGTTTTCCACAATGAACCACTCTAAGCGCCATCCTTTAATGTTGTCCTTAAGTGGGATATCGAGGTACTATGTTTTCCTCCCACAGCGCATCTCCAGGCTTGCACCGCCCACAAGCTGGTGCTACCCCCCAGCCATCCTAGGGCGACAGTGATACAAGTACTTCCACAGACCGAAGTGAGGAAGAATTCCAAGGTAGGCCTCACACAAATGAACAAAAATAGAAATTTGCAGAATAGAGTTGGGATTCAGGTGAGTCAAATTTAGATGGTAAAAGTCAAGGAGACCGCGAAAGAAGGGAGAAATGGGAAGGGCAAGACCACGAATAAGAAAAGGAACATAAACAACGGACTCGTGGGTATCCTATGTCGGGACAATAACCCCACGACAAACCCGCCAAGAACAAAGCTCCTTGGGAGGAAGAATCCCGACATCGACAAGGTGGATAAGATCCGACTCAGAAACAACAGACATATGATTACCTACGAAAGGCAACTGGCTGTTGGGATCGATAGGAGGAATGACCACAGCGGCAAAATTCTGGTTCTTCCGCTTAGGCGCCATCGCAATCTCATCGGCGAATTGGGCGGAAGCGAAATGAAAGGGAAACAAAGGATGTTTGGAGGCAAAAAAGTGAGACTAGGGCTTAGGACGCGGAGGCGTGCGACGACGAGATACAAATGGGGTTTTCTCAGGTCAGATATCGTTTCTCAAAAGTGCTAAGTCATCACTTGGGAAAAAAGCAGGATTTCATGACTCGGCTGTTGCCTCTAAAACGCTGACGTCACCAAAAACCACTCGGCTATTACTTCTAAAACATCAACACAGCCCAGTATGACTCGACTGTTACCTCTAAAACGCCAACGTCACCAGAAACCACCCGACCGTTACTTCTAAAAACGACAGCGTGATCTAGCATGATTCGGATATTACCTCTGAAGGCACCAACAGTAACTCAGTCATTTTTCTCCACATAAACGTTGGCAGAATTGAATACGACCCAATAGTAACAAGTGGTTACTCCAGCATTACTTCTAAGAACAACGGTTGCGTCGGACATAAATACAAGTTGCTGATTGATTATAAAGGAACGTCGGAAAGGCAAAAGATATGCATAGAGCCGTCCTTCTTCACAAATTCAAAGACCGACTCATTATGAGCCGTCCTTCTTCCCGTTTTTCGACACATTACATTACTACATTACACTACTACACTACTTACACTACACTATACTACTAACTACTACTACATTATTCCACTAATACTAATACTATTTCTACTACTACTTATCTATACTAATATTTAAGCCAGTGGCGCTTTGCCACTGGCCCTGCTGCTACCGCCGCCGCCCTTGCCATCGCCCTTGCCACCGTCGCCATCGCCGTCACCGTCGCTGTCGCCGTCGCCGCCGTCACCCTCACCCTCACCGCCGCTCTCCTCCTCGGACGAGTTGGAGGAGTTCTCCTTGCCCGAGGAGACCTCCGACTCATCCGAGTCCTCGAGCCCAGAGCGCTCGATAGCCTGGATGTATGTCCACACCTCGGCGGTGATCCCCTAGGAGTCATCCGAATTATCGCATGACGCCGGGGGAGAGGCGTGGACCGGAGACCTCTCGGACTCGGAGGAAAACTCCTCCTCCGAGTACTCGGAGTCGCCGAAGTCCTCCGAGGGAGGACTCGGCTCGCGCTTCCGTTTGTCACCAGAATGGTGCGATGAACTCTTGCTCTTCTTCTTCTTGCCCATGGTTGAGAGGAAAAGAATAGAAAAGAGGAGACTAAGCAGCGAACGACAGAAGAGATGTGTGAAGACGCTAGTGGATCAAGTGCTCTATTTATAGAGGCAGAAGGCAACCGCTCATCTCCTACCACGGTCACTGAACAATCGCAAATATTCAAGAGGCCATTCAACTCGTCTGGAAACAAGTCAGGCAGCAGGCGCCGTTTCACGTAACATGACACCCATTGGGACTCAAGTCAACTGCTTGGACGATATGATTACACCCCATGGTCACATCAAGTTACTACTCAGAGGCAGTCCGCTAAATGCTCAGCGCACCAAGCCATCCCTTGGCTACACCCATTGGGGGGGATGTCCAGGATTTTTTAATAGATTTTCCCAAGCAGTCGCATCCATACAGTATACGCAATGAATGTATCAAGGCAGAAGGAAAATATCGATAGAGATCGGAGGAAAACCAAAAATAGCTACTAAAGTACAAGTCTAATCAATAGAAGCATTGAAGCACAAAGCGAAATAAAGACCAGCCAAGAGCCATCTATCGGACATCCAATCCGTCGCCGATCAAATAAATTTCAAACTGGTGCATGGGCAGACTGTGTTGCTGATCTCAAAAGACAAAAACCATATGCTGACCTCTAAAGCATAAACTGATGATATAGTGCTGAATTCTAAGGCATAAAAGGAAGATGAGATAATGCTAAATTCTAAGGCATGAAATGAAGGTGAGATAATGATTTCTAAGAGCGTGAGATGAAGACCTTTGAGTGTATTATTTTCAGTAATCCACTCAAAGCTCGGGGGCTACACCCATTGGGTGCACCTTCTGTGCACCCAATGAATCCTGAAACCCTGAGAACAAAATGCTGACCTCTAAAGCATAGATCGAGGATAAAATGCTGATCTCTAAGGCATAAGTCTAAGTCAGAAACAATGATTTCTAAAAAAGCATGGGATGAAGACCTTTGAGTGGATTATTTTAAGTAATCCACTCAAAGCTCGGGGGCTACACCCATTGGGTGCACCTCCGGTGCACCCAATGAATCCTCGACCCCTGAGAACAAAATGTTGATCTCTGAAGCATAAGCAGAGCACTGATTTCTAAAGATTAAAGCAAAGACCATTGAATAATGTCAAAAGAAGATAATAGAAGATCGTTTTTACCAAATCACCTAGAGTTAGAGGTAACAGCTTAACAGACATGTTTCCAAACCGCAAGCTGGACCTGGAATCTTTGGGCCGATTATTTCAAAATCAACACAAAGATTGGGGGCTTGTGGGGGACAGATATCCCCCGGGTCCACTAGAAGGCAAGAAGGCCTTGCAAAAGGCCCCAGACCCATTGTTTCGCAAGGCAATCCCTTCGTGGGCCAGGGGAGGAACTTCCAGCAGAATGGATCAACGCGAGATCGGGTCAACTCGAGCCCATGCGGTTCGTTGAATTCAAGCGCTATTTGCAGCAGCGATCCGAGTCTCCCGCGCAGTGCCCTTAGACTTCGGAACTGAGTGAAGTTAAGTCGGCAGGATTATAGGAAGATAAGCTCAGTCGTTTCGCTATCATTTAGCGGAATCCCATTCTAAGGATTCTTGTGGTTCCGGGGAATCTAGCTACAGGAGAACCAGGAACGGGGAGCTCTCCCCTTTTTCCGCCCGACTCTTTGATCTTAACTTAAGAATGCTGGTTTTAAGAACGAGTGATTGCCCTTCTCCGACCCTTACTGCCCAACCGGAGAGCGGACGGCTAATGTGTTCCACTTATTGAACAGGATCTATGGTCGGTCCGTGACCCCTGGACGCCGAAGGCGTCCTTGGGGTGATCTCGTAGTTCCTACGGGGTGGAGACAATGGGGTCGGTCCATGGATTTTCCTTCCTTTTGCCACATTTCGCTCAAAGGGTTGAAGGGAGATAGTGCATCAAGCTATTCGCAAGGGCCAACTTGATCCTCTTCCCCAGGGATCCCAGATGAGGGAAGCCTAGGAGAGCCGCCGACTCCAACTATCATCCATGTACGATCCATACTAGATCTGACCAACTGCCCATCCTACCTCATGTTGTTATCATATCCGCGTGTAACGCCCCACGATCGAGTATATAAGGCCTAGGGGGCACCCCTTCAAGAAGATATCTCTCATTCATTAGCCACCCACTCAACTCTCTAGCATCCCTCGTACTAGAGAACTCCCATGTAACCCTCCTCATAAAAGATCCACACCAGGACGTAGGGTGTTACGCATCTCAAAGCGGCCCGAACCTGAGCAAAATTGCCCACTGTCTCTCGTGCATCTAGCACGAACCATCGAGCTACAGTCGGTTACACCGTCCTACTCCAAAAAGCACCTCGAGGGGCAACCCCAGGTACGCGATCCGACCCAAAACACCGATAGGTTGTGTTCAACAGGATTATCTACCAAGCGGATTGCACTCTCATTATCACATAGGAGTGGGACTTGCTCAGATTGTAGCCAAAGTTTTGGAGGGTTTGCCTCATCTAAAGTAGTTGCACGTAACACTATCCTACGACAACATACTTGGCCTCGCCGGTGGATAGGGCAACGGATGTTTGTTTCTTAGAGCTCCAAGACACCAGGGACCATCCCAGAAATTGAAAAGTCCCTGATGTGCTCTTCCTATCAACCTCGCACCTGGCATAGTTGGAATCTGAATATCCGATTAAGTCAAAGGTAGACCCCTTTGGATACCAGGTCCCAAAGCAAGGTGTATGAACTAAATATCTAAGAATTCGCTTCACGGCCACAAGATGGCATTTCTTGGGGTCGGATTGAAATCTAGCACACATGCATACGCTAAGCATTATATCTGATCTACTAGAACAAAGATAAAGCAATGAACCTATCATAGACCGGTATGCTTTTTGATCAACGGACTTACCTCCTTTATCGAGGTCCAAGTGTTCGTTAGTCCCCATTGGCATAGGATCCACTTTCCCGACCTTGAAAGAATTAGAAATGAGAAAATCTCTTAAGGCATTCATACCATGCTCTTGGTGCTTGCTTAAGTCCATAGAGCGCCTTAGAGAGATTATAAACATGGTCGGGATATCTGTCATCCTCGAAGCTAGGGGGTTGTTCCACGTACACCTCCTCCTTGATTGGTCTGTTGAGAAAGGCGCTCTTCACGTCCATTTGAAACAACTTAAAAGAGTGGTGAGCAGCATAGGACAATAATATGCCAATTGACTTGAGCCTAGCTACAGGAGCAAAAGTCTCCCCAAAATCCAAACCTGCAACTTGAGCATAACCTTTTGCCACAAGTCGAGCCTTGTTTCTTGTCACCACACCGTGCTCATCTTGCTTTTTGTGGAACACCCACTTGGTTCCCACAACATTTTGCTTCGGACGTGGCACAAAACTCCATACTTCATTTCTCCTGAAGTTGTGAGCTCTTCCTACACTGCCAATACTGTGCCAACACTCTTCTTTGAGTTCTTGTTCTATCTAGGGATATTATCTTTTACGAAGTTGACAGAGTGTCTAGTCTGCTTCAACCTCTCTTCCTCCTGGACACACTGTGCCAAGAGTTGATCTATGTTCCACTTATCAGTGACACTGGTGTTATACTGGAGGTGAGAAGTCTCAAACTTCTTAGGCAGAGACTTCATTATCATAAACACTACAAATTCCTCGTGTAAAGGAGACTCGAGGTATTTGTTTATCTTAGCAACGATTAATATCATTTTCTAGATAAATGGTCTGACACCATTTCCATTGTATTTTGCGTTGACAAACTCGGTCATTAGAGAGCAAGCATATGCCTTAGAGGACCCTTTGTGATGAGAGGCTACCCTCTCAAGGTACTCCTTGGTAGTCTGACACTCTAGTATGGAACTCTTAAGAGGCTCCTTGGTGCTTCTCTTAAGAATAATCATACACTTATCATTTGACCTTTTCCACTTGACCTCATCGATGTTGTATTGCATCCACTTATGATCATAGTTGGGAGTGCCCACTGTTGGCTTTGTTGGTCTTTAAAACCGCAGTGAGTAATTTATTTCACCCACTATGGTTATCATGTCAATATACTCTCGCCAAGAATGGTAATTACTATCATCTAGCGGTTTCATCTGTGCAATCTGGCTAATCAGTATAGCAGTATATGCACCTTTGCAAAATTAAAATAGAAAATATTTAGGACATCTGAAGTAAATACTAAATCATAGAACATGAATTAAATATTCAATGTTGGTCAAATAACAACCATGCCACATCTATGAAAATTTCTGGTCACAAAATTCTAAACGATCGTTGGATGATCTAGAAAACTTAATTCTTGTATAAAATGTGGCAACAATATTCAACGTTGGTCAAAAATATTCAATCACCACAAAAATTTCTAAAATTCTATGCACTTAATGAGAATTAATCCACGTAGGCTTTATAATAAATAGTAATGCATAGAAAAACAAATAATAATCTAGTTCTAAAATTTTAAACCACCATTGGATGGTCTAGAATATATATACTTCTGTTAAAAAATGTGGTAACAATATATGACGTTGGTTAAAATATTCAATTACCATAAATTTTCTGAATTCTATGCAATTTAAACAATAATTAATCCATGTTGGTTTCATAATCAACTGAAAATTGCATAAAATATAAATAAAAATACCAAAGTACGCAACAAAATAAAATAGTCCGAAAATTCTCTATAATTTTCTACAACTGAGAAAAATATTTCTACGATTTTTTGATTTTTCTATACTATTTTACTGATTTTCCTTACTATTCACTATTTCCAGGAATAAAAAACTTAATTCGCTGTAAACTGGCAAAATGGCCTAGTTGGCCTTACGACCTAGCTTTGCGTGGTCCATGGATGGAGGGGGAGGGAGTGTTTGGCGGCCCAGACCGAACCCACCCACTTAGGCGTCACGCGCCTAGGCCGCAACCTGGGCCTAGGCCGCTCATTCGGCCCAAGTGGCCGGATGGAGCCCCCTCCACCTTATCGATCACCGTAGGATCTGATCCAACAATTGCTGAGACCCCCTAGTACTGTAGCGGCTCTATTTAAGGCGAGAAAACCGGGAGAAGCTGAAACCCTAACTCATTTCAACTCCACGAGCTGCATCACTAGGCCGACGACGCTTCTCTCTGCTAGCTCTGGTTTTTGGCCGCTAGCGCACTGGCCGACGACGCTCTGGTGAATGGCTCTTCCTCAGTTGCAGTCGACCGTGGTCGGGTCTGTAGGAAACGGGTGACGCCTAAGAGGGGGGGGGGGTGAATTAGGACTTCTAAAACTTTTACTAAACTAGGCCACAATTAAATCCCTAGAGCCAAACCTATGCAAATAATCAAAACTAGAATGTGCAAACTAGGTTTTGTCTAAGTGTTGCTATCTCTACTGCAAAAGGCTAAGTTTCAATCTATACTAAATAAGTATGACTACAAGATTGAAACTTAAATGCTTAATATAAGTGCGGAATGTAAAGAGCTAAGTAGAGAAGCAAACTCTCGTGGATGACGCCGGTATTTTTACCGAGGTATCCGGAACCACGCAAGGTCCCGACTAATCCTCGTTGGTGCCCCTACGCAAAGGGAAGCCCACGCGAGGGCCAAGCACCACGGTCGAGTAACTCCATAGAGAGCCGCGGGCCTTCTCCACGCGCAAGTGGTGCTCCGCTTCCGGCTCCTCTCGGACGCTCCCCGCCGTCTCCACTATCGAGCTTCCGGCCGAAACGCCGTGGGCCTCGTTCCCTCCGGTACACGGTGGCGGCCGTGACACAAACGCGGTTGTCACGGTCTCGCAAGACTCTCGCCCCACTCGGTACAATTACAACGACTCACGCAAGAGCCGAGGGGTTGTGTGGTTTTACAAAACTCACTCAACTAACTAGGATTCACCTAGAGCAAGCGCTAAAGCGGTCTAACTAACCTAAGCACTTCGCAAAGCACCTACGCTAATCACCGAGTGATTCTATTAAGCACTTGGGTGTTTGAGCTCTTGGAAATGTGCACTATATGCCTTGGTATGTTGCTTGGGCTCTCACACTTGAGAATGGCCGGTTGGGGTGGTATTTATAGCCTCCACACCCCCAACTAGCCGTTGGACAGAAAGCAGCAGCTTTCTGTCGTCGGGTGCACCGGACAGTCCGGTGCACCACCGGACACTGCACAGTAGATGTCCGGTGCACGCCACGTCAGCCGACCGTTGGCGCCTGTAGCAGTCGACCGTTGGATCCGACCGTTGCCTTCTGCCCGTTGGCACACCGGACAGTCTGGTGCTACAGCCAGAGAGAGCCTGTCTGCGGCCTCTCTGCGCAGACTGTCCGGTGCCTCACCGGACAGTCCGGTGCACACCGGACACCAATGTCCGGTGCGCCACCAGGCGCTGGCTGACAGCCCTCATCTTGGATTTCTTCGCTGATTTCTTCGGGCTTCTTTATTCTTGAGTATTGGATTCCTATGCATATTTTTATGTCTTCTTTTGAGGTGTTGCATCCTCATTGCCTTGGTCCAATTCTCTTCGCATCCTGTGAACTACAAACACAAACACTAGAAAACTTGTTAGTTCACGGATTGTGTTGTTCATCAAACACCAAAACTCAATTAGCCAAATGGCCCGGGGTTCATTTTCCTTACAATCTCCCCCTTTTTGGTGATTGATGACAACACAACACAACCAAAGCAAGCAAATAATACAAGTATTTGAATGAAAATATGCATTTTACTTGCTAAGATGCATGATTGTCCCCACAATGTGATATTATGGACTTAAGCCTCCCCCTAACTCCATAATTCACTTACTTCCTATTTTTGGACCAAATAACCAAAACCACTTGAAAAGCCATTTGTAGATATAAAATTTTAAATTGGTGGTGTTTGGTGTTTGATATAGTTTTCATTGCTTTGGTCCCTAAACTTCTCCCCCTTTGGCATCAACCACCGAAAAGGAAGACATTAAAAGCATGTAGGAAGTAAATAAAAGCTTGCCCTCAACAAGAATTGAATCAAATGATATCACTAGAAGGATATTAAGTTAAGCCATGAATGATACCACATGTAGGAATCCTTAAAAGATTACTCCCCCTAAATGAGTATTCTCCTTTTGAAAGAGTGTTTCTCCCCCTTTAGAGATGAAGAAATACTCCCCCCGACAGAGATCCTCTACTTAGGAAAAAGCATGAGAAAATTAGAGGTGCAAGACATGATTTGAAAAGACTGACTTCCCTTATGCATAGGTAACAGAATATGAGTTAACTACTTATGCATTTTTGCAACATGGAAGCATATGATATGAAATATAGTCTAATCAAATATTGGAGAAGACATGTAAATGATACTGAATGTAGTCTCAAAAGATACCAATTGAAAGCCAATGGTGAGCTTGAGAGACATAAGAGTTCTTGGAGATTTTGCAGTGGAAGATTGTTGTCTTTCTCCGGGGACATCATTTTCCTTACAATGAGACTATCACATGAAATAGACTTGAAAAGGTGTTAGTCTCAAAGTGTTAGATTATAGAGTAACTTCCCCCTAAAGGTGTGCATACAAGTTTTGAATACTTGTAGGAGACATGCACTTTGACTTGATATCAAGAGGGGCAAATTATCCATAATCCAAACTTTGGCACATATAAGTTAAATGATACACTTTGTAGAAATCAAAATTTTCAATTTATGCATCATTTACTATGGAGTGATATAGAAGCTATGTGCCGTGCTTAAATAAACATTTTAAACCATGTAGGTTTGCTTAAGTATATGAATTGAAAGCAAGCAATCCTACCATGTGATTTACCTAGTATGCATGATTTTAAACAAAAGTACATAACAATTGTAATACTAGGCAAGAAAGGTAAACTAGATAGAAGGTAAATAGATACGCATATCTAAAAATGAAGAATACAATAAAACTAGTTACCTTAGTCATGGGTGGGAAATTTGGGTCCAAAGTTTTCACTAACCCACTTGGCAATAAACTTGATCCAATATGATGTACCCCATGATATACATCCCAATTTTGCCAAGTCTCCAAATTTCCCGATTACCTTTGGTCCACTCACTTCCCTTTCGGGATCCAAACTTTCTTGGTGCTTTTCATGGTTGAAATTATCTCCTTTGGCACCCAGATGCGTTTGGCCCCCTTTCCTTTGTTGGCTTGTGAGAGCACCTAGAGGGGGGGGGGGGTGAATAGGTGATCCTGTAAAAACTTCAAACTTAAGCCACAAACTTGTTAAGTGTTAGCACGAGTATTGCCAAGTGGCTAAGGTGAAGTCTCAACAAAACACAATACCACAAGAGATCAAGACAGAGGTGACACGGTGGTTTATCCCGTGGTTCGGCCAAGCCAATGCTTGCCTACTTCCACGTTGTGGCGTCCCAACGGACGAGGGTTGCAATCAACCCCTCTCAAGTGGTCCAAAGACCCACTTGAATACCACGTTGTTTTGTTGTTCCTTTCACTATCCCTTTTGCAAGGAATCTCCACAAATTGGAGTCTCTTGCCCTTACAAGTATGATCACAAAGAAAGCACAGAGTAAGGGAGGGAAGCAACACACACAAATCCACACCAAAAGCGCACACACACGGCCAAGACTCGAGCTCGAATGACTATCTCAGAGTTCACAATAGAACAGAGCTCGAATCGCTTAGAATCACAAACGAATGCGCAAAGAACTTGTGTGGATGATCAAGAATGCTCAAGAGTTGCTTGTCTGTCTCCTCCATGCGCCAAGGGGTCCCTTTTATAGCCCCAAGGCAGCTAGGAGCCGTTGGGAACAAATCTGGAAGGCCATCTTTGCCTTCTGTCTCGTGGCGCACCGGACAGTCCGGTGCACACCGGACACTGTCCGGTGCCCGATTTGTTTCCAAAAACAGCACTTCTGACCGTTGCTGGCTGCTCCAGATCTGCGCTCAGTTGGCGCACCGGACATGTCCGGTGCACACCGGACAGTCCGGTGTTCCTTCCCGACCGTTGGCTCGGCCACGTGTCCCGCGCGGATTGCGCGGCCGACCGTTGGCCCTGGCCGACCGTTGGCTCACCGGACAGTCCGGTGCCCACCGGACAGTCCGGTGAATTTTAGCCGTACGCCGTCGGCGAATTCCCGAGAGCGGCCAGTTCGCGCCGAGGAGGTCTGGCGCACCGGACACTGTCCGGTGCACACCGGACAGTCCGGTGCTCCAGACCGAGCTGGGACTTGGCTGCACACAGCCAAGTCATTCTCTCCCCTTTTCTCTATTTCTTCATGCTGTTTCTAACACTTAGACAAACATGTTAGTCCACAAAACCAATGTACTAAGGCTTAGAAACATACCTTTACTTCATGATTTGCACCTTGTTCCATTTTACAAATAGGTACCTGTGTTGAGCACTAAATCACCAAAATCCTTAGAAATGGCCCAAGGGCTCATTTCCCTTTCAATCTCCCCCTTTTTGGTGATTTATGCCAACACTTCATAAAGCCACTAGAACAAGTGCAAACTCAATTCAAATGACATAAATTTAGGTGTTATTCAATTTTGGCATATATGGATCATCCTTTGCCACCACTTGGTTTGTTTTTGCAAATCAAACACAAATCTCTATCTCTAAGTTAAACACACATGTTTAAGCATAAAGAGAGTCATTCAAAAAGAGATTGATCAAGAATTTCAAAAACTCCCCCTTTTTCCCATAATCAATACTTCTCCCCACAAGAAGCCAACTTTTGACAAGAGAGACATCAAAAACCCTTTTTCCCATAATCAATACTTCTCCCCACAAGAAGCCAACTTTTGACAAGAGAGACATCAAAAGAGTTTTGACAAACCAAACGCTCTATTCTACTATTTTCAAAAACTCTCAAGTGGTAGCTGATCCATTTATCACTTTGGCCTTTATTTTCTCCCCCTTTGGCATCAAGCACCAAAACGGGATCAATCTTGGCCCTATAACCCCATTGCCTCACCAAAATCTTCAATTAAGAGCAAATGGCAATAAGAGTTCATGAGATGGACTTGGAATAAGTTACCCCTCATCGGAGTGCAGTGGAAGTCTTTCATGGTCCAAGTCCACCTTTTCCCTTTCAATTCTCCTTTGTGACTAACACAAGCAAACTCAAACATATGGTTAGTCTCAAAGGGTCAAGTTGTAACACATCTCCCCCTAAACATGTGCATCACATTGCAACGGACTTGTGAGGTCCAGGGAGTGTTTGTACAACTTGAGCACCATAATAAGCAACAATATGCAGAAGGGAACATGATCAAAAGCATGAATACATGTATGCTATAATTCAATCCAAGTTCCGCGAATCTAAGACATTTAGCTCACTACGCAGCCTGCAAAAGGTCTTCTCATCTAAAGGCTTGGTAAAGATATCGGCTAGCTGGTTCTCGGTGCTAACATAAAACACTTCGATATCTCCCTTTTGCTGGTGGTCTCTCAAAAAGTGATGCCGGATGTCTATGTGCTATGTGCGGCTGTGCTCAACAGGATTTTCCGCTATGCGGATAGCACTCTCATTATCACATAGGAGTGGGACTTTGCTCAGATTGTAGCCAAAGTCCCTGAGGGTTTGCCTCATCCAAAGTAGTTGCGCGCAACACTGACCTGCGGCAACGTACTCGGCCTCAGCGGTGGATAGGGCAACGGAGGTTTGTTTCTTAGAGTTCCATGACACCAGGGACCTTCCTAAGAATTGGCACGTCCCCGATGTACTCTTCCTATCGACCTTACATCCAGCATAGTCGGAATCTGAGTACCCAATTAAGTCAAAGTTAGACCCCTTTGGATACCAGATCCCGAAGCAAGGCGTAGCGACTAAATATCTAAGAATTCGCTTCACCGCCACCAAGTGACACTCCTTAGGATCGGATTGAAATCTGGCACACATGCATACGCTAAGCATAATATCCGGTCTACTAGCACATAAATAAAGTAGAGATCCTATCATTGACCGGTATGCTTTTTGATCAACGGACTTACCTCCTTTGTTGAGGTTGGTGTGTCCGTCGGTTCCCATCGGAGTCTTTGCGGGCTTGGCGTCCTTCATCCCAAACCGCTTCAGCAGATCTTGCGTGTACTTCGTTTGGGAGATGAAGGTGCCGTCCTTGAGTTGCTTCACTTGGAACCCAAGGAAGTAGTTCAACTCACCCATCATCGACATCTCGAATTTCTGCGTCATCACCCTGCTAAACTCTTCACAAGACTTTTGATTAGTAGAACCAAATATTATGTCATCGACATAAATTTGGCATACGAACAAATCACCATCACATGTTTTTGTAAAGAGAGTTGGATCGGCTTTCCCAACCTTGAAAGCATTAGCAAGTAAGAAATCTCTAAGGCATTCATACCATGCTCTTGGGGCTTGTTTAAGTCCATAGAGCGCCTTAGAGAGCTTACACACATGGTCGGGGTACCGCTCATCCTCGAAGCCAGGGGGTTGCTCCACGTACACCTCTTCCTTTATTGGCCCGTTGAGGAATGCGCTCTTCACATCCATTTGGTACAACCTGAAAGAATGGTGAGCGGCATATGCTAGCAAGATACGAATAGACTCTAGCCTAGCCACAGGAGCAAAAGTCTCCTCAAAGTCCAAACCTGCGACTTGGGCATAACCTTTTGCCACAAGTCGAGCCTTGTTCCTTGTCACCACTCCGTGCTCGTCTTGTTTGTTGCGGAACACCCACTTGGTTCCCACAACATTTTGCTTGGGACGAGGCACCAGCGTCCAAACTTCGTTGCGCTTGAAGTTATTAAGTTCCTCCTGCATGGCCAACACCCAGTCCGGATCTAGCAAGGCCTCCTCTACCCTGAAAGGCTCAATAGAGGAGACAAAAGAGTAATGTTCACAAAAATTAACTAATCGAGACCGAGTAGTTACTCCCTTGCTAATGTCACCCAGAATTTGGTCGACGGGATGATCCCTTTGAATCATCGCTCGAACTTGGGTTGGAGGTGCCGGTTGCGCTTCTTCCTCCATCACTTGATCGTGTTGTGCTCCCCCTTGATCACACGCCTCCTTTTGATGAACCTGTTCATCGTCTTGAGGTGGGGGATGCACCGTAGTTGAGGAAGAAGGTTGATCACGTTCATCCTGTTCCTGTGGCCGAATGTCTCCAATCGCCATGGTTCGTATAGCGGCCGCCGGAACATCTTCTTCATCTACATCATCACAATCAACAACTTGCTCTCTTGGAGAGCCATTAGTCTCATCAAATACAACGTCGCTAGAGACTTCAACCAAACCCGATGATTTGTTGAAGACCCTATACGCCTTTGTATTTGAATCATAACCTAATAAAAACCCTTCTACAGCTTTGGGAGCAAACTTAGAATTTCTACCCTTCTTCACTAGAATGTAGCACTTGCTCCCAAATACACGAAAGTACGATACATTGGGTTTGTTACCGGTTAGTAGCTCATACGAAGTCTTCTTGAGGAGTCGATGAAGGTAGACCCTGTTGATGGCGTGGCAAGCCGTGTTCACGGCTTCCGACCAAAAGCACTCGGGGGTCTTGAACTCTCCAAGCATCGTCCTCGCCATATCGATTAGCGTCCTGTTCTTCCTCTCTACCACACCATTTTGCTGTGGTGTGTAGGGAGCGGAGAACTCGTGCTTGATCCCTTCCTCCTCAAGAAACTCCTCCACTTGAAGGTTCTTGAACTCGGACCCGTTGTCGCTCCTTATCTTCTTCACCTTGAGCTCAAACTCGTTTTGAGCTCTCCTGAGGAAGCGCTTGAGGGTCCCTTGGGTTTCAGACTTATCCTGCAAAAAGAACACCCAAGTGAAGCGGGAAAAGTCATCAACAATAACTAAACCATACTTACTTCCTCCTATGCTCAGATAGGCGATGGGTCCGAAGAGGTCCATATGCAGCAGCTCCAGAGGTCTTGACGTGGTCATCACATTCTTGCTGTGATGTGCTCCTCCCACTTGTTTACCTGCCTGACAAGCTGCACAAGGTCTATCTTTTTCGAAATAAACATTTGTTAGACCTATCACGTGTTCTCCCTTTAGAAGCTTGTGGAGGTTCTTCATCCCCACATGTGCTAAGCGGCGATGCCACAGCCAGCCCATGCAAGTCTTAGCCATTAAGCATGCATCTAGACCGGCCTCTTCTTTTGCAAAATCAACTAAATAAAGCTTGCCGTCTAGTACACCCTTAAAAGCTAGTGAACCATCACATCTTCTAAAGACAGACACATCTACATTTGTAAATAAACAATTATATCCCATTTGACATAATTGACTAACAGATAGCAAATTATATCCAAGACTCTCCACTAAGAATACATTTGAAATAGAATGCTCATTAGAAATTGCAATTTTACCTAACCCTTTTACCTTGCCTTGATTCCCATCACCGAATATAATTGAATCTTGGGAATCCTTATTCTTGACGTAGGAGGTGAACATCTTCTTCTCCCCCGTCATATGGTTTGTGCATCCGCTGTCGATAATCCAGCTTGAACCCCCGGATGCATAAACCTGCAAGGCAAATTTAGGCTTGGGTCTTAGGTACCCAACTCATGTTGGGTCCTACAAGGTTAGCACAAATATCTTTAGGGACCCAAATGCAAGATTTTTCTCCCTTGCATCTAGCCCCTAATTTCCTAGCAACTACCTTCTTACCCTTTCTACAAATAGCAAAGGGAGCATTACAAGCATAATAAATGGTAGAAGGTTCATTCACTACTTTCCTAGGAGCATGAATAACATTCTTTCTAGGTACATGAGCAATATCTCTCCTAGGCATATGTACAACATTTCTCCTACACATATCTCTACCATGATTATAAGAAGAACTAGAAGCAAACATTGCATGAGAATCATAAGCATATGAATCAAAATGATTATAAGCATTTCTAGCATGTCTCCTATCATAATACATAAAAGCATGATTCTTTTTAGTATTACTAGCCATCGGGGCCTTCCCCTTCTCCTTGACGAAGATGGGAGCCTTATGGCTTGTTAAGTTCTTGGCTTCCCTCTTGAAGCCAAGCCCATCCTTAATTGAGGGGTGTCTACCAATCGTGTAGGCATCCCTTGCAAATTTGATTTTATCAACTTCATTCTGGCTAGTCTTAAGTTGGGCATTAAGACTAGCCACTTCATCATTTAATTTGGAAATTAGAACTAGGTGTTCACTACAAGCATTAACATCAAAATCCTTACACCTAGTACAAATTTCAACATGTTCAACACAAGAATTTGATTTACTAGCTACTTCTAGTTTAGCACTTAAATCAATATTAACACTTCTTAAGGTAGAAATGGTTTCATGACAGGAAGATATTTCACTAGAAAGCATTTCATTTCTTTTCACTTCTAAAGCATATGATTTTTGTGCCTCTACAAATTTATCATGTTCATCATACAATAAATCTTCTTGCTTTTCTAAAAGCCTATCCTTTTCATTCAATGCATTAATTAATTCATTGATTTTCTCTATCTTAGATCTATCTAAGCCCTTGAACAAGCAAGAATAATCTATGTCATCATCACTAGACTCACTATCACTAGATGAAGCATAAGTGGAGTCTTGAATACTCACCTTCTTCTCCCTTGCCATAAGGCAAGTGAGACGCTCGTTGGGGAAGAGAGCCGATTTGTTGAAGGCAGTGGCGGCGAGTCCTTCGTTGTCGGAGTCGGAGGAGGAGCAATCCGAGTCCCACTCCTTTCCTAGATGCGCCTCGCCTTTTGCCTTCTTGTATTGCTTCTTCTTCTCTCTTCTGTTCCCCTTTTCCTGGTCACTTTCATTATCGGGACAGTTAGCAATGAAATGACCAAGCTTACCGCATTTGAAGCATGAGCGCTTCCCCTTGGCTTTGGTCTTGCTTGGTTGTCCCTTGTGACCTTTAAGCACCGTCTTGAATCTCTTAATGATGAGAGCCATCTCTTCATCATTAAGGCCAGCCGCCTCAACTTGCGCCACCTTGCTAGGTAGCGACTCCTTGCTCCTCGTTGCCTTTAGTGCAATGGGTTGAGGCTCGTGGAGTGGTCCGTTCAACGCGTCGTCGACGTATCTTGCCTCCTTGATCATCATCCGCCCGCTCACGAATTTTCCAAGCACTTCCTCGGGCGTCATCATCGTGTACGTTTGCGTTGGCTCCTCGCCCCTTATCATCGCGAACCGTCCAAGCTCGCCCTCCACCAACTCCATCTTGGTGAGTAAGGTGACGTCGTTCCCCTCATGAGAAATCTTGAGGGTGTCCCAGATTTGCTTGGCGTTGTCCAAGCCGCTCACCTTATGGTATTCATCCCTGCACAAGGAAGCTAGAAGAACAGTAGTAGCTTGTGCATTTTTATGAATTTGTTCATTAATGAACATGGGACTATCCGAACTATCAAAGTGCATTCCACTCTCTACAATCTCCCATATACTAGGATGGAGAGAGAATAGGTGACTACGCATTTTGTGACTCCAAAATCCGTAGTCCTCTCCATCAAAGTGTGGGGGCTTGCCAAGTGGAATGGAGAGCAAATGAGAATGTGAACTTTGCGGAATACGAGAGTAATCAAAGGAAAAGTTCGAATTAACCGGTTTTCTCCTCTCGTAGTCGTTGTGGTCCTCATCCTTTTGGGAAGAAGTAGACTCGTCGCTGTCATAGTAGATGATCTCCTTGATGCGCCTGGTCTTCTTCTTCTTCCCATCCTTTCGTCTTTGACCCGAGCCGGAGTCGGTAGGCTTGTCGTCCTTCGGCTCGTTGACGAAGGTCTCCTTCTCTTTGTCATTGATCACTATACCCTTCCCCTTAGGATCCATCTATTCGGGCGGTTAGTCCCTTTGTGAATAGAACGGCTCTGATACCAATTGAGAGCACCTAGAGGGGGGGGGTGAATAGGTGATCCTGTAAAAACTTCAAACTTAAGCCACAAACTTGTTAAGTGTTAGCACGAGTATTGCCAAGTGGCTAAGGTGAAGTCTCAACAAAACACAATACCACAAGAGATCAAGACAGAGGTGACACGGTGGTTTATCCCGTGGTTCGGCCAAGCCAATGCTTGCCTACTTCCACGTTGTGGCGTCCCAACGGACGAGGGTTGCAATCAACCCCTCTCAAGTGGTCCAAAGACCCACTTGAATACCACGTTGTTTTGTTGTTCCTTTCACTATCCCTTTTGCAAGGAATCTCCACAAATTGGAGTCTCTTGCCCTTACAAGTATGATCACAAAGAAAGCACAGAGTAAGGGAGGGAAGCAACACACACAAATCCACACCAAAAGCGCACACACACGGCCAAGACTCGAGCTCGAATGACTATCTCAGAGTTCACAATAGAACAGAGCTCGAATCGCTTAGAATCACAAACGAATGCGCAAAGAACTTGTGTGGATGATCAAGAATGCTCAAGAGTTGCTTGTCTGTCTCCTCCATGCGCCAAGGGGTCCCTTTTATAGCCCCAAGGCAGCTAGGAGCCGTTGGGAACAAATCTGGAAGGCCATCTTTGCCTTCTGTCTCGTGGCGCACCGGACAGTCCGGTGCACACCGGACACTGTCCGGTGCCCGATTTGTTTCCAAAAACAGCACTTCTGACCGTTGCTGGCTGCTCCAGATCTGCGCTCAGTTGGCGCACCGGACATGTCCGGTGCACACCGGACAGTCCGGTGTTCCTTCCCGACCGTTGGCTCGGCCACGTGTCCCGCGCGGATTGCGCGGCCGACCGTTGGCCCTGGCCGACCGTTGGCTCACCGGACAGTCCGGTGCCCACCGGACAGTCCGGTGAATTTTAGCCGTACGCCGTCGGCGAATTCCCGAGAGCGGCCAGTTCGCGCCGAGGAGGTCTGGCGCACCGGACACTGTCCGGTGCACACCGGACAGTCCGGTGCTCCAGACCGAGCTGGGACTTGGCTGCACACAGCCAAGTCATTCTCTCCCCTTTTCTCTATTTCTTCATGCTGTTTCTAACACTTAGACAAACATGTTAGTCCACAAAACCAATGTACTAAGGCTTAGAAACATACCTTTACTTCATGATTTGCACCTTGTTCCATTTTACAAATAGGTACCTGTGTTGAGCACTAAATCACCAAAATCCTTAGAAATGGCCCAAGGGCTCATTTCCCTTTCAGCTTGCTTGTTGGCCTTGATTGCTATCACCTTTCCGTTCTTTTTCTTCTTGATCAAATATGGTGTAGCATCCTTTTTGTTCACCTTTTTGATGTAGGTGTTGGAGATTTTGCTTGATGGCTTTTGCTTGAGCTTTTGCCTTTGTTTATCCCCGGTCATTGCCTTGCATTGGAAAGACTTGTGGCCTTCCTTGTGGCATAGCCTACAAATCACAGTTTCTCCCTCTACAGGCTTGTTCACTCCCGCAGTGGTGTTATCCTGTGGAGGTCGGATTTGTTTGGCTTTGCCTTTCTTGTCATACAAAGCCTTGCCAAGGCGAGCCACTTCTTGCTTTAATTGTTCATTTTCCTTTGCAACCTCATCCGTACATGTCTCTACAAAAATATTCTCAACAGCGACTTGGTTGCAGGGGTTAGAATCATCAATTAAATCAAAGCAGGAAGTAGAAGCATCTTTCTTAATTATTTCAGGTATTTCAACTAAAGATGCTGCTGGGGTGCTACCAATGTTTTCTAGCTTAGTAGTTAGCTCATTATTGTGTATGCTAAGAATTTCCATTTTCTCTAGCAAATTTTCAATAGCTTCTTGGGAGCTAGCTAACTTAGCCTTAAGTTTTTCATTCTTTTTAATAAGGCTATCATCGGTAGCAGTGGATGGAGCACTAGATTCTAATAACTCAATTTTAGTTGATAGCTCACTATTTAAGTTTGCAAAAGTTTCAAATTTTTCTAGCAAACCTTTGTAATCATTTTGAGAGCTAACCAACTTATTTTTAAAGTTTTAAGTTGAGCTTTTTTCTTAGTGCAAACATCCTGGAAAAATTTTACGGCTTCCGCAAGCTCTTCTAGAGAGGCCTTTCCCTCGCCTTCATCATCACTACTACTTTCATCACTAGAGGATGGAATGCTTTTGTTACCTCTTGCCATAAGGCATTTGTGTGATGACCGTGATGATCGTGACGAGGACCGGTGGCTGCGCGTCCTTGGAGGTTCATCTTCACTTGAAGAATCATCCCAAGTTCTAACACTTGTGAGCGCCTTGCCTTTGCTCCTCTCCTTTTTGGGTTTGGCCATATTCGGACAGTTGTCCCTGAAGTGGCCCTTCTCCCCACATGCAAAGCACCCTCTCTTCCTTTGCTTTTTCCTGTCAATGTTAAAGAGAAGATCCTCGACCTGCAGGGGGACACCCATTAGATTAATCTTGCGGATCATCCTCATTACCTTTCCGACGCGTCGGATTGTTTCTTCGTCCTCGGAGGATGATGTGCACGGTTGATTATCTTCATCTTTATCACTTTCTTCTTCTTCCTCCTCTTTTTCGCTTGAGGAACTTGGAGTGGGAGCCTTCTTTTTGCCCTTCCTTTCATCACATGCAAAAGCATATGGCCTTGAGGAAGTTGGCTCCTCTCCCCGACTCATTTTTCGCGACATCTCAAAGGCCGCGATTTTCCCAATCACAATGGTCGGGGTCATGTTGCTCAAATCCTCCATGTTGTGAAGGATGGTGATGATGCTCCCATATCTTTGTTGTGGTAGCAGGGAGATAATCTTCCTCACAATGTCCGCATCACCTAGCTTATTAATGCCAATAGAATTGAGCTCATTGATAATTAGATTCAAACGAGAATACATGTCTCTAACAAGCTCATCATCTTTCATGGCAAAAGAATTATACTCATTTAAGACTAGGCAATGTTTTTGCTCACGGACATTGGATGTGCCGTCATAGAGCTCATGCAATTTTAGCCAAATCTCATTAGCAGTTTTCAAGGTAAATACTTGATTAAAAATATCCATGCTAAGAGATTCATACAAGCAATTTTTGGCTCTAGCATTTAAATGAATTTCTTTTTCCTCACTCGTGGTGGGTTTCTCGGGATTCTTGAGGGGTTTCATCCCGTCACGAGTGACTCTCCAAACACCTAGATCAACGGCCTCTAGGTAACAAGCCATTCTAGCACTATAATATGGGAAGTTAGTGCCGTCGAAGTGTGGTGGCCTATGGGTATCCATCCCTTCCTCTAAAAAGCGTCGGCTCTTTTAGCGGTGAAGCTAAAGCGTTTCAAATGAGCCAAACCGGGCTCTGATACCACTTGTAGGAAACGGGTGACGCCTAAGAGGGGGGGGGGGTGAATTAGGACTTCTAAAACTTTTACTAAACTAGGCCACAATTAAATCCCTAGAGCCAAACCTATGCAAATAATCAAAACTAGAATGTGCAAACTAGGTTTTGTCTAAGTGTTGCTATCTCTACCGCAAAAGGCTAAGTTTCAATCTATACTAAATAAGTATGACTACAAGATTGAAACTTAAATGCTTAATATAAGTGCGGAATGTAAAGAGCTAAGTAGAGAAGCAAACTCTCGTGGATGACGCCGGTATTTTTACCGAGGTATCCGGAACCACGCAAGGTCCCGACTAATCCTCGTTGGTGCCCCTATGCAAAGGGAAGCCCACGCGAGGGCCAAGCACCACGGTCGAGTAACTCCGTAGAGAGCCGCGGGCCTTCTCCACGCGCAAGTGGTGCTCCGCTTCCGGCTCCTCTCGGACGCTCCCCGCCGTCTCCACTATCGAGCTTCCGGCCGAAACGCCGCGGGCCTCGTTCCCTCCGGTACACGGTGGCGGCCGTGACACAAACGCGGTTGTCACGGTCTCGCAAGACTCTCGCCCCACTCGGTACAATTACAACGACTCACGCAAGAGCCGAGGGGTTGTGTGGTTTTACAAAACTCACTCAACTAACTAGGATTCACCTAGAGCAAGCGCTAAAGCGGTCTAACTAACCTAAGCACTTCGCAAAGCACCTACGCTAATCACCGAGTGATTCTATTAAGCACTTGGGTGTTTGAGCTCTTGGAAATGTGCACTATATGCCTTGGTATGTTGCTTGGGCTCTCACACTTGAGAATGGCCGGTTGGGGTGGTATTTATAGCCTCCACACCCCCAACTAGCCGTTGGACAGAAAGCAGCAGCTTTCTGTCGTCGGGTGCACCGGACAGTCCGGCGCACCACCGGACACTGCACAGTAGATGTCCGGTGCACGCCACGTCAGCCGACCGTTGGCGCCTGTAGCAGTCGACCGTTGGATCCGACCGTTGCCTTCTGCCCGTTGGCACACCGGACAGTCCGGTGCTACAGCCAGAGAGAGCCTGTCTGCGGCCTCTCTGCGCAGACTGTCCGGTGCCTCACCGGACAGTCCGGTGCACACCGGACACCAATGTCCGGTGCGCCACCAGGCGCTGGCTGACAGCCCTCATCTTGGATTTCATCGCTGATTTCTTCAGGCTTCTTTATTCTTGAGTATTGGACTCCTATGCATATTTTTATGTCTTCTTTTGAGGTGTTGCATCCTCATTGCCTTGGTCCGATTCTCTTCGCATCCTGTGAACTACAAACACAAACACTAGAAAACTTGTTAGTTCACGGATTGTGTTGTTCATCAAACACCAAAACTCAATTAGCCAAATGGCCCGGGGTTCATTTTCCTTACAGGCTCCCACCTTCTCTCTGGTTCCCTCTCTCTTCTTTTCTGCTCTTGTCTCTTCTCTAGCTCTGGCCACCATCTGTGTAATGGCCGATGCACTGTTCAAGCGAAGTCGACCAGTTGTGCGAGCTCTTATTGCCGATGAGCGCGTCCCCATGGGAGGGCGCGCCGCCATCGGTCGGGGCACCACTGTCGGCTCTATGGTCGGCAAGGTAAGAACCAAGTGGGTTCCCAGCCGTCAGCGGTGCTCCCTGCTCGGATTGGCATGTATGTGAAAACCGAATGCCTCTTTTCTATCCCTGTGAACTATGCACGCCCAGATCATGCCTCTATAACTCGATCCCTCTCTTTGTGATGAATGAATGTATGAAATGTTATCTGATGTAAATTTTGGGATCGAGTTTGGAGTTGACAAGCGTGGATCTAGACCTCTTGCACATTTTTCTATTGACTTTTGATGCTTTTTATACAAGTGCATAGATCGGGCCTTGGATTTGATGAACCCGAGCGCTGTGTGTTTTTCTGTTTGATGAATTCAATCCAAAATATGTCCTGTGCGCTCTTTGGACAGTGCCTGTGCACTTGTTCCGATCGCGATTGGGGAAAGTTTTGGTTTTCTAACCCTAATATGATCTGTCTGTTATGATTTCCCAAGCCCAATCACTTTTCTTGCGTTCTTTACTCTCCGTTCTTTCTTAATCTTTGGCCGAGGATGCAAGATTCTGAGCCCTTGTTGCGCCATCTCGGTTGACGGATAAAACTGATTAGGGTTAGGTCATAAAACCCTAACCCTAGTTCGTTGAATGTGTGCTCACTGGTCTGAGGCCGAGACACACTGTGTCTCTTACAATGGCCAAACCTAAATCATAGGGTTAGGTAAACCCTAACCGAGAGAAACGACCTCTTTCTACCTATTCTTTCATGATCTAATCTGTCTGTTCTTGGGTGATGAACGATGATTAAAAAATGAGTTCAATCACATTGATCTGAGACCTTTCTGTGATCTCAAAACCGAATGCGAATTAGGTGATCTAGGGGTACTTAGGATGGCTTTAATACCATTGTTAGATTCTATGGTGCCTAGGATCGATTCCTAAGCCCCTAGAATACCAATCCGTAAACTGGAAAACCTCGATGACGAGTAGACCTGTTCTACTGAGAGGAATAGGCAAATACACCTTCGTTGTTGTTGTTGGAGAGTTGTCACTGTTGTCGTTGTCATTCCGTTTGCCTTGTAGTGGAGCAGTAGGCATTGGGATTCGAGCCGTTGTGGGTTGTCGCGCTTCTAGACACTCTGACGCTTAGGCGATGGGAGCCTCTGGGGATTAGAGTTTTAGGACGAGGTAGTAGTGTTAGTCTTTCCTACGACCCCTTAGTCCTATCACTACAAGAGCTACAGTTATTTTCGGCGGCCTTTGCCGCCGAAAATAAGCTATTTTCGGCGGCTTTAGGCTTATTTTCGGCGGTTCCTGGCCACCAGAAAAAATAGCCGAAAATAAGGCCATATTTTCGGCGGCCAAGGTCTAGCCGCCAAAAATAACAGGTAATTTTCGGTGGCCCTCTGATAGCCGCCGAAAATACCAAGTGCCGAAAATAGTTTTTACTATTTTCGGCGGCCAGGGAGGCCGCCGAAAATTAACAATTTCAGAGCAAAAAAAATTTGAAAAAAATGCAAAAAATAACAGAAAATTCATACAAAATTCATACAATAACAGAAAATTCATACTTGAGTCCACAACATAAAACTTGAGTCCATACAAACAAAAAGTCCACAAATAGTCCATACAAACATAAAGTACACAAATAGTCTATTACAACGCACAATGCGGCACAAAGCTAACTCCATCACATATCGGGGTCGTTGGAGTTGTGTCCACTACCTCCAGAAGCGAAAAACTCGTTGACGAAGTCATGTAACGGGTTTGGATTCTAAAGAAAAAAGAAGACATTAATAATAGCATTGGTTACATGTATGACCACTATTCAAACAAATTGTTTCTCAAACTAACCTCTCCTGGAGTAGCTCCCTCCCCTGCTTAAGCTCCTCCTGGTGCTGGTATGACCGGTGGTGGCGTGTTGTGGCCCATGACCCTGGATCCCTACAAAATCAAGTTTAGTAAAGATTTGAAATTAGGTTGATACAAACGACAAGTCTTAACTAAATTGAAGAACCTGAGGTGGAGGTGGAGGTGGCGGAGCATGTAATCCCCACTGAGGCATCGACGACTGAAACTGAGGGAAAACAAATGGTTGTTGTTGTGCCTGCTGTGGAAACCAAGACTGTTGCAAATATAATATATTAGTTATAGAACCAATATCGAGCGTGTTGAGAATAAATAAGACACTCACGTTCATTGCTTGTTGCGCCTGTGCATTGTAAGCAGCCATGTACTCTGATTACTGTTGGAGGAATGCCATTTGTTGTTGCCACAGCTCTTCACGAAACTTTTCTTGCTGCTCCCTCATAGCTTCCTCCATGCTAGATACAGAGCGGCGACTACGACTGCTACTACCATAGCCCACCTGCGACGAAGAGCCGCCACGAGAATGCAACTCCGTCGAATCGATAACACCGATAAACATAGAATATCTTGAAAAACAAGAAAATTAGCTATTCGGTCATAGTTCCAATATTATTGAAAAAAATTCACAAGTTCATACCGTCCATGTGCCTTGCCTCCAATAGAATGCACAACTTCAGCGTCGATGGTAGGCGCTCCTCGCCAATCGTAGTCTTCTCCATACTTTCTAACCATCTCCTGCCCGTATGTCTCCTGCAATACAATATGAAGGTTCAGCACACATGTAATTTATAGCTATATGGCAAGAAAACATTAATCATAACAACAACTAACCATACGCTCAACGGCCGCTTGACTACACAGCTCATCGGAGATTTCACTGTTTTTCGCTCTATGCCCTCTCCTATAAACATCGATTGGGCTAAGGACAACTCCAGTTTGAGCCTCATGCAAATATATGAGTTTAATCTGGTTTATTTCTGAGTAAAACAGAATACTACATACTCACCATTCGCTTTGCCAACCGAATGTGTCCATCAGCCCCATAGGTATGGTTGACTACAACCTCATCATCGTCCTCGTCCTGCTGATGGCGCTGCCTATGTCGATTCCTGTTAGACTTCTCAATCCACTCGGGGGAAGCCCATATCTCACACAAAGCCTTGTAAGCCTGTGGCCGATGTTCCATCCATGGAAGAGTTACCTGCATATAAAGAGTTAGCTCAAAATTACATTCACATCTGAATGAGCTGCTAAATTAGATTTTTACCTCCATGTACTGGTCTACAGTCAAGTAGACATTCGAATATTGTCGAAAGTTGTTGATAGAATGACCTCGACGCTTCATGTACGCGTTCACAACCTGTAGACGAGCATTGGAAAATGCATCCCTGCACAGCTTCTTCGCATTTTTCTCTAATACTCGGTCTGCATGCTCTTGAGCCTCAGGTTCCACACGATATCATCTCTGTCCAACATCGAAAATAAAATTAGTTTGAAAACAACTAATAAATGTTAGTTTCAAATATTCTTCTTACCCAAAAGTCGTGCTTGACGGCGCCATGAGCTGTTCCATATGTCGCATGTGGAGCTAGTGCGAAGTGCGACTAGCTAGTGCAAGGAACCACCACATCTTTTGGGTCGGTGACAATTCCTGGATTATGTAGACGACAGAGGTTACCTAAGACTTGATTAACCTGTCTATGGTGACCTCGACCATCAAATGACGTGTCTTCCCATTGGCTGCATGACAAAAAACAAGGAAGTCATGTCATATATATATTGTACAATAAACAAATAAGTAACAACAAAGCGGCCAAACGTGAGTACCTATCACCAACCGGGATGATCAGTACCCGAGCTTCAGATTGTGCAGACGCTGACGGAGGTAGGACAAAGTGGCCCTTGCGAGTGCCCCTTCGTCGAACGATAGGAGCCTCGGTGGTATCATCATCCGCCTCAGCATCTATGCCCGTGACCTCCTCCTCCTCATGGGCCTGCACCTCCTCCTCCTCCTCCTCGTGGGCCTGCTCATCCTCCTCCTCATGGTGTTGCACCTCCTCCTCGTCCTCCTCCTCTTCCTATGGACATGAAATAGAGACATGTAAGACACATTTATATATAAGTGACTGACAAATAAGATCAATTACATAAACATTTACATCGGCACTCCGTTGTAGAGCGATAGGTGTATCACGCAGTTCTGGCCGGGCATGTCTCAGCAACGCCTCCTGTCTGCTCTGGCTAGAAGAACTCCCTTGGAAAAGGGAACATGCACCAGGGAGTATCCTGCTAGCTGCATTAAGAAACCCCCTAGCAGTGCGTTTTGTTTTCCCACACCTCATATCCGGGCATAAATCCAAACTGACAAAGATCTAGGCTAACTCTTTCCTTATTAAGAAATATACTGTTTTCGTGCCGCCTACAAGGGCATCTGACAGTGCCGGTTAAGGACAAGGAGAATACGTGGTCCACAAAATCTTTGGTCTTGGCTACCCATTCATCAGAATGTCGTCCATTTCTACTCCAGCCATTGTACATCCATGCACGATCTTCGGCCATGCCTGAGAATGTTAAACCGAATCATATCGTGAAAATATTATTCAATTTCGTTAATGGTTTCGGTCCTATATGTATAGGCAAGGATAGGTTCTAAACCCACAGCAAGCTAGTAGGGCCAAAAAAATTCGGCAGCATAACCTCGCTGCCACTAAACAATATAAGAATGAACCACATATACCACATATCCCACGTACATATATCTTCCCTAAACCACATAAACCACATATATAATATGCATCGAACTAAACAATAATACTAATCACACGCACCAATCAACAAACACATATACCACTAATACATTAATAAATCACATATGCCTTTCCTAAACAAATAACACATATACAATAAAAGGCCGCCGAAAATACACAATAATTTGAAAACTATACTAAACAATAATATTAATCAAACGCACTAATCTACAAACACACTTGCAAAAAATAACTAATTTTGGCGGCAATTAAATAAAAGGCCGCCGAAAATACAAAATAAAATACGAAAAATTACCTTGGAGGAGCGTCGAGGATGCGCGTCGGCGGGGCGTGGACGGCGTTGCTTGGGGCGGCCCGCTTGGCGTCGTGGCGGCGGCTCGTCTTCGCGGAGGCATGCGCGGGACGGCGGGCTGCGCGGCGGCGAGCGTGGCTGCTGGGGCGGTGCCCCGTGGCGGGCTCGGCGGCGCGGCGCGGCGGGGGGCGCGGGCGGCAGGGAGGTCGGCGACGGGGAGCACGGGGGCGGCGCAGAGGTCGGCGACGGGTGGGGCGGCGCGGACGAGAGAACGAGCAAGAGAGAAAGAGCGACAGAGGAAGGCGGCCGGCGGCGGTTTTAAAAACACTATTTTCGGCGGCCCCTGACACGGCCGCCAAAAATAACACTATTTTTGGTGGCCGTCTCAGAAGGCCGCCGAAAATAGTGTTATTTTCGGCGGCCTGTTCGACCCGCCGAAAATAGCTACTTATTTTCGGCGGCCAGGGAGCAGCCGCCGAAAATAACCCTGACCACCGAAAATGCTATATAGTGTTGTGTATATTTACAACGTCGTGTGCTCGGGCGCTTCAACCGAGGTCAGCATGGGTCCTCCCAATGAAGGGTCCAATTAAGGAGATGTATAGTTGGGTTTAGCTCAATCCGGTCGTTGATGACCAGCTGTAGATGACATACCCAACATTCAGCTCATCAATAGTTGCTTTAAATCTTTGAAGATTCAAATAAGACATATCACGCGCCCTGGACACCAAGAGCTCAACGACTAGTTGATGAGGGGATCGTTTGATCCCATTCATTGTCAGATATTCGGATCCTATGCATCCATAGCGTTCTGCATCGTCTCTGTGAGAACTTGGGTGAATTCATCCGGCCATACTCCGATGATGAAGGGTTTGATATGCGATCGGATATTCCAGTCCAAGTACCACTCTTAATAGTACGGTTAAAGAACTATAAAACTTATACTACACTAATGATGTGTTTGGTTTGGAGAGCCAACCTATACTTCATAAGGTGATATATCATAAGTTTATTCCATAAATTTTAGTGAAATCAACTCATCCATCATATATATACTAATTATTAACTTATGAGAAATAAAGTGGTGATGGATCAACTCATTTTATTTAACAAACCAAACAAAAAAACATTTTATTTAACAAACCAAACAAAAAAAGTGAGGAGTGGGAAGAAGATGGATCACCTCGTTGCTCAAACCAAACACCCCATAAGTGTCCTTCATCTTCTTATGACACTTGGTTCTAGAAAGCTCCCTTTATCTTCATATTCAAGTTCTTGCCTCATATTTTACCTGCAATTGAGAGGTCTTATTTCATATCGATTGTCATAACTTAACATTATAAAGTTATCCTTTAAAACAAAATATTAGTTACAATATTACGACTGCCATTTACACGCGCTTACCTATACAATACATAGGGCCTAGCCAGATGTTTCATTACTAGGACATCTAATGTTCATGTGGCCATAGTTTTGTGATGTCTTGGTCATGTCTAATGGCGGGTGCATTGGGTTCTAATTTAGGTATCACCGTTGCCTTGAAGCAGTTTATGTAACGAAGGATACAGATCGGCTCTGGCTGCCTGGAGCATGATTACGCAGCCAAAGAGCAATGGGGGTCTTGGAGTGGTCAGATAGAAAACGCACAACAAGGCCTTGTTTTTGAAATTTGTGCACAAATTCTTCAATAATCATGACTTACGTTGGGTTAACCTTGTTTGGAATAACTACTACAGGACAGACAGACTTCCTGGTGGTCCAATATTGGTTCCTTTTGGTGGAAAAGTCTGCTTAGTCTAGTCCAAGACTTCAAGGGATTGGCAGCCCCAACCGTTGGCAATGGGAGAACTATTCTTTTCTGGAAAGATCTGTGGAACAAGGGCATCTCGGCTCAGCAGTACCCGGAATTATTTTCATTTGCCTGCAACAGCAAATTCACTATCAAAGAAGCTAAGCAAAAAGTTCATCTCTTTGAGATTTTTCATCTTCCTCTGTCTGTGCAAGCCTACGAACAGTATCTTAAATTAAACGAGGCTTGGGGACAAATCACGGTGATCAACGCAAAGGACACTTGGAAGCTCATTTGGGGATCTGAAATTTTCTCTACAAAAAGGACTTACAGGCATTTGATGGGTCAGACTCAAGTTCATCAGATTTACAGATCGCTGTGGAAAAACAAATGTCAACCAAAACATAAGGTCATTTTTTGGCTATGGCTAAAAAACAGGCTCAACACAAGGAATATGCTAAAGAGGAAGAACATGACTCTCGAGTCTTACACCTGCGAGAACTGCATCTGGCAGAAGGAGGAAACCCTTTATCATCTCTTTCTCAGGTGCAACTTCGCGAAGGCCTGCTGGAATTTAATCGGTTTGATTCCCCCTAGAATTGCTAGTCCAGAGGAGGCTGCGACAAATCTAAAACAACAACTCAATGTCCCATTCTCTAAGGAGATTATTATTCTCATGACCTGGAGCATTTGGAAGTGCCGTAATGTTTGGCTTTTTCAGAACAAAGATACAACGGTGCAGCAATGCAAGCATGAGTTTACAAAAGAGTTGCTCCTTGTCAATCATAGAGCTCTGGGTAGATTCGATTCTGCCATCCCAGCGTGGCTTCAGCAATGGCAGTAGAAAAATAGTGGCAGTAGAAACTCTCTCTAACCTCTTGTAACTTGTCTTCTTCTTTGTTCTAAACTTTGTTTTCTTTTTAATTTAAAATAAAATTTTTAGTAGGACCCCATCCTGTTCTCTAAAAAAAAAGATAGAGATCATAACATAGGACAAACAAGCGACGATCCTCTTGAAGCTGCTATGCGTGTTGCTGCTGATGGTGTATCCTGCCTGCCCCTTTCTATCTGCCTGATGAGGGCAAAAGTAGCCTTTGCTTCCGCAGTTGCATCTGCCAGGTTTACATCCCAAATGTGTGCTCAGCAGCAGATTGTCTACCAGCAATTCCACCAACAGGCAACAGCTACATCCGGTGTGCAGCTTCTGCGTGATGGTATCCTCCAAGGTCACTGTGCACTGCAACATGAGGCGAGTGCCCTGAACCAAATGGTGGTGATCAGGTGTGCGTGTGGCGTTTCATCTGTGTACGTGGGTCAGGTTAATTAGGTGCCGTAGCATCCAATCACCTAATTCCGTGTATACAAATTTAGCTCTACTATGTGTTGTATACTTTTGGATGGCGTGTGATACCGTATTTAATACCAAAATCGAAGTTGCATATTTTTTTGAACGATGTTCAGTTAACTTCTCGTCATTGTTCTCTTCTTCAAGTTCAACAAACAGACTTCCTAGGAACAGAACAGCTCTGCTCTCTCGCTCTCTTTTCGGTCGCTTTTTGGAAAGCCCTTGGCCGCCGGCGTCCTCCGTTCTTGTGCTCTCCGTTCTTTCATCAATTGGGGTTTTTGATGGCCAGACGATCGGGTTCAGGCTGTTTGAGGACAATGGGGCGTGCAAAGGTGGAATCGAAGAGGATCGAGAACCGGGTGAGCCGACATGTGACCTTCTTCTCCAAGCGCCGCAAGGGCCTGCTCAACCTCGCCGTGCTGTGCGATGTGGATGTCGGCGTCGTCGTCTTCTCCGAGCGCGGCAAGGTGTTCCAGTACCCCGGCCTTGCCGGCCAGGTACGAGGCCGTCGACAACACCCAACTTCTCATCAGGTGCGTACGTACCCAATGCAGCTTCAGGTCTTGATGCTTCAGCATCTTCACTTGTTCAGGCTGTTCTTCCGCCGTCGCCGTCGTCGTTCGGGTTCCTCGTGAAGAACAATGTGGCGATGGCCAAAACCATTCTGGCCATCGTGGCCATTATCTCTCTGCTCGTGCCGCTCGCAGCGGCGACGGACCATGACTCCGACAACGCCGCGCCCGCCCCCGTGCCCTCCTCCAAGCTCCCCACCGCTGAAGCTGCACCGGTACTTCCAGTCGGAGGCGCTGCGCAATCGAAATCTAAGGTCGTCATCTCATTGCAGAATCCTACTTAGCTTACTCTGTGTCATGAACTTTGAATGCATCTTCTGGCTTCTGCAGACGGGATATGCCGGTGAAGACAAGAAGAAGAGCATTCTGCCCATTGTTCTCGTTGTCGCCATCGCTAGCTTAAGTATGGCTGCTCCCTTAGTGGCGATTCTCCTGTACGAGCGATCGCGTGGAAGGGACCGTCATCAACACCGAGGGCAGGCAGCGAGGAAGATCACGGTAGTGAGGTTTCACAGCGACGACGAGCCTGGAGATGACTGCTCCATCTGCCTGGACCCGTACGCTGACCGTGATAGAGTTGGCCTCCTTCCCTGCAGCCACAGATTTCACGCCGTCTGCATCCGCAAATGGATCGAAGGCGGCGTGAGCTCTACGTGTCCAACCTGCAGGGAGGTGGTCTGAACTCTGAACTGATGAGCTCGTGCCCAACAGAAGAACACGCCGCGGTGCGCGCCTCCGCCATGGCCGCAAGGTTTTCATTATTGGCAAACGAAAAAAAAAACCGGAGGTCTATAAATTGGATATATCATAAATATCGGGTCAAATTAAATTTTTTTGAAATTTTTACACAATTTTTGCTTGAAATCTTCTCTAATCCATTAAACGTCACTAATTGCATAGAACACCAAACCCATATTACAATATTTCAGCACATAGATAGATTCAACGTGGAACGTAATAAATCATCACTAAATCGCACCTAAAGTACAGATTTTTTTTGAAAGGGAATGGCAAAAGACTTGCCGCTCCAATATATTATAAGAGAAATAAGTTTAAAGAAGACACGATAGAAGTAAGAGAGAAAAACAAAACGATGAAATAAAACCTACTGAACATACCAACCAACCAAACCAGCATAGCCCGTTAACAACTAACGAGCTCCTTCACCACAAAAGCAACCTGCTCTCCAAACCTCTGCTTCCTGTAAAAGATTTTATTGTTTTTTTCCAACCATAAGCTCTACCAAAAATAAATCAGAAGACCGTAAAAATTCTCCTCGATTGCCTCTTGCAAAGCCTTCTTAAAATCCTCCACCAACCATACGACTCGGAACCATAGTTCCCATTTAGGAACGAAAGGTTGGCCCATGAGCGGGTTTTGCCCCACATCTCCCCACTGAAGGGACAGTTCTTGCATAAGTGAATTGCTATTTCAGATGTCGAGTTGTGAAGACAACAAATAGGATTGTAAGGCCATCCCCTTTTCTGAAGATTGTCCGTCGTCAACACTCTGTTATGTAAAAGAGTCCAAGCGAAAAAGCAGCATTCTGGTTCAGTTTTTGCTTTTCAAATGGGACATATTTTCATTTTGCAGAAATTTGTTGAGAACTGAATTTTATAGGCACGACTTGCACTATACTGACCATCTGTCGTCCATCTCCATGAGATGGTATCTTCCAAATTGTTGAGCTCTTGCATGGTACGGATGGCCTGCCAAAGGGATACAAAATCTTTTATTTCCTCTTCTCTTATGCATGGGAGGCATAACTGGGTCTAGCTATTGTTTCTAAGAGCTTGAAAACCCAAAATGTTCTTCTTTGCTTTCTTGAAGAGACTTGGTGCGATATTCTTCGGTGTTTGGTCGTGTATCCAACTCGATTTCAAGAAATTGGTTGTTCTTCCATTACCGACATTCACTAATGTGGATGCATTGAAAAGATCTTCGTCGGCTTTGTCACATGGCAATTGCACAACAGCCCATGCCTTAGCTCTGTCCTTCCACTGCATCCACAACCATCTGATTCTTAATGCCCTTGTAAAATGCTCTAGGTCTAGAATACCCAGATCCCCTTGTTCTTTGGCAAACGAATTGTAGACTAGTTGATCAAGAAGTGACCTCCGTTGCCTGATTCTAGGTTGCTTCCTTTCCGGAGAAAGTTTCTTCACATCTTATCATTTTTTTGCAATAACCATTTTTGAGCCGGAAAATCGTCAGGTGATAAATAGGATGGGCAGTTAACACAGATTTAACCAGGGTTTTGTCTACATGCCTTTGTCAGAAGTCTGCCTTTCCACCTAGCTAGCCTTTTATTGATTTTTTCCACAAGGGGTTGAAGTGTAATCCTTTTAACGTTTCTGAAGTGAAGAGGGAGACCAAGGTACTTTCCGAGTAGATTAGTATATTTGCTAGGGAACACTTCCGAAAGATTTGGCCAAAGGGACTCAGGATAACGAATCAGGAAGATGTCTGTTTTATCAAAGTTGATCTTCAGCCCTGAGCATCCTTCGAAAGTTTCTAGAACTGTTTTAAGAACTTTTAGGTCTGTAATGTCTGCTCTAACAAACACCCCCACATCATCTGCATAAAGGGAACAACGAAGCTTTGCCCCTTTCATCAAATGAAAGGGAAATGTGCCCTTGGGCCATTTCTATTATGTTTTGGTAATTAGATGCCCAACACATAGAGTTATGACTTTATAAGCTAAGTGTCAAAGAGATGCAAATGGAGAAGCAAGGTATGATTCTAACCTTAATAAATTGTTTTTAGTACTAACATTATTCTACTAAGTGCTAGGAACCTTGTCGAACCAAGAGAAATCGGATTGGAGAAGTTTGGCTAAGTCTATCCAAACTTGCACAAGCCTGCGGTGCACCAGACTGTCCGGTGTGCACCAGGCAGTGTCCGGTGCCCAAGCTGGCGCCCTGGCGAACAGGCCGCTCTCGAGAAAATGCTAAGTGCACCATGATTATAATTCATCGGACTGTCCACTGTGCACCGGACTATCCGGTGTGCCAACCGCGCGCCTAGCCAACGATGTACCACGCGATCAGCGGGTGACACGTGGCTCAACCAATGTCACACCCGAATTTAAGGGATAAAGCCGGGTGCGTCTCATATGTGCGCCAAAGAAGAACATCACATATAATGACAAAGTGTATAGAGATAAATGTCACAAGTATCATAATTACATAGCAAAAGCCTTACAAAAATAAATGATAACAATAAAGCGAACTAAATATTATTCCTTGGCGCCATAAAGTTGACTAGGAGATGCCACCTAGATGAGCTCGTACTCTTTATTGTGGGGCTCCTCCTGGACCACCTGTTCTTCTCCTGTGGGGGGGTTATATATCACAAGGGTGAGCTCACAAAATCATAGCTCCACAAGTCATGTTACCCATCTGCCCCGGGGTTGCACGAACCCCATACACCTCTACCAAGGAAGCGAGGCAGGGTAACACTACGAGGCCTTTACAAAGTTCCACTAGCTTCAGAAAACCCGCTACAATTTCTAGGGAGCGCAATGCAGGAATCCCCTGTCTGACCGCCATCGCAGCAAAATCAACCCAAGAACCTCCCTACACGCCAACTCCCCTACTGCCCTTGCCCCTTTCGGGTAAGGTAGACCTCCACTAGCTTTTATAATTAGTCATCCAAGGGCGTCCCATTCCACCCTTGTGGTGGCACATGTTTTTCAAGTTAAGCTCCATGTTCCAATTAACATAATAGTCTTATCATGAATAGAAATAGAACAATAATAATAAAGAATGACCATGTGTAATAGTTATCTCAACACCCAAAACCATATATAGCAATAGCAAAGACCACCCAAAAGTTCAGGGATAAACAAGGTGTAAAGATGACCAAACTAGGGTGACCTATTGGGTCCCATCAAAATTAAGCCTATGCATGCCAAAATGATTATAGAGAACATTATTGGATAAATAAAAGTGGTCAAGGGCACAACTTGCCTTCAATGAGCTCCTGCTCAGCAACTTCTACCTGCTGAACACCTGGGTCCTTAATCACTTGCTCGTCTACTCGCCACAATACAAACAAACATGGTACAAAGGAAATTAATCATCACACCAAACAGAGGAATATACTACATGATAATATTCTACGCATCGCAACGAGATCGTATGAACAAGAATCACTAAATTCGGAGTTACGGTTTCCGAGTTATGATTTTCTGAAGTTATTAAGTGATTGATATTATCGGGTACCGTAATTAGGGGTACCCCCAACACTCCTAAACACGGCTGGTAACCACCATCAGCACAAGCTGCAGAGATTGATGGGCGCAATTCAGGTCAAGGCTTCGTCTACTCAAGGGACGCGATCTCGCCTCGCCCGAGCCCAGCCTCGGGCGGGAACAGTAGTCCTAGGCGAATTCACGCCTCGCCCGAGGGCCTCCTCAAGCAACGGGCGCACCCTCGACTCGCCCGAAGCCTAGCTCGGGCAGACTTCATAGTGATCCAACCTTGGCCAAATCGCCTCACCAACCGACCGTATCGCAGGCGCATTCAATGCGAGGATCGCCTGACGCCTTATCCTGACACACGTGCCTCAGTCGGCAAGGTCGAAGTGACCGCAGTCACTTCACCCTTCCATTGACCGACCTGACAGGAAAACAGCGCCGCTCGCTCCGCTCCGACTGCTGTGCCACCCACCAAGATGAGGCTGACAACAGCCAAGTTCAGCCTCAGGCGCAACAGGAAGCTCCGCCTCGCCCGACCCCAGGGCTCGGCCTCAACCTCGGCCTCGGAAGGTGGTCTCTGCCTCGCCCGACCCCAGGGCTCGGCCTCAACCTCGGCCTCGGAAGGTGGTCTCCGCCTTGCCCGACCCCAGGGCTCGGCCTCGACCTCGACCTCGGGAGGAATCGTGTCCTCGCCCGACCCCGGCCTCGGCCTCAGGAGGAGACTCCGCCTCGCCCGACCTTGGGCTCGGACCGACCGCGCCATGGGGGATACATCATTACCCTACCCCTAGCTAGCTCAGGCTACAGGGGAACAAGACCGGCGTCCCATCCAGGCTCGCCCCGGTAACAAGTAATGATGGCTCCCCGCGTGCGTCCATGACGACGGTGGTTCTCAGCCCCCTACGGAAGCAAGGAGACGTCAACAAGACCCCAGCGGCCCCGACAACTGTGCTTCTACAGGGCTCAGGCGCTCCTCCGACGGCCACGATACCGCGTACACAGGGCTCTAGCACCTCTCCGACAGCCACGTTGGCATGTACACAGGGCTCAGGCACCTCTCTGCCAGACACGTTAGCGTATAGCTACACCCCCATTGTACACCTGGACCCTCTCCTTGCATCTATAAAAGGAAGGTCTAGGGCCCTCATGCGGGAGGGTCGCGCGGGAGGACGGGATGACGGACAGGCTCACTCTCTCTCCCTCGCGAACGCTTGTAACCCCTACTACGAGCGCATCCCCCTGGCGCAGGATAACACGAGCCGCGTTCCCCCCCTTGTGTTCTATATTGCGCCAACCCATCTGGGCTAGGACACGCAGCGACAATTTTACTCGTCGGTCCAAGGACCCCCTGGGGTCGAAACGCCAACAGTTGGCGCGCCAGGTAGGGGCCTGCTGCGTGTTGATGAACAACTTCCCGTTGAGTTCCAGATGGGTAGCCTCCAGCAACCTCTTCAGCCCGAGATGCTGCTCCGCTTCGGGAGCCTCGAGTTCATGTCCCTCGACGGTAGCTACGACATGGTACTCCTTCCCCCACAGCGCGGCAGCGACGACGACGTCCGTCAGCTCGCCCGGCGGCGGCGGACTCGACGACGTCTTCCACCCATGGCGGAAGAGCAGCACTCGGGTTTGTCCCATCGCCTTCCTCGCCGTAGGAGGAGGAGGCGGGGCAACCGTCGCCAGGCAGGAGGCGGCACCTCGGCGGTTGTCGAGCGAGTCGACGACGCTGGCACCCCAGCGGGGGACATGTCGGGCGTCGTCCTCGTGCCTGAGACAACGACGAGTGTCGTTTCCCCGCAATGTGCCAACCCCAAGCAGACAGATGACGCCAACACACTCGCGAAGGACTTGCTAGGCGTTAGCCTCGTACCTGAGATAACGGTGCAGTCCATCCCCGACGCGACTTCGTCACCGTCCATCGATCGAGAGGTACCGTCCGTTTTCCACCCTGTGCCTTTTAGATTCAGCTTCGATCCACCAAGCGACCCCGCTTCGGTGAGCGCTTTCATAAAGGCATATCCTAACCTTTCGGGGTACCATATGTGGTCAACTTAGGACCGACTGATGGTCGTCTCGACCTACGGGCCCCCGGGTTCCGAGGAAGAAGACGAGCCCGACTCTGGTTGGGATTTCTCCGGGCTCGGTAATCCCAGTGCCATGCGAGACTTCATGACCGCATGTGACAACTGCCTCTCTGATTGCTCTGATGATGGCCACAACCTTGACGATGAGGGTTGTGGCCCAAGTTGCGAATGTTTCCACGTCGATCTAGGGGGTCACGACAAAGGAAACCACCTTGGTATGCCGGAGGACGATGATCCCCCTGGGCCTGCGCCTCGCGTTGACATCCTGCGGGAGCTAGCTGTGGTCCTAGTCCCTACGGGGGGTCAGGACACACAGCTCGAGCAAATCCGCGAGATGCAGGCCAAGCTCGACAAGGAAGCAGGACAACTTGTGCAGCTCCGGCAAAACATCGAGCAGGAGTGGGCAGGCCGAGCACTCGCCGGAGAGGCGCGTCATCAAGCCCGGGACGTCCAGCGCCGTATTGCTGACGATGCCAGGGCAAGGCTGCCCCCGGCCTCCAGTGGGGTCAGCCAGAATCTGGCTGCAGCGGCAATACTGCTCCGAGAGATGCCGGAGCCATCCACCATCGAGGGGCAGCGTATCCAGGGAGAACTCAAAAATCTCCTAGAGGACGTCGCGGTCCATGGGCCGAGAGCTCTGCCTCCCGAAGTGTAACACCATAAAAGCCATCAATTAAAATAATGAATTTAGTTTTTATATTAATTAGGGTAATGATTTTTTTAGTGTTTAAATTATTTATTTGCATCGTTTTCTTTGCATGCGTTTGATTTCTTATCGGATGTTTAATATCAATTCATTTTAAAAGAGATACTAGTAATTAAATAATAATTAAGTATTATAGTAATTATTAGTCTAAAATCAAGTGCTCCATTTATAAATATTTTTGGTAATTTTTTTATGATTTTTAGAGTTCTTTAAAAATGAATTTCGGAATTTTTTTTAAAAAAAACCTAAAACCACCCGGCCGGCCCACTAGGGGCCCAAACCCCCCCAAACCCTAACCCCACAGTCACTGCGCGCGCGCGCCCCTGGCTGGCTTCTCCCAGCCGCCGCTGCCCCTACAGCTCTCTCTCTCCCTCACTTCTCTGTCTCCCACTCTCTCTCTCCTCCCACCGTTCCCTCTCTCACACGCGATCAGCCGGCCGTGCGTGCCCTGCTCCGGCCGCTCGCGCGCACGCCGAGCGAGCCCAGCCCGGCCCCACCGCGCGCGCCGCCTCTGCCGCGCGAGCCGCGCCCTGCGCGTCGGCCATCCGGCCGAGTCCCGCCCCTGCGCAGCGCCGCGAGCCGCCGCGATGCCGCGCGCTCTGCCCCGCGCCGAGGCCGCGAGCCCGACGCCCGACTGCAGCCGCGCGTTACAGACTCCGCGTGACACCGAGCAACCAAGCCCGACGCGCCCTTGGTCCGAGCGCGCCTGCTCCCTGCGCGAAGTCCGAAGCCCACGCGTTCCCTGCCCGCGCGAGCCGCGCTGCCCGAAGCCGAACCACCCAAGCTCCATACACCGCGCGTCCGTTCAATTTCTTGTGTTAATGGAGATTGACTCTACCGTTTCTTCCTCCCCTCATTCCTCCTCTCCATTACGTGCAGTAACAGCAGCACCATTGACAGTCTCTTTGATGACACCAGTGACCTCTCCTCTCCCCTCCCTCTCTCTATAAAAGGGAACAGCAGAGCCTCCCATTCTTGCCTACTCGAGTTTGCCTCTCCCTCTAGCACTCCTCGCTCATCGCCAGTGCGTTGCCGCTCGTCGCCGGAGTGTGCCGTTCGTCGCCGGAGTTCGCCGGAGCCACGTACTCGCTGTCCGTAGTCGAGCCCCGCTCTCCGTCCGGCCGAAACCCGTCGATCCATTCCCGTCACACGCACGAACCCGAGGTTGATGACGACCCAAATTTATTTTATATATTTTATAAAGTGCCTTTTTGATTCGATTCGTGTGTTGTATATGTTGTTTGTTATAATATGAACACATGTGATTCCGATTTATGTATTTGTGTGCGCTACGGAACTTGTTAGAAATATGCGATTAGTAGTGCACCGTGTTATTTTATGTAATCGACGCGTTGATTTTGGTTTAGAGAAATATGTCGTAGATTTAATAGTCACACGTTGGTGATAAAAATACTAGATAAGAATTTATAGTCAATTTTGGTCACGATAAATTCTAGAAGCTATCTAGAGAATTATAGGTGCATTTTTGATGGATTAGAAAAATGATATAGAACTCATGTCATATGAATAATATAGGATTTTGGATGATTTATCTATTTATTTTATTAGCATTTTCTTTTTAGAAAGAAAAAGAGAAAAGATCACCAGTAGTGTGGTAAATAAATTTTGCTAGTTAAATAATCTTGTTCGCAAATTGAGCACTTAGATTTCTAGACTAAACAAAATATTAGTTTATGTAAAAATATCCTCACTTGTGTATAGAAAGTCCAATTACCAATTTATGTAGATTTTTAGAATATTAATATTATTAAATTCATTTTTGCTATACTAACTAATTTGAGTTAGAAGGAATAAAAGGTATTAATTTATTTATTAGTATTAAAAGATAAAAAGTATTATTTAATTTCATTGATGGTGTTAAAATAAAGTAATATTATATTTATTGCACCACTCCTAAATTCACCATTAGGATTCATATTAATAGCTATAATTGAATTCATAAGTATTTACGTGATTAGTACGTAATTAAAATGTGATTAGTGCGACGTGTTAATGAGCATGTAATGGTGTATGATTATGTAATGGTGCATGTTTATTTATGGGTGTATACTTTATTTTTTGTATGTGCGATGTGCGACTATAATAGAAGCGGACTGTGTGGTAGAGAATCCGAACTCGTTCGAGGACGACCCGCAAGACGCTTTTGAGCAAGGCAAGTGGATTCTCCCTCTGCATACTCTGTTTGTACCTATTCATTGTATATCATAATGTTTACTTTTTGATATATTGCATAATTTGATGGGATTTACCTAATTAAGGATTTCCTAGATTTACTACCCGTATTCCTTGTTTAAACTGGGAAAGTTATTAAGCTATGCAAGAATTTGTGCTACCGCTCAACTTAATTATTTCTTAATGTCACTCATTAATTGGTTTTAATGTTCCAAAGATTTAATTGGCAATTATGGCATTAACCCGATGGTTAAGATAACATTATTACAAATTTAATTGGAACATGGAGTGACCACCCAGGATAACAGTGCAACCACGAGTGCTATCATGGCTCTGGCTTTGGTAATTAGCTCTATATGCTTAGTGCCTAGCAACCTTACCTGAAAGATGGGCAAGAGGGGGAGCGGTAGGTGCTGGCAGCCCACGTTAACATGGGGTCGTATTCTTGGCTAAGGTACTTCACCCAAGGGGCCACCACCATCATCTTAGAAACCTTAGCGGGTTGCTTCGTATTAAGTGTATTTTGTGAAAACCTCATAATGGATCCCTAGCCATTCACCTCGGCAGTGTCTAAGGGTCCGATCAACCCGGGCTGGATGGGATACATGGCTTGTGGGTAAAATTGTACCACCTCTGCAGAGTGTAAAACTGATATATCAGCCGTGCTCCCGGTTATGAGCGACCTGGACTCCTCACATGATAATTGAACTTAAAGATGGACATAAAGTGAGATCCGATGATATACCAATAATTTGCTTAAGTGGTTTCACTTAAGTGCTTTTTGTTATATTCATAATCCTTTGTTTAATTGGGATATTTGGGATTCACTCTTATTAGTAAGATAGGTGTTGATAATAAAATGTTGACCAACTAAAATGCTTACTGCTCAACCTTAGCCTCACCTTGTTATATCTGCATTAATTTTTCCCCCACTTGCTGAGCCCCGACCATAAGTGAGCTCACCCTTGCTAATATTTTGATCAGAGGGTGATGCTGGAGACTTTGATGGAGAATTTATCGACGAGGAATTCTAAGTCTAACGATGCGCCGGTCAACTTCCTGTGGAAGATTGCCCAGTTGTTTATTTCCGCTTTACTTTGATATGATACTTGTTTAAGACACAATGTTTCAGATGATGTAATAAAGTTTTATACTCTCTTTACGCCTTTATTGCATTGTCTTTTGATATATTACACTTGTGACATCAACATATGTGTGGAAATGGATCCTGGCACACATATGGTATGCGCTCGGTTCTACCCCCTAGAACCGGGTGTGACAGAAGTGGTATCAAATCCTATGCTGACCCTAGGTCGTTAGATTAGTTATAAATGGAAAGCCTAGTTGTTCAAAACTTGCTAATTTCATTCCTATAAATTCCTTTATCAGTCTTACCTCTTTGAAATTCAACTAAGTTGACTCTTCTCTTGTAGATGGTTCGCACTCTCCAAACCACTCGCGTCAACACCAATTACGCCCCTCAGCCCCGGCAGATCCCGGTCTACCCAGTGGTAGTCGAGGAAGCTCCAGCGAATCTCCCTCCCGTCCGAGTGGAGAACGTGATCAACCTGGAGGACAGCTCGGAGGAGCAGCTGCCGACCCCCACCCCGTTGGCCGAGTCCCTGGCCTTCGCAGCTGGGTCATCGACGTCCGCATCGTCTGCACCAGCCTTCCAAGCACCTGCACCTAGAGGCGACGACCCCGACGACTCTGGAGACGGCGATGACGAGGATGATGACGACGACGACGATGGAGAGGATGAGCACGTCAACCAGGAAGCTGACTACGCCCAGCAGGACCACTTCATGGGGATTGGTCCAGTTGTCGAACATTACACATCAATGTTCGAGACGGGGCACTTCCCCAACCTGCTGCAGGAGGTGCTGCACGAGCTAGGAGCCTACGTCCGCCCCCTGTACGAGACGAGGCGGGTGAGCGAGCCTCCCCGGGCTTGCTATTACATCACTCGCATCCATGTCAGGGTAATGGATGCAGGTGACAGGGGATTCAGGACTCTGTCTGCTCACGAGTCCCTGATACCACTGTCCACATACGCTGCCTCGGTCAGCGACGCTGCTCGTCGGACTCTGTGGTTGCTCAGCCACACCTACCGGCAGCAGCTGCAGAACACGAGGTTCAGGCACCTTCCTCAGCGCCTGCGTGGAGAGAGCCAGACCAACATTGTCCCAGGTGAGCCTGGTGAGGATTGCCTCAACACCCTAGCTGGTGTAGTGGCCGGTCTCAACACCAACCTGGACAGTGCCACTCTGGACCTCTACAGTGTGCACTTGGAGCTGGAGAATGCCCACACCAGGATTGCAGCCCTAGAAGCCCAACTGCAAGGACTGGATCCGCCAGAAGCTCAGGTCCCCGCCGTGGCGCTGTCTCCTCCCCGCAAGAGGCTGCGCTATGGAGAGCCCGGATCCGTCACTAGGCTGCTTTAGGAGTGTTGATCATGATGTAATAAGTTACGCTTCGCGTTAGACGATGAAACTATCTTTAAGTTTTTATATTAATAAATAACAACCATGTGATGGTGATTGGTTGAAATGCTTGATTTGAATCTTTGTTTGAGTGCTATGGTCTTATGGAATGATGGCCATAAGAACATATAAAATTTGTAAAACTTAAGCTATTTTCCCTCTAGAATCTTTTCTACTCCTCATTTTTTCTAAAGACTTCACTTCCTAACAAATCAGATGGTGAACCAACGTCAAGGACCTAACAACCGGAACCAGCGTGGACAACAAGCACCACCACCACCGCCACCACCTAATCCCAACATGGAGCAGTTCATCGCCGCCCAAATGCAGATTCTGCAAGGACTTACTGCTGCGGTTCAGCAATTACAACAGAACCAACAGAATCAGCAACCCCAGCAGCAGTAGTATGCACCCCCGGCCAGAGATAAGCACCGGGACTTCATGAGTCATCACCCGCCGACATTTTCTCATGCGGTTGATCCTCTAGACGCTGATGACTGGCTCAAAATCATTGGGAAAAAGCTGGACATAACTCAGTGCAACGACCGGGAGAAGGTCTTGTACGCCTCGGGAAGACTCGAGGGAGCTGCGTCCGATTGGTGGGATGCCTTCACAGCGGCACATCCCAATGCTGATACAATAACCTGGCAGGAGTTCCAAGAGAACTTCCACGCTCACCACATCCCCTCTGGAATCATGAAGCTGAAGAAGAAGGAGTTCCTTTCCCTTACTCAAGGGAATATGTCTGTCAGTGAGTATCGTGATAGCTTCACTCAGCTTTCACGTTATGCCCCTGAGGAAGTGGACACTGATGAGAAGTGCCAAGAGCGTTTCCTGGAAGGGTTGATTGGACCTCTGAACTATCAACTTCAGAGTCACACATTCCCCAACTTCCAGACACTCCTGAACAAGGCAATTGGCCTTGAGAGCAAAAGGAAGGAGCTATCTGACCACAAGAGAAAATTCCAAGGTCAGTCCAGCAGGAACACCCGGCCAAACAATGCTCAAGGTTCGCAGTTCCGCTCTGGAAATCAGGGTGGAAATAATTATCAAGTGCAATGCTCTGGACAACAAAGCCAGAGAAATAATCAGAATCAGAATCAACAAAGGAGCAACCCCCAGACCAATCAGAGGTCTGGTGGAAATTCACAGAACCGTCAAGGTGGCACCAACAACACGTAGGCCAGAAACAACGCACCTGTCCAACCCAACGGCTGTTTCAAGTGCGGTGAACTAGGCCACTATGCCAACAACTGCCCAAGGCGTAACCAGCAAACACCCCAAAGGAGCAATAATCAGAGGAATGACCAGAACACCCCCGCTCGTGGATCTGCTCAGAACAAGACTCCGTAGAACCAGAGCCGAGGAAGGGTCAATCACGTCACTGCAGAATCAGTGCCTGAGGATGCCGACATAGTGTATGGTATGTTCCTTGTTAACTCCATACCTGCAACAGTTTTATTTGACTCTAGAGCATCACATTCATTTATAACTGAGTCATTCGTGGAAAAACATAACATACCTAATTACCCTCTGAAGAGGATATTACACATTAGTTCACCAGGAGGTGACCTGAAGGCCACACACTCATGCCCTCATGTTAATATCAAGATTCAAGGAAGAAATTTTACAGTCGGTCCAGTGGTCCTAGGATCCAACAGGATTGATGTGATTCTTGGATGCAACTGGTTGAAAAGTTGTGATGGAGTGATACGGTGTGCCAACGGAACAATTATGTTGACAAGTCCTCAAGGTGAAAGAATCCAAGTTAACATAGACAAGTCAACAGATGAAAAAGGGAAGACAGTGATCAATCACTTGGAAGAAAAGCCCTTGGAAAATATCAAAGTAGTGTGTGAATACCCAGACGTATTTCCGGAGGAATTACCAGGTATGCCACCCGACCGTGATATAGAGTTTTCTATTGAATTAGTACCCGGAACCGCACCTATCTCGAAAAGACCTTATAGAATGGATGTCAAAGATTTAGTAGAACTGAAGAAACAAATAGAAGAATTACTAGAAAAAGGTTTTATTCGCCCAAGTTCATCCCCTTGGGGAGCCCCAGTGCTATTTGTGAACAAGAAAGATGGTTCGAGGAGAATGTGTGTGGATTATAGAAGTTTGAATGAAGTAACCATCAAGAATAAATACCTGTTACCTCGGATTGAAGATTTATTCGATCAAATGAAGGGAGCTAAGATATTCTCGAAGATAGATCTGAGATCAGGATATCATCAGTTAAAGATTCGAGCAGAAGATGTACCCAAGACAGCCTTCACGACGAGATATGGATTATATGAGTTTTTGGTCATGTCGTTTGGACTGACTAATGCACCAGCATACTTTATGAACTTGATGAATAAAGTATTCATGGAATATCTGGATCAGTTTGTGGTCGTATTTATTGACGACATACTGATATATTCTCCGAATGAAGAAACACACGAAGATCATCTAAGGCTAGTCCTACAAAAGCTTCGTGACAACCAACTGTACGCAAAATTCTCGAAGTGTGATTTTTGGTTGAAGGAAGTTGCTTTCTTAGGGCATATTGTTATCGATGGTGGAATTAAAGTGGACCCAGGAAAGATAAGTGAGATACTAAATTGGAAGCAACCCAAGGATGCGTCCAAGATCAGAAGTTTTCTTGGATTAGCAGGATACTATAGAAGATTTATTGAAGGTTTTTCCAAGTTAGTGAAGCCTCTTACCTCTCTACTGGAGAAAGGCAAAGAGTTCAAATGGGATGAAGCTTGCTAGAATTGTTTTGAAGAACTCAAGAAGAGGTTAACCACTGCACCAATACTGATAATGCCAGACATCCACAAGGGATTTGATGTGTATTGCGATGCATCACACCTTGGACTTGGATGTGTGCTAATGCAAGAAGGAAAGGTGATTGCTTATGCTTCAAGACAGTTGAGGAAACATGAGAAGAATTATCCTACGCATGATTTGGAACTAGCTGCCGTAGTGCATGCTTTGAAGATTTGGAGACACTATATGATTGGAAACAAGTGCAAAATCTTCACGGATCACAAAAGCCTAAAATATATATTCACTCAGAAGGAACTCAACCTCAGACAGAGAAGATGGCTTGAGTTGATTATAGACTATGATTTGGAGATACAATATCACCCCGGAAAAGCCAATGTAGTAGCTAATGCTTTGAGCCGTAAGGGTCAAGTGAACAACATCACTACTCATTTGATGTCACAAGAATTGTTCTGGGAAATGGAACGACTCAACCTTGGATTGCTCAATAATGTAGAAGCAACGGTGATGGAAGTTGAATCTACTTTGGAAGAAGAGATTCGTAAAGGACAAGAATCTGATGAGAAAATTAAGGAAATTAAAGCTTTGATTGGTTTGGATAAAGCCCCGGATTTCACGGAAGATGAACAAGGCACAGTATGGTTTAAAAAGAGAATCTGCGTACCAGAAATTGAGCACTTACGCCAACTTATTTTGAGAGAAGCTCATGATTCAGCTTACTCTATTCACCCTGGAAGTACAAAGATGTACCAGGATCTTAAGGAAAAGTATTGGTGGTACGGTTTGAAAAGAGATGTTGCTACTCATGTTGCATTATGTGACGTGTGTCAGCGAGTTAAAGCTGAACACCAAAGACCAGCAGGATTGCTACAACCTCTCAAGGTACCTGAATGGAAATGGGAAGAAATCAGTATGGATTTCATAGTTGGGCTACCCCGTACTCGAGATGGCTATGATTCAATATGGGTCATAGTAGACAGGTTAACTAAAGTAGCACACTTCATACCTGTGAAGACAACCTACTCAGGAGCCCAGTTAGCAGAGTTGTACATGTCGAGGATTGTTTGTTTGCATGGAGTACCAAAGAAGATCGTATCAGATCGAGGAACCCAGTTTACCTCGCGCTTTTGGAAAAGACTTCATGAGTCCATGGATACCAAGCTAAACTTTAGTTCAGCTTATCATCCTCAAACGGATGGGCAAACGGAAAGAACGAACCAAGTGTTGGAGGATATGCTAAGAGCTTGCGCCCTAAAGCATGGTAGAAGCTGGGATAAAAGTTTGCCTTATGCAGAATTTTCGTATAACAACAGTTATCAAGCAAGTCTCAAAATGGCACCGTTTGAGGCACTATATGGACGAAAGTGTAGAACACCTCTTTATTGGAATCAGACTGGAGAAAGTCAAGTATTTGGTCCAGAAATTCTCCAAGAGGCGGAAAAGCAAGTGCAAATTATTAGAGAAAATTTGAAGACAACACAGTCAAGACAGAAGAGCTATGCTGATAATAGAAGAAGAGAATTGATGTTTGAAGTAGGAGATTTTGTCTACCTTAAAGTTTCACCGATGAGAGGAATGAAAAGGTTTAAGGTTAAAGGAAAATTATCACCTCGCTATATCGGCCCATTCAAGATTTTGGAAAGAAAAGGTGAAGTAGCCTACCAGTTAGAGTTACCCGATAGATTATCAGATGTGCATGACGTATTTCACGTATCACAACTCAAGAAGTGCTTAAGAGTACCAGAAGAACAGTTACCCATGGAAGAACTGAATGTTAATGAGGATTTAAGTTATTCGAAGTATCCAGTCAGAATTTTGGAAACATCTCGCAGAATTACGTGGAGTAAATTCATTAACATGTGCAAAGTTCAGTGGAGTCATCATTCAGAAGATGAAGCCACTTGGGAAAGAGAAGATGAACTAAGAGCAGAATTCCCCCAGTTATTCTCGGAAGTTTCTTAATCTCGAGGACGAGATTCTTTTTAAGAGGGGTAGGTTTGTAACACCATAAAAGCCATCAATTAAAATAATGAATTTAGTTTTTATATTAATTAGGGTAATGATTTTTTAGTGTTTAAATTATTTATTTGCATCGTTTTCTTTGCATGCGTTTGATTTCTTATCGGATGTTTAATATCAATTCATTTTAAAAGAGATACTAGTAATTAAATAATAATTAAGTATTATAGTAATTATTAGTCTAAAATCAAGTGCTCCATTTATAAATATTTTTGGTAATTTTTTATGATTTTTAGAGTTCTTTAAAAATGAATTTCGGAATTTTTTTTTAAAAAAACCTAAAACCACCCGGCCGGTCCACTAGGGGCCCAAAACCCCCCCAAACCCTAACCCCACAGTCACTGCGCGCGTGCCCCTGGCTGGCTTCTCCCAGCCGCCGCCGCCCCAACAGCTCTCTCTCTCCCTCACTTCTCTCTTTCCCACTCTCTCTCTCCTCCCACCGTTCCCTCTCTCACACGCGATCAGCCGGCCGTGCGCGCCCTGCTCCGACCGCTCGTGCGCACGCCGAGCGAGCCCAGCACGGCCCCACCGCGCGCGCCGCCTCTGCCGCGCCCTGCGCGTCGGCCATCCGGCCGAGTCCCGCCCCTGCGCAGCGCCGTGAGCCGCCGCGATGCCGCGCGCTCTGCCCCGCGCCGACACCGCGTGCCCAACACCCGACTGCAGCCGCGCGTTACAGACTCCACGCGACACCGAGCAACCGAGCCCGACGCGCCCTCGGTCCGAGCGCGCCTGCTCCCTGCGCGAAGTCCGAAGCCCACACGTTCCCTGCCCGCGCGAGCCGCGCTGCCCGAAGCCGAACCGCCCAAGCTCCATACACCGCGCGTCCGTTCAATTTCTTGTGTTAATGGAGATTGACTCTACCGTTTCTTCCTCCCCTCATTCCTCCTCTCCATTACGTGCAGTAACAGCAGCACCATTGACAGTCTCTTTGATGACGCCAGTGACCTCTCCTCTCCCCTCCCTCTCTCTATAAAAGGGAACAGCAGAGCCTCCCATTCTTGCCTACTCGAGTTTGCCTCTCCCTCTAGCACTCCTCGCTCATCGCCAGTGCGTTGCCGCTCGTCGCCGGAGTGTGCCATTCATCGCCGGAGTTCGCCGGAGCCACGTACTCGCTGTCCGTAGTCGAGCCCCGCTCTCCGTCCGGCCGAAACCCGTCGATCCATTCCCGTCACACGCACGAACCCGAGGTTGATGACGACCCAAATTTATTTTATATATTTTATAAAGTGCCTTTTTGATTCGATTCGTGTGTTGTATATGTTGTTTGTTATAATATGAACACATGTGATTCCGATTTATGTATTTGTGTGCGCTACGGAACTTGTTAGAAATATGCGATTAGTAGTGCACCGTGTTATTTTATGTAATCGACGCGTTGATTTTGGTTTAGAGAAATATGTCGTAGATTTAATAGTCACACGTTGGTGATAAAAATACTAGATAAGAATTTATAGTCAATTTTGGTCACGATAAATTCTAGAAGCTATCTAGAGAATTATAGGTGCATTTTTGATGGATTAGAAAAATGATATAGAACTCATGTCATATGAATAATATAGGATTTTGGATGATTTATCTATTTATTTTATTAGCATTTTCTTTTTAGAAAGAAAAAGAGAAAAGATCACCAGTAGTGTGGTAAATAAATTTTGCTAGTTAAATAATCTTGTTCGCAAATTGAGCACTTAGATTTCTAGACTAAACAAAATATTAGTTTATGTAAAAATATCCTCACTTGTGTATAGAAAGTCCAATTACCAATTTATGTAGATTTTTAGAATATTAATATTATTAAATTTATTTTTTGCTATACTAACTAATTTGAGTTAGAAGGAATAAAAGGTATTAATTTATTTATTAGTATTAAAAGATAAAAAGTATTATTTAATTTCATTGATGGTGTTAAAATAAAGTAATATTATATTTATTGCACCACTCCTAAATTCACCATTAGGATTCATATTAATAGCTATAATTGAATTCATAAGTATTTACGTGATTAGTACGTAATTAAAATGTGATTAGTGCGACGTGTTAATGAGCATGTAATGGTGTATGATTATGTAATGGTGCATGTTTATTTATGGGTGGTTACTTTTTTTTTTGTATGTGCGATGTGCGACTATAATAGAAGCGGACTGTGTGGTAGAGAATCCGAACTCGTTCGAGGACGACCCGCAAGACGCTTTTGAGCAAGGCAAGTGGATTCTCCCTCTGCATACTCTGTTTGTACCTATTCATTGCATATCATAATGTTTACTTTTTGATATATTGCATAATTTGATGGGATTTACCTAATTAAGGATTTCCTAGATTTACTACCCGTATTCCTTGTTTAAACTGGGAAAGTTATTAAGCTATGCAAGAATTTGTGCTACCGCTCAACTTAATTATTTCTTAATGTCACTCATTAATTGGTTTTAATGTTCCAAAGATTTAATTGGCAATTATGGCATTAACCCGATGGTTAAGATAACATTATTACAAATTTAATTGGAACATGGAGTGACCACCCAGGATAACAGTGTAACCACGAGTGCTATCATGGCTCTGGCTTTGGTAATTAGCTCTATATGCTTAGTGCCTAGCAACCTTACCTGAAAGATGGGCAAGAGGGGGAGCGGTAGGTGCTGGCAGCCCACGTTAACATGGGGTCGTATTCTTGGCTAAGGTACTTCACCCAGGGGGCCACCACCATCGTCTTAGAAACCTTAGCGGGTTGCTTCGTATTAAGTGTATTTTGTGAAAACCTCATGATGGATCCCTAGCCATTCACCTCGGCAGTGTCTAAGGGTCCGATCAACCCGGGCTGGATGGGATATATGGCTTGTGGGTAAAGTTGTACCACCTCTGCAGAGTGTAAAACTGATATATCAGCCGTGCTCCCAGTTATGAGCGACCTGGACTCCTCACATGATAATTGAACTTAAAGATGGACATAAAGTGAGATCCGATGATCTGCCAATAATTTGCTTAAGTGGTTTCACTTAAGTGCTTTTTGTTATATTCATAATCCTTTGTTTAATTGGGATATTTGGGATTCACTCTTATTAGTAAGACAGGTGTTGATAATAAAATGTTGACCAACTAAAATGCTTACTGCTCAACCTTAGCCTCACCTTGTTATATCTGCATTAATTTTTCCCCCACTTGCTGAGCCCCGACCATAAGTGAGCTCACCCTTGCGAATATTTTGATTAGAGGGTGATGCTGGAGACTTTGATGGAGAATTTATCGACGAGGAATTCTAAGTCTAACAATGCGCCGGTCAACTTCCTGTGGAAGATTGCCCAGTTGTTTATTTCCGCTTTACTTTGATATGATACTTGTTTAAGACACAATGTTTCAGATGATGTAATAAAGTTTTATACTCTCTTTATGCCTTTATTGCATTGTCTTTTGATATATTACACTTGTGACGTTAACATATGTGTGGAAATGGATCCTGGCACACATATGGTATGCGCTCGGTTCTACCCCCTGGAACCGGGTGTGACACGAAGGCAAGGGTGCCCCCCGGAGCATCGCGCAGCGACTTCCCGATTCATGTGGGAAGCCTCGATCCACACCGGGCGCACGCAGGACGCAACGCCTGCAGCCCCGGGTCGCCTCGACAACGAGCACCACCGCCGCGACCGTCGAGCCCGCCTCGATGAGAAGGTGCGCCGAGGCTACCACCCCAGGCGTGGGGGACGCTACGACAGCGAGGAGGATCGGAGCCCCTCGCCCGAACCACCAGGTCCGCAAGCCTTCAGTCAGGCCATACGACGGGCGCCGTTCCCGACCCGGTTCCGAGCCCCGACTACCATCACCAAGTACTCAGGGGAAACGAGGCCGGAACTATGGCTTGCGGACTACCGGCTGGCCTGCCAGCTGGGTGGAACGGACGATGACAACCTCATCATCCGCAACCTCCCCATGTTCCTCTCCGACGCCGCCCGAGCCTGGCTGGAGCATCTGCCTCCTGCGCAGATCTCCAACTGGGACGACCAGGTCAAGGCTTTCGCTGGAAACTTCTAGGGCACGTACGTGCGCCCTAGGAACTCCTGGGACCTCTGAAGCTGCCGCCAGCAGCCAGGGGAATCCCTGCGAGAGTACATCCGGCGGTTTTCAAAGCAGCGCACCGAGTTGCCCAACATCACTGACTCGGACGTCATCGGGGCGTTCCTCGCCGACACCACTTGCCGCGACCTGGTGAGCAAACTGGGCCACAAGACTCCCACCAAGGCGAGCTAGTTGATGGACATCGCCACCAAGTTCGCCTCTGGTCAGGAGGCGGTCGAAGCCATCTTCCAGAAGGACAAGCAGCCTCAGGGACGCCAGCAGGAAGACGTCCCGAGGCATCCGCCCAGCGCGGCACGAAGAAGAAGGCCAAGAAGAAGGCGTAAGCGAAGCGCGTCGCCGCTGATGCGGATCTCATCACTGCTGTCGAGCATAGAAACCCTCGGAAGCCTCCCGGAGGGGCCAACCTGTTCGACAAGATGCTCAAGGAGTCGTGCCCCTATCACTAGGGCCCATCAAGCACACCCTTGAGGAATGCGTCATGCTTCGGCGCTACTTCCATAAGGCCGGGCCCCCAGTGGAAGGTGGCAAAGGCCAAGACAACGACAAGAAGGAGGGCGACAAGGCAGAGGAGTTCCTCGAGGTCCACGGCTGTTTCATGATCTACGGTGGGCGAGTGGCGAATGCCTCGGCTCGGTACCGCAAGCAGGAGCGCCGGGAGGTCTGCTCGGTAAAGGTGGCGGCGCCAGTCTACCTAGACTGGTTCGACAAGCCCATCACCTTCGACCAAGGCGACCACCCCGACTGCGTGCCGAGCCTAGGAAAGTACCTGCTCATCGTCGACCCCGTCATCGGCAACATCAGGCTCACCAAGGTCCTCATGGACAGAGGCAGCAGCCTCAACATCATCTATGCTGAGACCCTCAGGCTCTTGGAAATCGATCTGTCCATGATCCGGGCCGGTGCGATGCCCTTTCACAGGATCATCCCCAGGAAGCGTGTCTAGCCCCTTAGACAACTTGATCTGCCCGTCTGCTTTGGAACTCCCTCCAACTTCCGAAAGGAAACCCTCACGTTCGAGGTGGTCAGGTTCCGAGGAACCTACCACATGGTGCTGGGGAAACCGTGCTACACCAAGTTCATGGCCGTCCCCAACTACACCTACCTCAAGCTCAAGATGCCGGGCCCCAACAGGGTCTCACTGTCGGATCCATGTACCGACACGCGTACGAATGCGACGTGGAATGCGTGGAGTACGTTGAGGCCCTCGCCGAGTCCGAGGCCCTCATCGCTGACCTGGAGTGCCTCTCCAAGGAGGTTCCTAACGCGAAACGCCACGCCGGCAACTTCGAACCAGCTGAGGCGGTTAAGTCCATCCCTCTCGACCCCAGCAACGACGCCTGCAAGCAAGTCCGGATCGGCTCCAAGCTCGACCCCAAATAGGAAGCAGTGCTCATCGACTTTTTCCGCGCGAACATAGAAGTGTTTACGTGGAGTCCCTCGGACATGCCCGGCATACCGAGGGATGTCGCCGAGCACTCACTGGATATCCGAGCCGGTGCCCGACCCGTGAAACAGCCTCTGCGCCATTTCGACGAAGAAAAGCGCAGAGCCATAGGCAAGGAAATCCACAAGCTGATGGCTGCAGGGTTCATCAAAGAGGTATTCCATCCCAAATGGCTAGCTAACCCTGTGCTTGTAAAAAATAAAGGTGGGAAGTGGAGGATGTGCGTAGACTACACTGGTCTAAACAAAGCATGTCCAAAGGTTCCCTACCCTCTGCCTCGCATCGACCAAATTGTGGACTCCACTGCTGGGTGCGAAACCCTATCATTCCTCGACGCCTACTCAGGGTATCACCAAATCAAGATGAAAGAGTCTGACCAGCTCGCGACTTCTTTCATCACACCCTTTGGCATGTACTGCTATACTACTATGCCATTTGGCTTGAGGAATGCAGGTGCGACATACCAAAGGTGCATGAACCACGTGTTCGGAGAGCACATCGGCTGAACGGTCGAGGCTTACGTCGATGACATCGTAGTCAAGACAAGGAAAGCCTCCGACCTCCTCTCTGACCTTGAAACGACATTCAAGTGTCTGAGAGCGAAGGGCGTGAAGCTCAACCCTGAGAAGTGTGTCTTTGGAGTCCCCCGAGGCATGCTCCTGGGGTTCATCATCTCCGAGCAAGGCATCAAGGCCAACCCGGAGAAAATCGCGGCCATCACCAACATGGGGCCTATCAAAGATTTGAAAGGAGTATAGAGGGTCATGGGATGCCTTGTGGCTCTGAGCCGCTTCATCTCGTGCCTCGACAAAAAGGCCTACCCCTGTACCGCCTCTTAAGGAAGGCCGAGCGCTTCACTTGGACCCCTGAGGCCGAGGAAGCCCTCGGAAACTTAAAGGCACTCCTTACAAACGCGCCCATCTTGGTGCCCCCCGCTGCGGGAGAAGCCCTCTTGATCTACGTAGCCGCAACCACTCAGGTGGTCAGCGCCGCGATCATAGTCGAGAGACGAGAAGAAGGGCATGCACTGCTCGTCCAGAGACCGGTCTACATCATCAGTGAAGTGCTATCCGAGACCAAGATCCGCTACCCACAAATTCAGAAGCTATTGTACGCAGTAATTCTAACACGGCGAAAGTTGCGACACTACTTCGAGTCTCATCCGGTGACTGTGGTGTCATCCTTCCCCCTGGGGGAGATCATCCAGTGCCGAGAGGCCTCGGGTAGGATAGCAAAGTGGGCGGTGGAGATCATGGGCGAGACAATCTCGTTCGCTCCTCGGAAGGCCATCAAGTCCCAAGTCTTGGTGGACTTCATGGCTGAATGGGTCGACACCCAACTGCCAATAGCTCCGATCCAACTGGAACTCTGGACCATGTACTTCGATGGGTCGCTGCTGAAAACAGGAGCCGGCGCGGGCCTGCTCTTCATCTCGCCCCTCGGGAAACATCTCCGCTACGTGCTGCGCCTTCATTTCCCGGCGTCAAACAACATGGCCGAGTACGAGGCTCTGGTTAATGGGTTGCGCATCGCCATCGAGCCAGGGGTTCGGTGCCTCGATGCTCGTGGCGACTCGCAGCTTGTCATTGACCAAGTCATGAAGAACTCCCACTGTTGCGACCGGAAGATGGAGGCCTACTGCAACGAAGTTCGACGCCTGGAAGACAAGTTCTATGGGCTCGAGCTCAACCACATCGCTCGACGGTACAACGAGACTGCGGATGAGCTGGCTAAAATAGCCTCGGGGCGGACAACGGTTCCCCCGGACGTCTTCTCCAGAGATATACATCAACCCTCCGTCAAGACCGACAACACGCCCGAGCCCGAGGAGGCCTCGGCCCAGCCCGAGGTATCCTTGGCCGCCGAGGGTGAGGCACTGCGCGTCGAGGGAGAGCGGAATGGGGTCACGCCTAATCGAAACTGGCAGACCCCGTACCTGCAATATCTCCACCGAGGAGAGCTACCCCTCGACAAGGCCGAAGCTCGGCGACTAGCGCGGCGCGCCAAGTCGTTCGTCTTACTGGGTGATGAAAAGGAGCTCTACCACCGCAGCCCCTCAGGCATTCTCCAACGATGCATATCCGTCGCCGAAGGACAGGAGCTATTGTAAGAGATACACTCGGGGGCTTGCGGTCACCATGCAGCACCTCGAGCCCTCGTTGGGAACGCCTTTCGATAAGGCTTCTACTGGCCGACCGCGGTGGCCAACGCCACTAGGATTGTACGCTCTTGCCAAGGGTGCCAATTCTATGCGAGACAGTCGTACCTGCCCGCTCAGGCCCTGCAGACAATACCCATCACCTGGCCGTTTGCTGTGTGGGGTATGGACCTCGTCGGTCCCTTGCAGAAGGCACCCGGGGGCTTCTCGCACCTGCTGGTCGCCATCGACAAATTCTCCAAGTGGATCAAGGTTCGACCCCTAACAAGCATCAGGTCCGAGCAGGCGGTGGCGTTCTTCACCAACATCATCCATCGCTTTGGGGTCCCGAACTCCATCATCACCAACAATGGCACCCAGTTCACTGGGAAGAAGTTCCTGGACTTCTGCAATGACCACCACATCCGTGTGGACTGGGCCGTTGTAGCTCACCCCATGACGAATGGGCAGGTGGAGCGTGCCAATGGTATGCTTCTGCAGGGACTTAAACCGAGGATCTACAACGACCTCAACAAGTTCGGCAAGCGATGGATGAAAGAGCTACCCTCGGTGGTCTGGAGTCTGAGGACGACATCAAGCCGAGCCACGGGTTTCTCGCCATTCTTTCTAGTCTATGGGGCTGAGGCTATCTTGCCCATAGACTTAAAATACGGTTCCCCGAGTACAAAGGCGTACGACGATCGAAGCAACCAGACCAGCCGAGAAGACTCACTGGACCAGCTCGAAGAGGCTCGGGACGTGGCCTTGCTACACTCGGCGCGGTATCAGCAGTCTCTGCGACACTACCACGCCCAAGGGGTCCGACCCCGAGGCTTCCAGGTGAGAGACTTGGTACTTCGGCTGCGGCAGGACGCCCGAGGGCACCACAAGCTTACTCCTCCCTGGGAAGGGCCGTTCATCATCGCCAAGATTTTGAAGCCCGGAACATACAAGCTGGCCAACGATCAAGGCGAGGTCTACAACAACGCTTAGAACATCCGACATCTACATCGCTTTTACCCTTAAGATGTTTTCAAGTCGTTCATATACCTCGTTTTCTATACATACAAAAATAAAGTCTAACCGTCAAGGAAGGGTCAGCCTTGCCTCGGCAAAGCCCGACCCTCCCTCGGGGGCTAGAAGGGGGGAACCCCCTCTGCGTCAAAATTTTCCTCGGAAAAGTTTTCTACCAAAATGACTTTCGTGCTTTCCGACTATACCGATAACAGAATCCTGCAAGCGAGTAAGAGCGCACGTAAGCGGCAAGGCCGACTGAGCCGAGGGACTCCTACGCCTCCGAGATACGGATACCTCACTCGTCACCTTCCATGAAAAGTAACTCTTGCTCGGATAAACGATTCTGCTATGGACGAACAAGTCCGGATACTTAAAACAAGAGGAAAAGAAACACAACTTTATAGCACTACAATAAGATGTTTAGGCCTCGGCGGCCGCGAAAAAACACATGCATACTCCAAACAAACTGCTCCGGCAGAATCAGACATCGCCCGGGGGAGGAGCAGCACCCTCGGCGTCGTCTCCACCCTCGGCAAGATCTGGCCCGGCCCCAGACGGCGACGCAAGCGGAAGGATCTCCACCTCGAAGGAGGACGCCAGCACCACGCTTGGGCCCGCGACGGCTGCGTCAAGCCTCTGGACCTCGGCTAAGGCAGCCTCATCTTTGTCAGGTAGACAGTACCCCTCGCTGACCCGCTCCAGATCCACGTCGTAGTGGGAAGCGAGCACGGCGAAGGCCCGCCTAGCGCCGTGATGCAGCGCCTTGCGAAGTCTGCTGCGCACATGGCCGCCCAAGGCCAGCAGGCGACTCTAGGGGGAGCTACCCGAGGGGACGTCATCGAGGCCAAAGGCCTGGCAGAAGGCCGAGATAGCCTTGGACATGGCCACACGGTCGGCCTCCTTCTGCTCAGCCGCTTGGGCAAGTGGCTTGACGGACTCATTAAGAGCTATCTCGAGCTCTACAGACAACCGAACAGAATTCTTCAGACACGAGTTGAAGAATGAAGCTGAATCGAAGTCACAAGGCGGCCGAAACATACCTTCAGCCCGGGCACGCTGCTCCGAGGCTACGGCTTGGGCGGACTGAGCAGACCCGACGGCCACGGCCAGGTCCTCTGCAAGGGCTCCGGCCCGAGTAGACACCCCGGCCAGCTGGCCCCCAAGGGCCTCAGCCCGGCCTACAGCCTTGGCAGCCTGGCTCCGAGATTGGTCCCACTCGCCAATGACCTGGCCAAGCTCCAACTGCCGCTGTTGCGCCTCCATCCGTGCTGACGCCGCCTCTGCCTGCGCCGCTGCTGCCTCCACCTCCAGCTCATCACAGAGCAGCCAAAGGTCTGCCACCTCGGTGCTTCGTTGGGCGAGGCGTTCATTAGCCTCGGCAAGCGTGGTCCTCAGGAACCATAGCGAATCCCAGACGTTGGTCTCGCGGCGGATGAACAGTGACTTGGCGGTGCTCACATCCGTCAGCTCCTGAGGAAGGGAAGCAGGGTGTTACAAAGAATGCCCTGGTCACGCAAGGGGTATGCCTAAAATCCTTACCTGGAGGACCCTGGGAACGTCCCTGGAAAGGATCTCCATGGTCGACCGAAGCGACCCCATCGCCGCCTCGGCATACTCACGGAGCTCATCCCGAGACTGCTCCTCCCGCTCATCGTCAAGGACGAAGAGGGGTTTTGAGGCGCCGTGGGTCCAGAACCGGAGCGCCTGCCCACACCACTCAATGGGGTTGCGCCGCGCGGGGATAAGAACGCCGCTCCCTAAGACGGGCCGCGGTTCTGCGTGCCCCTCCTCCAAGGCGTCGGGACCCCCTGCAGTCGATGCATCGGGTACCATCGCTGACGACGTCCTGGGCCTCCCCTTGGCTAAGGAAGCGGGCCTCCGATCACCGACCTCGGCAACGGTGGCCGCCCTCTCCTTATGTCCAAGGCTGGGGAGGTCGGAGGCGACCTTGAGCAGTGGCACCTCAGCCATCCTAGCATCAGCAGCGACGGGTGGTTCCACGGGCAAAACAGCAACGGCCTCGGCAGGAGCTGGTGCCGGCGCCTGCAACACGTCAGGTGGGCTCGGGGCCGCGGCCATGTCAGCAGCCTCCCATGGCACGATGGCCACCCCGATGGAGGGGTCAGCCTGGAAGGCTTGCCCCATGGCAACTCATGCCGCCTGGGCCCCCCGCTCGAGGGCATCTTGCGCGGAGGCCAGCCAACCGGCATGGCGCACTGCAGCATTGGCTGCAGAAGCCGGCACTGTCTTAAGGGCCTTCCGGGGGGCCAGACCGGCCGAGCCCTGCCTCCATTTGCTGAAAGGAAGAGATAGAGCAGGATCAGGGCACATGGAGAAAGAGCCAAAACAAAGGTATCCTCAGATACTTACCCGCTCCGGACCAAGGCCAATCGGGCCTGCGGGGAGGCCCCTCGGGCCTCGATCCCCGCAGGCGCCATCGAGGATTGCCGCGCTGCCGACTCCGGCGCCGCCTCTGCCTCGGGCGCCCGAGGCGCCAAAGGGGCGGCCCTCCCAGGCGTCGTCACGATGGCCGAAGGACCAACTTTCTGTGCAGCCAGCACGGGCGACTGCACTTGGGGGACAGGCGGATCGGTCTGACTCCCCGGAGTCACCTCAACTACCTCGGTCAAGGGGTCAAGTACCCCTCTCGACCTGTCCCCGCTCCATGGACCGGGACCTTGATGTCTCAGCCCCAGATACTGATGGCGCCAACCCACTTGGAGGCTGACTCGACGACCCCTGGCCCAGCCTCAGATCCGGGCTAAGGCCAAGACGGGCTGCCATGTCGTCGTCCTCATCATCATCATCATCATCATCGTCGTCAGGCCTCTCCGGCGATGGCTCCCTCGGGAGCCCGTCCCTCTCCTGCCTCCGATGGTGCCTCTCCAAGGCTTCCCGAGCCCGCATCTGCTCGCGGGCCCAGGCCTTTTCCGCGTCCTTCTTCTCCTTTTTCTTCTCCACTGCGACCCTCCGCGCGGCTCGGTCCACCGCGTCCTCTGGGACCGGTGGCAGGGAGGGCTTGTAAAACCCCAACCCCTAGAGACGAATGGAAATCCCGACGGTAAGAATTAAAGGCAACTCGACGCAAGATAGGAGGAGCGGACACTCACCAGGGACACGTACCCATGCTCAGGACGCATCACGGGCTAGGTAAGGGCGCCGACATCTAGCCTCCCTACCGTGCCCGCCACCCGCCTGCGGAGGTCGGCGGCGGAGAGGGGAGCCAAGGACATCTGCAAACCCTCCAAATCAATCCCCGGCTTCATCTCCGAAAGCGGCAACCGCCGCTCTGCCAAAGGAAGCACCCTCCAGCGATGGATGGCGGCAACCACCCCCGCGGCGGTGAGCCCCCCATCCTGTAACCTCGACAAGGCCTCCAGAAGAGGCTGGAGCTTCTCCTGTTTCTCGCGTGTGGCCCCCCAATGCTAGTTGTTACCGGCGGCGGTCACCACTCGTTGAGAAAACGACGAGAGCCTTCCGTCGTCATTCCGGAGGTAAAACCACCGGCGCTGCCACCCCTTGTTCGAAGACACAAGGATGGCAGGGATGTACAGCTGCGCGCACCCCGGCCTCAGCTGGAGGGTACAGCCACCGGCCCGCACCACCATACGGACTTTCTTCGCCTCCGTCGTCGAGGCAAAGAGCTCCGTGGAGAAGAGATGGGTCCACAGATCCCAGTGGGGGTCAATCCCCAAAAAACCCTCGCAAACCGTCGCGAAGATGGCCGCTTGCACGATGGAGTTGGGGTTGAAGTTGTGCAGCTCCACCCCGTAGTAGTGCAGGAGCGCCTGCATGAAACGGCTCGCTGGCACTCCGAACCCCGCTCGTGGAAGGAGACGAAAATAACCACATACCCCGGCGACGGAGTCGGGTCGGCCTCACCCGCAGGAGCCATCCACTTCGGCTGCGGGTCACCGGAGAGGGGACGGAGCAAACCATCGGCGATGAGGGCCTCCAGATCATCCACCGTGACGGTGGAGGAAGGCCACTGATCGCGCGGCGGAACGACGGTCGCCTTGTCAGCCATCGTTGAACAAAGGGGGTGGAGGCAGAGGGGACAAGGTGCGCGGTTTTCTTTTCTCTGGCTATTCTCTTAGGTTGTGGAAACCAAAGCAGAAGGCAAGCGCAAATAGCAGAGTAAAGAACCACCGCCGGCCCCTCTCCCAGGTATATAAAGGCCCGGGCGAGATCCATTCAACACTTCGCCCAAACCCACCGCAGAATTCAAACTCGAAGGCGAAACGCCCGTTCCTCGAACGACTCGCGCACGTGCAACGGCTGCCCCGCGAACCGCCCGTCCCGTCGCATTAACTCCGCGGCAAGGCAAGCAACACCTTTGGCAGGCGAAGCAGGCGTCGTTTCACCTCCGCCATGATGACCGCGTCAAAAAGGTGCGCCACACCATTTAAATTCATATTATTTTCCTCTTCCCCTTTCTATCTCTTGCTACAAGGACCGAGAAAGGGGATATTTCGAAAGGGATCCTTCTCCGCGAAGGAAATGGGCCCCGAGCCCTCCTACTGATCAGGGGTTCGAAGGCTGGCCCCTCGGAAGGGTTCGACAGCTGCCCCAGAGCACTCGGGCTTCAGGCTCATTACTGATCAGGGGTTCGAAGGCTGGCCTCTCGGAAGGGTTCGACAGCCGCCTCAGAGCACTCGGGCTCCACGCCCACTACTGATCAGGGGTTCGAAGGCTGGCCCGTCGGAAGGGTTCGACAACCGCCCCAGAGCACGCAGAGCGAGGGATGACTCTGGGTACGTCTGTTACATGGCCGAGGCTCGGGCTACGCTCCTAAGGTACCCTAGGACATTTCCGAGACCAGCAGGAGCGATTTTGTAACGGAATCCCATCAGAGGGAGGTATCGAGCCCTTGGACCCTATCGAACGGGTTCGGGTCTAGCAAATCACCTGTAGGTACTTTTGGAGCGCGCCTCTGGGCCACTAGACGACCCTTATCGAACGGGGCACGAGCGTCCACTCGGATCACCCGTTAGCAACTCACTGGAGACACCATGTTCGGCGCCCTCCGAGGGCAACATGGCGCTTTCCCCCCTTCCTCCTTGAGGAAAGGCGACGAAGGGGCGTATGATAAAAGTCGAGATAGTCCTTGATCGTCCTCTCGCTCCATGCAGAGGCTCGGGGGCTGCTCTCGCAAACCCGGCTACGGCCAAACCATTGACAGCGTCAACAAACCAGCCTGAAAACTCGGAACCTGACCATGCACCCGGGCTACAATCAGATCACATGAGGGAACAACCAGACCGGTCGAGGAATCACGAAAGGCATTAAGACCTCAGAGGAGTCAAACCACTCCTCCGAGGCCTCGGGGGCTACACCCTGCGGGTGCGCTCGCGCGCACCCACTGGAACAAAGTGTAACCAAGAAAGGTTGGTCCCCTCACAAAAAAGTGCGGCAAAGCCTCTAAGCGAGTACCAACACTCCCTTTGAGGCTCAGGGGCTACTGTCGGGTACCGTAATTAGGGGTACCCCGAACACTCCTAAACACGGCTGGTAACCACCATCAGCACAAGCTGTAGAGACTGATGGGCGCAATTCAGGTCAAGGCTTCGTCTACTCAAGGGACGCGATCTCACCTCGCCCGAGCCCAGCCTCGGGCGGGAATAGTAGTCCTAGGTGAATTCACGCCTCTCCCGAGGGCCTCCTCAAGCAACGGGCGCACCCTTGACTCGCCCGAAGCCCAGCTCGGGCAGGCTTCATAGTGAAGCAACCTTGGCCAAATCGCCTCACCAACCGACCGTATCGCATGCGCATTCAATGCGAGGATCGCCTAATGGCTTATCCCGACACACGTGCCTCAGTCGGCAAGGTCGAAATGACCGCAGTCACTTCGCCCTTCTACTGACCGACCTAACAGGAAAATAGTGTCGTTCGCTCCGCTCCGACTGCTATGCCACCCACCAGGATGAGGCTGACAACAGCCAAGTTCAGCCTCAGGCGCAACAGGAAGCTCTGCGTCGCCCAACCCCAGGGCTCGGCCTCAACTTCGGCCTCGGAAGGTGGTCTCCGCCTCGCCCGACCCCAGGGCTCGGCCTCAACCTCGGCCTCGGAAGGTGGTCTCCACCTCGCCCGACCCCAGGGCTCGGCCTTGACCTCGACCTCGGGAGGAATCGCGTCCTCGCCCGACCCTGGCCTCGGCCTCAGGAGGAGACTCCGCCTCGCCCGACCTTGGGCTTGGACCGACCATGCCACGGAGGATACATCATTACCCTACCCCTAGCTAGCTCAGGCTACGGGGGAACAAGACCGGCATCCCATCCAGGCTCGCCCCGGTAACAAGTAATGATGGCTCCCCGCGTGCATCCATGACGATGGTGGTTCTTAGCCCTTTACAGAAGCAAGGAGACGTCAGCAAGACCCCAGTGGCCCCGACAGCTGTGCTTCTACAGGGCTTAGACGCTCCTCCGACGGCCACGATACCACGTACACAGGGCTCTAGCACCTCTCCGACAGCCACGTTGGCATGTACACAGGGCTCAGGCATCTCTCTGCAGGACACGTTAGGGCATAGCTACACCCCCATTGTACACCTGGACCCTCTCCTTGCATCTATAAAAGGAAGGTCCAGGGCCCTCATGCGGGAGGGTCGCAAGGGAGGACGGGCTGACGGACAGGCTCACTCTCTCTCCCTCGCGAACACTTGTAACCCCTACTACGAGCGCATCCCCCTGGCGCAGGATAACACGAGCTGCGTTTTCCCCCCTTGTGTTCCATCTCGCACCAACCCATCTGGGCTAGGACACGCAGCGACAATTTTACTCGTCGGTCCAGGGACCCCCCGGGGTCGAAACGCCGACAGATATAGATTAAACCAAATGAATACTTTTAATCTATGTTTCATGACAAAACAGAGTTACTAAGTGATAAACAATATTCATACAAAATTAATGCAACTAGAATGGATTTAAAAAGAGTTAAAATGAATTTTCTAGGAATTAAACAAGATTCTGGAATTATTTTTACACTAAATTCATTTTCTATATGATTTCCTCTGATTTTCTATCTCTCTGTACTGCACGCACAAATATACCTAAGACCAGGGGCTATTACGTAAGTTCTTAGGACACAGATTAAAACACTTTCTATATACAGTGTTGTCGGGGACCATAATTAGGGGTACCCTCAAGACTCCTAAATCTCAGCTGGTAACCCCCATCAGCACAAAGCTGCAAAGGCTTGATGGGTGCGATTAAGTCAAGGATCGGTCCATTCGAGGGACGCGATCATGCCTCGCCCGAGCCCAGCCTCGGGCAAGGGCAGCCGACCCCGAAGGATCTACGTCTCGCCCGAGGACCCCCTCCAGCAATGGACACACCTTCGGCTCGCCCGAGGCCCAGTCTTCACCAAGAAGCAACCTTGGCCAAATTGCCACACCAACCGACCAAATCGCAGGGGCATTTAATGCAAAGGTGGCCTGACACCTTTGTCTTGACGCACGCCCTCCAGTCGACAGAGCCGAAGTGACCGCAGTCACTTCGCCGCTCCACTGACCGGTCTGACAAGAGGACAGTGCCGCCTGCGCCGCTCCGACTGCTGAGCCACTCGACAGAGTGAGGCGGACAGCAGCCAAGTCCGGCCTCAGGTGTCATAGGAAACTCCGCTTCGCCCAGCCCCAAGGCTCGGACTTGGGCTCAGCCCCGGAAGACGACGAACTCCGCTTCGCCCAACCCCAGGGCTCGGACTCGGGCTTAGCCCCGGAAGACGACGAACTCCGCTCCGCCCGACCCCAGGGCTCGGACTCGGGCTCAGCCCCAGAAGACGACGAACTCCGCTCCGCCCGACCACAGGGCTCGGACTCGGGCTCGGCCCCGGAAGACGACGAACTCCGCTTCGCCCGACCCCAGGGCTCGGACTCGAGCTCAGCACCGGAAGACGACGAACTCCGCTTCACCCGACCCCATGGCTCGGACTCAGGCTCAGCCCCGAAGGATGACGAACTCCGCTTCGCCCGACCCCAGGGCTCGGACTCCGCCCTGGCTTTAGCCGACGGTCTCCGCCTTGTCCGACTCGGGGGCTCGGACTCGACCTCGACCTTGGAAGACAGACTCGACCTCGACCTCGGAGGAGCCTCCACCTCGCCCAACCTAGGGCACGGACCGACCACGTCAACAGGAGGCGCCATCATTACCCTACCCCGAGCTGACTCAGGCTACGGGGAACAAGACCGGCGTCCCATCTGGCTCGCTCCACTATACGAGTAATGATGGCGCCCCGCACGCTCCATGACGACGGCGGCTCTCAGCCCCCTTACGGAAGCAAGAGGACGTCAGCAAGGACTCGACAGCCCCGATAGCTGTCCTTCCGCCAGGCTCCAGCACTCCTCCGACGGCCACGACACCACACGAACTGGGTGCTAAAACCTCTCCGGCTGCCACGATGGCTTGTACTTAGGGCGCTAGCTCTCCTCCGCTAGACACGTTAGCACACTGCTACACCCCCCATTGTACATCTGGATCCTCTCCTTACGCCTATAAAAGAGAGGTCCAGGGCCCTCTTATAGAGGGTTGGCCGCGCGTGGAAGGACGGGACGGCGCTCGTGCAAGGCCGCTCGCTCCCTCCCGTGTGGACGCTTGTAACCCCCTATTGCAAGCGCACCCGACCTGGGTGCGGGGCTAACACGAAGGCCGCGGGTTCCACCTCCCACGCCTGTCTCCCTCCGGCTGCTTTTCCCCCCTTCGCGTTCCGCCTCGCGCCGACCCATCTGGGCTGGGGCACGCGGCGACAATTCACTCGTCGGTCCAGGGACCCCCTGGGTTTTGAAACACCGACAGTTGGCGTGCCAGGTAGGGGCCTGCTGCGTGTTGACGAACAGCTTCCCGTCAAGCTCCAGATGGGCAGTCTCCAGCAACCTCTCCGGCCCGGGACGGTGCTCCGTTTCGGGAGTCTTGAGTTCATGTCCCTCGACGGCAGCTACGACATGATACTCCTTCCCCCGCCGCGCGACAGCGACAATGGCGGTCGACAACCCGCCCGCCAGCGGGGAAATCGACGACGCCTTCCCCACGTGGTCGAAGGACGACATTCGGGCTTGTCCCGTCCCCTCCCCCACCGACGAAGGAGGAGGCAGGGCAACCAAGGCCAAGCAGGAGGCGGCACCTCGTTGGCTGTCGAGCGAGTCGAAGGCGCCGGCGCCCCGACGGAGAGCGCGTCGGGCATCGGCCTCGTGTCTGAGACGAAGACAAGCGCCGTCTCCCCGCAACACACCAACCTCAAGCAAACGGGCGACGCCAGCACGCTCGTGAAGGACTTGCTAGGCGTCACCCTCGTACCTGAGACGACGGTGCAGTCAGTCCCTGACGTGACTTCGTCACCGCCCGTCGACCAAAAGGTATCGATCGATTCCCATCTCGCGCCTTTTGGATTCGGCCTCGACACGCCAAGCAACTCCGCTTCGGTGGACATTCTCATAGAGGCGAGTCCAAACCCTCTAGGGTATCGTGTGCGGTCACCCTGGGACCGGCTGATGGCCGTCTCGACCTACGGGCCCTCGGGGTCCGAGGAAGATGGCGAGCCCGACCTCTGTTGGGATTTCTTCGGACTTGGTAACCCCAATGCCATGCGGGACTTCATGACCGCATGCGACTACTGCCTTTCCGACTGTTCCGACGGTAGCCGCAGCCTCGACGACGAGGACTGCGGCCCAAGTCGCGAATGTTTCCACGTCGATCTAGGGGGTCCAGGCGAAGGCAACCATCTTGGTATACCAGAGAACGGTGATCCCCCTAGGCCCGTGCCTCGCGTTGACATCCTTCGGGAGCTAGATGTGGTCCCCGTCCCGGTGGGGGGTCATGACCCACAGCTCGAGCAAATCCGCGAGATGCAGGCCAAGCTCGACGAGGGAGCAGGAACGCTTGAGCCGATCCGCCGGGACATCGGGCAGGAATGGGCGGGCCAACCTCCGGCCGGAGAAGCACGTCATCTCCCCTAGGGCATCCAGCACCGCATCGCCGACGACGTTAGGGTAAGGCCGCCACCGGTTTCCAGTGGAGTCGGCCAGAACCTGGCTGCAGCGGCAATGCTTCTCCGTGCGATGCCGGAGCCATCAACCACCGAGGGGCGGCGAATCCAGGGAGAGCTCAAGAATCTCCTGGAGGACGCCGCGGTCCGACGGGCCGAAAGCTCCGTCTCCCGAAGGCAGGGGTACCCCTCGGAACATCGCGCCGCGACTTCCCGATTCATGCGGGAAGCCTCGGTCCACACCGGGCACACGCGCAACACAGCGCCTGTGGCCCCAAGTCACCTCGGCAACGAGCACCATCACTGCAGCCGTCGGGCCCACCTCGACGAGAGGGTGCGCCGAGGCTACCACCCCAGGCGTGGGGGACGCTACGACAGCGGGGAGGATCAGAGTCCTTCGCCCGAACCACCCGGTCCGCAGGCTTTCAGCCGCGCCATACGACGGGCACCGTTCCCGACCCGGTTCCGAACCCCGACTACTATCACAAAGTACTCGGGGGAGACGAGACCGGAACTGTGGCTCGCGGACTATCGGCTTGCCTGCCAACTGGGTGGAACAGACGATGATAATCTCATCATCCGCAACCTCCCCCAGTTCCTCTCCGACACCGCTCGAGCCTGGCTGGAGCACCTGCCTCCGGGGCAGATCTCCAACTGGGGCGACCTGGTCCAAGCCTTCGCCGGCAATTTCCAAGGCACGTACGTGCGCCCTGGAAACTCCTGGGATCTCCGAAGCTGCCGCCAGCAGCCGGGAGAGTCTCTCCGGGACTACATCCAACGATTCTTGAAGCAGCGCACCGAGCTGCCCAACGTCACCGATTTGGATGTCATCGGCGCGTTCCTCGCCGGCACCACCTGCCGTGACCTGGTGAGCAAGCTAGATCGCAAGACCCCCACCAGGGCGAGCGAGCTGATGGACATCGCCACCAAGTTTGCCTCTGGCCAGGAGGCGGTTGAGGCCATCTTCTGGAAGGACAAGCAGCCCCAGGGCCGCCCACCGGAAGATGTCCCCGAGGCGTCAACTCAGCGCGACACCAAGAAGAAAGGCAAGAAGAAGTCGCAAGCAAAATGCGACGCCGCCGACGTGGACCTTGTCGCCGCCGCCGAGTACAAGAACCCTCGGAAACCTCCCGGAGGTGCCAACCTCTTTGACAAGATGCTCAAGGAGCCGTGCCCCTATCATCAGGGGCCCGTCAAGCACACCCTTGAGGAGTGTGCCATGCTTCGACGCCACTTTCACAAGGCCGGGCCACCCGCAGAGGGTGGCAAGGCTCTCGACGACGCTAAGAAGGAAGATCACAAGGCAGGAGAGTTCCCCGAGGTCCGCGACTGTTTCATGATCTACGGTGGGCAAGTGGCAAACGCCTCGGCTCGGCACCGCAAGCAAGAGCGTCGGGAGGTCTACTCGGTAAAGGTGGGGGCGCCAGTCTACCTAGACTGGTCCGACAAGCCCATCACCTTCGACCAGGCCGACCATCCCGACCATGTGCCGAGCCCGGGGAAATACACGCTCGTTGTCGACCCCATCATCGGCAACGTCAGGCTCACCAAGGTCCTCATGGACGGAGGCAGCAGCCTCAACATCATCTACGCCAAGACCCTCGGGCTCCTGCGGATTGATCTGTCCTTGGTCCGGACGGGAGCTGCGCCTTTCCACGGGATCATTCTCGGGAAGCGCGTCCAACCCCTCGGACAACTCGATCTACCCGTCTGCTTTGGGACGCCCTCCAACTTCCGATGGGAGACCCTCACGTTCGAAGTGGTCGGGTTTTGAGGAACCTACCACACAGTGTTGGGGAGGCCATTCTACGCCAAGTTCATGGCCATCCCCAACTACACCTACCTCAAGCTCAAGATGTCGGGCCCCAACGGGGTCATCACCGTCGGGCCCACGTACCGACACGCGTACGAATGCGACGTGGAGTGCGTGGAGTACGCTGAGGCCCTTGCCGAGTCCGAGGCCCTCATCGCCGACCTGGAGAACCTCTCCAGGGAGGCGCCAGACGTGAAGCGCCACGCCGGCAACTTCGAGCCAGCGGAGACGGTTAAGTCCGTCCCTCTTGACCCCTGCAACGATGCCTCCAAGCAGATCCGGATCGGCTCCGAGCTCGACCCCAAATAGGAAGCAGTGCTCGTCGACTTTCTCCATGCAAACGCCGATGTTTTCGCGTGGAGTCCCTCAGACATGCCCGGCATACCGAGGGAAGTCGCCGAGCACTCGCTGGATATCCGAGCTGGAGCCCGACCCATGAAGCAGCCTCTGCGCCGATTCGACGAAGAAAAGCGCAGAGCCATAGGCGAGGAGATCCACAAGCTAATGGCGGCAGGGTTCATCAAAGAGGTATTCCATCCCGAATGGCTTGCCAACCCTGTGCTTGTGAGAAAGAAAGGGGGGAAATGGAGGATGTGTGTAGACTACACTGGTCTAAACAAAGCATGTCCGAAAGTTCCCTACCCTCTGCCTTGCATCGACCAAATCATGGATTCTACTGCTGGGTGCGAAACCCTGTCTTTCCTCGATGCCTACTCTAGGTATCACCAGATCAGGATGAAAGAGTCCGACCAGCTCGCGACTTCTTTCATCACACCCTTCGGCATGTACTGCTATGTTATCATGCCGTTTGGTTTGAGGAATGCGGGTGCAACGTACCAACGGTGCATGAACCATGTGTTCGGCAAACACATCGGCCGAACGGTCGAGGCCTACGTCGATGACATCATAGTCAAGACGAGGAAAGCCTCCGACCTCCTTTCCGACCTTGAAGTGACATTCCGATGTCTCAAGGCGAAAGGCGTGAAGCTCAATCCCGAAAAGTGTGTCTTCGGGGTCCCCCGAGGCATGCTCTTGGGGTTCATCGTCTCCGAGCGGGGCATCGAGGCTAACCCGGAGAAGATCGCAGCCATCACCAGCATGGGGCCCATCAAGGACTTGAAAGGCGTACAAAGGGTCGTGGGATGCCTCGCAGCTCTGAGCCGTTTCATCTCGCACCTCGGCGAAAGAGGCCTGCCTCTGTACCGCCTCTTAAGGAAGGCCGAGTGCTTCGCTTGGACCCCTGAGGCCGAGGAAGCCCTCGGGAACCTGAAGGTGCTCCTCACGAACGCGCCCATCTTGGTGCCCCCCGCTGCCGGAGAAGACCTCTTGATCTACGTCACCGTGACCACTCAGGTGGTTAGCGCCGCGATTGTGGTTGAGAGACGAGAAGAGGGGTATGCATTGCCCGTCCAGAGGCCAGTCTACTTCATCAGTGAGGTACTGTCCGAGACCAAAATCCGCTACCCACAAATTCAGAAGCTACTGTATGCGGTGATCCTGACGCGGCGGAAGTTGCGACACTACTTCGAGTCTCATCCGGTAACTGTGGTGTCATCCTTCCCCCTGGGGGAGATCATCCAGTCCCGAGAGGCCTCGGGTAGAGTTGCAAAGTGGGCGGTAGAGATCATGGGCGAGACGATCTCGTTCACCCCTCAGAAAGCCATCAAGTCCCAGGTCTTGGCGGACTTCGTGGTCGAATGGGTCAACACCCAGCTCCCAACAGCTCCGATCCAACCGGAGCTCTGGACCATGTTTTTCGATGGGTCACTGATGAAGACGGGGGCAGGCGCGGGCCTGCTCTTCATCTCGCCCCTCGGGAAGCACCTACGCTACGTGCTACGCCTCCACTTCCCGGCGTCCAACAACGTGGCTGAGTACGAGGCTCTGGTCAACGGGTTGCGAATCGCCATCGAGCTAGGGGTCCGACGCCTCGACGCTCACGGTGACTCGCAGCTCGTCATCGACCAAGTCATGAAGAACTCCCACTGCCGTGACCCGAAGATGGAAGCCTACTGCGATGAGGTTCGGCGCCTAGAAGAAAAGTTCTACGGGCTCGAGCTCAACCACATCGCCCGACGCTACAACGAGACTGCGGACGAGCTGGCTAAAATAGCCTCGGGGCGAACAACGGTTCCCCCGGACGTATTCTCCCGAGACCTGCATCAACCCTCCGTCAAGACCGACGACACGCCCGAGCCCGAGAAGGCCTTGGCCTAGCCCGAGGCACCCTCGGCTCGGTCCGAGGTACCCTCGGCACAGTCCGAGGTACCCTCGGCTCGGCCCGAGGCACCCTCAGCTCAACCCGAGGCGCCCCCGGCTCGGCCCGAGGTACCCTCGGCTCTCGAGGGTGAGGCACTGCGCATCGAGGGGGAGCGGAGCGAGGTCACGCCTAATCGAAACTGGCAGACCCCGTACCTGCAATATCTCCACCGAGGAGAGCTACCCCCCGACCGAGCCGAACCTCGGCGGTTGGCGCGGCGCGCCAAGTCATTCGTCTTGCTGGGAGATGGGAAGGAGCTCTACCACCGTAGCCCCTCGGGCATCCTCCAGCGATGCATTTCCATCACCGAAGGCCAGGAGCTCTTACAAGAGATACACTCGGGGGCTTGCGGCCATCACGCAGCACCTCGAGCCCTTGTTGGAAATGCCTTCCGATAAGGTTTCTATTGGCCGACGGTAGTGGCCGACGCCACTAGGATTGTCCGCACCTGCGAAGGGTGTCAGTTCTACGCGAGGCAGACCCACCTACCCGCTCAGGCTCTGCAGACCATACCCATCACCTGGCCATTTGCTGTGTGGGGTCTGGACCTCGTCGGCCCCCTGCAGAAGGCACTCGGGGGCTACATGCACCTGTTGGTCGCCATCGACAAATTCTCCAAGTGGATCGAGGTCCGACCCCTAAACAGCATCAGGTCCGAACAGGCGGTGGCGTTCTTCACCAACATCATCCATCGCTTTGGGGTCCCGAACTCCATCATCACCGACAATGGCACCCAGTTCACCGGCAGAAAGTTCCTGGACTTCTGCGAGGATCACCACATCCGGGTGACTGGGCCGCCGTGGCTCACCCCATGACGAATGGGCAAGTAGAGCGGGCTAACAGCATGATCCTGCAAGGGCTCAAGCCGCGGATCTACAACGACCTCAACAACTTCGGCAAGCGATGGATGAAGGAGCTCCCCTTGGTGGTCTGGAGTCTGAGGACAACGCTGAGCCGAGCCACGGGCTTCACACCGTTCTTTCTAGTCTATGGGGTCGAGGCCATCTTGCCCACAGATTTAGAATACGGTTCCCCGAGGACGAGGGCCTATGCTGACCAAAGCAATCGAGCCAATCGAGAAGACTCATTGGACCAGCTGGAAGAGGCTCGGGACATGGCCTTACTACACTCGGCGCGGTACCAGCAGTCCCTGCGACGCTACCACGCCCGAGGGGTTCGGTCCCGAGACCTCCAGGTGGGTGACCTGGTGCTTCGGCTGCGACAAGACGCCCGAGGGCGGCACAAAATCACACCTCCCTAGGAAGGGCCGTTCGTCATCGCTAAGGTTCTGAAGCCTGGAACATACAAGCTGGCCAACAGTCAAGGCGAGGTCTACAGCAACGCTTGGAACATCCAACAGCTACGTCGCTTCTACCCTTATGATGCTTCCAAGTTATTCGTACACCCCGTTCACACACAAAGTCTGGTCGTCAAGGAAGGGTCAGCCTTGCCTCGGCAAAGCCCGACCCTCCCTCGGGGGCTAGAAGGGGGACCCCCCCTCTGCGTCGAAATTTTCCTCGAAAAAAGAAAAAAAATCTTTTCTGCCAGAATGCCTTTCGTGCTTTTCGACTACTTCGAAAGTGGATCCTGAAAACGACGGAGTACACGTAAGCAGCCAAGGCTGACCGAGCCGAGGGACTCCCACGCCTCCAGGATACGGATACCTCACTCATCACCTTCTGCGATAAGTAACTCGCGCTCGGATAAGTGATTCCGCGGACCGAACAAGTCTTCACGCTCGAAAGCTCCTCTGCCGGAATGATTTTTCGGGCCTTCTCGACTGCGACGGTGACAAAACCCTATGGGCGGGTAAGAGTACACGTAAGCGGCAAGGCCGACCGAGCTGAGGGATTCCTACGCCTCCGGGATACGGATACCTCACTCATCACCTTCCATGAAAAGTAACTCTCGCTCGGACAAACAAGTTTGTTACCGGCAAGCAAGTCCAGATACTCGAAACAAGAGGAAAAGGGACGCAGCTTTACAACACGACGACAGTGTGTTTGGGCCTCGGCGGCCGCAGAAAACATACACATGCTACAAGACAACCCGATCCTGCAGGCTCGGACGTCGACAGTTGAAGGAGGGCAGCAGCACCCTCGACGTCAACTACACCTTCGGCGAAGTCCAACCTAGCCTCGGACGGCGACGCGGCTGGGCCCCACGCGTCATGAAAGCTGGTCCAGGGCAGAAGGAGCCAAACCACCGCGCGCAGGGCATGCAACTGCCCAGCGGTTACAAGCATTCCTCCACTTTCGCCCAGACCAGCGGGTGAAAGGGTGGACAGCCATGCAGTCGGCATGCAACCGCGCCAAGTGGGCGCGCCCCTTCGACTCCAACGCGCCCAGCATGGAGGCCCAAGCCCACAAGTCATGCAACCGGCGCGCCGGTTGCTACGTGCGAGCAACTGCACCACCACTCGCACCACTACCGCGCCTCCTCGACTGCGGAACCAGTACCGTGACTCGAGGCAACCCTGCGTTTGACCCAGCAGTGCCAGCCAGGCACGACGGTCAATATGGCCAAAGATGGGCCGGCAGTAATGGCGGTGGCAGGCGGGCAGGAGCAGCGGTCACGTCGTCAGCCAAGCTTACGTCCCATCCAGGGGCAGCGAGAGAACCCTCTCTCACGGCGTGAAGACGGCGCGCCCGTGTTCCGTTCCTCAAACGGCTCGCACACGCGCAACGGCCACCTCGCGAACCACTCACCCCATCGCATTAACTCCGCGGCGGGACAGGCGGCGCCTCAGGTAGGAGAAGCAAGCGACGCTTCGCCTTCGCCATAATAACCGCGTCAAAAAAGGTACGCCACGTCATTCGATTTCGTATCCTTTTCCTTTTCCTCTTTCTCTCTCTTGCAACAGGGACCGAGAAAGGGAGATACCCCAAAAAGGATCCTTCTCCGTGAAGGAAACAGGCCCCAAGCCTCCCTACTGATCAGAGGTTCAAAGGCTGGCCCCTCGGAGGGGTTCAATGGCCACCTCAGAGCACTTGGGTTTTGCGCCCACTACTGGTAAGAGGTTCGATGGCCGGCCCCTCGGAAGGGTTCAACGGCCGCCTCAGGCCACTCGGGCTCCGCGCCCACTACTGATCAGGGGTTCGTAGGCTGGCCCTCGAAGGGTTCACAGTCGCCTCAGACACAGAGCGAGGGATGACCCTGGGTACGTTCGATACATAACCAAGGCTCGGGCTATGCTCCCGAGGTACCCTAGGACATTTCCGAGACCAGCGGGAGCGATCTTGTAACGGAATCCCATCAGAGGGAGGCATCGAGCCCTCGGACCTCGTCAAAAGGGGACCGGGTCCGGCAAATCACCCACAGGTACTTTTGGAGCGCGCCTCCGGGCCTCTAGCCGACCCCTAACAAATGGGGCACGGGCGTCCACTCGGATTACCTGCCAGCAGCTCACCGGAGACACCATGTTCGGCACCCTCCGAGGGCAACATGGTGCTTCCCCCCTCCTCCTTGCGGAAAGGCGACGCAGGGGCGTATGTAAAAAAGTCGAGTCTGTCCTTTATCGTCCTCTCGCCCTGTGCAGAGGCTCGGGGGCTGCTCTCGCAAACCCGGCTCCGGCCAAACCGTTGACAGCGTCAACATACCAGCCCGAGAACTTGGGACCCGACCGTGCACCCGGACTACGACCAGCTCGCATGAGGGAACAACCAGACCAGTCGAAGTGTTGCGAAACGCACTAAGACCTCGAAGGAGTCAAACTACTCCTCCGAGGCCTCGGGGGCTACACCCGGCGGGTGCGCTCGCGCGCACCCACCGGAACAAAATGCAACCAAAAAAGGCTGGTCCCCTTGCAAAAAAGTGTGGCAAAAGCCTCCAAGCGAGTATTAACACTCCCTTCGAGGCTCGGGGGCTACTGTCGGGGACCATAATTAGGGGTACCCTTAAGACTCCTAAATCTCAGCTGGTAACCCCCATCAGCACAAAGCTGCAAAGGCCTGATGGGTGCGATTAAGTCAAGGATCGGTCCATTCGAGGGACGCGATCACGCCTCGCCCGAGCCCAGCCTCCGGCAAGGGCAGCCGACCCCGGAGGATCTACGTCTCGCCCGAGGACCCCCTCCAGCAACGAACACACTTTCGGCTCGCTCGAGGCCCAGTCTTCACCAAGAAGCAACCTTGGCCAAATCACCACGCCAACTGACCAAATCGCAGGGGCATTTAATGCAAAGGTGGCCTGACACCTTTGTCCTGACGCACGCCCTCCAGTTGATAGAGCCGAAGTGACCGCAGTCACTTCGCCGCTCCACTGACCGGTCTGACAAGAGGACAGCGCCGCCTGCGCCGCTCCGACTGTTGAGCCACTCGACAGAGTGAGGCTGAAAGCAGCCAAGTCCGGCCTCAGGCGTCATATGAAACTCCGCTTCGCCCGACCCTAGGGCTCGGACTCGGGCTCAGCCCCGGAAGACGACGAACTTTGCTTCGCCCGACCCCAGGGCTCGGACTCGGGCTCAGCCCCGGAAGACGACGAACTCCGCTCCGCCCGACCCTAGGGCTCGGACTCGGGCTCAGCCCCGGAAGACGACGAACTCCGCTCTGCCCGACCCCAGGGCTCGGACTCGGGCTCGGCCCCGGAAGACGACGAACTCCGCTTCGCCCGACCCCATGGCTCGGACTCGAGCTCAGCACCGGAAGACGACGAGCTTCGCTTCGCCTAACCCCATGGCTCGGACTCGGGCTCAGCCCCGAAGGACGACGAACTCCGCTTCGCCCGACCCCAGGGCTCGGACTCCGCCCTGGCCTCAGCTGACGGTCTCCGCCTTGTCCGACCCGGGGGCTCGGACTCGACCTCGACCTTGGAAGACAGACTCGACCTCGACCTCGGAGGAGCCTCCACCTCGCCCAACCTAGGGCACGGACCGACCACGTCAACAGGAGGCGCCATCATTACCCTACCCCGAGCTGACTCAGGCTACGGGGAACAAGACCGGCGTCCCATCTGGCTCGCTCCACTATACGAGTAATGATGGCGCCCCGCACGCTCCATGACGACGACGGCTCTCAGCCCCCTTACGGAAGCAAGAGGACGTCAGCAAGGACTCGACAGCCCCGACAGCTGTCCTTCCGCCAGGCTCCAGCACTCCTCCGACGGCCACGAGACCACACGAACTTGGTGCCAAAACCTCTCCGGCTGCCACGATGGCTTGTACTTAGGGCGCTAGCTCTCCTCCGCTAGACACATTAGCACACTGCTACACCCCCCATTGTACATCTGGATCCTCTTCTTACGCCTATAAAAGGGAGGTCCAGGGCCCTCTTACAGAGGGTTGGCCGCGCGGGGAAGGACGGGACGGCGCTCGCGCAAGGCCGCTCGCTCCCTCCCGCGTGGACGCTTGTAACCCCCTACTGCAAGCGCACCCGACCTGGGCGCGGGGCTAACACGAAGGCCGCAAGTTCACCCTCCCACGCCTGTCTCCCTCCGGCTGCTTTTCCCCCCTTCGCGTTCCGCCTCGCGCCGACCCATCTGGGCTGGGGCACGCGGCGACAATTCACTCGTCGGTCCAGGGACCCCCCAGGTTTCGAAACGCTGACAGGTGTACTGCGGGTTGATAAGCAAGAACTGCAGGGTCTCTTATATAAAATGTGGACAACGAAGGGGTATGGTGAAATCTAACTCGTTGGATCTTGTTTCGAGGGCCCGGATCAGATCGGCATAAGATCGAACTGGCATGCGACTACCACCGCACGATTTTATAACTACGGTTCTGATTTAATGCAACGAATGGGTAATGTTTGATTTGATTTGCGCCATTAATCCATGGATCGATGAACCAACATCAAAATACGAAAGGGTATGGTGACTTCTAATCCTAGCCGCACATTTGCGGATTGATGGCCAGGCCGCGCCTTCCTCCTCCCGGTTGAACTCCGGCGACCAATAGTGAGGCCGCGACGGCGCGCCATGGCCAGTGAACCCCATGCTAACCCACAGCGCGCAATTACCTGATACGCTAGGTGCAAATCGAGGCTAAGACAACGACAGATCCAGGAAGGAGATTTGTACTCACGATTGGCTTGATGATGAACTTGCCCACGGAGCGGGGCGGCTTTACGGCGGGAGGTAAGGGACGGCGAGCAATTCCCCTCACACCGTGGGTCCACGCACTCGATTCCCCCCGACACACGATCCACACCCCCGTCGGGCTATCCGAGAGCGCACCACAGGTGTTAAAACGGGGACGACGGCGGCAGACGGCTATGGTGGCCTCCGGCGGCGTTCCCAAATCCAAAGGCAAGCTCATGGGTCGTAACTACTAGGGCGAAGGACAGGTGGATGAAACCAGAGGTTGGCGCAGGGTTTAATATGTCGGCCGGGTACAGACTCAAGGGGTTGAAGTTGGGAACGGGTTCCCTGTGCATGCGGGGGAGGCCGGTATGGTGGCGTGGTTCCGACCTTCGCGGAGGTGGGAGCTGACACGTAGATCCCGCACAGCAGTGGGCATGTACGAGGATGGCGCAGCGGACCCACACGTCAGTGAGCAGAGACGTGCGCGCGGTATCGGTCTCTGGTAAATGGGCCCCATCACGCAGCGAGATGGTTTAGTCGCGTCGTGGGCGCGGCGTGCGACCGACGGGTAGGCTCCATTCGTCAGCACGCGAACAGGGAATTGGCCACGCGGTGGAACTTGCAAGTTGGGCCGATTGTGGGTTTCAGTCCATGCGACTGTTTCTTTTTATTTTCCTTTTTATTTTACAATTTCTGATTTGAATTCCTTTTTAAATTCAAAAGTCTAGTGTTTAAATTCAAATTTGTTGTGAACTTCATTCTTAGGCTAAGTGCATAATTTAAAATACCAGTATTACAAATTGTATTTATTTATGTATTTATTTTCTTTATTCTGTATAGCATTTTTCCTTCTCTTTCTCTAAATTCCAATTTGCAAACTAGGTTCTAATCCAAATATCAACATTATTATACTTTTATTACTATTATTATTATTATTAAATACTCAAACAAATAATCTCCAACATGATGCATAGCTTATTTAGGTGTCATTAGCTAATTAATCACTTTAGATGTGGTTGTTTACATGTTCTAATATATAGAGGGCAAAAGATATAATGAGATCCATTCTCTTCTTATTCTTTACAAATTGGGTCAGCCAACGGTCAGCAGGCGGCACCGGACTGTCCGGTGTGCCACGTGGCTGGCAACGGTCGGCTTCGCCAGAAAAGGAAGGAAATCACGCAATATTTACTGTCCGGTGGCCCACGAACAAAAGGCAACCAGGGCCTTCCAAATGGAGCTCAAATGGCTCCTAGCTGCCTTTAGTCTATAAAAGGGATCCCTTGGCGCATGGAGCACTACACCAAGCCTCCATTGAACATCCTACAACACCTAGACTTCACATGCACGCATTCGATTCATTGCGATAGAGATTTGAGCATTTATTTGAGATGTAACTCCGTTGCGTTGTTTTGTGTGCTCAGTTCTTGACTTGTGTGCGTGTTGTTACTGTGACTCTAGTTCTTGTGTGTGTGTGTGTGTGTCTATTCCCTCCCTTGCTCTTGTGGATTCTTGTGATCAATCTTGTAAGGGTGAGAGACTCCAACTTATGGAGATTCCTCACAAAGGGAACGCTTGAGAAAAGGAAGAAAATCGTGGTACTTAAGTTTGATCATTGGATCACTTGAGAGGGATTGAGTGCAATCCTTGACCGAAGGAGGTCACCACAACGTGGAGTAGGCATTGGCTGAACCACGGGATAAAATCACCTGTCACTTGCACATCTTTCTATGTGATTGTTTTCTTCCATAGAGTTCTCATATATTCACTTGCACTATTGTTCCTAAGTTGAATACATATTCTAAAGGAACAATCAAGTGAACAGCACTCCCCTCTCTATTCATATCACCTTGGTTTTTATCCCACTAACATTTATTATAACCCAAGTTTGTGTTATTTAGACTTGATTTAACAGGATCACCTATTCACCCCCTCTAGGTGCTCTCAATTGGTATTAGAGCCGTACTCTTCATTCGGGGACTAACCTCCCGAAGAGATGGATCCTAAAGGCAATGGGATGATGATCAACGACAAAGAGAAGTAGACTCTCTATGTTGATGAGCCTAAAGGTGACAAGCGCACTAACTCAGGCTCAAACAACAAGAATAAAGATGGGAAGAAGAAGAGGTGCATCAAGAAGATCATCTACTACGACAGCGATGCCTCCTTTTCTTCACCAAGGGATGACGACGACGAAGACTCTTCTTCGAAAAAGAAAACGGTTAATTAGAACTACTCTTTTGATTATTCTCTCATCCCTCATAATTTGAATGATCATTTATTATCTATTCCACTCGGTAAACCCCCTCACTTTGATGGAGAAGACTATTCTTTTTGGAGCCATAAAATGCGTAGTCATTTATTTTCTCTCCATCCCAGTATTTGGGAAATTGTGGAAAATGGAATGCAATTTGACAGTAATGACAATCCCGTATTGATTAATGAACAAATTCATAAAAATGCCCAAGCTACTACTGTTTTGCTAGCATCTCTATGCAGGGATGAGTATAACAAAGTCAGTGGTTTGGACAATGCCAAACAAATTTGGGACACCCTCAAAATTTCTCATGAGGGAAACGATGTCACTATGATTACCAAAATGGAATTGGTGGAAGGTGAGCTTGGGAGATTCGCCATGAAAGGGGAGAGGAGCCAATTGAAACGTACAACTGGCTCAAGACCCTGGTGAACAAAATCAGGAGGTATGGGAGCACAAGATGGATGGATCATGACGTCGTTCGACTCATGCTAAGGTAATTTACTGTTATTGATTCTTATCTTGTAAACCTTATTCGTGAGAATCCTTGGTACACCAAGATGACGACCGAGAAAATTCTCAGAAAATTTGTAAGCAGGCGCATGATGGTAAAAGAAGCGAGGTATGTGGATGATATTGCAAATGGACCGCTTCCTCTTTATGAGCCGCAACCTGTTGCTCTCAAAGCAACAAACAACAAGGAGGCGCTACCTAACAAGGTGTCACAAGTGGAGGCTGCCGAGCTAAACGAGGACGAAATGGCGCTTGTAATCAAGCATTTCAAGACTGCATTGAAGGGACGTAATGAATACCCAAACAAGAACAAATCAAAGGGAAATCGCTCCTGCTTCAAATGTGGTAAGTCCGGTCATTTTATTGCATAATGTCCCAATAATGAAAATGACCAGGGACAAGAAAAGAAATGGAAAAAGGAGAAGAAGAAAAACTACAGGAAGGCGAAGGGTGAGGCACACATCGGCAAGGAGTGGGACTCGGACTGCTCTTCATCCGACTCCGACGATGAGGGACTTGCTGCTTCAGCATTCGACAAATCCTCCCTCTTCCCCAATGAACATCACACATGCCTCATGGCCAAGGAGCAGAAGGTACGTACACGAGATATCCCCAAGTACACTTCTTCTAGTGATGAGGAATGAGATAATGATGATGTAGACTATAGTGATCTATTTAAGGGTTTAGATAGAAACAAAGTAGATATAATCAATGAATTAATTGATGGCCTTAATGATAAATATAGGTTGCTAGAAAAACAAGAAGACGTTCTTTATGAAGAACATGACAAACTTGTTATTGCTGAAAAATCTCTTGCTTTAGAAGTTAAGAGAAATTAACTTCTTTCTTCTGAATTGTCTTCTTGTAATGATTCTGTTTATAGTCTTAAGAGCTTAAATGCCGATTTAAATGCTAAGCTAGAAAAAGTAAATGTTGTTAGTTCAATTATGGAGCATGTTTCTATTTGCAATTGATGTAAAGATGTCAATATTGATGCTTGCAATATTGTTGCTGCCACTATTCTTAAGTTGAATACTGATGTTGCAAATCTTAATGCTCAACTTAAGACTTGCAAAAGTGAAAATGATAAAATTATATTTGCTAGGGATGCCTACACAATTGGTAGATATCCCTCCATTAAGGATGGACTTGGTTTCCAAAAGGAAATCAAGAACTTAACAAGCCAAATGACTTCCAATCTCAACAAGGAGAAAGGGAAGGCTCCTATGGCTAGTAGCTCTCATTCTTCTCATGATAGAAAGAATCATGCTTATTTATATGCTCATGTTAAGAATTGTTGGGGGCTTGTTCTCAAATGCTAAGAGTTAAGAACAAGGCAACACAGAAAATGTTAAACATTAAGGTCCTTCGTCCTCCATCACATTATATCCCTTCGGGATATAAGGAACTTCGGACGAAGGTTACGAAGGACGTACCTTCGTAATCATAATAAAGAAGGACGAAGTATTCATATAGATCATGAGGTATAAAGTAGACATTTAAATGTTAACATAAAATCATTTCCATTTTTATTAGCATGAATGAATGTAAATGATTTCAAATTACAAATGTACCTTCGGTCTTGAGGAAGGTGAGAGTACAAATGTGATGCGAAGGCAAAATGACAGGTTCGCGTGAACAGTACAGAGGTACTGTTCATCTATTTATAGGCACAGGTCGCAGCCTGTGACAAATTACAATTATGCCCCTTACAAAAGTTTACAACATTGACTCAGACCTATATGCATAAAAAGGTCATTCTATCTCTATGTCGGTTTGTAACGCCGAAGCTCCATGAAAAGGGACCTTCGGCCATCTCCTGGAGACGACTTCAGCCGAAGCTGCTTCTTCGTGTGAGACCTTCGGCGCACCGAAGCACGACCCCAACAAGAATGCTTCTAGTATTACTTATCATGATGGTTGTTATAGTCATGCTGTTTTACCTATACATCATGATGTTGTTTTTGATTCACATGCCATGTTTGCATCATCTAGCTCTTCGTATGCTCATGGAAGGAATAGACCTAGGCGCCATGTTCAACATGTTGCTTCTCATGCACCTAGGAATGCATCAAATGGACCAACCATGTTTTATCAAACTTATGATGCTTCATTTGTTCTTATGTGCAAAAATGATAAAGTAGTTGCTAGAAATTTGGGGCCTAAGTGCAAGAGAGACAAAACTTGCATTTGGGTTCCAATGGATTATGTGACTAACCTTGTAGGACCCAATAAGAGTTGGGTACCTAAAACCCAAGCTTAAATCATCTTGCAAGTTTATGCATCCAGGGGCACAAAGCTGGATTATTGATAGCGGATGCACAAACCACATGACAGGGGAGAAGAAAATGTTCAGCTTCTACATCAAGAACAAGGATTCCCAAGACACGATCATCTTTGGAGATGGGAATCATGGCAAGGTCAAAGGTTTGGGAAAAATAGCCATCACCACCGGGCATTCAATTTCTAATGTGTTTTTAGTAGAATCACTTGGTTACAATTTACTGTCTATAAGTCAATTATGTCATATGGGATATAATTGCTTATTTACAAATATTGATGTATCTATCTTTAGAAGAAGTGATGGTTCATTAGCTTTCAAATGTGTATTAAACAACAAGCTCTATTTAGTTGATTTCTCTAAAGAGAATGCCAATCTAGATGCATGTTTGCTCGCTAAGACTAATATGGGCTGTCTCTGGCACCGCCGTCTAGCACATGTTGGAATGAATAATCTTCATAAGCTTCTAAAGGGAGAACATGTGTTAGGACTAACTAATGTTTGTTTTGAGAAAGATAGACCTTGTGCAGGGTGCCAAGCAGGGAAGCAGGTGGGAACTAATCATCCAGGCAAAAATGTGATGACAACGTCAATACCACTGGAACTCCTCCACATGGATCTCTTCGGGCCAATTGCTTATCTTAGCATAAGGGGAAGTAAGTATGGTCTTGTAATTGTTGATGATTTTTCCCGCTTCACTTTGGTATTCTTTTTACAGGATAAATCAAAAACCCAGAAACCAAGGTACTTTAAAGCGCTTCCTAAAGAGAGCTCAAAATGAGTTTGAGCTCAAGGTGAAGAAGATAAGAAGCAACAGTGGATCAGAATTCAAGAACCTTCAAGTGAAAGAGTATCTTGAGGACGAAGGCGTCAAGCATGAGTTTTCCGCTCCCTACAAACCATAGCAAAATGGTGTAGTAGAGAGGAAGAACAGGACACTCATCGACGTGGCGAGAACAATGCTTGGGAAATACAAGATGCCTGAGCGGTTTTGGTCGGAAGCTGTAAATACAGCTTGCCATGCCATAAACCGACTCTATCTTCATCGCCTGCTCAAGAAAACATCTTATGAGCTTGTAACCGGTAACAAACCAAATATTTCGTACTTTGGTGTATTTGGGAGCAAATGCTACATCTTGGTAATGAAAGGTAGACATTCGAAATTTGCTCCCAAAGATGTAGAAGGGTTTTTACTAGGTTATGATTCCAATTCAAAGGCATATAGAGTCCTTACCAAATCTTTAGGTTTGGTTGAAGTCTCTAGTGACGTTATATTTGTTGAGACTAATGGCTCTCCAAGAGAGCAAGTTGATCTTGATGATGTAGATGAAGATGATATTCCAACGACCGCAATGCGAACTATTGCAATAGGTGATGTGTGACCACAGGAACAACAAGATCAAGATCAACCATCTTCCTCAACACTGGTACATCCCCTAACTCAAGATGAGGAATAGGTACCTCAAGATGAAGGCATGAATCAAGGGGGAGCACATAAAGAAAAGGATAGAGAGGAAGAACCACAACAAGCACCTCGAACTCAAGTCCGGGCCACAATCCAAAGAAATCATCTAGTGGATCAGATTCTGGGTGACATCAGCAAGGGAGTAACCACTCATTCATGTTTAGCTATTTTTTGTGAACATTACTCTTTTGTTTCTTCTATTGAGCCTTTTAGGGTAGAAGAAGCCTTGTAGGATCCGGATTGGGTGTTGGCCATGCAGGAAGAGCTCAATAACTTCCAAGAGAAATGAAGTATGGAGCTTAGTGCCACATCCAAGGCAAAATGTTGTGGGAACCAAGTGGGTGTTCCGCAACGAGCAAGATGAGCATGGAATGGTGACAAGAAACAAAGCTCGACTTGTTGCAAAAGGTTATGCTCAAGTCGTAGGTTTGGATTTGGAGGAGACTTTTGCTCCTGTAGCTAGGCTCGAATCAATACGCATATTATTGGCCTATGATGCTCACCACTCGTTTATGTTATTTCAAATGGACATGAAGAGTGCCTTCCTCAATGGACCAATCAAGGAGGAAGTGTACGTGAAATAACCCCCTGGCTTTGAGGATGAAAGGTATCCTGACCATTTATATAAGCTCTCTAAGGTGCTCAATGGACTTAAGAAAGCTCCAAGAGCATGGTATAATGCCTTAGCGATTTTCTTCTTTCTAACGCTTTCAAGGTTGGGAAAGATGATCCTACTTTGTTTACTAAGACTTGTAATGGTGATTTGTTTGTATTCCAAATATATGTTAATGACATAATTTTTGGTTCTACTAATCAAAAGTCTTGTGTGGAGTTTAGCAGGGTAATGATGCAGACATTCGAGATGTCTATGATGGGCGAGTTGAACTACTTCCTTGGATTCCAAGTAAAGCAACTCAAGGAAGGAACCTTTATCTCCCAAACAAAGTACACTCAATACTTACTCAAGAGGTTTGGGACGAAGGATGCAAAGCCCGCTAAGACACCAATGGGAACAGACGGACACTTAGACCTCGACAAAAGGAGGTAAGTCCATTGATCAAAAGGCATACCGGTCTATGATAGGTTCTTTACTTTATCTTTGTGCTAGTAGACCGGATATAATGCTTAACGTATGCATGTGTGCTAGATTTCAATCCGACCGCAAGGGATGTCATCTTGTGGTCGTGAAGCGAATCCTTAGATATTTAGTTTCTACGCCTTGCTTCGGGATCTAGTATCCAAATGGGTCTACCTTTGACTTAATCGGATATTCAGATTCCAACTATGTCGGGTGCAAGGTTGATAGGAAGAGCACATCAGGGACTTGTCAGTTTCTGGGAAGGTCCCTAGTGACCTAAAGCTCTAAGAAACAAACGTTTGTTGCCCTATCCACCGCTGAGCCTGAGTATATTGTCGTAGACTAGTGTTGCGTGCAACTACTTTGGATGAGGCAAACTCTCTGGGACTTCGACTACAATCTGAGCAAAGTTAGGGATGGCAACGGGTACATACCCGTCGGGTAGTGTCGTTCCATACCCGTACCCATAAAAAAAAACTTCTACCCGTCGGGTTACCCATATATGCTCGTGGGTATAAAATCCTACCCATACCCGTACCCGCGCGGGTAATTTTACCCGTCGGGTAATTCGTACCCGCTAGGAAGTCTTAAATACCAATATATCAATCACTCAAAAAATTAAATGAACATAAAAAAACAAGTCCAACTTCACATATAACAAATCATATGATTACATAATTTGGTAGCTAGACAAATGATAGCTAGAGAAGAGTTTTATTTTAGCTAAGATGGGCTCTATTAGATGATTATAGTGGTATTGTTGCGGGTATATTCTACCCATGGGTAGATGGGTATGGATAGTACCAACCCGTACCCGTCTACCCAACGGGTAGAGGATCTTGCCCATTAACATACCCGCGGGTAGAGAAATCATCCCATACCCGCCTTCATATTGGGTAAAACCCATCGGGTAGTCGGGTTTCGGGTACCCATTGCCATCTCTAAGCAAAGTCCTACTCCTATGTGATAATGAGAGTGCAATCTGCTTGGCAGATAATCGTGTTGAACACAGCCACACTATGCACATAGATATGCGGCATCACTTTCTGAGAGACCACCAGCAAAGGGGACATATCGATATTTATCATATTAGCACCGAGAACCAGCTAGACGATATCTTCACCAAGCCTTTAGATGAGAAAAGGTTTTGCAGGTTGCATAGTGAGCTAAATGTCTTAGATTCGTGGAACTTGGATTGATCTATAACATACATGTGTTTTATGCCTTTGATCATGTTACTTTAAGCATTACTGCCTTTACTTGATTATTTTTGGTGCTGAAGTTGTACAAGTCATCCCCGGACCTCACAAGTCCTTATGCACATGATGCACATGTTTAGGGGGAGGATGTACTACAACTTGACCCTTTGAGACTAATGTGTTTTCTTGAGTAATATTGATCTAGTCTCAAATATGGCATTGAAAGGGAAAAGGTGAACTTGGACAAAGAAGGGGCTTTCCACTGCATTCCGGTATCAATGTATCTTGTCCCAAGTTCTTATCTATGTTTTCTCATTGTCTTTGATCTTATTCGAAATTTTTGTGAGGCAATGGGGTTAAAGGGGCCTAATAGTTCTTCTGTTTTGGTGCTTAATGCCTAAGGGGGAGAAATTAAGACCAAAGCAACTGGATCAGCCAACCACTTGTAAATTTCAAAAATTTAGTGTTAGAATTCTTGGTGTTTGATCAAAACCCTCTTATTGCAAAAATAGTTCTCTTGTGGGGGGAGAAATTCGATTATGGGAAAAGGGGGAGTTTTTGGTATTTGATCAAAACTATTCTTGAAAGATCTTTTGATTTGCCAAAACAAGTGTCTTTGACATAGAGATAGGAAAACGAATTTGTTTTGTGAAAATAAACCAAGTGGTGGTAAAAGTGATCCAAATAAGCCAAATTCTATGTGAGATTGATTGGTCTTCAATTTTCACTCTTTAGCTTATCTTTGAAAATGTTGTTGCATTTTGAGTTGTTTTTAATGTGTTGGCATAAATCAACAAAAAGGGGGAGATTGAAAGGGAAATGTGCCCTTGGGCCATTTCTATTATGTTTCGGTGATTAGATGCCCAACACATAGAGTTATGACTTTATAAGCTAAGTGTCAAAGAGATGCAAATGGAAAAGCAAGGTATAATTCTAGCCTTAGTAAATTGTTTTTGGTACTAACATTATTCTACTAAGAGCTAGGAACCTTGTCAAATCAAGAGAAATCGGATTGGAGAAGTTTGGCTAAGTCCATCCAATCTTGCACCAGCCTGTGGTGCACCGGACAGTGTCCTGTGCCCAGGCTGGCGTCCTAGCGAACAGGCCGCTCTCGGGAAAATGTTGAGGGCGCCGCGGCTATAATTCACTGGACTGTCCGGTGTGCCAGCCGCGTGCCCAGCCAACGGCCGACTGCGCGATAAACGGGCGACACATGGCTCAGCCAACGGTCAGGAGGCAGCACCGGACTGTCTGTTGTGCCACTAGACTGTCCAGTGTGCCACATAGCCCATGGCTGGCAATGGTCGGCTTCGCCAGAAAAGGAAGGAAATCGCATACTGTTCACTGTCCGGTGGTGCACCGGACTGTTCGGTGCGCCCACGGACAGAAGGCAACTAGGGCCTTCCAAATGGAGCTCAAACGGCTCCTAGATGCCTTAGGGCTATAAAAGGGATCCCTAGGCGCATGGAGCACTACACCAAGCCTCTATTGAACATCCTACAATGCCTAGACTTCGCAAGCACGCATTCAATTCATTACGATTGAGATTTGAGCATTTCTTTGAGATGTAACTCCGCTGAGTTGTTTTGTGTGCTCAGTTCTTGACTTGTGTGCGTGTTGTTGCTGCGACTCTAGTTCTTGTGTGTATGTGTATATTCCCTCCCTTGCTCTTGTGGATTCTTGTGATCAATCTTGTAAGGGTGAGAGAATCCAACTTGTGAAGATTCCTCACAAAGGGAACACTTGAGAAAAGGAAGAAAATCGTGGTACTCAAGTTTGATCGTTGGATCACTTGAGAGGGATTGAGTGCAATCCTTGACTGAAGGAGGTAACCACAATGTCGAGTAGGCATTGGCCGAACCACAGGATAAAATCACCGTGTCACTTGCGCATCTTTGTCTATGATTGTTTTCTTCCATAGAGTTATCATATATTCACTTGCGCTATTGTTCCTAAGTTCAATACATATTATAAAGCAACAATCAAGTGAAGAGCACTCCCCTCTCTATTCATAAAACCTTGGTTTTTATCCCACTAACATTTATTATAAACCAAGTTTGTGTTATTTAGACTTGATTTTTACAGGATCACCTATTCACCCCCCCCCCTCTAGGTGCTCTCAGCAAGACCTGGCCCAGTAGCCCATCATCTGTTGCCCTCTCGTTCATCTGCTGAAGAGGATCCATTGCTAAAATGAAGAGAAAAAGAGAGATAGGGTCTCACTCCACGCATATGGTTAATTATATCTGTTTGCTGCCCATTGATGACTATTTTCGAAGAAGATGAACCTGGGATTGTGGCGATCCAATCACATCACCTTTGGGAGAATCCTAGTGCTTTGAACACATCTAGAAGATATGCCAAATTTATGGAGTTGAAAGCTCTAGAAATATCAAGCTTGATAAAAAGCGTAGGCTGGCCACTCTTGTGCAATTTCCTAATCACCCTTTGGACATAGATAAAGTTATCATGAATTGACCATTTCTGGATGAAGGCGTTCTGGGCAACAGAGACGATACCATTAATTCTCGACGCAAGTCTGTTTGCTAAGATTTTGGTAATGATCTTCGGCTTTGAGCACAATGTCAGGCTCAAACACCTGCTTCTCTCTAGGCTGATCCCAGTGCAATAGAGTTCTGCAACTCCTTTCATAAAGTGCCTGAAATGGTGACATCTTCAAACTGACCTGGTAACTGTTGTTATAAGAGAATTCTGCATAAGGTAATCTTTTATCCCATCCGAACTTATCTTGCAACGCACAAACTCTCAACATATCTTCTAGGACCTGGTTAGTTCTTTCAGTCTAACCGTCTATCTACGGGTGATAAGCTGAACTGAAATTCAAATGTGTACCCAAAGCTTCATGCAACTACTGCTAGAAATGAGAGGTGAACTGCGTTCCTCGATCTGACACTATCTTCTTTGGCACACCATGAAGACAAATGATCTGGGACATGTATAGCTCTACTAATATGGCACTACTGTAGCTAGTTTGACAGGTATGAAGTGAGCTGACTTGGTCAAGCGGTCCAACTACCCAAATGGAAGCATAGATGGCTCGAGTGCGGGGTAACCCGACTATGAAGTCTATTCCGATCTCATCCCATTTCCATTGAGGAATTTACAACAGTTGCAGCAAACTAGCTGGTCTCTGATGCTCTGCCTTGATTCTCTGACAACTATCACATATAGCCACATGTTCTGCAATTTCCCTTTTCATTCCGTACCACCAGAATTTCTTCTTTAGGTCCTGATACATCTTCTCGCTTCTAGGATGTATGGAATAGGCTGTCTCATGAGCTTCCTTGAGTATTAACTCCCGAATGGATTGGACATTGGGAACACATAGGCGATCTTTGAACCATACCATACCTTTTGCATCTTTCTGAAAATCTTTGCCTCTCCCTTCTAGAATTAGCTGCCGAATTTCATTGAACTTCTTGTCGTTCTTTTGTGCTTCTTTGATTTCCTGCTCTAAGTTGGGTTCTAATTCAACTGTTACTCCTTGCATGTTGTTCAAAAATCTGAGGCTCAGTCTGTCAAATTCCTTGGCCAACTCGTAAGGCATCGGGTGAACGACCATCATGTTGACTTGACTTTTTCTGCTTAAAGCATCTGCCACCATGTTTGCTTTTCCTAGATGGTAGTGAATTTCCAATTCATAGTCTTTGATTAGCTCTAGCCATCTTCGCTGCCTCATATTCAGCTCCGACTGAGTGAATATGTACTTCAGACTCTTGTGGTCTATGTAAACATTGCATTTTTTGCCATACAGATAGTGCCTCCATGTCTTCGGTGCATGAACCACTGCTGCTGATTCTAGGTCATGGATTGGATAATTCATCTCATGAACCTTCAACTATCGGGACGAGTATGCCACAACTCTTCCCTCTTGCATCAATATACATCCCAAGCCGGTGTAGGAAGCATCGCAATACACCGAGAATAGCTTGTGAACATCAGGCAGAATTAAGACAGGCGTTGTAGTCAACTTCTCTTTCAGCGCTTCAAAGGCTTCTTGGCACTTCTGGGTCCACTTGAACTCAACTTTATTTGCTAGAAGAGCTGTCATTGGTCTCCCAATCTTTGAAAACGTTCAATGAATCACCGATAGTATCCGGCCATTCCAATGAAACTCTTGATACCTCGGGCATCTGTCGATGCTTTCCAGTTCAGGATGTATGGTACTTTCTTTGGATCCATAGCCAACCCATCTTTGTTTATAATGTGACCCAAGAACAGGACTTCATCCATCTAGAACTCACATTTGCTCAACTTTGCATACAGCTGGTGCTCTTGTAGCCTTAGCATACCATCTTTAGATGATCCACACACTCTTCCTCACTTTGAAAATATATGAGAATGTCATCAATAAAAACCACCACAAACTTATCTAGATAAGCCCATACATGGTAATAAATGCCATCTTCGGGATGTCCGAAGGTTGAGCTGATGATAACCTGACCTCAGATCTATCTTCGAGAACACGTTGGCTCCTCTCAGCTAGTCGAACAGACCTTCTATTCTAGGCAGGGGGTAATTGTTCTTGATTGTGACTTCATTTAGAGCCCTGTAGTCGATGCACATCCTCCTGGTGCCATCTTTCTTTTCCACGAACAGGACAGGAGTGGCCCAAGGTGAGGTGCTGGGTCTGATGTAACCCTTTTCAGAAAGCTCCCCTATCTGCTTCTTGAGCTCCACCAATTCTGGTCTAGATACTCTGTATGCTCTTTTGAAAATGGGGGCGGTGCCAAGAATAAGCTCTATGGCAAACTCAACCTTCCACTTAGGTGGCATACCTGGTAAATCTTTAGGGAACACATCCGGAAATTCTGACACAACCTTGATAGCCTCGAGTGGATCGACCTCCTTGCTATCAATAGTCATCTGGTGGCAACCTCTTTTTCTTGACTCGGGTGAGACTAGCTCAGTCACCACTTCTTCTCCTAGTGGGGACACCAACTTCACTGACCTCTTATCACAGCTGATAACTTCTTGGTACTTATCTAGCTAATTTATCCCTAGGATAACATCTATTCCCAGAGTGCCCACCACTATCAGGTTAGCGGGAATCTCTATCCCCCTAATTTCCACTCTTACATTCAAGCATATTCTATTGGTTCGAACTTTTTCACAGCCGAATCAATTTTAATTGGTGTTGTAATTGTGGTTATTGGGAGATTATGCGCTTCTACCCAAGTTGCAGTAATAAATGAATGTGTTGCTCTAGTATCAAATAACACTTATGCAAGATGGGATTCGACTGAGAACATACCTACTATCATGCCTGGTGTTTCCTAGACTACTTCGGCCTCCAGATGGTTTAGCCTCCCATGGTCATAGTGCCTCTGAACACGATTGCTTGCTCCCTACTAAGGTGCATTCTGCCTTGCTGGGGCATTAGGGGTCGGCTGTTGTTGAGCCTTCTTCTTTAGATAATGCATCGCCCAATGGCCCTGCTCTCCACAGTGGAAGCATCCTCTGCCTTCTCCTTGCACTGGGGTTGCTTGACTACTCTGATTGGTTGCTGGGGCAGGAAGACGAGGTGTCTGATTATTATGCCTCTGGAACTAATTTCCATTCGGTTGACTGTTCTAACGGTACTACTTCTGATGCTGATGGTACCTGCCTCTATAACTGATGCTAAGGTGGACGCTGGTTCTACTGCTGATATCCCTAAGGGTGACTCTTCTTGAACTGTTAAGATGGATGGCCTGAGAAACGGGGACAATTGTAGCTCCCGGGCTGAGGTCCACCAATCTTGTGCTTTCGATCTTCCATCTGTTTGCGCTTCTTCTCAGTCATGATTGCTCTATCGATTAGGTGCTGAAAGGTGGGGAAGGTATGATTCATCAGCTGTTAGTGTAGGGATCAACCAAGCCTCTTAGGAAACGATACTTCCTCTTGGCATCAGTGTTGACATCTTCGGGAGCATAGCGTGACAGTTGCAGAAATCTGTCTTGGTACTCACTGACTGACATGGGCCCTTGCTTTAGTGCCAAAAACTCCTATTTCTTTACTATCATCAGACCTTTTGGAACATGACACCGACGGAAGTTATCTCTTAATTCTTCCCAAGTAATGGCTTCGGGGCCAGTGTGAGTGGCGAGATAGGACTCCCACCAGGACTGAGCTGCTCCCCTCAACAGACGGGGACCATACAGAACCTTCTCTCTATCGTTGGACTGAGCGGTGTGCAACTCCTGCTCCACGGTATGCAGCCAATCCTCGGCATACATGGGGTAGCAGAATGAGCGAACACAGGGGGATGGCCTCTCATGAACTCAGCACACTTATCTCTTAGCATCTATAGCATCTGCATCTGCATCTGCGACTGGGGTTGAGGTTGCTGTGGAACCTGCTGCATGGCTGCCAGGGTCTGCCCAATTGCCTGAACTACCTGAGTCTGTATGAGGAACATCTGCTCTATTGTCATTAAAGGTGGTGGTGGAGGCAACTTCGGCTGGGGTGCCTCATCCTGTGGGGCTTGCTGCTCTGGCTGGGCACGTCTCCCTCCTCTGCACATATGGTCAGACATCTGCGGAAGGAAATCACACATCAGAGCTAACCTTGCAAATCTTTCAGCATAAGAAAAGGGTATAGAGTTCTTCACAACACCGAATGAACAAGTATCTTCACTAACTCCCAACACAGGCAAACACAACTTCTCAGATAAAGAGGAAAGTAGATATAAAAAGGTTTCCCAACTAAATAACTAATTTCAATAACATTAACAGCTAAACCAAAATGCATGGGGTACCCACATTCTGGCGACAGTCATTACAGAGATCCAAGTTCAACATAAGTTCATCATGACAAGCATAAAAACACAGGATAAGCAAACTATCCTGACTAACTAAGACTCCTATTTTAAGCATTTAATTACAAGATCCAATGCGAGTGATCTATGGTTCTAGATTTATTTAGGTCATGCAGTCGGGGTTGCCGTTGGCATGGTGTCCACGAGGAGGCAAGCGATACGGGTGCTGAGTCCCGACGCGGGCGGTAGAGCCATCCTCATGGTGACAGCGCTCCACGCGCTCAGCCCGCAACTCGGCAACCTCAGCACGAGCCCTACTCAGCTCGTCCAGGGCATGGTCCAGCTCTGTGTTGAGCACGTCGGCTAGGTTGACTGTGCTACTCAACCTAGGATTGTCCTCACCAACAGGTGAGACAATTACACCTCCAGTGCTGCTAGTCGGATGACGGGGGTAATACCTCAGGTTAAGACCGTCGCCACCCCACCTAGCACCGAGCAGTACTGAGAAAGTGTGTGTCGTGCGGCATCCTGCATGGCCGCATCGGCTGAGTCTCGCTCAGAGATAGAATAATGCTCTGAGCAGACCTCTGCACCCTGGAGACCATCCTCCGGATGGCTCACCAAGCAAGTAGCCTCCCAGTGGTCTAGGTATACCCCGTGACTATGCTGGTAGACCACACAACGATACTTGATTGACCAAGTGTGCCGGTCAAGGGCCCGACGCAGCAAGGTGTCGAGCGCATCATGAAAGTGACACCCGCGAGCGGCGTCACGAGTGATGGGTCGGGTGACCCATCCCTCTGACTTCTACTCCTCTGAGAGGTCGGTGCTATGTCTCGAGTTGGTGTCGTCACCATCTCCATCATCGAGGTCTCCTCCAACAGTTATTCCAACGGCTGGTGTGCCCAGTGGTGGTGCAGGGACGTCTCCATCGGGGGCACAGGAGAGCAACGCCTCACAGACTCTACCTCCTGCTGAGGCAGGGAGGAAGAGCCCTGTTTCTCCAGCTCCTGGTGCCGACGCTCCTGCTTCTTGTGCTGGCGGTGGTGCAACCTCTCCAAGTGGCTAGACTGGCCAGTCACTAGGCGACGATGCGGGCGCTCCGCAAGACGAGAGGGCAAGAAAGGGATGACTGACTTTCGTGCTGTGTGTCTAAGATGAGGCATCTATAAAAGACATTGTAAGCATAAGAGTAAGAACAAAACTAATATGACCAGCAAATAAACCATATTAAGAATTAGAAAATAAATAAAACAAAATTTTAGCAAGGTATAATATATATAGTAGAACATAGAGTTGGTCGAGATGATCAACTTTTGAAGTGACAACAAAGGTCAAGGTGAGAATAGGGGGTCTATAATCCTTAGAATGGCCATTCTACTTTAGGTTAGCAGGCCTACAGTCAGCACGGCTCTGATACCACTTATGTCACACTCGGTTTTAGAAGGCAAATCGAATGCGAACCGTGCACGTGCCAGGATCAGCAATTCATGTACACAACAATTACATAACCGGACATCAACACAATGCTCAAATAATAATGTAACGAGGTATTAATTTGATTACATCATGACGTTCGAGACATCCACATAGTCTTAAACATAGATCAAAGTGCAAAAACGAAACGTAGCAATACACGACCTTCACAGGCAGCCGACTGGAGGTTTGCCGCTAACCCATGCCTAGAACTCATCATAGTCTTGAAACTCCTCGAAATCATCCACCACGACTTCATCTTCTCCTGAGAAGGGTTTGCAATGCGGACAACCTAGTGTTTTTGGTGTTTTAAGCAAGGGTGAGTACACATCAACATACTCATCAAATGTCACGTTTAGCTAAAGTGGACTAGCTGTATGTGGGGTGAAGCTCAGAGCAGTTGCTTTTAGTTGGTCAGATAATTATTACTAGTAGAGCCAAGTTTTAGCAATAACCCCAAGTTACTAACCCAAAGGTACTCCTTCCAAATGGAAAGAACACCAGAATCCATTATCATAATCATCACCATTAAAACCATTATTATTATCATCATCATCTATAATCATAGTTTCTCTAATCAAAGGAGCTCCCAAGGCCGCTCATAACTGTGAGCATGACTGATATATCAGTTTCATAACACTCTGCAGAGGTTGCACACTTTACTCACAAGCCGTGATTCTCTCTCCAGCCTGGGTTGTACAGACCTGATCTTCACTATCGAGGTGAATGGCCAGGGATTCACTAGAAGCCTTTACAAAGATTTCCTAAAGATGTAGCCGCCTGTTAGGTTTCCTAAATGTACCACACTCCTCCCCAAGGGCAAATCACCCTTGGCAGAGCAAGCCGCATACACCGAGCCCCATTGACGGCATAACGGTGAAGCAAACTACACCTCAGTTACTCTAATTAATTAGCTAAGGGCATCCCATTCCACCCTCATGGCTATACTGTTTTCCCGGGTGGTCATCCAACGAACCAGTCCTTACGGAGAGGCACTCGAGAAATCGCTCGAGCCCCTTTAAGTGTCACAATGTCATTATCATATCCAAAGATAAACATCGTATCATAAATAATCTCATCATGTTCATTAATTAGAATAAAGCGCTAGCATAGAGCTAATCCAGAAATAATCCAATCCAAATAGGTGAACAAGGATATGATAAGCAAAAGACTAGTAAATCCTTAGGTATAAATTATGTAAATGCGGGGAGGTAAATTATAAAATGAGTAGGATATAAATAGGTTAGAGGACACTTGCCTTCACCAACCAGCTGCTGCTCAGGGTCTTCTCCTATAACTTCCTCGGACTCCACCAACGAACTGTTATCTATACGAGTGCAAACATACATTCCACATTCTTAACGTAGCCCAGAGCTCGCATTGACGACTATGCGAGAAAAGAGACTACAACGGTCGAAGCTACAGTCGAGAGACATAGCGATTACATTAAGCGACTATGGACTAAAATATAATATCTCAACATAATTATCTTAATTAATACTCATGCGACACACAAATAAAATTAGCGCTAGATCCTAATTAGTGCGATACTTGATTAATCATCGTTATACTACGCACTTTAATTATTATACGCGACCATAGGTGAATTAAAAGGGCCGTCACGCGGCAAAGCGTGCGACACGACGCATCACTCAAGCAAAGTTTAAAGCGCTATGACGTGCGCGAAGCGGCAAACGGTGAGCACGAAGCATGTCTCCACCGTGGGTGTGAGCGGTGCCACCGCTGGCGGCCAGGGAGCCCTACTAAAGCTGGTCGTTAGATCCTTGGCATCCATCTCAGATCGGATGGCCCGGATTTAAATAGATCAAACCTAGTCCCGACTGCCTACATGGAATCCAACCGCTCGGATTTCCCCCTCACTCGTGCCCCTGCCACTGGGCCTAGCTTGCCAGCCCCTCTAACCCTAGGCAACTACCTGCCCTGGCCCGCTTGTCAGTGCACGCGCGCTCACCCGTGAGGTCTGATCTCAACCGTCGATCTGAGATCGGATGGCCAGAAGCGCCCAATACCCCTTTGCTTGGTTATTTTATTAAAGAGATCCCTAGTTTCTTGGGAATTATCCTGCCGTCCTATTTTCTTGTGCCCGGGCCCCTAGTTTCTTGTAGAGAGACCCTTGGACTTTATTTTAATCATAGAAATGGGTTTAATTTAGGGTTTTGAATTCCAAAACTTATAAATTTCATATCTTTTGCATATGAACTCCAAATTGGGTGGTTCAAATTGCAAAATGTTCATAATGTTATTCTCTATTTGTTTAAATTGTACTCATCCAATATTTCCATGTCTCATTTTTTGGCTAGTCTCTAGGTTGGTTTAAAGTTATAGAATATTTATTAAAGGCAAAATAAAAGATGAAACCCTAGTGAATATTCATGTGCTCACATTTGTAGACTAATCCCCTTTAATGCATGGCCCCATCCTTGGAATAAGTATACTTAAGTAATGTAATTTACTGAGATAGACTTAGTTAGAGAACAATAGACCACTAGACATAGTGAGCTACCCAAAAACCTAGAATGCACCTATGTGTCTTTACCTGTTACTGAACATGTGTTCACTCTGTTGCATATGCTTGGTGTACAATTCTTTGGTTATTCCCTAAATGTGTTGAATGAAAGATTGCTTTGCGTAGACAATGAGCAGTCCGAGGGTCTTGAGTGTGTTGCAGGAGACTTCCCTGAGCAGCAACCTGATGAAGGCAAGTGTCCTCTGACCCATTTTATCCTGCTTACTTTATAATTCACTGTCCTGCATACTATGATCAACCTAAGGATTGACTAGTGTTCTGTTTTTCCTGTCTTTGGTTACCCTTTGGGAATTGGTTACTATTATTAGTATCATGCTATTTCTTTACTTTAATCAATGAACATGATGAGAATATTTATGATACATTGATGATATCTTGATTATGATGATGAACATGTGATACTTTAGGGGACTCGGGCTGCTTCCCGAGTACCTCTTCATAAGGATCTATTCGCTGGATGACAACCAGGAAAATAGTACAACCATGAGGGTGGATCAGGACGCCCTTAGCTGATTAAATGGAGGAACTTGGGGTGTAGTTGGCTTCACCATTGTGTCGTCAATGGGGGCCATGGCATAGTGCTTGCTCTGCTAAGGGTGGGTGCCAAGGTTCATTCAATTTGGTTTTGTTAGTCACCCACCATAGTAAGGAGTACTGTGTTTGTACGACTGGCAAAACCTAACAGGCAACTATAGACCAGGAGAATCTTTATAATGGCTACATAGTGAAACCTTGCCGACTCACCTTGGTAGTGTTTGAGGGTATGATCGACCCGAGGCAAAAAGGGATCACAACTCATGGGTAAAGTGTGCAACCTCTTCAGAGTGTTAGAAACTGGTATATCAGTCGTGCTCACTGTTATGAGCAGTCTTGGGAGCTCCTTTGATTAGAGTTACTCTGGATACTTTTATGATGATGCTTAATGATGATGATTATATTTATGGTATTTGGTATTTGCTCTTGGAGGGAGTACTGTCTAGGTTAATAACTTGGGATTACTGCTAAAACTTGGCTCTTTACTAGTAATAAATACCTGACCATCTAAAAGCAACTGCTTAAGCTTAACCCCACATACAACTAGTCCACTTTAGCCAAACAAGACATTTGCTAAGTATGTTGATGTGTACTCACCCTTGCTTTAAAACAACAAAACCCTAGGTTGTCCCCATTGCAACCAGTTCTCAGGAGAAGATGAAGGCAACTTGAAGGAGTTTCAGGACTTCAACGAGTTCTAGATTAGGTTAGTGGAAAACCCCCAGTCAGCTGCCTGTGAAAACCTTATCGTACCGCGTTTCGTTTAGCACTTTGATTATGACTTAAGTTAATGGCTCTATGGATGTCTTGGACATCGTGATGTAATCAAGTACTTATTTCCGCTATTATTTCGAGCAATGTGTGATGATGTCCAATTATGTAATCGCTGTGTACGTGAATTTCTGATCCTAGCACGTACATGGTTCGTATTCGGTTTGCCTTCCAAAACCGGGTGTGACATGCAGTCTCAAAGGAGGATTGAAAGGGAAAATGTGAATTTGGACAAAGGAAGAAGCTTCCACTGCAATAATGGTATCAATGTACACTACTACAAAACATGTTATATCAGACGGTTAATTTTCAGTTCTTAAGACGCTTATGAAGTGTCCAAATTTGATGGAGTCGTAAAAGATGTCCCACATTTAAGATGGTTATAAATCGTCTTAAAAGATATTATATAAGACAATTTTTAATTTATAGCCGTCTGAAAAAGGTATTTGTTTAAGTCATTTTGTCCGATAAACCGTCTTGAATTAGGTTTTTGTTTAAGACACTGCTTCTAAAGAACCGTAGAGAATACAAACATTATAAGTCATAAAGTATTTATCAAACTGTCTCAAATATCCTACAATAATAGACAAGTACAATAGAAAAACCATCTTATTTAGGTGAGTAATAATTGACGTTTTAGAAACCGTCTTATTTAGGAGACTGATATTAGACATTTTGGTGACCGTCTTATTAAGATTTAAACGAAATGACTTACATAGCAGTACATTCTTCAATTTATAATCATTTTTTAAGATATCATGTTATAAAAATTTGAAAGAGAAATATACATACACATATATTGAACAACATTATAATTAATATAGTATAAATAAGTACCATTCAATATATCATAAATAAGCATTATCAAACAACGCATACATAAGTGTACTCTAAATCTAAACTAAAATACAACTGTTTGCACTAATGTTAAGCCTAACTTTATATGAATTCAAGTCTCCACACTTTTGCGGCCACCAAATTTGAATTCCATTCTATGTTTTCCTGTACAACAAAGTAAATCTTTGTTTTACTTCCCATCACTAGTTATAAGGGGGAAAACAATCCAAATAAAATGATTGACCTGCAGGACATGTATTCCGATACAGCAAACGAAATTCTGAAAAAAGAATATATGTGTTTTCTACATTGAAAGTTAAAGCTTTATTTACCTCATGCAGACGAAAAACATTGGGAAGATGTATTAGCTTCATGGTACAGAGATCTCCCTCCTAATCTGCTATGCAGTTCAGATATATGGAAAACAGTGAAATCTAAGGAAGTACTAGTGCAAATAGTTAAAGTCTTGATGACACTCTACCTGCTCAGCTAGTTTGTTCTTGTGAACCTTTGCCTTGTCGAGGATCTTGACAGCCACATGACCCCTGTTGTCCATGTTTTGGACATTTAAGTAGTCTGAACATTTTGAACAGATTTAGGTTTGTCGGACAGGTTCAGCCTAGGACAAGATTTCCTTTCAACATATCTGAATTGAACCCATCATGTACTTCTATAGATGGAGGAGCCTATTTCACAATGGTTGGCATCGAAACAAATGTTCAGTGAATTGTATCTATTGCTATTTCAGAATATGTAAGTTGTATATGTATTTATGTAGACTAGATGAATTTCTTTGTATGTATCAAACAACATTTTTTTACTTAGATGTATGCATGAGGAAACTATTTATATAAATTTTAATAAAAGGTGACTGGTGAACATGCAGTTTCATTTTTTTCTGGCATTATGGGAAAATAGCAGTTTGTATTCTGTTCATGACAGATTGGAGTATATTCTATTCATCGGAGAAAGGATACCTAGCTCAGATGGAAGTGAATCACTGGTGTTCACCATGAGGGACTGGGCGACAACTATAGGTGGACCTCCGTCGTGGGCGCATGTGGTGTGCCGGTGAATCGGCGGTGGTCCTCCGACGCGGCAGATCGGCGGCTAGGCGAGGGCGACCACCATATGATGGCTTGGCAGTAGATCGACTATGCTCCTCCAACTTGGCCATGGGCACTGGGTAGTGAGCCTCTGTCATGGGTGCCTGTGCGGTGGCTCGTTGCCGTGTATCCACGGTCGTCGCCGTGGATGGTGGTTCCTACGACACTAGGATTTGGGAATGGATACTGGGGAAGTAGGAGGCTCAGGGGTTGGCGGCTACGAGTCTGCGAGGGGAACAGGAGTAGGTGATTTAGGTTAGGTCACTGCTACAGTCAGGGAGGAAGATCGAGCCTATGTTCTAAGATTATAAATGTTACTGTACTAGCAACACATATTGTTGTCGAGTCCTAATTAATCAATACATTCCCATAGCAACACATATTAAGTGTTGTCGCATCCTATTTAAACAATGGATGGTGCTTGCAACATATATTAAATGTTGCCACCACCCTAATAACTTAACAGATGATGCTTGCAACGCATATGAAGCGTTGCCCGCTAATTTCTTACAACACATAAAACCATGTCTTGTTGTGGATGCGTTGCTATAGGGGAGTTTGTGTTGTAGTGGTCGAGCATCTCGCGTGAGCACTTCCTCGTGAGCGGCGGCCTCGGTGACGCAGAAACTTCGATGACGCGGCACTCTGGCTCCTCGTGAGCAATGGCCACCGCACGGTGACGAGGAGGACCCGTTCGGCGACTGGGCGCTAGCGTGAAGCTGAAGGTGCTGAAGAGGAGGGGACATGGATTAGGGTTTCTCTGGACGGAGGTGCGATCGACTTTGGAAACCAAATCCCCTTGTATCCCCTCATGTCCTAGGGTGAGTAATCCTTGGATACATTTGAATAAGATATTTAGTCAGGGCTAGTTTGGCAACCGCATTTTCCATGGGATTTTTAATTTTCCAAGGGAAAATGAACTAATTTTCTTTGGGAAAATGAAAAACCCTTGGGAAAATGTGGTTCCCAAACTAGCCCTTATATGTAGGATTTTTCCCTCCCTAGATTTAGCTCCCCTCTCTCCTAAACTAGGCTCTAGGAGCAGCGAGGGGCGAGGCCGAGGGGTACCCACGCCTAGCGTGGACAATAGGTTGATTTCTCAAATAACAAAGGGCCTTTTTATAAGATCATGGACGTAGACACATGTCTAACTATGGAGGCATTATGGAAGCCACGAAATGCAGGGTATGAGCCCGTAGGGATTGCAGTTTTAAGAAAGTATACTAGCCGAATTCATTATTTACTACATTTTTTCATAGTATGTTTTATCAAAAATATCATATAAAGATGGTTTTATATTTAGAAGTGTCTAGTATACTCACTAACATCTAAGACAGTTGTTATAGTCTAGACGACTCTAATAATATCTTTATTTGAGATGGTTTCATATATAAAAATGTATAATATACTAACCAGAATCTAAGACAATTATTGCATTCTTAATGACTCAAAAGATATATTTATTTAAGAAGGTTTTCAATAACAATATGTCTTAAATCAATATAAGACATTTCTTACGATGTAACTGTCTGAAAATACTTCTTTATTAAAGACATATCTCAAACAAACCGTCTTATCTTACTCATCACTATATGATAAAAGACGCTTCTATAAAATGCACTGATATCCATCTTAAATTGTGCGTCTTAAATAAGCATATCTCTAGTAGTGGTACTTTGTTCCAAATTGCCTTTGTTTTTTATTGCCTTTGCTCTTCATTTGCTATTTTTGGTGAGGCAATGAGGTTTAGGCCACTAGTTTCTCCGTTTTGGTGCTTAACACCAAAGGGCGAGAAATTAAAGGCTAAAGCAACTGGATTGATCGCCACTTGAGTTTTTAAAAGTTTTGAGATTTTAAACTTGTCTTTTTGATCTAAACCCTCTTGATAGCAAAGAGGACTAGAGGAGCCCTCTTATTGCAAAAAATTTCTCTTTTGGGGGAAAAGTCTTCTTATGGGAAAAGGGGGAGCTTTTGGTATTTGATCAAAGCAAGTCTCTAAAAATGGTTTGATTTGCAAAATCCAAATGTTTTGACTTAGAAAGTTGGAAAATAACTTTGTTTGCAAAATCAAAAATAAGTGGTGGCTAAATGATCCAAATATGCCAAATTCTATGTATATTCAATAGGTTTTAGTTTGGACTTCAATTTGTCAATTTTGTCTCATATTTGATTAAGTTAGTCAGCTATGAGTTGTTTTAGGTGTGTTGGCATAAATCACCAAAAGGGGGAGACTGAAAGGAAAATGTGTCATATTGCCATTTCTACCTATTTCTGTGATTAAGTGCTCAAGACACCACATCAGACTAACTACTTTGATATGAGCATGAGGACAAGTTCTAGCAAGAGCAAATTGAAGGAAACAAGTCCAAATGAGTATAAATGGAGGCTAAAAGTGCTACTTTGGGTAAAACTACAAAAACATGAGGTTTAAGTATTTGAATAAGTTGCACATACCTTACACTATGTTTCTTGCACCTTTGTTTGGCTACTAATTCTTTTATGCAAGAAGGTGATCTTTGGACTTAGTTTTGGGCTTATTGCAAATCTTGGGGAAACTATGTGAAAAGGTATGTTTCCTACACTTTGTCAATTGTTTTATGAGCTAACTATGTTTGTCTCAGTCATAGGGAACCCCTCAAGGAAAGCCAAAACAAGTTTGAGGAGTTAGGCTCAAAAGAGCCTAACTTGGTCTGGTCTGGGAGCACCATTCGGTCTGGTGGAACATCAGACTGGGTCCGTGCTACCCAGATGAACAATGTGCTCTCAAGATTTTTTCTTTAAAAATCACCGAACCATAAATAGTGTCGGTCCGGTGTTGTAACACCCTGAATTTGGGGGTATAAAATTTCTTTGCCCATATTCACAAATTCAGGTGTTATTCCTCTCTTCACACCTTTCCCAATCTCCGCTTTCTCTTTTCTATAGAAGAAGAGTGACTATTTTTTATGTGTAATTATAATCTAGTAGGCTAAACTTCAAGGGAGTATGAAATGTTGCATCATGTTGAACCCTAAACTTCACTTTTTGTTTGATGCATATACTTGAGGGTGCTAATTTGAATTTGTGGCATATTTGGAATTGAATCAAATGGAGTAAATAAAAAGAAAAGGGAAAACAATTGCTAAAATAAAAGAAAAAGGAAAAGTGGCCCATACCCCCTGTTCCCCTCGGCCTTTCGGCTCAGCCGGCCCATCCCGCGCGCGCCCTCTTCCACCCCTTCCTCTCTCTGTCCTGGCGGGCCCACCCGTCAGCGCGGCCGCTTTCCCCGCACGTGCGCCCGCTCCCTCGCTCTCTCTGCTCGCGGGCCCCCTCTGTCAGCTCTCTTGTCCCCGCATAACCGCCCGCCCGAGCTGCGCGCACCGAGGACTCCGCGCCCACGTCGCGCGTAGAGCTCGCAACCGCCCCGCCCTCGGCCACTTGAGCCCCGAGCCCCACTCACCCTCTCCCTCTCTCATTTGCGCACATGTAGAACCCCTTTTCAACCTCCCCCATGCTATGCGCATGCCAGAGAGCAGCCGCCGTTGCCCGCCGCCGTCCCGAGCCCGTTTCCCCATCGACGTCGGAGCCCCGCCGTGCCCTCTGCCACGGTGAGCTTCGCCTCGACGTCCGCAACTCGAGACATGCTCCAATTTCGCCTCTCCCTCCTTGATTTCCTCTGCCCGCGCTCACCCGCCGTCCTCCGCGCAGCCACCGTTGTCCGCCACCGTCGACCCGAGCCGTCGTCGCGCCTTCGCCGCCACCGAGAGGTCCCTGGGGTACGCCTTGAGGTAAGGAACCTCCCCTGCCCTCTCCTTTTCCCTCCCTTGCTCCCTGTTGCGCCTAATTCCTCGTCGGAGTCGGTTGGCGCCGCTGCCGAGCCATCTCGCCGTGGCCCACCGCCCTCCGGTGCCCCTACCACGATTTAGCCCCCGCCAATAGGTTCCCCGTGCCTTCCCCAATCACCCAGACCATCACGGTTGCCCCGAGACCCGCGGAGCCCCCGCGCCCCTTGTCTCCGGCGAGCTCCCCCGCCACGAGTACGGGCGCCGCCACCTCTGCTGGCTGGAGAAGAGGACCGAAGCTGGCCGCCCGATCCCCGCCATCCATCTCAGATCGGACGGTCCCTTTTTAAATAACCCGAGCCTAATCTTGGCCGTCCGCCTGGGATCTGACGGCCCAGAGCCGCCCCCCGCACCCCGCCTTTCTGTCGCCGGGCCCTGCCTGTCAGCCGTCCGCGCCCGCTCTGCCCGCGCGGCCCCGCCTGTCAGCCGCCCGCGCCCGCTCTGCCCGCGCGGCCCCGCCTGTCAGCCGCCCGCGCCCGCTCTGCCCGCGCGGCCTCGCCCGCTCTGCCTGCGCGGCCTCGCCTGTCAGCCGCTCACGCCTCCGCGTGCTCGCGCGCCTACCCGCCGATCTAATCTCGAGCGTCGATCTGAGATCCAATGGACAGAGGAGCCCGATACCCCTTCGCCCGCGCAAACTTCATAAAGAGACCCTCGGTTTTCTGCAAATTAACCCACTGTCCTTGGAATTTCGCAGTTAGGTCCTCGGACCTTTTATTTAATCAGGAATAAGTATTTAAAGAGTATTTTTAATCCCTAATCTTGTAAAATTCATAACTTTGCCATATGAACTCCAAATTAGGTGCTTCAAATTGCAAAATGTTCATAATATTTTTGTCTACCTGTTTAAACAATGTTTCCCTGCTGTTTTTATGTACCATTTAATAGTTGAAGTGTAAAAGTAATGTTATTGGAACCCTAATTGAAATAAAGTAAAGATAGTAGACTTTAATAAAAGTTGGAGCACTTAAGTTTATGGACTTAACACCATGTAATGATTTAACCCCACCACTGACATAGACCTGGTTAGTGGATAATGAATCACTTTGTATAGTCATCTACCCTAGACCTAGGGAACACCATATTGTCAATCCTTTTCTATTGTGAACCTGTGATCTCTCTGCTGCACATGTTTGGTATATTGCTTGTTTGTTATTTCCCAAGTGCATAGAATGAATGATTACTTTGCGTAGACAACAGGCAGTCTGTGTTTCCCGAGGAAGTTGCAGAAGAAGTCCCTGAGCAGCAACTTGGTGAAGGCAAGTGTCCTCTGACCCATTATGTCCTATCTATTTATAATTCACTGTCCCGCACTACTTAATTGAAACCTAAGGATTGACTAGCTTTCTATATACCTTATCCTTGTTTACCTTTTGGGTTACTATGGTTAGCTTCATGCTAGCGCTTTACTTTAATCAATGAACATGATGAGATACAATGATGATACTATGGTCTTATTCTGGATATGATGATATACTTGTGGCATTTAAGGGGACTCGGGCTGTTTCCCGAGTACCTCTCCATAAGGACCTATTCGTTGAGAGACCACCCGGGATAACAGTGCAACCATGAGGGTGAAATGGGATGCCCTTAGCTAATTAATTAGAGGAACTAGAGGTGTAGTTGCTTTGCCGTCGTGCCGTCAATGGGGTCCAGGCACAGTGCTTGCTCTGCCGAGGCTGAGTGCCGAGGTTCTTTCGTTTTGCTTTTGTTAGTCACCCTCCTGCGGGGAGAGGTACTGTGTTTATCAAACTGGAGAAACCTAACGGGCGGCTATGACCTCTAGGGAATCTTTGTAACAGCTACGTAGTGATACCCTGCCATACCACCTAGGGAGTGATCAATGGGGATTAGCTCTCCCCGGGTAGAAAGGGAATCATGACTCATGGGTAAAGTGTGCGACCTCTGTAGAGGGTAGTGAAACTGATATATCAGCCGTGCTCACGGTTAAGAGCAGCCTTGGGATCCTCTTTGATTAGAGATACTCCGGATACACCTCAGATGATGACTTTAATGATGATGGTTAATGATGGTGACTTTAACTACGTATTCTAGTATTTCCTCTCTGAGGAGGTACTTTTTGGGATTATAACTTGGATTTTAGGATAAAATCTGGCTTCCACTAACAATAAATACCTGACCAACTAAAAGCAACTGCTTGAGCCTAACCCCACATAAAAGCTAGTCCACTTCAGCCAAACGGGGCATTTGCTGAGTACGTTGATGTGTACTCATCCTTGCTTTACCACAAAACCCCAGGTTGTCCACATTGTAACCACTGCTCAGGAGAAGACGAAGCCATGGAAGGAGACTTCCAGGAGTTCCAAGACTACGACGAGTTCTAGGTGTGGGTTGGCGGCGAACCCCCAGTCAGCAGCCTGTGAAGGCCTTATCTTTACTGCGTTTCTCTTAGCACTTTGATTTACCCGTTAAGTTGATGACTATGTGGATGTCTCTGACTCTGTGATGTAATAAGTTAATACTCTTTTATGTTATTATTCGAGCACTATGCGATGATGTTCATTTATGTAATCACTGTGTACGTGAATTCTGATCTTGGCACGTACATAGTTTGCATTCGGTTTGCCTTCTGAAACCAGGTGTGACAGGTGTGCACCAGACCGCCTCTCCAACGACTATCTCCAATGACTAGCTGGTGTCACCGGATGGTCCAGTGCTCGTCAACTATGCAAAGTGCCCAATCAGGATCCCAAACTAGGAGCTATAGGACTCAGTTTGGTGTGCACCGAACCGATCCGGTGCGCCCACAGACAGGAAATTTTTTGGGCTTCCATATGGAGAAGCCAATGGCTTCTAATGCAATACCCTTGGTGTTACTAGGACTAAAACTTGGGCATGACATCATTTGCACTGACATTTCATTATGTATGATACACCTACAATGCATCCACTAGGTAAAAACTTCAAAATAAGTTGTGACGTGATGACTTGAAGTGATCCTTAACCCTAGGCTAGGATACTTACCCAAGGACTAGAGGTATGTGGGTGTGTGAGATAGCAAATTGAGTGTGAACTCAAAGATTAGTGGAGATGTTCAAAAGAGACTAAACTTAGAGTGTTTGAGTGGCACAAAAACCCTAGAACACTCAAACCCTAATAAGGATCCTAGAAACCCTAATTAGTGCCTTATGAGGTGACTCCAATTTCTATGCACTTTTGGACCAAAGTGCATATATCAAAGTGGTAGAGTAACAAAAACTAGGCAACTTTTGTATTTGGAGTTTTCCATGTTTTATGGAACAAATTGGAGTAAATTGTAAAAAGGTTCCTAAGGCACCCAAATGCTTAACTCTGAAAAACAGTGATATTATGCTGATTTTTTATCCCTGTATCTCTTGATCTATGGAGATTTTGCCATGGGTTACTACAACAAATTTGTAGAGCTATTAAAGTAGTCCAATTTTGATTAAGGGAGTGAGCCCTAGAGTTGTACAAAAATGGAGTAAAATGGCCTGCAAGTTGAGTTATCAATCGTGTGTTGGCCTGAAGGTTAGATTGACAATGGCATCAGATCAACTTTAGAGTTGATATGTGCTTGATCAAGTGGAGGTATGAACAAGAACCCTATAAAAAATTGAAGCTGGTATGATGGACAACAACTTCGCTATAGACGGCTTGGTATATTGTTGAATAAAAATCGAAGAGAAATGACCCTCAAATCGCTCTGTCATGCGAGCTGAATGAACATCGCCATGGTACAATGCACTGAAGAAGATCCTTGGTGTACTGTACCTCACCGCCGGTGATCGGGCACCACGATTCGAGCTCTCCATGAAGATTCGTGCATGGATCAACGCGGATATTACCGGGGAAGTGAAAAGATCGTGACTGTGGATAAACTTGTGAGCTGCACCGTAACCACTTGCTTCGCGACCAGACGGGATGTCATCGTCGGTGTCCGCTGCTCGCCGCGAGGATGCCACATGCTTGGAGACATTACCACGTTGCAATAGGTCGCTGTGGACAACCCATTTATCGCCTGGGGCCTTACCTCACCGAGCGCCACAACAGTTGCCCTTCGATGACTCACCCCCTTCCGGTCGTGAGATCATCTCATCCCAAATTCGTGACACACTCACGTTGCTACTATAAATTAAAGGCCCTCCCTGCTCCGCCTTCTGGTTATGCACCTAGCGCGCCCTTCTTTCACCTCCAATTACCCACCAGAGCTCACAAATTCCAATTTCCCCCTATCTTGGTCATTTACGCCGCCGTGAAGCACCCGACCGCGACCAACTATTCCTAGGTTCATTCATTCCCTCTGTGCCATGTTTTAGCATCCTTGAATGTTAACATAGCTCGTCGGCCCAACCGATTGAATATTACCACGATAGAGCATCGAGAACATGACCTCACCACCGCAGAACACGTATGAGAGCGTGCTCCCGTCGACCCACTTTCCCACACCCGCTCTGTTCAAATTCACGTGTGTACCCGACCTCTGGTGAATTAGTGAAACTCGCCCTAGCTCCAATTTAAACTCTACCATGTTTGGTTGTTCGGAACACGCTCACCGGAGCTCTAGCGTCGCCGAAGCCATGAACAAGCATTAATTAGGGTTGGACCAGTCCAATTAAGTGAGGGAAAATGCTCAGGTAGGCTCACGCTTGGTGTTCAAGTGCTTGTTGCCTCATGGAAGGGTCATCGTCGCCGGGAAACCACGAGTCCGGTCATGTGTTCGATGCGACTCCATCGAGGACCTAGAGCCGTGAAGAAACAAAAGTCTAGGGGTCTTTGCGCATATGTCAGTGAGACACGTAAATAGTACCTGGGGTTCTTTACTGGTTATTCGAATACCTAGGGTCCTTCACGCAAATCTGTAAAGTGGACGGGCTGTGCGGGGGCCGTTTCCTCTATGTTCGTGGGCCGAGCCCGTTGGTTTCAGTCCACTACTATTGAATCTTTTTCTTTTTCTTTTTCTTGCCAACTAATAAATTACACTAGAAAATGTAGACAAATGATAAAATTAGTTGTAAGATTGTGTAGCCTCTGATAAAATTAGTTGTAAGATTTTTGCAGCATCAAGTAAATTTTTAGTTATTTAAAAGTACACTTGGGAGACTTAAAGGAATTTTAGAAATAAAACCATTGGTCCAAAAATCGTAAATATTTGTGGAAAAAATATATACCCTTGGAATAGCTTCTGGTAAAAATTTGAACCTGTTTGAAGTTGATTTAACCAGAGAACCAGAAACTAACTAAATATTAGTATTTAAAACCCTAAACTTGGATACTAGTTTAGGGTTAGAGCAAACTTGAGTTATACATAGTGTTAAACAGCAAAATTGACCAACTAGAACATATATAGTTCTCTGATTTTCTAAAGAAAGATTAATTCGATCCCTTTAGACAAAGGCTATATTACCCAGAAACATGAGTGTAATTGCATATCCTTAGTTAAGAATATGTGAGCCTTCCACCTCTCTCTAAATGAAAGTTTGCATAGCATATCATTACATGAGTATTCATATACTTCTAATTGACTTGTAGAGAACCTAGAAGAAGAAGTTGAAGTAGAAGTGGAAGAGGAGTCAGCTCCTCAATCTTAGGTTTCTCCAACTGAACGTGCTCCGAAAGGTCTTTTAGAAGGTGCCCTAGTAGGGTTTACTGCAATTGCAATATCCTAGTAGAAGAGTCTGACTCTCCTCATCAAGGCAAGCCAAAGTGCATTTGCCACCTCCTTGTTGTTTTAAAACTTTTATCACTTATATGCTGCATTAGGTAGTAGGAGTTGAATGGTTAAACCCTTGCTGCATAACTTCCTTGAATTATTGATTATTGTCCTTGATACTTGATTTGAAAAGCTAGAAATGCTTAGTATGCTTATAGACAAGGAACAAAATGTTTTGATATATGAATCATGTTTTTACAAAGAAAAAGAGACTAGAGTGATAATGTATCAAAGGCCTTGATAACTTCATCATTTCAGTAGGGTACCTCTGACATATACCATATTTTCAGAAATACTTTAATGTGAGACCAGACATTGAGCAGGAAAGGTCGCCTGACTGTGTCGATTAAGGACCACAACAAAAGTAGGCTTGCTGATCTAGGACCTTTAACTGGCCACATGCCTCGTCATGGGTAAGCTTAGCCTTGACTGGACCAATACCAGAAAGGTCGGCCCGCAATGGGAGTGGAGAGATGGCAAGAGTATCGTGTATCCACCTGGCAAGATGTTGGATGGTGGGGTACTGAGCTCTCGGTTGGCGGGGACCCGTTCTGGTCTTGAGAAACCCGGGTGCAAGTTGACATATGCAAGGGTTAAGTGCTACATATGTCGTGTGGTTGGAGATCCCCAGATGGGTATTAATCGATTCAGATCACCGTTACTTCTCGGATATGAAGACTGGATCATTGCCCTGCATAGTAGTTAACAAGTGAAACTAAAGATGCTAAAATAAAGCTAGTGTAGGACAAGTGAATGCTCTAGATTAGGCAAAATCTAGATTTAGGGAAAATACTTAACTTGTGAAGTAAAAGTTTGGCATAAGGATCCACTACTAGTGAGCTTTTCTGCAAAAAGAGTCTTTGAAATTTGATAAGCTTTACCTTAATTCCCAAACAAGCCAGCATATCCTTGAGAGTCTTTTCTTTAGTCAGATAAGTCTTGCTGAGTAATTGCGTACTCAGGGTTTTATTCCCATTGTTGCTGCAGGAGAGACTATTAACACCTATGAGTTTTGTTAAATTCACACTGAAGGCTTTTACTTTTGTTTATGTTTATTATGTGTGTACTGTGGGAAGATGGCTTCTTCCAAGGTGTTGTAATAAGTTAGCACTTGAATCTACCTCGGGCATGTAATAATAATACATACTACTTGGTTTCTATACTTTAAAAATTTACTGATATACATTATCTTATTGTAAAGTCTTTCGCTCAACTCCTGTATTTAAAATTTATGTTCTTGTTCGTTTATTGTAATACTTGCAACTACGGTGAATGGTCCTTGGGAATGAACGAGTTCATCGAAACTCGGCACCTCGAGTAAGTTATCTGATTCAATTACATATCCATCCAAGGCCTTAAGGGCAAGGATTGGTGTACGTGGGCCCGATAACTTGGTTGGGTTGTGACAGCTGGTATCGGAGCCATTCACACATTTTTGCAAATAATAGAATAATCATCAGAACATGTCTTTAAATGAAATTGAGATCAAATAAATTTTTGGAAAAATCTAAACTAGGATTACATGCCTGGTAGAAAAAGGTGCAGTTAGTCCTATAGTAAGTTAAGGACTAATAGGTGGCTTAGCTTGAGGTGCTAACCACTAACCCACAACTTAGGCTGGAATAGAATCTTCTGCAGGTACATTGACAAAACCCTAGAAGATTACGACTAGTAATTTCGGAGTGAGTAGGATTGCCACCGCCATAAAGGGTGATAGCCAAATATGTTGGCAGTAGATGATAGGCGAATAGGAAACGAAGCATGCATCATATATTCACTCATTTGATAAAGGTTTTCCCCTAAAGCTAAATGGTTACAAGAATATATGTGGGTTTAAAAATTATTCTTACTAATCCTAGTAATCCTTTGATCTTTTCTTACATCTTTATTCCTTCAAAATTTAGAATGTCTCCCCCTAAGCAGACGCCCCATATGCGGGTTGGACCACGAGGAGTGCCCAAGCATCAGATGGCCTCACGTGCAGTGGAGACCAGCAGTAGCAGTTGTGCACCTCAGTCATAGGTGGAGCAGCTGCAACAAAGTCTAGATGTGTCCTTCAATGAGCGGTATCTCGACGCATCCCATATTCTTGAGTTGCTGGCAGAAAAGAAGCAGCTTCAGAAGGAATTAGCTGAGCAGAAGGAACGCCTGGCGGCAACCATGCGATCCTAGGAGGTAGCTTTTGCCCGTGTGGACCACTTGAGGGGTCGTTTCCAGGATTTGGTTCTAGCTTATAATGATCTGGAGGATTACTCTAATGGACTGCATGAGGAAGTTCACCAGCTTTACTACCAGCTGCACCCCAATGACGCGCCAGGAGCCACGGAGGCAGAAGGTGGTGTTGTGCTAGCTGATGGGGGTGAGCCTGATGCAGACTTAGAGGAAGAAGCAGCTCCTATGCTTGTACCAGGTGGTGAGTCTCTAGGAGGCAGTGATGTTTCTGAGATAGCTAGTGATACAGAGGGTTAATGTGACATGTGTATGGTGCCGTGACCTCTATTGTAGGCATAGGATAATAAGCTATGTCAATTTTGGTATTGTAATGAATAAAACTCCATGTACCTGTCTCATGTAATATATTTCATGGTTATGGTTGTTTATTCATGAGTTTGTTTTACTCCAGATGCCTATGCGTACTCGTGGGTCGGATGGGGCTGGCACATTGCGTGGTGGCGCAGAAGCTGATATCAACCCTCCACCACCACCAGTTCCACCTACATTGGCAGATGCCATTGCTGCCCTAGTGAATGGCACTACTGATAATGCTAGGGTTTTGCATGAGATTGCTCATCATCAAAACAATCAGGGTGGGCCTCGTATTCCCCAGAATCAGCAAAGGAATGCAACATACATGGAATTTATGGAGACTTGAGAGCACCTAGAGGGGATGGGGGTGAATAGGTGATCCTATAAAATCAAACACTAAATAGCCAAAAAACTTAGTTATTAAAGTGTTAGCGCAACTAAGTAGTTTTGAAGCGAGTTCTTGTGGATAAAACAATCACAGAGAAGGCAACACAAGAGACACGCGATTTTTATCCCGTTGTTCGGCCAAGTAACACTTGCCTACTTCCACGTTGTGGCGTCCCAATGGACGAAGGTTGCACTCAACCCCTTTCAAGCAATCCAATGATCAACTTGAATACCACGGCTTTCTTCCTTATAGTCTTTTTCCCGTTTGCGAGGAATCTCCATAATTTGGAGTCTCTCGCCCTTACAATTGAGATCACAAAGAAAGCACAGAGTAAGGTTGGGAAGAGCAACACACACAAGACCCAAATACGCAGCACAACCACGCACACAAGTGAAGACTTGAGCTCAAATGACAACTCAGGGAGTGCATAACTCGAATGGAGCCCAAATCACTAGCACAATGAAGCGAATGCGCGAGAGTGGAGTCTGGATGCTTGAGAATACTTAGAGAATGCTTGGGTGACTCCTCCATGCACCTAGGGGTCTCTTTTATAGCCCCAAGGAAGCTAGGAGCCGTTGAAGACCAACTTGGAAGGCCAATCTTGCCTTCTGTCGTGTGGTGCACTGGACAGTCTGGTGCCCCACCGGACAGCTACTGTTCATGTCTGGTGCTCGATTTCTTTCCATACGAAGAGCAGCCAACCGTTGGTCCATGGGATCGGTTGGCGCACCGGACACTGTTCGGTGCACATCGGACAGTCCGGTGTGCCCAACCAACCGTTGGCGCAACCACGTGTCGCGCGAAGATTGCGCGGCCGATCGTTGGCGCTAGCGGTCGTTGGCTCGCCGGACAGTCCGGTGCACCACCGGACAGTCCGGTGAATTATATCCATACGCCACCGTCAAAACCCGAGAGCGGCGAGTTCACCGCGGACCAGCCTGGTGCACCGGACCCACCGGACAGTCCGGTGTGCCAAGCCGAGCTGGAGTTTGCTACACATAGCCAACTCCTTTTCCAATTCTTTTCTCACTGTTTCTAGCACTTAGACAAAACACATTAGTACTCAAAACAATGTACTAAGTCTAGAAACATACATTTTTCTTTAATTTGCACTTCTCACTTTACTTGGCACATAAGAACTTAATTAACCGTATTGGGCACTTAATCACCAAAACATTATTGAAATTGCCCAAGGGCACATTTCCCTTTCAATCTCCCCCTTTTTGGTGATTTATGCCAACACATCCAAAAGCAACCAAAAGAAGTGCAACATCAATGCAATTGAGGACCAAATTGTTTTTGCACAAGATTTGACATATTTGGATCATTCTTTGCCACCACTTGGTTTGTTTTTATAAATCAAATCCTTTTTCCTATCTCTAAATCAAACACATTTGTTTGGGCAAATCAAGAGATATTCCAATGGAAAAATTGATCAAGTACCAAAAACTCCCCCTGTTCCCATAATAAAAAAGTCTCCCCCACAAGAGATCAAATTTTGCAATAAGAGTATTTTGGACAAATCAAAAGTTCTAACTCTATTATTTTCAAAAATCACAGGTGGTAGCTGATCCATTTGCTTTGGCCTTAATTTCTCCCCCTTTGGCATTAAGCACCAAAACAGGATCATTCTTGGCCCTTTAACCCCATTGCCTCACCAAAAACATCTATTAAGAGCAAAAAGGCAATGAAATTGCAAGTATGAACTTGGAAGTAAGTACACTAATACCAGAGTGCAGTGGAAGTCTATTCATCGTCCAAGTTCATTTTTCCCTTTCAATGCACCTTTGAGACTACACCAAGTGTACTTAAACAAATAGGTTAGTCTCAAAGTGTCAAGTTGTAGCACATCTCCCCCTAAATATATGCACCATTTGCATATGGACTTGTGAGGTCCGGGGAGGTCTTGTACAACTTGAGCACCACAAATATACAACGAATAATGTAAATGCATAAAGTAACATGATCAAGGGCATAGAACACATGTATGCTATAGATCAATCCAAGTTACGCGAATCTAAGACATTTAGCTCACTACGCAACCTGCAAAAAGTTTTCTCATCCAACGGCTTGGTAAAGATATCGGCTAGCTGGTTCTCGGTGCTAATATGGTACACCTCGATATCTCCCTTTTGCTAGTGGTCTCTCAGGAAGTGATGCCGGATGTCTATGTGCTTAGTGCGGCTGTGTTCAACAGGATTATCCACCATGCGGATTGCACTCTCATTGTCACATAGGAGTGGGACTTTGCTCATATTATAGCCAAAGTCTCGGAGGGTTTGCCTCATCCAAAGTAGTTGCGCGCAACACTGTCCTGTGGCAACATACTCGGCCTCAGTGGTGGATAGGGCAACAGATGTTTGTTTCTTTGAACTCCAGGACACCAGGGACCTTCCTAGAAATTGGCACGTCCCTAATGTGCTCTTCCTATCAACCTTGCACCCGGCATAATTGGAGTCTGAGTATCCAATCAAGTCAAAGGTAGACCCCTTTGGATACCAGATCCCAAAGCAAGGCATAGAAACTAAATATCTAAGGATTCGCTTAACGGCCATAAGGTGACATTCCCTGGGGTCGGATTGATATCTAGCACACATGCATACGCTTAGCATAATGTCCGGTCTACTAGCACATAAATAAAGTAATGACCCTATTATTGTGGCAGAACCTCCAAGTTATTGGGCCCACATGCACCTGTCCTTGTCCCAAAGACATCAGACGGCTATGCATGTGCACCAAATAACTTAACAGGATCCGTTTGATTGCCCCAAGGACATCGGATAAACCACTTTCAACCAGAACCGCGGGATTAAGTAACACAAATCACACACACCAATATTTTTGCAGCGGAAATACTATTACCAAATTTTACAAGTTACAAAAATTTTATATTATTTTATCGGAGTGGTTACAAAAGTATAGGTTTGAAATATATGCTAGCTCAAATGACAATCCTCAATAAGAAGTATAAGGGAGTTACTTAAACTTATAAGAAGGCCGAGCCCACCGGCACTTAACACCATCATCAGCAGCACAAAACTAGGACCTGAAAAACAACAGGGAATAAAACCTTGAGTATGGAATTACTCAGCAAGACTTACCCGACTAAAGAAAAGACTCTCAAGGGTATGCTGGAATTGGGAATCAAGGAGAGGCTTTAGCAAGAATCAACTTAGATACTTTTGCAGAAATAGCTTACTAAAGTGAGTCCTTACTTTCAATATTTTAACGCCAAATTAAGTATTAATAGACTCTGTTTGCAGCTGGTCTAATTTCATCATCTCATCAATACAACATCATTTTTATTCATAATGTTCACATCCAGACTTAGGTTGCAGGTCAGTGACCAAGTCTTCATAACCGCGAAGGTACGACGATCCGAATCGATTATACTCAGCTGAGGATCTCTGATCACACGACATATGTAGCACTTAACCCTTGCATATGTCAACCCGCCACCGGGGTTCTTAAGACCAGATCAGGTTCACGCAAACCGAGAGCACAGATACACCACCGTCCAGCCTCTTGCTACGGAGGGTACACGCTACTCTCGCCACCGCTCCACGCCAATTTCGTGTTATCTTATTCTGGCCTTAGTCTGCCCGAGGCAAGGCTTACCCATGACGAGGCATGTGACCAGTTAAAGGGTCCTCGATCAGCAGGCCTACATACGCATCCAATCCTTAATCAACCTAGGTAGAACATCACCTGTTCCTAACCCAAGTTCCGATTTAAGTACTTCCATCCTTAGGATTGTTTGCGTTCCTTAGGATGAAAAGAGCATCACAGGGAACTTTGCAGTAAGATCCCACCATGCTCCCAATGAAAATATTCTTGCAGGTAGAAGCCATCTTTCCTCAGGATAACCCCTGAGCAAGGCCTTAACGCAAAAGACAACCTCTATCCACAAGATCTGAGCAGGGCTAAGCATTTTTGTAAATCATATTTTGATACTTCACCAGAAGTATCTATAAAGGTATGGATATCAAGGGAGGCAATGCATCAAAGGGTTTCCAAGCAACTCCTATAAACCTAATGCACATTTCACTAGACTTAAAGTGTGCAAAAATAATTTAAAAACACAAGGAAGGGGTTGCATGCACCGGGGCTTGCCTGGATAACACTAGGTTAGTGTTTGTTAGACGACGACTTGGCGAGTATCCTTTGGCTTGGTACTCGTTCAGATTAACCATCTTCCGGTTTGTCCATCAGCATCACCTCGCGAGCGGCTCACGCGTAGCGACATCTTGTGGCCGACTCAGTTCTGGTTCTCCGCATCGCGTGGTTAATTCACGTACCTGAATGAAATGCATTATGCACATGAATGCATATAGACCGGAATATGTCAAACCTAAATAGTACTACGCGATAGCGAATTAAACCCCTAGCGGCGAGGCGTTGTACAATTTTGTACAGAAACACTAGTTATCGGCATACGACTAAGCGTAATGGTTACGCTTCTCTAGATTAACCGAATCTAACGCAAACATCACGAAACAACAAACTATACACATTAATCACGATTAGCCTAAACATAACTTATCAGTTAATTAATTAAATTCTAAGCTCAGTGGTCTCAGGAATTTAAATCTAGAGCAAGAATAAAAGCACATTACTTTTAGACCACGCGACTGGATTAAATTACATACCACTCTAAGCTATCATATATAGCCTACCATTTATAAACACCATATCTCTCTTGACTAGAGCACAACATCTAAACTTATACTAAAAATAGAAACCACTCTATTAGCTTCTAAAATTATTATTCTCGGCTATTATGCATAAGTCCTATTAAATTAAATATTTTATGTGTCCTTAATCTAACAGTAGAACATTATCATACAACACACAGTTCTACGAAATTACTTTCCTATCTAGTTTGGGTAGCCACAACCAGGATAAAATAAATATTTAGTCACGATTACTAATTTAACTAATCAATATCAGACGATGGCATTTACCCATCACAGATATAGAGTATATTAATTATTAACGTAGAACATCGACTCTATTGTACAAACGCACTGACACAATTAATATCGGCAACTTAACGATAATTGATTAAATACCAAACTTAACGTACGCGTCACCGAAATATCATCTACAAAATAGAACTAGTTCGAATATATTCGGCAACTAAACTTCTCGAAGCCTACCTCGCCTCACTGGTATTTCTAACTTAAACTTCATATGCAAACTAAGCGTCTCATTTTACGATCATAAAATTAATAGTAAAAATAGTGTTTTGGCTCACCATAATCAACTTGACTCAATATTTGCGAGACGACGACAGTCGCCGATTGAAGTCTTCGATCAAACGCTTGATGAGCGATGCATCGGAACATCGTCTTCTTCAGTTCATCATCCAACTGGCGAGGATTAGAGCGGCATCAGATGACAGCTAAGACGGGACGTCGCAGGCCTGTGCAGACACCAAAGCAGTGGCATGAAGCGAGTCATCGGCCAAGCATAATGGCTAAGGGAGACGATGGCGCGTGCACACAGAGGACAGGCATGCCGAGAAGCCGAGCAAGGATGTGGCGAGGACACATAGGCTTGCGACCAGCGTAGAGAGGAGCAGGACGAGGTCTATGGCAATAGCAAGAACACTAGGCGCTGCCACAAGAGACAAGCGTAGGGAGCAGGCGCTGCTGTGCAGGACCGCGATTTAGCCACGCAAAGTATTGAACACCCAGCAGGCGTCAACGGCGCTGCGCACTACTCAGCGATCAGCGACGTGAGGAGTAAAGCAAGGGTGCAGCTGGGCGGGCGCGAACACAAACACACGCGGCGACTTTATCGAGACCATTACGCACGCGTTGGGCTGAGCGTCGGCAAGGGTTCCAGGTGCGCGACAAGTGAGGCGACGGCCAGACCAGGGGAAAACTGGGTGCCAAGGATAGGTTTCAAGACCACGAACCGAGGGGACGCCGCGCCATGGCTGGGAGATGGGCGACCGACGCTGGAACTCAGAGCACCGTGCTGGAACAGGGGCGAGCAGGGGGATGGCGGGGGAGCAAGCCGAGCGTGCCAGGGAGATGCGCGCCAGGGAGTTTGCTGGAGATGCCGACACAGGGAAAGTAGAGGACGACGGCCATGGGAACTGAGTACGGACTCGGATAGGGACAGTCAACAAAGGAGAAGAACGCGATGGGGAGGAAGAGGAGCAGGGCTGGGCGAACTTCCGGGCGCCACAGGGACAAACGCGCGCGCACCAGGAGGGAGCAGGGCACCACGGCAAAACCAAATCCGAGCTGGGGCGCGACGGAGCAGGGGAAGGGACGCGCGAAGGAGAAATCGGGGAAGAGCTAGGCGCGGTGCAGTGGAGAGAGGTGGGACGAGGGCGGCTGGAAGATGGCGCGCGCAGAGGAGCCGGGGGAGCAGAGCTCCGGCCGAGCGCGCCATGGCTGGAGAGGGCGCGAGCTCCATGGCGGGGCGAGCACCAAACTGGTCCAGGGACGCGCGTGCACGGCACCAGGGACGCGGCTGGGGAGGGCGGCCACCAGGGACGGAGCACCGGCAAGCTAGGAATGGAAGGGAAATCCGGACGCAGGAGAATTCCACGGCAGAGGAGGAAGATGAGGGAGAGAAGCGTGCGTGGAAGAGAGACGCTCGGCAGAGAGGAACGCGCAGGGGATAAGGAGGAAGCAGCGCGCGGCGTGTAAAAAAATATCAGGGAGCAAGGGCACGCGTGGGAGATGAAGACCTGGGCGACGGCAGTAGATTTTTCTCGATGTACGGCGGCTGGAGATAACCACGGCATGATTTTTCTCCAAGTACAGAGCATGCTGCCAGGAGATGCACGCACGCCCGGAAATATCAACAGGAGAGAACAGCAGCTGTAAAAAAGTTGGAGAGAAGAGCGGCTGATTTTTTTTAGATTTTCCCACTTTTATGTTTATTTTATAAATGAAATTACAAATATTTTGGACTAGGAGTTTTTAGCGATATAAAATGGGTTGAATCAAACGAGATCGATAACCGTATTTGGACACGATTCGATTTGGCAAATTCTCTGAACTCGGATGAATGCGTACCGTTAATTCACTTTTAAAGATTTAGATCGAGGCGAGAAGCAACAGACCGAATTAAACGGATTCAGTTTTGATATTTTAATTTACGACTCATCTCGTTGTACTCAAACTAATTAGCAATTATTTGAGTTCGGCTCTACTTATCTTTATCTGTTTTGAATGATTTACTACTAAATACTCATAATTATCAACCTCGCGCAAGATCTCCCTCAGGTAACACGCGATCCTAATTATTTTGCATGGAGTATTTTAGTCGTTGAATTATAATACATTTATTTGGGACACGGATCGCAATGGTGGATCGAGCTTCCAAATTCGTATTCGCGCGAGCGATGTATTTTAAATAACCATCGGACGCACCGATTTTCGGAACAATTATGTTCCGAATATTACGAAAATTTAGGAAGAGCTCGGATAAATAAAAATGATGTCGACTCGCGACAGGCGAAACAGATGCGATATTAAAATCGCGATAGGCGAAGATGATTAAAATTTAGCATCCATTTTATTCACTGATATTACGTGCTTAAATCCGTACTCGTTGTCGAGCGGAATATAAACACCTGGGGTGTTACAATTATAGACCGGTATGCCTTTTGATCAACGGACTTACCTCCTTTGTTGAGGTCGACATGCCCGTCGGTTCCCATCAGTGTCTTCGCGGGCTTGGCGTCCTTCATCCCAAACCTCATGAGAAGATCTTGAGTGTACTTCGTTTGGGAGAGGAAGGTGCAGTCCTTGAGTTGCTTCACTTGGAACCCAAGGAAGTAGGTCAACTCGCCCATCATCGACATTTCGAACTTTTAAGTCATCACCCTGCTAAACTCCTCACAAGACTTTTGATTAGTAGAACCAAATATTATGTCATCGATATAAATTTGGCACACAAAAAGATCACCATCACAAGTCTTAGTAAAAAGAGTGGGATCGGCTTTCCCAACCTTGAAAGCATTAGCAATTAAGAAATCTCTAAGGCATTCATACCATGCTCTTGGGGCTTGCTTAAGTCCATAGAGCGCCTTAGAGAGCTTGAACACATGGTCAGGGTACCTGTCATCCTCAAAGCCAGGGGGTTGTTCCACGTATACCTCCTCCTTGATTGGCCCGTTGAGGAAAGCGCTCTTTACGTCCATTTAAAACAACCTGAAAGAGTGGTGAGCGGCATAGGCTAATACAATTCGAATAGACTCTAGCCTAGCCACAGGAGCAAAAGTCTCCTCGAAATCCAAACCTGTGACTTGGGCATAACCTTTTGCCACAAGTCGAGCCTTGTTTCTTGTCACCACCCCGTGGTCGTTTTGCTTGTTGCGGAACACCCACTTGGTTCCTACAACATTTTGCTTTGGACGTGGCACCAGGCTCCAAACTTCATTCCTCTTGAAGTTGTTGAGCTCTTCCTGCATGGCCAACACCGAGTCCGGATCCTGCAAGGCCTCTTCTATCATAAAAGGCTCAATAGAAGAGACAAACGAGTAATGCTCACAAAAATTAGCTAAACGTGAGTGAGTTGTTACTCCCTTGCTTATGTCACCCAGAATCTGATCGACGGGGTGATTTCTTTGGATCGTCGCTCGGACTTGAGTTGGAGGGATCTGTGGTGCTTCTTCCGCCATCACTTGTTCTTCCTATGCTCCCCCTTGATCATGTCCCTCTTCTTGAGGTACCAGTTCACCATCTTGAGTTGGGGGATGCACCATTGTGGAGGAAGATGGCTGATCTTGCGCCTGTTGTTCCTGTGGTCGCACATCACCAATTGCCATCGTGCGCATTGCGGCCGTCGGAACATCATCTTCATCTATGTCATCAAGATCAACTTGCTCTCTTGGAGAGCCATTAGTCTCATCAAATACAACGTCGCTAGAGACTTCAACCAAACCCGACGATTTGTTGAAGACTCTATACGTCTTTGTATTTGAGTCATACCCTAGTAAAAACCATTCTACTACCTTGGGAGCAAATTTAGAATGTCTTCCTTTCTTCACCAGAATGTAACATTTGCTCCCAAATACACGAAAGTAAGAAACGTTGGGTTTGTTACCGGTAAGGAGTTCATACGAGGTCTTCTTGAGAAGGCGATGTAGGTAGAGCCGGTTTATGGCGTGGCAAGCTGTGTTCACAGCTTCCGACCAAAACCTCTCGGGTGTCTTGAATTCTCCAAGCATCGTTCTCGCCATGTCGATAAGTGTCCTGTTCTTCCTCTCTACCACACCGTTTTGCTGTGGTGTGTAGGGAGCGGAGAACTCGTGCTTGACGCCTTCTTCCTCAAGATACTCCTCCACTTGCAGATTCTTGAACTCGGTCCCGTTGTTGCTTCTTATCTTTTTCACCTTGAGCTCAAATTCGTTTTGAGCCCTCCTTAGAAAGCGCTTTAGGGTCCCTTGGGTTTCTGATTTATCCTGCAAAAAGAACACCCAAGTGAAGCGGGAAAAATCATCAACAATTACAAGACCATACTTACTTCCCCCGATGCTAAGGTAGGCGACGGGTCGGAAGAGGTCCATGTGAAGAAGCTCTAGTGGTCTTGATGTTGTCGTCACATTCTTGTTGTGATGAGTGCTTCCCACCTGTTTCCCTGCCTAACAAGCTGCACAAGGTCTATCTTTCTCAAAACAAACATTGGTTAGTCCTAACACATGTTCTCCCTTTAGAAGTTTATGAAGGTTCTTCATCCCAACATGTGCTAGACGGTGATGCCACAACCAGCCCATACTAGTCTTAGCTATTAAGCATGCATCTAGATCAGCCTCCTCTTTCGAAAAATCAACTAAGTAGAGTTTACCGTCTAATATACCCTTAAAAGCTAATGAACCATCACTCCTTCTGAAGACAGATACATCAACATTTGTAAAAAGACAATTGTAACCCATGTGACACAGTTGACTTACAGACAGAAGGTTGTAACTAAGCGACTCTACTAGAAATACATTCGATATGGAGTGCTCGTTGGTGATGGCTATCTTTCCCAAACCTTTGACCTTGCCTTGGTTCCCATCTCCAAAAATAATCGTATCCTGGGAATCCTTGTTCTTGACGTAGGAGGTGAACATCTTCTTCTCCCCCGTCATGTGGTTTGTGCATCCTCTGTCGATTATCCAGCTAGAGCCCCCGGATGTATAAGCCTGCAAGGAGTTTAAGCTTGGGTTTTAGGTACCCAACTCTTGTTGGGTCCTACAAGGTTAGTCACAATAGGTTTTGGAACCCATATGCAAGTTTTGTCTCCCTTGCATTTGGATCCCAATTTCCTAGCCACTACTTTTGCATTCTTACATGAAAGAACAAAGAAGTGTTGCAAGCATGGAAAATAGTAGTAGATTCATTGCACATTTTCCTAGGCACATGATGCATAACATGATTTATCCTAGGCCTACTTCTACCATGAACAAAAGTAGAACTAGAGGCAGACATAGCATGTAAATTAAAAGCATCATGATCATAACTTCTATTATAATGAGCACGATTAGCAATTTTCCTATCATAAATAAAGGCATGGTTCCTTTGAGGATTACTAACCATAGGAGCCTTCCCTTTCTCCTTGTTGGGAATGGGAGCCCTTTGGCTTGTTAAGTTCTTGGCTTCCTTTCAAAAACCAAGCCCATCCTTAATTGAGGGGTGTCTACCAACAGTGTAGGCATCCCTAGAAAATTTTAATTTATCAAAATTAGTTTTGCAAGTCTTAAGTTGAGCATTAAGACTTGCCACCTCGTCATTTAATTTGGTAATAGAAATAAGGTGTCATCACAAGCATCAACATCAAAATCCTTACATCTATTACATATTACAACATGCTCTACACATGAACTAGTATTGTTGACTTCCTCTAGCTTAGCATTTAGTTCATCATTTAAGCTTTTTAAACTAGAGACCGATTCATGGCAAACAGACAATTCAGAGGATAACATTTCATTTCTCTTAATTTCTAAGGCAAGGGATTTTTGCACACTAATAAATTTGTCATGTTCCTCATATAAAATATCCTCTTGTTTTTCTAACAATCTATTCTTTTCATTTAGAGCATCAATTAATTCATTATTTTTTTCTATTTTAGCTCTATCTAAACCTTTAAATAAACTAGAGTAATCTACTTCATCATCGGAAGAATAATCATCGCTAGAAGTAGTGTACTTAAGGGTATCTAGAATATGTACCTTCTTCTCCTTAGCCATGAGGCAGGTGTGGCGTTCGTTGGGGAAGAGCGAAGACTTGTTGAAGGCCGAGGCTGCCAGTCCTTCATCATCAGAGTCGGATGAAGAGCAGTTCGAATCCCATTCTTTTCCAAGGTGTGCCTCGCCCTTCACCTTCTTGTAAACCTTCTTCTTCTCCCTCTTCCCGTACTTTTCTTGTTCCTGGTCATTGTCATTATCGGGGCATTGAGCAATGAAATGACCAGTCCTACCGCATTTGAAGCAGGAGCGCTTTCCCCTTGTTTTGTTCTTGGAGGGGTACTCTTTGCGTCCTTTGAGTGCGGTCTTGAAGCGTTTGATGATGAGTGCCATTTCATCTTCATTTAGCCCGACAGCTTCTATTTGTGCCACCTTGCTTGGTAGCACCTCCCCGCTGCTGGTTGCTTTAAGAGCAACAGGCTGTGGCTCATAGACGGGTAGTGGACCGTTGAGTGCATCGTCCACGTATCGAGCCTCCTTCACCATCATGCGCATGCTTACAAACTTTCCAAGGATCTCCTCGGGCATCATCTTTGTGTACCTAGTGTTTTCACGAATAAGATTGACAAGATGGGGGTCAATTATAGTAAATGACCTTAGCATGAGTCGGACGACATCATGATCCGTCCATCTTGTGCTTTCGTAGCTTCGTATTTTGTTGACCAGGGTCTTGAGCCTGTTGTAGGTTTGCGTTGGCTCCTCTCCCCTGATCATCGCAAATCTCCCCAGCTCGCCTTCCACCAACTCCATTTTGGTGATCATGGTGGCGTCGTTTCTCTCATGAGATATCTTGAGGGTGTCCCAAATTTGCTTGGCGTTGTCCAAACCGCTCACCTTATTATATTCATCCCTGCAAAGTGAAGCTAGCAAGACAATAGTAGCTTGTGCATTTTTATGTATTTGCTCATTTATGAAAACGGGATTGTCAGTACTATCAAAATGCATTCTGTTTTCAACAATCTCCCAGATACTAGGATGGAGAGAAAATAAATGACTACGCATTTTATGACTCCAGAAAGAGTAGTCTTCTCCATCAAAGTGTGGAGGTTTCCCAAGTGGAATTGATAGCAAATGAGCATTTGTCACACCCGGGTTTTAGGGGCACCAAGACCCGGGCGCGAACATAAACACCAGATATGCTGGGACCAAGTCTCACACATATGATGTATAGTGGCACAGGATCGAATGTCACATCTTTATATATAACAGGAGTTCTATACAAAATAAATAATTACATTCTAAGGAGACAACGGTCCAGCAACCCAAAGTTGACTGGGAGACGACGACCTAGACCTCTCACGAACACATCGCAGCATCCTCCAAGCGCCTCATCCTGCGGTACCTGTTCTTGACCTGTGGGGGTGTGAGACAGCAAGAGTGAGCTCACATACGTTTGTTGGAGACTTGTTCTCAAATGCTAAGAGTTAAGAACAAGGCAACATAAAAAATGTTAAATGTTAAAGTCCTTCGTCCTTCGGAACATTATTCCCCTTCGGGGAATAATGAGTTTCGGACGAAGGTCACAAGAAACATACCTTCGTAAACGTAACAAGTAATGACGAAGGACTTATATAAAGCATGGAATATGACATGAACATCATCATAAAATCATTTTTATTAATCATGGAAAGATAGAAATGATTTTAAATTACAAATGTACCTTCGGTCTTGAGAGAAGGTAAAAGTACAAGCGTGACGCAAAAGCAAATGCCAAGTCAGCGTGAACAGTACGGGAGTACTGTTCACCTATTTATAGACGCGGGACGCAGCCCACGTAAAATTACATCCATGTCCATTACATTTCACAATGACTTATGGAAATCTGTTAAGGTCCACGTAGTCTTTTCATCTTTAAGTCGGTTCCCCCCTCTGCTATCGCGACGAAGCTTCCCTGCGCACAGCTTCGGCTGTGCACCACCCTTCGCAGAGCTTGGTAATCAGCTCGTCCTTCGTCTGGTTCAGGCTTCGTCCTGACCGTGCTTCATGTTCATGATTCTGAGTTCGAAGGTACCTGTTCACATAATCCACTTGGAAAACATTGTCAAACTATGTTTTTGAGGACCTTCGGAGGACGAAGGCCCCCAACAGTAGCCCCTCGTAATATTAATTTGTCAATGATAAATTCAGATTGCGAAATGGACGAAGGCCCTGAGCCGAAGGTCCGAAAAAACACCTTCCCTTTGCTAGAATAGCAACACTCACTGACAAGCGGGGTCTTTTAATTTTCACCGCCCCGGGGATATAAATAAGATCATACTGCAAGCTTATTTGGTACGCACACTTGCCATCTGCTTCGGCCCACTAAATTTTTAGCTCGTGCACTAAGATTTGCTGATCTTTTTGATTTTGAAGCTTCGAACTTGGAAACAGTTTTTTTTTAGCACTTCCGAAGATGTCTGAAGGTAAGAAGATCACTGCTGAGACGAAGCTGAGTCTCGACGAAGAGAAGAACTTGGGGTTCATTATGGCGATGGCGGAGACCAATACAGAGAAAATCACCAAGGAAATTCTTGAAGGTCTGTCCGAAGATACTGATGACAGCGACAGCTTTGATGTAGAAAGTGGTGGGGAAGAGGCCGAAGATCGGCCGTGGCGACCAAGCCATACAGTTTTTGGGAAAACCACTATCAAGCAGAGTCATATTGATAATATGAGGGGGCGGTATTTTCGAGATATATCTATTGTGAGGGCTGACGCTGGAGAAAAGACTTCTCCCACCCCTGAAGAAGATGAGGTCGTTATCTTCCGAAGCTTTCTCAAAGCAGGGCTTCGATTCCCCTTAAGCAACTTTGTTGTTGAAGTCCTGAAAACATTTCAAGTCTACCTTCATCAGATTACTCCCGAAGCCATCATAAGAATGGGGGTATTTGTCTGGGCTGCGAGAAGCCAAGGTTTGGAACCAAACGCTAAAAGCTTCTGCAACATTCACGAGTTATTATACGAGACGAAGCCCTGGGGAAAAGAGCAATATCACAACAATTTTGGGTGCTACAACTTCGGCGCCCGCTCCGGGTCAAGCTGCCCTGTGCCAACCTTTCGGAAGAGGTGGCCCGGAGCCTGGATGACTGAATGGTTCTATGTAAAGAATGACTTATCAGCGCAAGAAAATGTCAAGAATATTATTATGCGCCCCATCTGGCAACGCTTCGGACTACGAAGGCCGAAGATTGAAATGGATGAAGCAGCCGAGGATTGCCAAAGGGCCTTCGGGGTTATCTGCTCTTTTATTGGGACAAGAGACTTGGTCCAAGAGCACATTGCCTTCAGGGTATGGCCACTTGCAGAAAAATGGGAAATGCCGAAGGAGACCATCAAAGAGTCCGACGAAGGCGGACTAGTCAGATTAAAATATACATTCAAATATGGGGATAAATTTGTTGAACCTGACGACGACTGGTTGAAAAGCATTGAAATATTAAGTGACGAACTTCTTGGGGCGTATTCGAAGGCCGAGAACACTGCGTTATCAGCAGCCTTCGGAGGCCGAAAAAAGAAGAGACTCAACCGGGTGTTTGATGCAATCGGGTTCTTCTACCCTGACTATCGTTATCCCATTCGAGGGCAGAAAAGGAAAAACACAACCTCTGCAAAAGAAGAAGCTGCAACCGCTCCTAGCGAGCCAGAACCAAAAAGAAAGAGGATAAAGGTCCTCACACATCGGCCATGCCATATTGAACCAGCTTCGGTGCCTGAGTTCACCGGAGAAACTTCTTCGGCCACCGAAGCTGAACAGCCAACCTTGCTGCCAGAAATTGCAGAGATGGCCGAAGCGCCATCCACAGAAAAAATGGAAGAAGCGAAAAAACCGACTAAGGAAAAAACATCAGAAGTTTTGAGTCCTGCAGCAAATGTCGAAACAGCAAAAAACCAAAAGGGTCCCTCGGTGACCCCAAAAAGGAGAAGAATGGTAAACGTACTAGATGTCTTGGAGACAATTAAGTCTTCAAGCACAACTCCAAAAAAGAGTGTTGAAGTTGCTGAAGCTTCTACTAAAGCTTCGACGCAACAGGCTGAAGCTGAAGCTGGGCCTTCAGAGCCCTACAAGGAGCGAACTTTGGAAGCCGAAGCAATAAAAATACCAGAACCAGTTTTAGTTGAAGAAACTGACACTGCCATCCCCGAAGCGCCTGCCAGCATGTGTGATTACATCATACGACATGCTTCGGGGAAAAAACTATCTGAAGAAGAAACTCATGAAGCCAACCATTATGCGAAGGAGCTAAAATATCCGAAGGGGGCAGTGATATTCAATGGGACGAATGAAGATGACTTCTTATACTGCCTGCCTGATAACAAAGAGCTATCTGTCTGCCGAGAGATGGCGAGGAGTATAGGCTTCCCGAAGCTCGAAGCTGGATTAAGCGCCATGACGAAAGAGGATCTCGCGGACAGTCTTGCGTACAATAGCCTAAAGGTATGAGAAATTAAGCGCTTGAAAAATCCTCTCTCTTTTTTTTTAATACGCAACTCATTCCTTTATTCTTATATGGATTCTTTTTCGTAAAGGGCTTGATCCTAAGCAACGCACTAAGAGCCCAAAAGAGCGCCGAAGATGAAAGCTATGAAATTGCGTTCAACAATTTGCGCTCCGAAGTTATCAAACTGAGAAACGAAGCTCTAGAAAAGGATAAAATTCTGCTTACACTGGTAGACAAGGTAAAAAAGGACGAAGCTGCTTCAAAAACCCAGGCCGAAGCCCAAAAGCGCGAGATTAAAGATCTTCAGAAACAGCTGGCTAGAGCTAAAGAGGAGCGCGTGCTTGAGGAAACAAAACGAGAACTTAGTGATCATATGGTCAATAAATTGGAATTAAGAGTTAAGGAGCTTCGCGCATCTCAGAGGAAATGCTATGTCAAATCTGTAGAATGCGTCAAGAAGATAAAATCCAGCTTCGCCAGCGTTGGCGCCTTTTCTAGCGAAGAAGATTTTCCAAGAGGCAATCCCGAAGGTCCACTGAATTGGATCAATCACGAAGCAGAAGCCTTCGAGGAAATCCTGAGCAGCCGTGGTGACATCTGCGCTTTTTCAGGTGCCAGAGGAGTCGCTGCTGTTCTAGAGAAAAAAGGTTGTGAACACATAAAATCTTTAGCTCAGTCCGAAGCTGCTCTGTCCTCCGAAGACATTAAAGATCCGTCAACCGAAGCAAGCATGGTTGGCGGTAAATTCTTCACTGATATCTGGGACAATGGCGGCCGAGAAATGGCGCAAGAAATAATTCAAAGAAGTGAAAAGGGCATCCATGATGCAAGGAAAGTGGCAGAGGCTGCCGAAAGAAGTACAGAGCCTGAAGAGAAATTAGGTATTAATTAGTCATTCTTATTGTGTTGTAACTTTTATTTCAAACTTTGTTCGCGATTTGCAATAGTAATGTAAAAATGTTCTCTTCCCTCAGAACCTGCTGGATCGCTCGCTGACCCTCATACAAAAGGGGATGACGAGATTAAGCAAATGGCCGAAGCTATCATGAATAAAGTTGTTGATCAACTGCTAAATGAGGCCGCCGAAGCAGTTTTAAAAGAAGACTAGATGCTATTTAGAAAAAACATTTAAAGTGTAATCTGTGTAACATTTTGTACATTTGAATGTAATATACAAGTCTCCTTTCATTATTCAATTCTTTACGATGCATGAAACTCTACATACATACCATTTTTGAGCCTTCGGCGAAAAAACACCTTCCCTTCTTTTCATGCTTCGTGAAGAAAACATTCTCCGTTAAAATTATTCTGATGAATCACGTCCATGCTTCGTGAAAACATTCTCCGAAGCTATACAATTTCAATATTGCTCTGATGAAGCTCGTGCATGCTTCGTAAAAATATTCTCCGAAGCTGTATTCCGAAGATTCCTTTGTGACTTTACACAATTTTCACTTTCTCAAGGCGTCCTTTCGAAGGTTGATACTGTGTTCCCCTCTTTTGCCAAATGCAACATGATGTATGATGCTTATGCTATGCAAAATGATGTGATGATGTTATGTTATGCAAATGACATTTGTTCCGAAGATACACACAAAATATATTCGTAAGCTCTGCATTCCCTTAGGAACGTCTTTGGAGCTTCTTCGTCTTTTACTTAGACGGTATAAGCTCTGCATTCCCTTAGGAACGTCTTTGGAGCTTCTTCGCCTTTTACTTAGGCGATATCAGCGTTGACTTTTCGCTGTAGGCTCTGCATTCCTTTAGGAACGACTTTTGAGCAGAAAACTTACACTGCGCTCCCTTTGGAACGGCTTTTTGTGACTTCATGAACTTACTCTGCGTTCCTTAGAACGACTTTCTGTTACTCCGAAGGATTTTTAATTCGAAGGTCCTCCTTGTTAACGGAAAAAGTTTTAAGCTTCAGCAACTTAAGCTTGTGGAAGAAATAGATTGTCCTCGTGGAAAACAACGAAATTATTACATGGAAACTATCAATGTTTTTTGCTTCACAGAAAATAGAACTGAATAGAAAAGCCTGCTATCAAAGATAGGATATGTGTCAATAAATGTGCTTCGACTCTGGCACAGTGCTGTTGACTGTGCGAGCTTCGGATTGTTCTCTGAAGTCCCTTTGATGTGGAGCAAATTGACTCCCTTCTGGCTGTTGACCCTGTTGCAATGGAGGTGGAGGCGGAGGCTGTTGCCAGGAAGCTTGAGGTTGACTTGCCGAAGCTACAGAAGCTGCAGGATGGTTGTCTATGTATTGTGGGATATAAGGCGAATGATACGAAGCAGTATGCATGACCTGCTTCGGCTGAGCTTGTTGAGATGCAGCTTCGGCTATTTCCTTTTGCTTCTGGATTGTAATATGGCACGTCCTAGTGGTATGGCCCTTGCTTTCTCCACAGAACAAGCAAAACAGTTTCCTTGGTTGATCTCCGAATCTTCCGCCGAAGCCCCTGGCGCCTCTGCCTCTTGGAACTGGTGGCCGGAAGGAATTTTGTTGTTGCCCCGAAGCTTGTGAGGAGCACTGCGGTCTGTTCTGCTGACTCCCCTTGTCATCATTCTGAGTGTTGTGGATGGACCGGACATGCCTCGGGTAGTACCTTCCTCCGAAGCCCCTGGTCATTTCAGAGAATCTGAAGGCCTCCTCCCTTCTTTGGCGAAAGTCATTGTCAGCACGAATGTACTCATCCATCTTTTGGAGCAGTTTCTCCAAGGTCTGAGGAGGCTTCCGAGCAAAGTACTGAGCTGCAGGTCCAGGACGAAGCCCCTTGATCATGGCTTCGATAACAATTTCATTGGGCACCGTTGGTGCCTGCGCCCTCAAGCGTAAGAACCTTCGGACATACGCCTGAAGGTATTCTTCATGATCCTGAATACACTGGAACAGGGCTTGAGCTGTGACCGGTTTCGTCTGAAATCCTTGAAAGCTGGTCAGTAACATATCCTTCAGCTTCTGCCATGAAGTGATCGTTCCTGGCCGAAGGGAGGAATACCAGGTCTGAGCAACATTCCTGACGGCCATAACGAAAGACTTCGCCATGACTGCAGCATTGCCCCCGTACGAAGACACTGTTGCTTCGTAGCTCATCAAGAATTGCTTTGGGTCGGAGTGGCCGTCAAACATGGGAAGCTGGGGTGGCTTATAGGATGGAGGCCAAGGTGTAGCCTGCAGCTCAGCGGACAGAGGAGAAGCATCATCAAAAACAAAATTTCCCTGATGGAAACTGTCATACCAGTCATCTTCGTTGACGAAGCCCTCCTGATGAAGGTCTTTCTGGTGAGGCCTTCTGTTCTGCTCATCGTGAGTAAGATGGCGAACTTCCTCAGAGGCTTCGTCTATCTGCCTTTGCAACTCAGCTAGGCGGGCCATTTTCTCCTTCTTCCTCTGCACCTGTTGATGTAGCATCTCCATATCCCTGATTTCTTGGTCTAGCTCTTCTTCCTGAAGCGTCGGGCTGACAGCCTTTCTCTTCTGGCTTCGGGCCTCCCGAAGAGAGACGGTCTCCTGGTTGTGGTCCAGCGGTTGTAATGCTGCAGCCCCAGCCGCTGAAGCTTTCTTCGGCGCCATAGCGAAGGTCTATAGCTTCCGAAGGTGTTCACAAAACTCGAAGTGGAAGTGAGTTCACCGGAGGTGGGCGCCAATGTTGGAGACTTGTTCTCAAATGCTAAGAGTTAAGAACAAGGCAACATAAAAAATGTTAAATGTTAAAGTCCTTCGTCCTTCGGAACATTATTCCCCTTCGGGGAATAATGAGTTTCGGACGAAGGTCACAAGAAACATACCTTCGTAAATGTAACAAGTAATGACGAAGGACTTATATAAAGCATGGAATATGACATGAACATCATCATAAAATCATTTTTATTAATCATGGAAAGATAGAAATGATTTTAAATTACAAATGTACCTTCGGTCTTGAGAGAAGGTAAAAGTACAAGCGTGACGCAAAAGCAAATGCCAAGTCAGCGTGAACAGTACGGGAGTACTGTTCACCTATTTATAGACGCGGGACGCAGCCCACGTAAAATTACATCCATGTCCATTACATTTCACAATGACTTATGGAAATCTGTTAAGGTCCACGTAGTCTTTTCATCTTTAAGTCGGTTCCCCCCTCTGCTATCGCGACGAAGCTTCCCTGCGCACAGCTTCGGCTGTGCACCACCCTTCGCAGAGCTTGGTAATCAGCTCGTCCTTCGTCTGGTTCAGGCTTCGTCCTGACCGTGCTTCATGTTCATGATTCTGAGTTCGAAGGTACCTGTTCACATAATCCACTTGGAAAACATTGTCAAACTATGTTTTTGAGGACCTTCGGAGGACGAAGGCCCCCAACAACGTTCATCGCTCAACAAGCTGTGGGGAATAATGTGTATGAACTCGCCAAAGGTGGGAGCTCATGTGAAGTGTAAGGCTTACCAAAGAGGATGGTTAGAGCTGAGCATTGCTTTTAAAGTTGGTCAAAATTTTATTAGCAGTTACTAAGTATAAGTAAATACCAACCCAATTAAGTAGTAGAACAAAAGTAACATCATCACCTGCGATGCAATGCATATGACAAATTGAATTTAGTTCCATAAATTAATCATGTGAGGGTCCGAGCTGCTCATGACCGTGAGCACGGCTAGTATACCAGTTTTACACTCTGCAGAGGTTGCGCATCTTTACCCACAAGTCATGTTACCCATCTGCCAAGGGATCGCGACTTCCCATACACCTCTACCGAGGAGGCGAGGCAGGGTAACACTACGAGGCCTTTACAAAGTTCCACTAGCTTCAGAAAACCCGCTACAGTTTATAGGAAGCTCCAATGCAGGAATCCCTTGCAGGACCGCCATCGCAGCAAAATCCTCCCGAGGGCCTCCCTACACTGACCACTCCCCTACTGCCCTTGCCCCTTTCGGGTAAGGTAGTCTTCCACTAGCTTTCCTAATTAATCAGCCAAGGGGTCCCATTCCTCCCTTGTGGTAGCACTGTTTTCCCGGGTGGTCGCTCCATGTTCCAATTAACATAATGATCTTATCATGAACAGTAATAATAAACATATAATAAAAGTGTGATCATGAATAATGTACCTTCATACCGAAAACCACATAAAGCACTAGCAGGTACTACCCAAAAAGTTCAATGGTAAACAAGGTATAAAGATAGACAAACTAGGGTAACCTATTGGGTCCCATCAAAATTAACCTATGCAGATCATTATGATTAATCAGAACATGGCTGGGTAAAAAGAAGTGATCAAGGGCACAACTTGCCTGACACTTGAGATTCCAGGTACCAACTTGCTCTTCAGATGACACGTGTCCTCACGCTAGTCGTAGCATTACAAACAAACAGTGTATAGACAAAATTAACATTACACCAAACATAAGGATAAACTGTATAATTATGATCTACGCGTTGCTACAAGATCGTAGAAACAAGAACCCCTAAATTCGGAGCTACAGATATTGAGTTATGAATTTCTAAAATCATTTAGCACCTAGAATAGATTAATTCAATTGAGCAATTTTAATTCAAGTTTCATGGTTAAATAAAGGTACTAGGTGATAAACAATATTAATACAAAATTATTGCAACTAGAATGACTCAATTTGAAGTTAAAATGAATTAACTATGAATTTCCTAAGATTTAATGTGCTTGAAATAGAATTAAATGACAATTTAATTTTCTTACTGTTTTTATGTCAAAACAGAGACATTAAATGATAGAGAATATTATTACAAAATTTTAGAAATTGGAATGGTTCAATTTGGAGCTAAAATGAATTTTCTATGCATTTTACAAGTTTCTAGAATTGTTTTTGTATTAAAAATGAATTTCTAATATCATTTCTCTATTTTTAATCTACTCTGGACTGGGCGCTAAAATATGAAAAGTGCAGGGGTCTCGGGCGTAAGATCTCCGAGACACAGAGAATAGTACTCTCTGGATGGCGGATTGATTAGTAATTTTCTCGGGGGCTCTTTAACAAAAAGTACCCGCGAAGGGGTATCATTAAATCTGAGTCGCCCGATCGGAGATGGGCGCACGAGATTAGATCTCGCCACCCGCGCAGCGCGAACCCTCAGATAACAATCCGGTGGTCCCGATTTAATGAGTCCCAGCACGAGTAGCCACCATCCGATCCCGATCGGACGGTCGACACGTAAACTGAACGAACCGGTAAGCGCGATCTAATCAGAGCCGTTCCTTGGACATCGGACGGTCGCGCGCCTTTCTTCCCAAATGCTACCGACGGCGGCGGCGCAAAACCCACGCACGGCGGCGAGCACACCGGCACAGGGTGGCGGCGCATCCGTGCAGAGAAATGGCGCACGCACCGGTGAAGCCCCGCACGGCGGTCCCGGGCACCCAACCCACAGTGGATCGACATTACGCACAGAAGAACGAGAACCTAAAGGGAAAGAAAGGTAGATGCCTACCCGGACGAGGCTTCAGTCGAAGGGTCCAGGGCCTCTTGCGCGGCCACCGGTGGTGGTTATTCCGTGCCACCCAACCAGCCCACGATGTCATCTGCCAGTTTGATGCCGAAGCGACTCCCTGACATGCTCGCGAGGGTCCCTGACCAATCCCCAAAAGCTCGGTCGACAGCGAGTCAGAGTTCCCTGGCGGCGGTTCCCTCCTGCCCTCCTCGATCTCTCTCTGTGTGCATGCTCCGATCTCTCTCTTCTCTTCCTCGACGTGGACTTAGATGAGCCACGAGGTGTAGAGGACTCGCTTTTTATATACCCAGAGATAGGGGTGTTCGGGTGAGGACGGCTGGTCTCGGCGTTTGTTACGGCTGGCTTCGCGAACGCGATGAGAAAGATAGCGCTGGTGATCAGATGAGGCGAGAAGCTAATAGAGATAGATATATACTGCATCGAATCTACCGGGAGGTGGTTACGCCGAGCTCGCGTTTCAGTTCCAAGCCGGAAGGATGAAAGCTTCTAGAGCCCAGCAGCGACACGGAGAAACGCACAGCCGAGCGATGTGATTTGCGTGATGACCTCATTCATGACATCAGCACGACGTCATTCCGGCATGATATAATAAAATAATAAGAACAACAAAAAAAACAAAGAAGCTGGGTCCATTGATCACGTAGGGTGTGGCCCAGTGTTCGCATGAACGTGGGCTGTTTTTTTGTATTTCTTTTCTAATTTCGAATTTTCTAATATTTAATTTCAAATTCGTGAGTCATTATCAAAGTTTAAATGCACAAACAAAATATACCAACATGTATGCATAAATTCATTTTGGTTTATTGACTATGCTATTCTCTTACCCATGATGCGTAATGCTAAATAAAATAAACAAAACAAAAAAAATAGCAAACCCACATAATATATAATTGATGGTTTTTTTTGTCTTAAAATTATAATTTGGGTATTACAAATCCTACCCCCTTAAAAATAATCTCGTCCTCGAGATTTGTAAGAAAGTGAATATTGAAAGAGTGATTTGAAATTTAGCTTTTAGTTTCTAATTAGTTCAAAATCAAGAGTCTCTTTTTCAGTAGTAAGTGATTAGGAGAGCATGGATATATATATATATATATATATATATATATATATATATATATATATATATATATATATATATATATATATATATATATATATGTCCACTTTATTATGTAGGATAGAAGATGTCTTTAGAGCATAGATAGGTTTGGTTAAGAAAGCGTAGGGTAAGAAAAGACTCCATCCTAGATTATGGATTTTGACTCATCTCGTGATCCCGCTTGATCCTTGAAGACTTGAGTTGGTGTGTATCCTCCCTTGACGTGGTTGGTCTTCTTTGGCCCTTTCTTCTTGGAGTCGCCATCCGTGTTAAGGACATATGGTTAAGATAGTTGTCGGTGGTTGGGATGGGTAGGCCCAACAAGGTTTACTTTGCTTTTGGGATAAATTGGTTGGGTAACCTATAACATATGCTAGGTTGTGGTGGTTCCATAAATGAGTTGGTCTAAGACACCAATGTAGGTTTAGCACCCATTTATAGGAATATGATCTAATCTATGTTATCTAATCTATGTTACCAATATTAACTAACTTGTTTAAGTAACTTACATTAGATTAGCTCAACTTAAGGTTAGACTTTGTTAGGTTAGATTAACATATCACATTAGATCAGATCTAGAATAAATTGATATGACTATTTTAGACTAGATAAGATCTAAATAAATTTTAGATTATCTCATGGTTGTTACTCTAGAGTGGGATAAATATTCTAATTAGGGCAAGATGAATCCATAAGGATAAGGTAGAATCTTTTGAGGTCAGTTAGATCTATTAGGATGAGATAAAATCTTTTCAAGATAAGATGAGTCTACTAAGGTAATAGAGTATCTTTTAAGATAAGATGGATCTATGAGTGTCGGATAGAATCTTTTAAGATAAGATGGATATTATTAGGCTAGATATTTTAATGAGGGATAACCTAGTTTATCTAGTTATTTTTATAAGCATTTTTCCCCCTATATGTACATGCAGATGTAATTGTGGACATTACTCCACAACCCATCACACTCAATCAAAGATCCAAATCAGACAAATATCATAAGAACAAACACTCAAACGTATGATACCCAAAAAAAATAGTTTTGTTTTTGTTCCTGAGAATGGGTCTCCTATTCCTAAAAGTCACTTTAGGCACAGGATTTCAAAGTGTGAAATCCACATTTATCTTTAGAAGGAAAAGGTAGGAATAATCAGAGTATAGCGGAAATTAGATGAGAAAAGATTAAGGGAAGTTTAGAAAAAAAATCAGAGTAGTAAAGGTAAGTAGATAAGGGTTATCCAGTTCTATCTAGGTTTCGTCCTACAGTCAACATTCCTCTGATACCACTTCTGTCACACCCGGGTTTTAGGGGCACCAAGACCCGGGCGCGAACATAAACACCAGATATGCTGGGACCAAGTCTCACACATATGATGTATAGTGGCACAGGATCGAATGTCACATCTTTATATATAACAGGAGTTCTATACAAAATAAATAATTACATTCTAAGGAGACAACGGTCCAGCAACCCAAAGTTGACTGGGAGACGATGACCTAGACCTCTCACGAACACATCGCAGCATCCTCCAAGCGCCTCATCCTGCGGTACCTGTTCTTGACCTGTGGGGGTGTGAGACAGCAAGAGTGAGCTCACATACGTTCATCGCTCAACAAGCTGTGGGGAATAATGTGTATGAACTCGCCAAAGGTGGGAGCTCATGTGAAGTGTAAGGCTTACCAAAGAGGATGGTTAGAGCTGAGCATTGCTTTTAAAGTTGGTCAAAATTTTATTAGCAGTTACTAAGTATAAGTAAATACCAACCCAATTAAGTAGTAGAACAAAAGTAACATCATCACCTGCGATGCAATGCATATGACAAATTGAATTTAGTTCCATAAATTAATCATGTGAGGGTCCGAGCTGCTCATGACCGTGAGCACGGCTAGTATACCAGTTTTACACTCTGCAGAGGTTGCGCATCTTTACCCACAAGTCATGTTACCCATCTGCCAAGGGATCGCGACTTCCCATACACCTCTACCGAGGAGGCGAGGCAGGGTAACACTACGAGGCCTTTACAAAGTTCCACTAGCTTCAGAAAACCCGCTACAGTTTATAGGAAGCTCCAATGCAGGAATCCCTTGCAGGACCGCCATCGCAGCAAAATCCTCCCGAGGGCCTCCCTACACTGACCACTCCCCTACTGCCCTTGCCCCTTTCGGGTAAGGTAGTCTTCCACTAGCTTTCCTAATTAATCAGCCAAGGGGTCCCATCCCTCCCTTGTGGTAGCACTGTTTTCCCGGGTGGTCGCTCCATGTTCCAATTAACATAATGATCTTATCATGAACAGTAATAATAAACATATAATAAAAGTGTGATCATGAATAATGTACCTTCATACCGAAAACCACATAAAGCACTAGCAGGTACTACCCAAAAAGTTCAATGGTAAACAAGGTATAAAGATAGACAAACTAGGGTAACCTATTGGGTCCCATCAAAATTAACCTATGCAGATCATTATGATTAATCAGAACATGGCTGGGTAAAAAGAAGTGATCAAGGGCACAACTTGCCTGACACTTGAGATTCCAGGTACCAACTTGCTCTTCAGATGACACGTGTCCTCACGCTAGTCGTAGCATTACAAACAAACAGTGTATAGACAAAATTAACATTACACCAAACATAAGGATAAACTGTATAATTATGATCTACGCGTTGCTACAAGATCGTAGAAACAAGAACCCCTAAATTCGGAGCTACAGATATTGAGTTATGAATTTCTAAAATCATTTAGCACCTAGAATAGATTAATTCAATTGAGCAATTGTAATTCAAGTTTCATGGTTAAATAAAGGTACTAGGTGATAAACAATATTAATACAAAATTATTGCAACTAGAATGACTCAATTTGAAGTTAAAATGAATTAACTATGAATTTCCTAAGATTTAATGTGCTTGAAATAGAATTAAATGACAATTTAATTTTCTTACTTTTTTATGTCAAAACAGAGACATTAAATGATAGAGAATATTATTACAAAATTTTAGAAATTGGAATGGTTCAATTTGGAGCTAAAATGAATTTTCTATGCATTTTACAAGTTTCTAGAATTGTTTTTGTATTAAAAATGAATTTCTAATATCATTTCTCTATTTTTAATCTACTCTGGACTGGGCGCTAAAATATGAAAAGTGCAGGGGTCTCGGGCGTAAGATCTCCGAGACACAGAGAATAGTACTCTCTGGATGGCGGATTGATTAGTAATTTTCTCGGGGGCTCTTTAACAAAAAGTACCCGCGAAGGGGTATCATTAAATCTGAGTCGCCCGATCGGAGATGGGCGCACGAGATTAGATCTCGCCACCCGCGCAGCGCGAACCCTCAGATAACAATCCGGTGGTCCCGATTTAATGAGTCCCAGCACGAGTAGCCACCATCCGATCCCGATCGGACGGTCGACACGTAAACTGAACGAACCGGTAAGCGCGATCTAATCAGAGCCGTTCCTTGGACATCGGACGGTCGCGCGCCTTTCTTCCCAAATGCTACCGACGGCGGCGGCGCAAAACCCACGCACGGCGGCGAGCACACCGGCACAGGGTGGCGGCGCATCCGTGCAGAGAAATGGCGCACGCACCGGTGAAGCCCCGCACGGCGGTCCCGGGCACCCAACCCACAGTGGATCGACATTACGCACAGAAGAACGAGAACCTAAAGGGAAAGAAAGGTAGATGCCTACCCGGACGAGGCTTCAGTCGAAGGGTCCAGGGCCTCTTGCGCGGCCACCGGTGGTGGTTATTCCGTGCCACCCAACCAGCCCACGATGTCATCTGCCAGTTTGATGCCGAAGCGACTCCCTGACATGCTCGCGAGGGTCCCTGACCAATCCCCAAAAGCTCGGTCGACAGCGAGTCAGAGTTCCCTGGCGGCGGTTCCCTCCTGCCCTCCTCGATCTCTCTCTGTGTGCATGCTCCGATCTCTCTCTTCTCTTCCTCGACGTGGACTTAGATGAGCCACGAGGTGTAGAGGACTCGCTTTTTATATACCCAGAGATAGGGGTGTTCGGGTGAGGACGGCTGGTCTCGGCGTTTGTTACGGCTGGCTTCGCGAACGCGATGAGAAAGATAGCGCTGGTGATCAGATGAGGCGAGAAGCTAATAGAGATAGATATATACTGCATCGAATCTACCGGGAGGTGGTTACGCCGAGCTCGCGTTTCAGTTCCAAGCCGGAAGGATGAAAGCTTCTAGAGCCCAGCAGCGACACGGAGAAACGCACAGCCGAGCGATGTGATTTGCGTGATGACCTCATTCATGACATCAGCACGACGTCATTCCGGCATGATATAATAAAATAATAAGAACAACAAAAAAAACAAAGAAGCTGGGTCCATTGATCACGTAGGGTGTGGCCCAGTGTTCGCATGAACGTGGGCTGTTTTTTTGTATTTCTTTTCTAATTTCGAATTTTCTAATATTTAATTTCAAATTTGTGAGTCATTATCAAAGTTTAAATGCACAAACAAAATATACCAACATGTATGCATAAATTCATTTTGGTTTATTGACTATGCTATTCTCTTACCCATGATGCGTAATGCTAAATAAAATAAACAAAACAAAAAAAATAGCAAACCCACATAATATATAATTGATGGTTTTTTTTTTGTCTTAAAATTATAATTTGGGTATTACAGCATTTGAATTAAATGGAATACGGGAGTAATCAAATGAATAGTTTTGATTGACCGTTTTCCTTTTTGAAGAGTCGTCGTCGTCGTGTGGTGAAGAAGACGAGGCATCACTGTCGTAGTAGATGATCTTCTTAATGCGCCTCTTCTTCTTCCCTTCTCTCTTCTTTTGACTCGAGCATGAGTCAGTAGGCTTGTCGTCTGTTGGCTCATTGAGAATGGACTCCTTTTCCTTGTCGTTGACCACCATCCCCTTTCCCTTAGGATCCATCTCTTCGGGCGGTTAGTCCCTTAGATGAAGAGTACGGCTCTGATACCAATTGAGAGCACCTAGAGGGGGGGGGGTGAATAGGTGATCCTGTAAAATCAAACACTAAATAGCCACAAAACTTAGTTATTAAAGTGTTAGCACAACTAAGTAGTTTCGAAGCGTGTTCTTGTGGATAAAACAATCATAGAGAAGGCAACACAAGAGACACACGATTTTTATCCCATGGTTCGGCCAAGTAACACTTGCCTACTTCCATGTTGTGGCATCCCAATGGACGAAGGTTGCACTCAACCCCTTTCAAGCGATCCAATGATCAACTTGAATACCATGGCTTTCTTCCTTATAGTCTTTTTCCCGTTTGCGAGGAATCTCCACAATTTGGAGTCTCTCACCCTTACAATTGAGATTACAAAGAAAGCACAGAGTAAGGTTGGGAAGAGCAACACACACAAGACCCAAATACGCAGCACAACCACACACACAAGTGAAGACTTGAGCTTAAATGACAACTCAGGGAGTGCACAACTCGAATGGAGCCCAAATCACTAGCACAATGAAGCGAATGCGCGAGAGTGGAGTCTGGATGCTTGAGTGTAACACCATAAAAAGCCATCAACTAAAAATAATGAATTTAGTTATTATGTTAATTATGGTAATAATTTTTTTAAGTGTTTAATTATTTATTTGCATTTTGAATCAATTTTCTTTGTATGCGCTTGATTGATTATCGGATGTTTTTTATCAATTCTTTTTAAAGAAAAACCTAGTAAATAATATAATAATAAAAAATATAATAGTTATTAGTCTAAAAACAAGTATAAATAGTTTTGATGAATTTTTAGGAATTTTCGAGCTCTTTAAAATTACATTTCGGAATTAAAAAAAGAAAAAAAACTAAACACTCAAACCGACCCACTAGAGCCCATGTCCTAACCCTAGCCCCGCGCCCCGGCTGGCTTCCAGCCGTCGCACGCCTGCTCGCTCCCAGCGCCAGCCGCCGCCGCTCTCATATCCCTCCTCCTCTCTTCTCTCCCCGCTCTCTCCCCGCGGCCGCGCCAGGCAACCAGCCACGCGCCCTGCACGCCAGGAGCCCGAGACCCGCGCGCCAGCCGCAACCGGCCGAGCCCGACCTCCCCGCGCCTGCAGCCGCTGCGCCCAGGCGCCCTGCACCAGCCCGCGACTCCGCCGAGCGAGCCCCTGCGCCACCCCGGACGTGACCCCGACCGAAGCCGTGCCCGACCCGATGTTCCGCCCGCGCCCGAAGCCGAACCGCCCAAGCTCCATGCACCGCGCATCCGTTTGATTTCTCACCGTTAATGGAGCTTCAACTCCTCCGTTTCTTCCTCCTCCCATTATTTCTCTCCTTGAAACCGACGCCATTAAGCAGTGTAATGGAGTTAAACGCCGACCATTCCCTCCCTGGCCGACCCTCCCTCTCCTCTCCCTTCTCTATAAATTGAACGCAGAGCTCTCTCTCCATTCTTCCCTACTCGAGCTCGCCCCATCTCTCTAGCTCTCCTCGCTCGCCAGTGCACTGCTCGTCACCAGAGTTTGCCGTTTGTCGCCGGAGTTCGTCGTCGCCGGAGCCCGTGGAGTTCGTCGGGCTACGCCATCCGCTGTCCGTAGTCGAACCTCTGCTCTTCTCCACCCGGCCAAACCCCGTCAAACTCTCCCCGTCGCACGCGCGAACCCAAGGTTGATGACGACCCGAATTATTTTGTATATTTTATAAAATACTTTTTGATTCAATTCATGAATTGTATATTTAGTTTGTTGTAATATGAACACGTGTGATCCATAATTTATGTGTATGTGAGTTATGGAATTGTTTGGTAGATTCATGCGATTATTAGTACCGTGATAATTCATGTTAATCGATGCGTTGATTTTTGGATTAGAAAAATGTGGCATAGATTTAGTAGTCACATGTTGGTGATAAAAACAATTGATAGGAGTTTTTGTAGTTAAATTTGGTCACAATAAACTTTAGAAACTAATTGGAGAATTATAGTCGTAGGTTCATTTTAGTGGATTTAGAAAATGGTATAGAACTCATCTCATATGAATAATATAGGATTTCTAGATAATTTATCTAATTATTTTATTAACATTTTCTTTTTAGAAAGAAAAGAGAAAATATCACCGGTAGTATGGAAAGTAGATTTCTACTAGCCAAATAAGCATGTTCGCAAATTGAGCACTTAGATTTTTAGAGTAAGCAAAATATTAGTTTATGTCAAAATAACCTCAATTATTATAAAAAGTTCAATTAGTATTTATAGGGATTTTTAGAATGTTAAATTCATTTTTGCTATACTAAATAGTTTGAGTTAGAAATAATAAAAGCTATTTATTTATTTATTAGTATTAAAGACAATAACTATCATTTATTTTCATTAAGGATGTTAAAATATATTAATACTAGTTAAAACTGTATTTATTGCACCCACTCATAAATTCACCATTAGAATTCACAATAATAACTATAATTGAATTAATAAGTATTTACGCGTTTAGGACGTATTTAAGGCGTGATAAGTGCGATGTGTGTTTATTTGTGTATTGGTGTATGTTTATGTAATGGTGCATGTTTATTTATTTGTGTATGTTTTATTTTTGTATGTACGATATGCGACTCTATTAGAAGCCAACCGTGTGGTAGAGGATTCGAATACGTTCGAAGATGAACCACATGACTCGCTTGAGCAAGGCAAGTGGATTCTCCCTCTGCATATTCTGTTTGTACCCACTTATTGCATATAATAATGTTTACTTTTTGATATATTGCATAATTTGATGGGTTTACCTAATTAAGGATTTCCTAGATTTACTACCTGTATTCCTTGTTTAACCTGGGAAAATTATTAAGCTGTGCAAATTTGTGCTACCGCTCAACTTAACGATTTTAATATCACTCATTAATTGGTATTAATGTTCCAAGAATTTAATTGGCAATTATGACATTAACCCGATGGTTAAGATAACTTTATTTCAAATTAATTGGATCGTGGAGTGACCACACAGGATAACAGTGCAACCACGAGTGCTATCATGGCTCTGGATTTGGTAATTAGCTTTATATGCTTAGTGCCTAGCAACCTTACTTGAAATATGGGCAAGAGGGGGAGCAGTAGGTGCTGGCAGCCCATGTTAACATGGGGTCGTATTCTTGGCTAAGGTACCTCACCCAGGGGGCCAACACCATCGTCTTTAGAAATCTTAGCGGGTTGCTTCGTATTAAGTGTATTTTGTGAAAGCCTCATAATGGATCCCTAGCCATTCACCTCGGCAGTGTTTAAGGGTCCGATCAACCCGGGCTAGATGGGATACATGGCTTGTGGGTAAAGTTATACCACCGCTGCAGAGTGTAAAACTGATATATCAGCCGTGCTCCCGGTTAAGAGCGACCTGGACTCCTCACATGATAATTGAACTTGAAGATGGAATTAAATTGAGATCCGATGATCTGCCAATGAATTGCTTAAGTGGTTTCACTTAAGTGTTTTTGTATATTCATATTCCTTTGTTTAAATGGGATACTTGGGATTCACACTTATTAGTAAGACAGGTGTTGTTAATAAAATGTTGACCAACTAAAATGCTTACTGCTCAACCTTAGCCTCACCTTGTTATACCTGCATTAATTTTTCCCCCACTTGCTGAGCCCCGACCATAAGTGAGCTCACCCTTGCTGATATTTTGATCAGAGGGTGATGCTGGAGACTTTGATGGAGATTTTATCGACGACGATGAATTCTAAGTCTAACGATGCGCCGATCATCTTCCTGTGGGAGATTGCCCCTATTATTTATTTCTGCTTTACTTTGATGTGATACTTGTTCAAGATACAATGTTCAGATGATGTAATAAAGTATTATACTCTCTTTACGCCTTTATTGCATTGTCTTTTGATATATTACACTTGTGACGTCAACATATGTGTGGAAATGGATCCTGGCACACATATGCTATGTGCTCGGTCCTACCCCCTAGAACCGGGTGTGACATTGAGAATACTTAGAGAATGCTTGGGTGACTCCTCCATGCGCCTAGGGGTCCCTTTTATAGCCCCAAGGCAGCTAGGAGCCATTGAAGACCAACTTGGAAGGCCAATCTTGTCTTCTGTCGTGTGGTGCACCGGACAGTCCGGTGCACCACCGGACAGCTACTGTTCATGTCCGGTGCTCGATTTGTTTCCATATGAAGAGCAGCCGACCGTTGGTCCACGGGATCAGTTGGCGCACCAGACATTGTCCGGTGCACACCGGACAGTCCGGTGTGCCCAACCGACTGTTGGCGCGACCATGTGTCGCACGAAGATTGCGCGGTCGACCGTTGGCGCTAGCGGCCGTTGGGTCACCGGACAGTCCGGTGCACCACCAGATAGTCCGGTAAATTATAGCCGTACGCCGCCGTCGAAACCCGAGAGCGACGATTTCACCGCGGACCACCACCGGACAGTCCGGTGTGCCAAGCCGAGCTGGAGTTTGCTGCACATAGCCAACTCCTTTTCCAATTCTTTTCTCACTGTTTCTAGCACTTAGACAAAACACATTAGTACTCAAAACAATGTACTAAGTCTAGAAACATACCTTTTTCTTTGATTTGCACTTCTCACTTTACTTGGCACATAAGAACTTAATTAACCATATTGGGCACTTAATCATCAAAACATTATTGAAATTGCCCAAGGGCACATTTCCCTTTCAAGACTCAGCCGCCAGTGTTTGTTAAAGGAGAAGAGCCTATTAACGCAATTGAGTGGCTGCAGGTGATTGAACAGAAGTTTGGCCTTATTTAGTGTACTAAGGTACAAAAGTCTTTATTTGCTGCACAACAACTTCGCGAAGCTGCCAGCACTTATTGGTAACAAAACTGGTCAAGGGCACAACTTGCCTGGCACTTGAGAATCCAGGTACTAGGATGATTCTTCAAATCCTCGAAACCTCGCGCTAGTCGTAGCAATACAAACAAACATAGTATAGACAAAATTAACATCACACTAAACATAAGAACAAACTGAATAATAATGATCTACGCATCGCTACGAGATCATGAGAATGAGAACCACTAAAATCGGAGTTACAGTTAAGGTGTTATGATTTACGGAAGATCTATGTGATTTAAGTACTAAACTATATTATAAATTGGTTAGTATAGATTGTATGAGAGATTATTCTATATATAATTATCTCAACTTTAATCTAAGTCATTATTTGATTAAAGCCTATTCAGTTAAATTATAACCATAAAATTAGAATACTATATTAATATTAAAGAAGTTAATCCAATAGACAGAGATTAACCCAATTATAAAAGTATGGGATATCCTATAATAAATGTTTCTATTGTGTAGTAGATATTTATATGAAGCTAACGCAACTAGAACGAGTCAAATCGGATTTAAAACGGAGGAGTTACAAATTTCCTAAGGTTTTATGTATTCAATACAAGATTAACCAAGAGATTAATTTTAATACAAATTTCATGTAAAAAAGTGGCACTATTTGATGAACAATAATATTATAAAATTATAGGAATTGGAATGGATTAATTTGGTCTTCATATGAATTTTCTATGAATTAAACAAATTCTAGCATTTATTTTTGCATTAAAAAGTATTTTCCTAATGAATTTATTTGATTTTCTAATTATCTGGACCTAGCGCATCATTACCAGAGAGTCTAGGGGCTAAACCATAAATTTTACGCAGACTCAGAATTCCTCTGCTGGGGACTGCGGGTTGAATAATAGAGATCCTAGGGGCTCTATAGCAAATGATCTCGGGCGAAGGGGTATGACTGGATTCTGGCCGCAGGATCACAATCCGACGGTCACAATTAGATCAAATCACTTAACAAACCGGTACTCAACATGAGCCCTTGGATCTGGATCCCATGACCAGAAACTATCGACGCTGGTCACTAATCTGATCCATCGATTGACCATTCAACGGACACGATTCTTTCCTGAGCAAAACGGCACCCAGTTCTAATCTCAAGCGTTCACATCTCATCCAACGACCGAAGCGTATCCCCTTACCTCCCGGCCGAGCAGACGGCGGCGCCATCAACGAACGCGGCCGAGCTCCACCGAGAAAATCCTGATCTAGAGCCCACGGTTCCCAAACCCCGATCTAATTAGCTCAAGACGAAGACCAACCCTTCCCGAACACCTTAACCATGCATACGCAGTTCGTGAGCACCTCAAAGTTCCCAACCCCGACGCGACACAGCCCCACGGTGGCGCCATGGCCAGGCACAACCCATGCCCAGATTACGAGCTCAAACTCCATACCGAGGCGATCTAAGCGTTGCGGCGGCAAAATAGAATCGGCAGGTAAGCATCTTACCACAAGGGATGGCACAATTACTCTGGTCACCGCCCAAGTTGGTCTGCCACGGCGCCCACAAACACTGGCGAGGAATTGGCTGCCTTCTAGTGGCTCTCCAAGCTCCGTTGGGCACTACACATCCGCGGAGAGGTCCAACGGATCTCTCCCATCACTCGGCGCAGGCACCATGGTGGGCGTGACGCGAACAAGCACACAGCAGCACCCATTCTCTCTCCATTACGTCGCTCGGCGGTGGTGCCCTTGGTGAGCTGCCTACTGTTACGGGTTGAGGGGCGGAGCATGGGTGGACAGCTATTTAAGCCCCACGGCTAGTCGAATGAGGATGAGGCCGGGAATCTTGGGGGTTTTGTTACGGAGATCTGTTTCCCCCGCGTGTACGTTACTGTGAGGAAGAAGCTCCTGGCGAGCAGGCTCCACCATGCGGTGAGTTGAGGCACAAGCGTGAGCGGTCGTGGGTGACCGATGGGTCCCATGCGCAGAGCTGACGGCGCCTCAGTCATGGGTGCGGGTAGAATGGCCGACCGGTGGGGCCAGATCGTCAGCGCGCCCATGATGAGATGAGCCAGGTATAAGTGCGGCCACACTGGTGGGCCGCGCGGATTTAGGTTTAGTGGGCTGGTGGCTTAAAATACGGCCCAGACGCGCTTCTGCACATTCTTCCCTTTTTCTTTTCTATATTCCATTTTCTATTTCCATTTTGAATTCAAATTCAAATTTTGAATTCAAACAGTGATGTGAACTTGTACTCTAATTAATGTACAAAAATAGGCATAGTAGTATGGTAGGATTTAATTATTTATATTTATATTTTCTTTATTTTTGTTTAGTATTCGTCCTCCCTTTTTCCTGCTTTCTTATTCCAAATTTTTATTTCTATTTCCGAATTCCACTTGGTTTTGGATTTCCAATTCCATTAAATGTACAATCATAAGAACCAACATGAGATGTCATTATATTTGTATATACATATATATATATATTCATTCATTTATTATTCTACATAGACAATTGCCTTTGAATATGTAGCACATGTATAATTATTTTAAGAAAAATAGTTTATATTGTGTGATTTCTTATTGAAAAGAAATATTCTCACACTAATATTTATAAATTTCAATAAAGGTTAATTTATATAAGTATTTTTTTATTGGGATTTTGTCGTAGAACTTTTATTTAAGGAGACTTGACTTCAAATGTTATGAGAATTCTAAGAAAATGTTGTAATTCAAGATTTTTTTAAAAAAATTACTATATTCTCAAAATGAGATTTAGGGTGTTACAGCTGCGAATAGACCTTTTGCTTGACCAGCTTGTTGGGGCAAAGGTGTTTTCAAAGATTGATCTCCGTTCAGGTTATGATCAAATTTGGGTTCGGCCGGAGGATATTCTGAAGACGGCTTTCACGACAAGATATGGGTTGTATGAGTATTTGGTTATGTCATTTGGACTTACTAATGCTCCTGCCTATTTCACCTATTTAATGAATTTAATATTTATGCCAGAGTTGGATAAGTTCGTGGTGGTTTTTATCGATGATATCCTGATTTATTCCAAGAGTAAGGAAGAACAAGCCACTCATCTTCGGGTTGTGCTGACTCGACTTCGGGAACACAAGTTATATGCTAAATTTAGCAAGTTTGGGTTTTGGTTAGATCAAGTTCCATTTCTTGGTCATATTTTATCAGCTGAAGGAGTAGTCGTGGATCCTAGTAAAGTGAAGGATATTTTAGAATGGAAGCCTCCTACCACGGTTCATCTTGCTCGAAGTTTTCTTGGTATGGCTGGATATTATCGTTGGTTCATTCCTAATTTTTCAAAAATCTCTAAGCCTATTACTGAGTTGTTGAAGAACAAAGTGAAGTTTAATTGGACATCAGAGTGTAATGAGGCCTTTGAGAAGTTAAAGAAATTACTAACCACGGCACCTGTGTTAGCCCAACCCAATATTGAGAGGTCTTTCGACGTCTATTGTGAGCTTCAAGTACAGGCGTCAGATGTGTATTAATGCAAGAAGGTCGTGTAATAGCATATGCTTCACGAGAGTTGAAGAGACATGAAGAACATTATCCTACTCATGATCTAGAGCTTGCTGCAGTTGTTCATGCTTTGATGATTTGGCGTCACTATCTTCTGGGCAATACTTGCCATATATATACAGATCATAAAAGTCTCAAGCACATCTTCACTCAAGCTGAATTAAATATGAGATAGCGAAGGTGGCTTGAACTAATCAAGGACTATGATCTAGAAGTGCATTATCATCCGGGAAAGGCAAATGTGGTCGCAGATGCGCTCAGTCGCAAGGAACATTTGTGTTATCTGTCGACTAGTTCGTTCGAAACCACAATCTGTCAAGAATTGGAACGGTTAAATTTGAGTATGTTTCAACCAACCCTACTAGCCAATTTGCAGTTGGAATCAACCTTAATTAATCAAATTGTGGAAGCTCAGAAGACAGATGCCAGAATAACTCATATTAAAGAGCATATGGCTGTGGATCACACCACATGTTTTCGACTTGACGACAAATGTGTTCTTTGGTTTAAGAACCGGCTAGTAGTCCCAAAAGTTCCGAAGTTAAGTCAATAGATACTTGATGAATCCCATACTTCCCTGTATTCTATCCATCCTGTGAGTAATAAGATGTATCAAGACTTGAAACATCGATTCTGGTGGACAAAGATGAAAATATAAATTGCTCATTATGTTGCTAAGTGTGATGTTTGTCAACGAGTAAAAGTTGTACATCTGAAGTCTACTGGGCCCTTGCAATCGTTGCCTATTTCGGAGGAGAAATGGGAGGATATCAGTATGGATTTCATCGTAGGATTACCCAATACATCCAATGGTTGTGATTCTATTTGGGTGATTGTGGACCTTTTTACCAAGGTTGCACATTTTCTACCAGTAAAGACTAGAGATCCAGTGGTTTCTTACACCAAATTGTACATTGCATGCATTCTGAGCTTGCATGGTGTGCCAAAGATGATCATCTCAGATCGTGGTCCTCAGTTTGTGGCCAAATTCTGGGAAGGATTGCATAAATCTCTTGGTACAAAGTTAATTCATAGTTCAGCCTATCATCCCCAAACCAGCGGACAAACAGAACCGGTGAATCAGATCCTGGAAGATATGTTGCGAGCATGTGTATTAGCCTATTCTAGAAAAAGGGATGAGTGCTTGCCATTGGCTGAATTCTCTTATAACAATAGCTACCAAGAGAGTATCAAGATGGCACCTTTTGAGGCTCTTTATAGTCAGCGGTGCAGAACTCCATTAAACTGATCAGGACATGGTGAGCGGTTTTTCTTTAGGCCAGATTTAGTAAAGGAGGCGGAAAAGAAAGTGCAACTTATCCAATAGCGTTTGAAGATAGCACAACATCAACAAACGGTATGCAGACAATAGAAGACAACCTTTGTATTTCCAAGTGGGCGATTTTGTGTATCTGAAAGTTTCGTCTATGAAGGGAGTAACTCGTTTTGGCATCAAGGGAAAGCTGGCACCATGATATGTTGGTCCTTTTGAAATACTGGCACAGTGTGGATCTGAGGGTTACAAAGTGAAGCTGCCTAAACATTTTTCGGCCATACATAATGTATTCCACGTATCCCAACTGAAGAAATGCCTTCAAGTACCTAACAAAGTGGTAGAAGTTTCTGATGTTAATCTGGAGCCAGATTTAACTTATTTTGAGCACCCTATTAAGGTCTTAGGTCAAAAGGAAAGAATTACCCAGAGAAAGACTATCATATTCTACAAAGTACAATGGAATAAGCATTCTGAAGATGAAGCTACATGGGAATCCGAGGAGTTCCTAAATAGTCAATTTCCTAAGCATTAATCTCGGGACGATATTTGTTAGGGGGAAATGATGTAACACCCTTGGTGTTACTAGGACTAAAACTTGGGCATGACATCATTTGCACTGCCATTTCATTATGTATGATACACCTAGAGTGCATCCACTAGGTAAAAACTTCAAAATAAGTTGTGATGTGATGACTTGAAGTGATCCTTAACCCTAGGCTAGGATACTTACCCAAGGACTAGAGGTATGCGGGTGTGTGAGATAGCAAATTGAGTGTGAACTCAAAGATTAGTGGAGATGTTCAAAAGAGACTAAACTTAGAGTGTTTGAGTGGCACAAAAACCCTAGAACACTCAAACCCTAATAAGGATCCTATAAACCCTAATTAGTGCCTTATGAGGTGACTCCAATTTCTATGCACTTTTGGACCAAAGTGCATATATCAAAGTGGTAGAGTAACAAAAACTAGGCAACTTTTGTATTTGGAGATTTCCATGTTTTATGGAACAAATTGGAGTAAATTATAAAAAAGTTCCAGAGGCACCCAAATGCTTAACTCTGAAAAACAGTGATATTGTGCTGACTTTTGATCCCTGTATCTCTTGATCTATGGATATTTTGCCATGGGCCACTACAACAAATTTGTAGAGCTATTAAAGTAGTCCAAGTTTGATTAAGGGAGTGAGCCCTATAGTTGTACAAAAATTGGAGTAAAATGGCCTGGAAGTTGAGCTGTCAGTCGTGTGTTGGCCTGAAGGTTAGACTGACATTGGCACCAGATCAACTTTAGAGCTGAATTGTGCTTGATCGAGTGGAGGTATGAACAAGAACCCTATAATAAAATTGAAGCTGGTATGATGGACAACAACTTTGCTATAGACAGCTTGGTAATTTGTTGAATGAAAATCGAAGATAAATGGCTCTCAAATCGCTTTGTCAGGCGAGCAGAATGAACATCGCCATGATACAGTGCACTGAAGAAGATCCTTGGTGCAGTGAACCTCACCGCCTGTGATCGAGCGCTGTGATTCGAGCTCACGGTGAAGATTCGTGCACAGATCAACATAGATATTACTGGGGAAGTGAAAAGATCGTGATTGTGGATAAACTTATGAGCTAGCCACCGTAACCACTTGCTTCGCGACCGACCGGGATGTCATCATCGGTGTCCACTGCTCGCCGCGAGGATGCCACGTTCTTGGAGACATTACCACGTCACAATAGGTCGCTGTGGACAACCCATTTACCGCCTGGGGCCTTACCTCACCGAGCACCATGACAGTTGCCCTCTAGTGACTCACCCCCCTTCCGCCGTGAGATCATCTCATCCCAAATTCACGACACACTCATGTAGCTACGATAAATTAAAGGCCCTCCCTGCTCCACCTTCTAGTAATGCGCCTAGCGCACCCTTCCTCACCTCCAATTACCCACCAGAGCTCACAAATTCCAGTTTCCCCCCATCTTGGTCATTTACGCCGCCGTGAGGCACCTGGCCGCGACCAACTGTTCCTAGGTTCGTTCATTCCCCTCTGTGCCATGTTTTAGCATCCTTGAATGTTAACATAGCTCGTTGGCCCAACCGATTGAATATTACCATGATAGAGCATCGAGAACATGACCTCACCGCCGCAGAACACGTCTGAGAGCGTGCTCCCGTCGACCCACTTTCCCACACCCACTTCGTTCAAATTCACGCATACCCGACCTCTGGTGAATTAGTGAAACTCGCCCTAGCTCCAATTTAATCTCTACCGTGTTTGGTTCTTCCGGAACACGCTCACCGGAGCTCTAGCGTCGCTGAAGCCATGAACAAGCGTTAATTAGGGTTGGACCAATCCAATTAAGTGAGGGCATATGCTCAGGTAGGCTCACGCTTGGTGTTCGAGTGCTTGTTGCCTCATGGAAGGGTTGTCGTTGCCGGGAAACCACGAGTCCGGTTAGGTGTTCGACGTGGCTCCGTCGAGGACCTAGAGCCATGAAGAAACAAAAGTCCAAGGGTCTTTGTGCATATGTCAGTGAGACACATAAATAGTACATGGGGTTCTTTACTTGTTATTCAAATACCTAGGGGCCTTCATGCAAATCTGTAACGCGGGCGCGGGCGGCCTATGCGGGGGCCGTTTCCTCTGCGTTCGTGGGCCGATCCTGTTGGTTTCGGTCCACTACTATTGAATCTTTTTCTTTTTCTTTTTCCGACCAAATAATAAATTACACTAGAAAATGTAGAAAAATGATAAAATAGTGAAACCAATTGTGTGAAGTCCACAAAATTGTGTAGCCACTGATAAAATTGGTTGTAAGATTTTTGCAGCATCAAGTAATTTTTAGTTATTTAAAAGTACCCTTAGGAGACTTAAAGGAATTTTAGAAATACAACCATAGTTCCAAAAATCATAAAAATTTGTGGAAAAATTAATATACCCTTAGAATAGCTTCTGGTAAAAATTTGAACATGTTTGGAGTTGATTTACCTAGAGAACCAGAAACTAACTTAATATAAGTATTTAAAACCCTAAACTTGGATACTAGTTTAGGGTTAGAGCAAACTTGAGTTATACATAGTGTTAAACAACAAAATTGACCAACTAGAACATATATAGTTCTCTGATTTTCTAAAGAAAGATTAATTTGATCCGTTTAGACAAAGGCTATATTATGCAGAAACATGAGTGTAATTGTCATATCCTTAGTTAAGAATATGTGAGCCTTCCACCTCTCTCTAAATGAAAGTTTGCATAGCATATCATTACATGAGCATTCATATACTTCTAATTGACTTGTAGAGCACCTAGAAGAAGAAATTGAAGTGGAAGTGGAAGAGGAGTCAGCTCCTCAATCTGAGGTTTCTCCAACTGAACGTGCTCCTGAAGGTCTTTCAGAAGGTGCCCCAATAGGGTTTGCTTCCAGTTGCAATATCCTAGTAGAAGAGCCTGACTCTCCTCATCAAGGAAAGCCCGAGTGCATTTTCCACCTCCTTGTTGTTTTAAAACTTTTATCACTAATATGCTGCTTAGGTAGTAGGAGTTAAATGGTTAAACCCTTGTTGCATAACTTCCTTGAATTATTGATTATCGTCCTTGATACCTAATTTGAAAAGCTAGATATCCTTAGTATGCTTATAGACAAGCAAAAAAATGTTTTGATATATGAATCATGTTTTTACAAAGAAAAAGAGACTAGAGTGATGAATGTACCAAAGGCCTTGATGACTTCATCATTTCAGTAAGGTACCTCTGACAGGTACCAGATTTTTAGAAATAGTTTAATGTGAGACCAGGCATTGAGCAGGAAAGGTCGTTCATCTATGTCGATTAAGGACCGCAACGAAAGTAGGCTTGTTGATCTAGGACCTTTTAACTGGCCACATGCCTCGTCATGGGTAAGCTTAGCCTCGGTTGGACCAATACCAGAAAGGTTGGCCCGCAATGGGAGTGGAGAGATGGCGAGAGTATCGTGTATCCACCTGGCAAGAGGCTGAATGGTGGGGTACTGAGCTCTCGGTTGGTGGGGACCCATTCTGGTCTTGAGAAACCCGGGTGCAAGTTGACATATGCAGGGGTTAAGTGCTACATATGTCGTGTGGTTGGAGATCCCCGGATGGGTATTAATCGATTCAAATCGCCGTTACTTCTTGGATATGAAGACTGGATCACTGCCCTGCATCGTAGTTAACAAGTGAAACTAAAGATGCTAAAATAAAGCTAGTGTAGGACAAGTGAATGCTCTAGATTAGGCAAATCTAGATTCAAGGAAATACTTAACTAGTGAAGTAAAAGTTTGGCATAAGGATCCACTACTAGTGAGCTTTTCTGCAAAAAGAGTCTTTGAAATTTGATAAGCTTTACCTTGATTCCCAACAAGCCAGGATATCCTTGAGAGTCTTTTCTTTAGTCGGATAAGTCTTACTGAGTAATTGCGTACTTAGGGTTTTATTCCCATTGTTGCTGCAAGAGAGACTATTAACACCTTTGAGTTTTGTTAAACTCACACTGAAGGCTTTTACTTTTGTTTATGTTTATTATGTGTGTACTGTGGGAAGATGGCTTCTTCCCAGGTGTTGTAATAAGTTAGCACTTGAATCTACCCCGGGCATGTAATAATAATACATACTACTTGGTTTGTATACTTCAAAAATCTACTGATGTATATTATATTATTGTAAAGTCTTCCGCTCAACTCCTGTATTTAAAGTTTATGTTCTTGTTGGTTTATTGTAATACTTGCAACTATGGTGAATGCTCCTTGGGAATGAACGAGTTCATCGAAACACGACACCCCGAGTAAGTTATCTGATTCACTTACATATCCATCAAAGGCCTTGAGGGCAATGATTGGTTTAAGTGGGCCCGATAACTTGGTTGGGTTGTGACATTCTAGGCCCCTTGCGGCTATAAATGGACCCCTAGACGCCTTCAACAAGTACCCAAGCATCTCAAGAGCACATCAACACTCCAAAACTCTGCAACCACGCATTTCAGTGATTTTAGTGAGATCCGAGCGCCTATTTTGAGTTGTATTGTGATATTGTGTTCATGCGCTTGTTTATTTGTGTTTCTAACGTGTGTTGCTGTGATTTGATCTTCTGTGTGTACTTTATCTCCCTCCCTTACTCTAAGTTGTGTTTTTGATCATTTGTAAGGTTGTGAGAGACTCCATGCTACGGAGATTTCTCACAAACAGGAATACTGATATAAGGAAGAAATCATGGCACTCAAGTTGATCTTTGTGATCGCTTGAGAGGGGTTGATTGCAACCCTTATCCAAAGGAGGACGCCACAATGTGGAGGTAGGCTTTGGCCGAACCACAGGATAAAAGTTATTGTGTCTCTTATCTCGTTTACTTTATTGCGATTTTTTCTTCTTCCTAAGTTCTCTCTACTCACTTGAAATATTGCTCTTAGAATCTTTCATATCTTGGAAGAGCAATCAAGTGAAGGGAACTTTTCTCTCTTCTTCTCACTCAAACTTGGTTTTAGTTTGCACTAACCCAATTATTAGACCAAGTTCTTAGGATCACCTATTCGCCTCCTCTAGGTGCTCTCAGTACCCCCACAAGAACTCCGATCCATATCATAGATCATCCACTATGGCTTGTGTAGTGATATGAAACCAAGCTTCGCAAAGACTTTTTTATCGAATGGAGCATGACATACGTGTTTTATTGGTATAGCAGAAAAATACAAGATTGTCCCTGTGAAACCATAATCAGACAAAAACTGAGAAAACTACAAAACAGCTAACAACTGGAGGGTCGGATTGGAGCATCGACATCGCACCATACAAACAACTCCAAAAGGTTGGATTCAAGCAACACACTACCAAATCACTCCATGTCACCATAGCTCAAGTATCATAAATGCATCACCATCACCAGGACAACACCCATAGAGAATCAACCATTGTCACGCCTACATCATCATTGCCAACGATGTCCCACACCAAGCTAGCCATTCTCATATAGTGTTCGATTTCGCTTGCACCTCTTTACGAAGTTGCCCTACACCGAGCCAACACCCGCCAAGTAGGGTTGGCCACTGTAGATCGTTGCAAGCCATCAAAATGATGAATGAATGCCTTGTTGAAGAAGCAAAAATGGTTGTACACTTTGGAGTTCATCCATCTTTGGACATCCATCTACCACATATCGTCCACCAAGATGTGGTTGTACACTTTGGAGTTCAAGCAACCAGTTGCCTTGTTGAAGAAACAAAAATGTGGCACGGAACCTCCGACACCGCACCATATAAACAACTCCAATAGGTTGGATTCAAGCAACACACAACCAAATCGCTCCATGTCACCATAGCTCAAGTATCAGAAATGCATCACCATCACCAGGACAACACCCACAGAGAATCAACCATTATCACCGTCTACATCGTCATTGCCAACGATGTCCCACACCAAGCTAGCCATTGTCATATAGTGTTCGATTTCGCTTGCACCTCCTTACAAAGTTGTCCTACATCGAACCAACACCCGCCAAGTAGGGTTGGCCACTGCAAATCGCTGCAAGCCATCAAAACGATGAATGAATGCCTTGTTGAAGAAGCAAAAATGGTTGTACACTTTAGAGTTCATCCATCTTTGGACATCCATCTACCACATATCGTCCACCAAGATCTAGTTGTACACTTTGGAGTTCAAGCAATCTAGTTGCCTTATTGAAGAAGCAAAAATGTCGCACGGAACCTCCGGCAACCAATATAACACCACCATCGCACAGTCGCTTCACACCTCTACTAGCCACCTTCTACCACACCGGTCTCTGCCAACTTTGTGGTCACCTCTGGTGCACGGTCCAGCCAAGTCGTCGCCCTCAAAAGCCAAGCAGAGGTTCCACCCTCTCAAACCTGCAGCAATGTCCACTTCTTGGTCGCCTTCTACTACCGGGTACACCAGGGGTGCACATAGGAAATAGATGGTCTCCTAGTACCGTACATTCTGAATCATGGGGATGAAATTTAGCGATGATGTGGTCGCGCGAGGAGGTAGAAACTGGTATATGAAAACAAGGGTTATGGTAGATCAGGCATGGCCCTTGTGGTGTCTGTAACAACCCAAAACCTTATTTTTGGGAATCTAGTAAAATTCTCGAAGGGTTTTGAAATTAAAATAGTTTCTAGAACTTGCTTACCGTGAAGCTACGTCTCCTAAAGCAAATAGGGTTTCTAATAAAGATCTAATAAAAGTATGCAATTATGATTTTAGTTAATCCTTCGTTCAAGTACATAAATTAATAAGTACTCTCTAAAAGTATTTTCATACACTAGAAATTATCCTTCTTAAAAGATACCTATCTTTGTGTGTATTGCATATTGGAAACAAATGCCTAAATAAATAAATAAATAAACATCAATTAGATAAAGTGACTCTTAAAACTTAGCATCATGTTGGGTTTTGATCTGTGCATTTAAAATCAAGTGTGGAAATCAAAAGAAAATTGAATATTGAAATTCAAAACAGGGAACAAAAGGAAAACAAAAAATACAATAAAAAAGAGAAAAGAACTAACCTGCTATTACCGCTAGGCTGAAACCATCGCGCAGCTCATTTCTCCTTGTGCTCGCTTCACTGACTCATGGGACCGCGAGGCTGCTGCTTCTCCGTGGAAACCTGGTGGCCAAGGAAATAAGTCACTGCCGATGGGGTCCCATGCCAGCAGATGCTCCCTCTTCCTCGTAGAAGTTCGCTAGCCATGGAACTGCCATGGAGTTTGTTAGCTTCCTCCGTATCCACTTCTGATATCCGGAATCAATCTCAACAATCGGGACACGATTACCGGGGTTGGTTCATCGGCTGACCCTACCCGCACTAGACGCCGCCCTAGCCCTATAAATCAGCCTCCTTGCCCGGTTCATGCTCCAGCCAGGTTTGGCTGCCTCTCAACTCATGGACGCGGCATTACCCTCTGCCTGCATCCTCAAGCACGCCGACGTCCAGGCGTTCTGCTGCTCTGGTTCAGCTCGTCACTGTTCTAGATCCTCCGCAGTCTGCCTCACCACTACACGACGGTTGATCTTTAGCGACCCTTATTAGGTACCAATTGTTGGTCCCTAAAGGTTAGGGACCGACGGTCAGTCGCTAAATCCTTTTGTAGCTACGGTCGGTTGGTCGCTAAAAGTCTAGAAATTTAACAACGTATGGTTGGTCGCTATAGATGTCGTCAGGGATTAGAGTCTGTGACCCAGCGTCCCAGGACCCAGGCTCCCAGTCCCAGCCTCTTCTATCCGGCATTCTGTGAGCAGCAAATCAGAGACCTCGACTCCTCCTAACCCTAGCCGCCAGGCTCCAGTGCTGAGCGCGTCGCCCTGAGCGCCCCGCCCCGCCCCGCCTCTCCCTCGGTGCCTCCGCGGTCCACGTCCGGCCGTCCGCCCAGGGCCCAGGCAGTTGCTGCCTGCTGACTTGCTACCGTCTGCCAGGCCGCTAGGCACACAACATACTGCTTCTACAGTTCTACAGCCAACGCCCAGCGGTCCAGTCCAGGTTAGTGCTTTTGCCATCATTTGGACTTAATCTCATGGAGAGTGGAGACCTTTTTTTTGTTTGTTTCCCACACTAGACGTGTTGCTTTTGTTTGTTTGCTGCCCACACTAGGCACATTATTGTTTGATGCTAAAATTATTATTTGAGGTTGTTGGAATGTTAAATTATTATAACGCGAACCATATATCCGTGTTCTACCCGCCCGATTGTCATCCCTAATCACGACTGTGTGAGAGGGTCGATCGATCAGCTAGTAGAAGGGCAGGTTAATGGTACATAAGTGATGCCCTCATTGCTTTGCTAGCTCTTGCAGAATGCATCAGGCACACCTAGGTATGGATAAATCCTACATAAAGAGTATGGATAAATCATGGATCACAAGTGAGGCTAGGTACAAAGCAGCTTTTCATAGCAACTCTTATGTTTCTCTATAGTTATATTGATATGTAACATAGGAACTGTATGTAGGGAGGCAAAGGTTTATAAACAAGGGGTGAATGGTTTTCTAGCTTTTGCATTTAGACATTTAGCAATAGGAAACAAGATACTATGCCCTTGCAAGAAGTGTGTTAACTCATTTTGGAGAGAGGCCGGTGAAGTGCGAGAACACTTGATATGTGATGGTTTTCTAAAAGGGTACACAACATGGACCTTACATGGAGAAGCTTCATCCTTTTTTGTGAATCATGGTAACAATGATGATGAGTTTAGCGAGCATCCTATAGAAGATGATGCAATATCTGAGTTGTTAAAAGATTTAGCTTGTGGTTTAGATGATGGAGGGGATATGGAGGATGATGGGTCTTTTGACGAACCTAATGAAGACACAGTAGCCATTCGTAAGCTAGCAGAAGACAATAGTCAAGAATTATATCCGGGTTGTCAAAACTACTCAAAGCTATGTTTCCTAGTTCGTTTGCTTCACATCAAACTTCTTGGAGGATGGACAGATAGAAGTTTTGATTTGTTGGTAGATTTACTTGTTGATGCACTACCTAAGGGTTCGGCACTTCCTAGAAACTTTCATGAAGCAAAGAAAGTGGTCAAATCTGTAGGAGTCGGGTACACTACAATTCATGCATGTGAAAATGATTGCATTCTATTTTGGAAGGAGCATCAAAAACTTGATTCATGCTCGATATGTAGTGTCTCACCTTGGAAATCAGAAAAGAAGAGTCTAGATGGGAAACGTGAGTACAAAGTTCCTAGGAAGGTGCTTCGTTATTTCCCTATTAAAAAAAGACTCCAAAGATTGTTTGTTTCTTCTAAATTTGCAAGTCTCACAAGGTGGCATGATGAACACAGAGTAAAAGATGGTTTGCTTAGGCATCCTGCTGATTCACCCTTGTGGAAAGATATTGATCAAAAGTATACAGAATTTGCTATGGATAGTCGTAATATCCGCCTAGCATTTGCTACAGATGGTTTCAATCCATATAGGACAATGAATGTTAGTTACAGTATTTGGCCTGGCATATTGATTCCACTCAACTTTTCACCATCGATGTGCATGAAGGATTCAAATTTTATCTTGTCTGTCTTAATTCCTGGTCGATCTTCTACGGGTAGTGATATGGACGTTTATTTTCAGCCCCTTGTCTATGATCTGCTTGATATGTTTGTTAATGGTGTGAAGACCTATGATGCCTCAAAGGGTGAACACTTTCAGTTGCGTGCTGCAGTAATTTGGACCATCACTGATTTCCCTGGTCTAGGCAGTGTATCCGGATTTGTCACCTCTGGTGAAGCAGCATGTCCTGATTGCCACTCATTGATTTGTTCTCTCAGACTTGGAAATGGTAGCAAGTCTTGCTACATGGGACATCGTAGGTTCTTACATCCAAACCACCCATTTAGGTCTAATGTTGATTCATTTGGTGAAAGTGAGTTGAGGCCAGCACCTACTCCTCTTTCGGGAGAGGAAATTTTGGATTGTACAAAAAATTTGAAAACAATTTATGGCAAGAAGCCATCAGGTAAGCCAATAAGGAATCAGAAACGCAAGGATGGGAAACCATTAGTCTTTTTGAAAAGGAGACCTATTTGGTTCACTCTTCCATATTGGAAGGACTTGAAAATTCGATATAATTTTGATGTCATGCACATAGAGAAGAATGTGTGTGACAATATAATTAATACTTTGTTGGACATTGCTGGAAAATCTAAGGATAATCTGAATGCTCGCTTGGATCTTTAAGCTTTAGGTATTAGAAGCGACCTTCATCCTATTGAACTAGAAGCTAATCAATTTTATTTGCCTCCTGCACCCTACTCAATGAGCTCTGTTGAGAAGAAATTGTTTTGTCAAGTATTAAAAGGGGTCAAGTTTCCTGATGGATATGACGCTGATATACGACATAATGTTCTTGTCAATGAAAAAAAGATAGTTAATCTTAATACTCATGGCAACCACATTCTTCTACAAGATTTACTGCCACTTGCTGTCCGGAGAGTTCTCCCTCAAGAAGTTAGTGTTGTGTTGATTCGTTTAAGCACGTTCTTTAGAAAATTGTACTCTCCTGTTATTCGAATAAGTGACATGCAAAGGTTAGAATCTGAGATAGCTGAAATCTTGAGCCTTTTAGAGATTATTTTCCCTCCATCATTTTTTACCATTAATGTACATTTGATGGTACATCTTCCTACCCAAGCAAGAGTGGCAGGCCCAATCCATTTTCGAAGCATGTGGCCGGTGGAGAGGTAATTTTCTTTGGTATATTACATAGCAAACAAATAACGATATAATTTTTCAATAAAATGATGAGTGTTGTTGTTTACATGTATAGGTTTCTAAAAAAATGCAAGGGCTATGTGCGTACAAAAAGTCACCCGGAAGGACCAATTATGGAGGGTTCTTTGTTTGATGAGGCTCTCACGCTTTGTTCTCGGTATTTACAAGATGAGACCCACTTCAACCATAGAGTTAGAAATCGCTTACCAACACAAATTTGTGTTACAACTCCATTCTTTCACAAAATTGGTCGAGCATTGGCTGGAAAGTGTGTTGTCAATTTAGATCACAAGACATGGCTTCAAGCACATATAGATATGTCCTTTTCAACTATTCCAACATAGAAACATATTTAAAGTAAGCTATCTAACTCAGCGAGTATCATGTGATTATTTACTCTTCATTGACCATTTCAAAGAAAATTCATGTTGGCCATTTCAGCAAACATGCTCAATACCTCTCCTCAATTGGTGTTCGAAATCAGCGTGAGACCAACCACATGCAACATAAAACCTTCCATGAGTGGTTCAGGTTACATGTAAGTATAAAAGGAGAAGTGAATTTACAATCTCATAAAGTCTTTCACTTTAACAATAGTATTGGTACCACAGGTTGAGGAAACATGTGAGGAAGCCTCAGAAGAGATCAAAATTTTAGCTAAGGGACCAATGATGATTGCACATCAGTATAACAGCTACTCAATAAATGGGTTCAACTTTTGTACATAGTCATATGATGAGAATAGGTCTGTCCAAAGTAGTGGGGTAGCGTTAGCTGCTGAGACAACTCATTTCGAAAGAGGAAATTATGACAACCATACTATAGGGAAAAACATCTTTTATGGTATCATAAAAGAAATTCTTGAACTCAACTACCACCACAAAGGAAATATTGTGCTTTTCAAGTGTGATTGTGTTGATAACCGTGTAAACAACAAATGGGTTCGAACGGATCAATTTGGAATTACCACAGTGAATTTCAAACATTTATTCAATACTGGTGAAAAGATCTCGGATGAACCTTTCATATTAGCATCACAGGCAACGCAAGTTTACTATGTTGTTGATCCAATTGATACTAAATGGGTAGCTGTTGTTCAGCCAAAACCGCAAGATTTGTATGGAAGTGATGTTGATTATGGTATCATTAATGATGAAAATTATGTAGTTCCGCCAATCCTTGATCTGCAATCTAATGTATTTGAAAGTCTTATTGTTGGATGTGTCCCATGTGCTAGAATAGATATAGATGGTGTCATTGTTAGTGGAGTAAAACAAGGAAAAAAATCTAGAAAGTAAGTTTGATGATTCCATGTTTGATGATATTTTTTAATATATGCATGCACTTGTTGTTTGAGTATAAATAGCTAATCTCATCGTTTGTGTATAAATAGCTAATCTCATTGTTTGAGTAAGTTTGATGATTCCATGTTTGATGATATTTCAGGAAAAAATGGCAAGCGCAAGAGAAAGTAATAAAGATGGATCATGTAGTGAATACGAGCAGCTGAAGCAAGAAAATATTGAAAGAAATAAAAGGAGGTTGGCATCTCTTAACATCCCTGAAATCGTCAAGAGTATGGAGCACCAAGGTCCATCCAAAAAAATTTCAAAGGTTGGCATCTCTTAACTGTATTTCTTTGTGCTTATTTTGTGTTCAGTTTACTCAAACACAGCTGCAAATCATCCTCTGAATTCCACGACCCAATTCCAGTCTGGAAATTATTTGCATTACATTTACAAGTTCATATTTCAAATCTCCCTGCCACAAATATGTCTTACTCTGAGTATCATCTCTTTACAATAAATAGTTTCCTTCAGGATCATAAGACGGCAGTTTTACTCTTATTCATGGGCTTAATTGTAATTTGCATGTGTTTAGCAACTCATTATAGCATAGGAACATCTCTGGTTTCTACTACTGCACCTATCTATATCTTTATTGCTTTCAGATCTATTTCAATCCTGTGCTAGAAAAGAAATTCCTGTGCAACTTGATGTTCCTGTGCAGTAGTAGAAACCAGAGAAATTCCTACTGCACCTATCTATATCTTTATTGCTTTCAGACAATTCAGGATCCAAGTTGCACAGGATCATAGGTGCAATTTCTTTTATAGACAATTCAGGATCCAAGTTGCTTTATTCTATGAGAAAAATCTGGCTGTAGACATTTGGATCCGTGAACCTGCACGTACTAGGCAAGAGAGGACGACCTTCTGGCTGGCCATGTGTATGTGCACGTACTGGCTGTAGACATCTGGCTGTATACAGAATTAGTATACGTGCCCAGAAACATAATTATGTGCCCAGAAAGCTAGCTGGCCATGTGTATGTGCTCCCAGAAACAGAATTAGTGCCCAGAATTGTGTATGTGCTCCCAGAAACAGGAATAGTGCCCAGAATTCTAGAAACAGAATCCTAGAAACAGACTTAGTGCCTAGTTATCTGTGTATGTGTATGTGAGTGCCCAGTTATCCCAGAAATAGTGCCCAGTTATCCTAGAAATAGTGCCCAGTTATCCCAGAAGCAGAAATGATGTAAGTGCCCAGTTTGTGCCCAGATATGTGCCCAGAAATGTGAACATAAATTCTGTTACATAATGTCAAATTAGTGCCCAGTTTGTGCCCAGATATGTGCCCAGTTTGTGCCCAGTTTGTGCCCAGATAATGTGAACATAAATTTGTGCCCAGTTTGTGCCCAGATATGTGCCTAGATATGTGCCTAGATTATCTAAGTGTCCCAGAAATGTTAACAGAAATGGTACTGCTGAAAATCTGGGCATAGAAATAATGTGAACACAACATTGCTGATGTCGATCAGGGCACAAACAGAATGTGAACAGAATGTCTTGACATCACCATTTCCTGAACAATTATTTAGATAGCAGGTTCAGTGTGTATTTATATATCAGTTTCAGTTTTATAGCAGTTTTAGTTCTAGCACTTTTAGCAAATGTATATAGCAGTTTCATAGCAGTTAACTGCATAACATTCATGCCATTTGCTTGTAAAAAAACAGAAGACAAGTGTTCCAACAACTACACCTCCAAACTTGCGACCAAGGCCAGAAAGACAAAGTGTTCCAACAACTAAACCTCCAAACTTGCGACCAAGGCCACAAAGACAAAATGCTCAAACTCAAGACGAACAAGCGATTGCTGATTTGCAGACGGTGGGAGATTTTCTCAATAACAATGGTGATGACTCATAATCCTCATATTTATATATCATGTATATCATTTAGTACATGCAACTTCTTTTAACAGTTACCAATGTGTGCTTTTCATTTTCTTAAGTTGAAGTTTCCGAGGATGATCCAATCAATGCTACAAAAAAGAGGCCTGCAAGGGGCACAACTAAGATGGAGGGAATATTCTCAAGGTCACCTGAAATGCCAAAAATCAAAATTTTACTCAATGATCGAGGTCAGCCTATTGGTAAAAGTGCTAGACAACTTTCAAGTGCTATTGGGTGTCAAGTTAGAAAGAAATTGTCTATTGCTATCACGGACTGGAGGCTTGTTGATATAAACAAGAAGTATGAGTTGTGGGAGGATATAAAGACATATTATGATGTAGATGCTGCTGCCTTAAACTAGGTGATGCGCACAACTGGAAAGAAGTGGAAGCAATTCAAAGCATCCATAAAGCAACGATACTTCAATCCTGAATTGTCTATAAAAGAAATTCCAGAATGTCCTGATAAGAGGGTTAATGATGATGATTGGCACTCTATGTACAACTATTGGATGTCTTCTGAATTTCGAGTAAGCTCTACACTTTAGTTCTAATAAAGCAACCATACTTCAATCCTGTAACACATATTTTTTATTCTATTTTTAGGATCGCTCAGAAAAAAGCTAAAATAAATTGACAAAAGCTAAAGATGCACCATACAGCCGGCAGTGTGAGCTATGCATGTTCAGAATATGATTTGGTAATGTTCTTTGTATTTTACTATCTCTATTCATGATTACATCCTGCTGCTCCACATTCGATATAAGCTCTATTGTCCAGTCTGAAAGCATGGGCAACAGTGATACATTTTAGACACAAAATAGATTACTACATGTGCTGCTTGTGCTGCTGTGCTGCTGTTTTCCTTGTGTCAACAGAACCACTTGAGGTTGTAGTCCTCAAAAATAGATTGTTGTTTTCCTTGCTGTTTTCAATGAACTTACATGTTACATTTTTCCCTTTGTGAATATGGAGATAGAAGTCATACTGCATTGTTACTCACTTGATAATCATTCATTGTTTACTAAAATGTGGACACCAAATAACAAAGTATGTTTGCAGGCTGTGAAACTAGGACATCCTCCACGAAGAGATGAAAACTTTATCCAAACCCATACAAGAAAAAATGGTGTTCCTACAGAACAGGCAAAACCAATAATTGTAAGGCTTTGTTGTTAATTTTTAGTACAATATACATTTCTATCTGAATTACCTTTTATGATGTGAATCATCTTTAATTCTCTATAGGACCAACTTAATGATGTTCTTGGAGTATATCCAGAGTTAAAGGACCGGTCAATTCAAGAGGGTGATGCATTCTCTGTTGTTTGTGGAGCGAAAGAGCCAAAAGGATATGTTCGTGTTTTGGGTTTAGGCCCTACTCCTCAAGATATTGGCACTCCAGAGTTGAAGTCTTATACTGCAACAAGACTACAAATGGAGATTCTTGCTCGTACAAAGGTTCAAAGTGAGAAGGCTGCTTTAGAAGAGCGTGTACTTGAGCTACAGACTCAAATTGAGCAAAGGGCTCAACCAGACCGGGCAAGTGAAGAGCCCATGTCACATCGCGGCTCTACTTCATTTGAACATAAGGTATTCAATATTTTCATTCATGCTGCTTTATCCTAATTTTCTAGATTCCTTGTACTATGCTATGAAATTGTGTTTCTTAAGGTGATGAGGAACAAGTTTGCTGCTGGGGATGAGGAAGACAATGAAGAATATTGTGCTTCTGAAGATGACGAATTAGATGATGAGGATGATCAAATATTTCATCAGATGCAAGGTGCAAACTCACCAAGATCTACAAGGCACTTTGCTGAAGCTTCACACTCTAAACATGATGATCTTGTAATGCTCTCATTCATTTCATACATTTTCTAACCTTTATTTTCATAAACCCTCAAAAACATTGAAGTAAATTATTCTTAATCATTTGCACCAGGTTGGAAAAGGTGTCATATTATATGCTATGTTGAGATCTGATTTGCCTGTGGCTAAAGGGACAATTGTTTCAACTAAACCAAGAACCACAGTTGGAGGCCAGATCCTTGGAAGGCAATATTGTGAAGTTATTGTAACTTGTGTGCTAAAACGAGATACAGTTTTGCCTCGCCCTTGTGCCAATGTGGAAACTATGGCTGATGCTTACATGATGTCAGTTGCATGGCCGTACAAGAAAGTAATATTCTATATCTTATCTTGTTTATATTTAGATTTATATGTGCCATCAACTTAATGATGATTAACCTTGATTGCACCAGCTGAAGTTGGTGCATAAGGCTGCAACACCGTCTAGTGGAGGTAGATAAGGCATCAAAACTGTATTTTTATTTGCAAATGTAGCAACAATATACTAATTTGATGTACTTTTTTCTAGGGTGTTCTGGACAAAGAAAGCTTGTACCTTAAAACAGGAGGATACAAGAAGCTGGAGTGGTTGTCTGAAGGCTTTTGAACTGCTTGAAGCATTAGTGTAGCTTTGGTGCTTTTGTGACTGATCAGCTCTACAGCAGCTAGAGTGATGTAGTTGTGGGCTTTTGAACAATAGCTGGAGTGATATGAAACATTAGTGATGTAGTTGTGGGCTTTTGAACTGCTTCAAGCTAGAGTGATGTCGCTGTGGTGCTTTTGTGACTGATCATCTCTGGAGCTTTTGTGAATGATCTAGCTATCTGTAAATGATCTAATTGTGAATGATATTATAATTGTGATGCTTTTGTGAACATATAATTGTGATGCTTTTGTGTTTATGTGATGGATCTATGACTGTGATATACTGATTAACTGTGTATGTCTTTATGATTTGTGTATAAAAATCTGTGATTTGTGGTGCTTAATTAAATGTATATTATTATTAATAACAACTGTAACAAGGGAGACTTTCTGTTGGTTGCTAAATATATAGTATGATGACTTACGGTTGTTTGCTAAATCTATAGTACAGCAAGCCACGGTTAGTCGCTAAATATACAATATTAGCAACGGATGGTCTGTCGCTAAAAAGATGTCGGTCGCTAAAGCCTTTAGTGACGGCACTTACAGCGACCATCCTTATGGGTCGCTAAAAGTTTTTAGCGACCAACCGTAGGTCGCTGAAGGCCACTTTAGCAACCAACCGTAGGTCGCTGTAAGTGAACCGTCGTGTAGTGCACGCCAGGACCGGTATACTTCACCGATTCGACACCGGTGAGTTGTTCTCCATGGTGTTCTATGTGTCGCGTTGTGCAAGGTAGTTCGGTTGCATGCGCGGGGGTGCCATCGGGGCCCTGCGTGGGGTGCTCATCGGCAGTCTCCACCGTGGGCCGCCGTCACATGATGACCAGAGCTAGAAGATGAAGCGAGGGTCATTGATGGCAGAATGTACCGTGTAGATTATAAGGCTATCCGCAAGCGTTCCCCTAAATATTTCCCCTAAGGCTTTATTCGGTTACATGGGATGAAATCCCACCATGGATTTAATCCGGGTATGAATTGGGTGAATCCATATCCCACACCCAATCCTATGGTGGGATTAAATCCATCAACTAATCCATGTGTCTTTTAAACCTAGTTATTCTTTTGATCCATGGATTCTAATGTAAACTTATGCAATATCTCATGGATTTGTTCCATACCTAATGAGCTATGGATAGAATCCATGTCTTCCATAGTTTAAAAAATTCCCAAACCCTTGGGTTATATTACATGATGGGTTTAACCGAATAAAAAAATTTAAGTAGTCATGGATTATTTTGGGGCATGGATTGTGGCATGGATTTAATTCCAATCCATGCTAATCCAGAGCGGGATTGGTGTAAACGAACAAAGCCTAAATGTTACTATGCAGCCACTCAGCAAGATTCTATCCCCTATATTCACTCGTCCCGCAACCGTTCCCCCTAAATTTTCCCCTATATATCCCTCTACTCATTAAATATACATTTCCATATAACTAACATAACCAACTTCATTTTCTATTTTATTTTTTCCTTTTAACACGACCGGCATGTTGCGCTACTATGGAATTAGGAAAACAAAATATATTTATCTATGTTTACAAATTATGCATAATATAGAATAAAACATTTGAGTTAACATTTAATTCGATATTGCATACATTACTTCACAATTGTCGTCCATGAGAATTCGTCAGGAATATTGGAACGTACAAAATTGAACCACGCTTACGTTGCAAGCAAAACCCGAGCAGTCGTACGCAGGAAGCCACAGTTGGCTTTCAACGAAAGCCACGAGCTTCCCCCTGAAGCCACATTGGTCTCGCCGATATATATGCATTCTTTCTCTTCACATATGTACCCACATCGAACACAACTTCATCAAGTTACCATTGTTGGGTATGTCTCACTGGCATAGGGAAGATGATTCCGATTCGAGTGATAGTGAGGACGACACACTTTTGCTTGTCAATCTTCTTACCCTCAACATTGAGGCTAGACGCCATCACCGACGACGGTCCGATTTACCTCGCCGCGTCATTCAGAGGGATCATTTTGCTGGAGAAAACCTCATCTAGCATCACTACTTTGGCCCGAACCCAGTGTATCCACCCCACGTGTTTCGTAGAAGGTACGCACTTCAATTTATTGTAATATGTTATCATATTTGCATAGTATTCACAACGAACCTATGTAAATTTTATAGGTTCCGCATGAGTAGGCCGTTGTTCATCTGCATTATGGATGGATTGCAACAGCAAGATAGTTACTTTACACAACGGGTGGACGCAACAGGCATGCCAGGACTCGGGCCCCTACAAAAAGTATGTGCGGCAATGCGGATACTTGCTTATGGGTTACCTTCTGATGCGGTAGACGAGTACATTCAAATTGGCGAGTCAACCGCTAGGGAATGCCTTCATCATTTTTGTCGCGCAATCATTGCATATTTTAGTGGGTGGTATCTACGAACTCCTAATGAAGCTGACATAGCACGCATCATGCACAATAGCGAGGCTAGGGGTTTTTCGGGAATGTTGGGTTCCATAGATTGCATGCATTGGGAGTGTAGGAACTGTCCTACGGCCTGGCATGGTAAGTTTTGTGGCAGAAATGGTAGAGCTTCGATGATACTTGAAGCGGTAGCAACATATGATCTTTGGATTTGGCATGCATTTTTTGGCATGCCTGGGACAAACAATGACGTAAACGTGCTGCACTGATCACCAGTATTTGACCCCATGACAACCGGTCGAATGCCACCAGTCAATTACACAATAAATGGTCATGCTTACAACTTCGGATATTACCTTGCTGATGGTATTTACCCCAACTGGCCAACTTTTGTAAAAGCAATCAGACACCCATATGAGGAAAAGAAAGTCTATTTCACACAAATGCAGGAAAGTTGCTGAAAGGATATTGAGCGTGCATTTGGAGTTCTTCAAGCCCGGTGGGCGGTGCTGCGTGGTCCAGCGTATGGTTGGGATCGTAATCGTTTAACTGAGATAATCACAACATGCATCATCATGCACAACATGATTGTCAAAGACGAAGGGCCGTTTGCTGCAAATATTGATTTCGGAGATAACAGTTCAGGCATTGAACCATCTCAAATAATTCAAGAAGGACGGGCCGAATGGGTGATCAATCACTTCGATCTTCGTCGCCAAGACAGATCGAGCTCACTACAAAATGATCTTGTCGAGCATTTGTGGGCTCAACGTGGAAGCATGTAAACATGTCATTTCATAGCTACTTAGTTCGAACTTGAATTTAGTAATTGTAATGTCCTCTGTCATGTCGTAGTTATGGGTATTGAAATAAATTACCTCAATTCTATAATGTCATACCTTATGTCGTATGTTCAGAGCCAATGACATTACAGTTCAGTACGTAGATCCTATTTTGTACCAAGTAAACCACAACATACAAATGCAACAAATAATAATGAAAGGTGTTTGGACAGCCGACTTAATTATTGTGTAGTACAACAGGTTACAACATAACTTAGAACCCTCATGTCCTGCAAGACTTATGGTTCAAAAAAATTTATAATGTTTTCGAAAACAAATAACATAATGAACTTAGATAAAAATTCTGAAACTGTTTTCGGCACCAGGACGACGGCATGTCACACAACACAACTTTTACTCAAAACTAAATATGAACTGCTACAAGCATTTTTTTGCTTCTTCATCATACTCCAAACTTCTGGATCAACTTCATCTTCACTTGTTGACTAAAGCATCTGCAATCGTTTATTGGCCGATTTGAGTTCTTCAAGTTTCAATTCCCTTTGTCGAATGCTTAACTTTTGTGCTTCCAATTCCAACCTCTTTTTCTCTAGTTCCCTGTCTTCTTCTGTGCACTTTTCTTTCTTTTCACCGTTTTCTATGGAGCGCTGAATTTGTTTTTCAGTTATTTCTTGCAAACGGCTTAAGTATTCCGGAGATGAGGAAGATGCACCTTTCTTTCTCTCATATTTACTATAAACACGACCATAGGGCCGTTTTCCTGTCAAACCAGCAGAACCACTATCAGATTCATGGGCACCAAGTGATGGAGTACCAATTATCCAATTGATTTAGCATTTAATCCTCGGAATGAATTTCCTTGACAGATGCTCTCCCATTTCGGTTCCCCTTCAGTTGATGCTAGCAATGCATAAAATGGAATGGTTTGTTCTCCTCGTGTGCAAACAATGTAGCCGCCTTGGAAGTCTGCAAAAAATGGTACTTCAATTACAATATTCGGACCACATTTATACAATGCAAGTAAGTACAAGATTATAGAAATAGTTTACGATAGGGCTAACCTTGTCGTCGTCAGATAAGCCACTTTGTTTCTCTCTAAGAACTCTTGCGTAGTAGCCTGAGAACTTACTGACATCTGCTCGAATCTTGTCCCATTTGCTGCTAAGTGCTCAGTTTAGTCTACAAGGGAACTCCCCCATTTGTTCGTTGTACCTTTTTTCTATTCAAGCCTAAAGCCCCTCCTTCCTTTGTCCAGTGTGCACAATAGGGTCACTGCTAATTTGCAACCATGTAGTGCAAAGGAGAAGGTCTTTAGGAGCAGTAAAGTTTTGTTCCTTGGTTTTCTTTGGTTTGTGAATAGGAACTGCATTCTTTTCATGACTAATATTGTCCTAAACACTATGTTCAGCATCTGAGTCCAAGTTAACTGGTATTGAAGGTATAGTATTGGAACCCTGCAATGGTGTACTAGTATTTGAACCAGGAAAGGAATCTGCAAAAGGATTTACTTCAACTGAACCAAGAGGATTCCTGACAAAGTTCATGTAATGGTTCCAATACAGAGTAGATTGTGAGGCTGGAATCATAGTAGATTGGGAACTAGTATTTCCTGTCTGAATGGGAGCCCACATTGTTGTTGGACCTAGAGCAGGAATAGGAAAATTTAGGTTTCCCATCATGTTGCAATCCATAGGTTGCTGGTGCATGAAGCCCGTAGGCCATAACGGGGTGCAGGGGGAAATTGCTGACCAGTTGAATTATTTGACATCGGCTGTGAAGATGTGGCATTGTTTGCTGGGTCCATTCTATTATTTGTGCACATGGCAGAAATGAAGTGAAATGGTGTAAACTGAATGCAGTGGACATTATAATGTACAATTAGATGTCACATAAAAAGGTAAACATGAGAACAGACGAAGCATTTATATAAGCACAATAATAATCAAAGGTTCTGATGAACTGTTTCAGTAGGAACATCACAACTTGAAGACATAAGAGTCATCATACTAGACAGACTAGAGAATTCCTTACATCATACTAGCTTATGGTAACTACGTACCACTAAGACTTAAACATAGATGACAACTGAAATGTCGTTTTAGAGCACACAACCTAACAATTGTTGCCTGTACACGACTACTTAGAAGTTCAAAAGGATGTCATCTCGCTTTAACTAGAATACATGGCTAATAAATATTCCAGTAGCTATTGCATGTAGACCTATCAAAATCGCTGAAGTACCACTCATCATTGACATCGGGGCAGTAGAACTTGTCTTCATCAAAAGATCGATCAGTAACAGTTGGAGGGGTCGATAGAGTTGTAGGTTCAAGAATTATGTCATCCCCCTCGTACTTAGCAATTTCTGGAAATGCTTGCACTTTTGCCTCTTAGGCACCTTGCTGTAGCAATTCTAGTCTTTCTTTCATGGCAAACAAGGTTCTAGCTACGATCTCTTCATCATGCGTGTGGTCTAAAGCATGATCTACTAAACCACCCAGTGATTTGGTGGCATCCTCGACACAATCTACAAGGACTTTGAGCAAAGCCTTCATGTTTTCTTCTGTCGAGGATGCCATGATGAAATGTGCTGCAAACAATTAATATATGAAGTAACAAGTGCATACCCATAGAAAGCAATTAGGGATAAGGAATGAATAAGTGCACAAATTGATCAACAAAATTGTAGGCAGGGACATATAATGTTCATGGAAGCATGACTAATATTCATTGGCAGGAACATACATACTTCATGCAAGCATGACTCATATTTGATAGAATAGCATGCCCATTGTATGTGACTATACTTCAAACAAATGTAATCCATGGAAACACAGATAAATCTGACATACTGATCATCTATTTTCACAGCCATATATTGCTGAAGAAAACCAAGACAACTTGTAGTTGTCATCATGTACATATGAACTATATGAAAGACCAAACATATATTGTACCATGCATTGGTAACAAAGGGTCAGAAACCTCATTAAGGATAGCACTACAAATTGGAAATAACATGAAGAACTGCTGCATTTTATAGAACATGAGGCACACTAATTAATGAAGTCATGAACATGTCATATGTAGTTCACAAAATGAATTTCTGAAGTATAGAATGACCATTAATTAGGCAGGGTTAAGGCCTGACGTATTCGGGTTAACCCAGGATGAAGCATGCACATGTATTTGAACAAAGGAAATCAGTTGTATTGCAACAAACATTATCAAATCCTGAATTTTACAGAAAAGTAGGCAGCAAATAATGTGGCAGTGCACATGACAGTTGAACTGAGCTACAAAGTTTAGCCCCAATTCTAGGGTTCCAAGTAAATGAGATTCGCCAGAGCAATCACACACGGTTTGGACTTCCCATCTCGTGCTAAAAATAACAACGTTGTACCGGTGGAGCAGATGCATGGACAGTATTTTGCAAATGGTTCATGACTCGGTTGAAGAAAACCCTAACACATAGACGAGATCTATGTACATGTGTGCTGGTGGCACTATTCGAATCGGGTCCTAAAATTTCACTTCAGTTGTCTACAGAACGAACCACATTGAATTTGATTCATCAAAGGAAGCGCATGAAGTTGGGATAATATACAAGATCACGGTCGTACCTCAAGAACGGAAGATTTGGCCCGCAACACGACGAATCGAATCGTCCAAGTCCGGATCTGAGGTAGCCGTCGAAGGTCGGAGACGGAAATGAAGGAAGCGGTGGCGACGAACCTCGGCGGAAGCGGATTTGTGGCCTCTTCGTCTTCGGTCGCGAACGAGAGTGGCTGATCATGACCTCCACTTCGTCTTCGTCGCAGGCGACCGGGATCGACGCGGAGTCCCCCTTCCGCCGGTAGATCCACCGCCGCTTCGCCGGAACAAACCCGCCTTCCACAGACGCGTCGAGAGGGAGAGAAGTGGAGCGCGAAGTTTCCTGGCTGTGGTGCGGGCGGCGTCTTCCGCGAGAAGCAGGCGAGGGGGAGAGAACAGTGACCCCCTGCATCTGGCGTGAGAGAGAAGGGGATCGCGACGGAGAGGAGGCAGTAGCGCGCGACGCTGCAGGGTGAAGGGGGCTACTGTTTCCCCTAAACGATGAACAGTGGTAGGGGAGAGGAGGGGAAGGGTTGAGCGCTGCGGACAATCTAATGGGGATACCGGTTAGAGGCTATGCCATTGGATCAGGATCGGGGGTATGGAATTCCATCGCAACATTTTAAATCTCGAGCGTTGAATTCTAATCTGAGGGGCGAGAGCGCGTATCGGTTCGGCGTGATGTGATCTAATCTCGGCCGATGGATCGACATCCAATGGTCGCCATTCAACTGTACCCCTTCGGAATGGTAAAACTTCATAAAGAGCCCCCGACTTTCTTTAGATTTAAACCTGCCATCCTATTTTATATAGGAAGCCCCACGATTGACTTTTAAAATTACGGTTCAGTCCTTGGACTTTTCAAATAAACCCATGTAAGTTATTTTTAGGTATAAAATTAATTCCAAATAACCTAGAAACTTGTTTAATCTGTATCTCATCTGTTTTAGTTCCGTTTTACTCCGTTCAAGTTGCGATACCTTTGTAATAAAATTGCCTACACAATAATAGAATTAATTGTGTCATATCACATACTTTTATAATTAGATATTTGTTTATCCTATGAGTAGTAGATTTATCTTACTAATCAAAGTTAGTTTGTCTACGATTATAATGTAACTAAAATATTATTTCTACTCTAGTATGATGTAGATTAAAGTTATTCCTTTAATCTCTGTATCACATAATTTGTAAAATCAACATGAAGGCCTAGATCCAATTGGTTATTCACATAGATCTTCCGAAAACCATCTCTCTCCAACCGCAACTCCGAATTTAGTGCTTCTCAAACCCACGCCCTCGTAGCAGCGTGTAGAATATTCTTACGTTGTTTGTTCTTATGTTTGGTGTATTATTATTTTTATGTACTTCTTATCTATTTGTATGTATTGCAACGAGTAGCAGTGAGGTCACGAGAAACTCGAAGTCCAAATTGGTGAAGTACCTAGAATCTCGAGTCTCTTCTTTACCTAATAATAATGATCTTTGTTAGTCACTGTGACATGCTTAGGTTAATTTGATGGGACCTAATAAGTTTCCCTAGTTCTGTTTACCCCACCCCTTGTAGACAAATGAACTATTGGGTAGACTTGCTATTGCTCTACCTGGTTTTGGGATTAATATTACATTTGAATTATGATCATGTTCCAATTATGTTGTTGTCTTAATTATTGTTAGTGACAAGATCATTGTGTTAATTAGAACATGGAGCTTAACTTGAGATAATCGTGCTACCACAAGGGTGGAATGGGACGCCCTTGGCTGACTAATTAGGAAAGCTAGTGGAGGACTACCTTACCCGAAAGGGCAAGGGCGGTAGAGGAGTTGTGGTATAGGGAGGTTCTCAGGTCGATCATGCTGCGATGGCTTTTCGGACGAGAGATTCCTATATTGCCCTTCTCAGAAACCGTAGCGGGTTTTTTGAAGCTAGTGGAACTTTGTAAAGGCCTCGTAGTGCTACCCTACATCGTCTCCTCATTAGAGATGAATGGGAAGTCACGACTTGTGGGTAAAGGGCGCAACCTCTGCAGAGTATAAAACTAGTATATTAGTCATGCTCACGGTCAAGAGCAACTAAGGACTCTCGCATGATTAATTTATGGAACTAAACTTAATCTGTCATATGCATTGCATCGTGGGTGTTAATAGTAATTGTGATCTCTTATTTATTTGGGTTGGTATCTAATTATACCTAGTAAATGCTAATAAAACTTTGACCAACTTTAAAAGCAATGCTTAGCTTTAACCATCTCCTTTGATAAGCCTTTACACTTCACATGAGCCCCACTGTAAGTGAGCTCATGCACATTATTCCCCACAACTTGTTGAGCGATGAACGTATGTGAGCTCACTCTTGTTGTACTCACATCCCCCCAGGTCAAGGACAGGTACTACAAGATAAGGAGCATGAAGGATGTCACGATGAGTTCATGAGAGGTCTAGGTCGTCGTCTCCCAGTCAATTATGGTTGCTAGATCGTTGTCTTCGTATGATGTAATTATTTAACTATTTTGTACATAACTCCATTATATAGTAAAGATGTGGCATTCGTTCTGTACCATGAGTCATCATATGTGTGAAACTTGATCCTAACACACATTTGATTCGCGCTCGAGTTTGCCCCTTAAATCCGGGTGTGGCAGTGTCCAAACTGTATTCTTGTTGTTTTCAATCACATTGTTGGTTGAGTAGGTGGACCTCGGTGTGAAGCACTTGTCAGGGGTCGTGAAGAGGGTTGATGACTTGGAAGATCGCGGTGTGGGGTTTTCTTCCAAAAGGAGACCATGATAGTAAGATGTGCCAACGCGAGGCAACCCTGATTTGAAGGGGCAAATTATGTAGATATTTTTCGACCATATCCAAATCCAAATCCATTTCGAAGGGGCGAAATATGTCCAGATTTGAATTTTGATATTCAATATCCTAAATGTATCAGAATACTCAAAGTTACATATGCATGATGTCGATAACCATTCCCTATCTTATCCGACACAACTTCCATATCTGTATTTGAATCTGAATTTGAGAGAAAAAACTATCTATATTATTTGTATCTATGTGTATTCGATCCGTTTACACCCTTAGGCGGAAGGGTGACCATGGCAGGACATGCTAATGCAAGGAAGCCCTAGGTTCGAAGTCATGGTGACCTAAAGGTGACCATTCCATGACCAAATGAGGACTGGTTGAAAACTGTAAAGGGTTGATCAGCGTAATATTCTACAATAATTCCCACGAATATTTAGGGAATATAGCTGTTGTGGCATATAGAGGTGTAATTATATATCAAAGGAAATTCACCCACTTATTAATAGGGAGATCCTATATATAACTGAAAAGATGGCTAATATGAGGTTTGCAATACTATTTTCGTTAACTTGGTTTATTGTTTATGAAAAGTTGAAATATAATCTCTTGGGACATCATAATCTTGGGAGTAGTACCAGAATTATTTGTGAAGATGAGGCTGAAGAGACCCGGTTATTGGTTTCTTTTGGCACGTTTGAGCTGTTGTGATGGAGTCCACCTCGGGCACATTTTCCACCAACAATTCCAATTGAGGATTTAGGGGGTGTTTGAATGTATTAGAGCTAATAATTAGTGGCTAAAATTAGTTGAAGACATCCAAACACTCTAGCTAATAGTTCAGCTATTAGCTATTTTAGTAAATTAATTAATAGTTAGCTAGCTAGATATTTGTTAGTTAGCTAATTCTACTAGTAATTTTTTAGCCAATTAAGTATTAGCTCTAGTGCATTTAAACACCCCCTTAATCTCTTGTACATGAACAAGACCAGAAGGAATCATATACTCTCCATAATCTGATAATGTTACATATGGTGAGCCAAACACTTAGAGGTATATGACAGTCATTAGATTTGAATAGAGGATGATACAAGACTGGTGACAAGGTTATCGAGAAAAAATACTGGTGATAAGCTATATATCCTTGGCAAAGAAGCTCTTTATTTCATCAGAGAAGCTATATGGGTGCTTCAAATGTTGAAGGTTGCTAATCAGTGCAACTGCCTGGACCCCCATAGTAGAACATGCTATCAAAAAAGGTGCTAACTTGGTAGCATTTCTTGTTGCTTACAGAGACATGAAGAGCCCAAGCAGGTAGTGTATATCCCTGGCCACTAGAATCAACAAATTGAACATTTTGAACACTTGCTGAGTTTTTTCCAGGCCATTGCCCATTGCCCATGGGAGGACTTGCATTTCCATTGGGACTCCTAGTATAACCACCCCATGTTATGAATCCAGCGTGATCTTGCAAGTTGGTAAATATACTTTTCTTCCAAAATCCAACGGGTTTCAGGTTATTTATGTCATATCCAAAGTGTAGCCACCAATCTCCATCATCTTTATTCTACAAAACAGTTTTAAATGGATATATATCATTATTGAGCTAGCTAGGAGATAATACATATCATTAATACCGGTACGAGACCAACAATAGCTATATATGATTCGCCACCATTGGTTATTACTATGTGCTCTAAACCTCATCCAAAGCTAACTCTAGAAAATATATGCACCCATGGGACTGAATTTATGATTGGTGAAAAATAAACTTGATCAAAATTTTCCCTATCATATGTAAGCAACAGGGTGGAGTTCGAAAAAGAATGGACCCTCTTAATTATCAACTATCATTTGTTCCTTTTAATGCAAAAATGGGTGGGCCCTAAAAATTATCTCTTAGCCCAAATGACTATCGGATCTAGACTTGGATGAGCCAGGACAGATCAAATTTTATTCGATTAAGTACGCTATAGATAATAAAGAAAATGATGCTACTCATATCTTTTTATATGGTATTTTGCCAAGTTGATTAGACAAATTTCTCTTTAAGAACATCAATTGGAAAAAGTATAATATTTTGCTCCCTACTGTGTCATATCTCATGTGTTGCCATGTCATTCTCCCTTTCCTCTTTGCCCCTCTAAAATCCTAGCTAATTTCACATTCTAATTTATGTTTTGTACATTCTCTTAAAAAGTATATTTGTTCTACAATCTTTTTTCAAAAAATAAGAGAAGTGAAAAGTAGTAAACTTTGTTGATAAAATCTTAGTTTAGCAAATGAACAAGATAGTTGTGCCCGAGCTAAGACTAAGCATCTAACAATTATTATGGGAGAAAACATATAGGTAAGGAGATGGGTCATGTAATAGTGTGGAGACTAGTTTTCACATACTATTGACATTACCTTAAATATCTTGAATGATATTTTAGATTGGCCATTTTCTGGTTCTAAAATATCACCTGGTGTGATAGGTGCATCATTCACAGGTTCAAAACCATTACAGTCCAGGTTAAAGCATCCAGTGGATTTGTATCCATCAGTCTGCAAAACAAAATGGAAAAAATGGGTATAGGAATACAGATATTTGGGGTAAAGAAGAACCAGCTTTGATTTTATACCGTCCAGTATACAAAAAATGTGTCTTGTTGTCTCCATAGCTGGATGGATCAACCTATTGAGAAAAGGGAACTTATGAACTCATTTCTAATTCTAAAATCCAATTGCATACTATATATATATATACTTACCACCCATCCGGCTTGTATATCATTTAAGTCACTCAGCTGGTCAGTCTTGCCATTTGACACCCACATTATTGCAGCAGTTACTTCTTCGCCTTTTATATATTGGTGACTATAAACATCTATAGTTGCCATGCCACCTGTATATCCACCAGCAGGGGGGCTGTCTGCTCTATATCTTGCATACTGTGACAAAATAGCATACTCTTTGTGATCATACACACTATGATACGAGAAAAACTACACACTTTGTAGTTTACACACTATTCTATTCAAGGATTAAGCTTTACTGCCATGACCTAATAATCTCACATGTTCTCAGTAGCCACAAAAAGGAGGCCACCTTTTAGCAATGTTGATTACAACTTTGACAACCATATCGTTGTTTATGTACATCCAAATTCAATGAAAATTTAAAATTGTAAATAAAAGTTATGAATTGCACATTATGGCCTGTTTGAGAGCCCAAAATTCCACATTCCACATGAATAAGTTGGGAATTTGGACTGAACTACCACCCAATCTAGTGGAAGTTGGATGCTTCAGGTTATTTTCCATCCCAAATATAGCTGAAATAGATTTTGCATGATCACCATTTCTAATGATTATATATTAATGTACATGGACTGATTCAAAACAATTTGGAAACACAAAAGTTCCAAAAACTACACAAAATACTATTTCAACTTCTGAACCAATGCTATGGAACTACAAACTAAAAGTAACATATAATTTGAACCTCTTCTCCATTAACATTGTAAAGTAACTAGAAATCATTATATATGGAACATAAGACTTAAAAATACGCAAAAAGTAGCCATGATATGTAGTGCATAACAAATTCAATCCATAAAAAATCCATGTAGTGCTGATACTAACATAGTAATAGTGTAATACTAATAAAATGGAACTCACATTTTGTACAAGGTTTGATTTAGTTGATGCCTCAATTCTTATTGGATCAGCATTGGTGAATGAAGAGCTCATATTCCGGGATAAAACTCTCATACTTGGATGACTATGATGGATTGATATTGTAGTTTCAAGATTTGCAAGAACAACAAATATCAATAGCACAAGGCACACATCGTGTGGCATTTTGTAAGGATGGCTATATTTCTCTAGTCAAGTGAAAATAAGCACCATTAGAAAAACAAGGACAAAGCAACTATATATAGCACAATATACTCTAAGCTTAATAATTGCAAGAGATATGCTTAGCTGGAATATAATGGTTTATTATAGTTTTCTATATATGGAGATATTCGCTCGCTAAAACAATAATCATGAGGGACGTGCTTAGTTGGTATATATCAATATTTGCATCAATCAGCAACAATACAAGGATAAAAGTAACTACATATATAGCACAAACTATGATTAGCTTAATAATTCTAAGAGATTTGCTTAGTTGGAATGGTATATTGCATATTTCTGTACATGAAGAGATATGCTAGCTAAAATAATAATTGTAAGAGATATGCTTAGTTGGGAGGTATTATATTAGTATCAGCAAGAAGATAAATAGAATAGTGTGTCGCCTCATCTAGGTGGTAGTTGCGCACAATCTTTGACTATCTCCAGCAAATCCCATATCTCATTCCCTATTCCATCCTCTATTTTAAACTCCACTCTGCAAACAGTGTAGTCATCTACAACTCTGTGTCTCCTATTTTACCCTACCTACTGGAGACAGTCTTATCACCGGTGGCTGCCATGTTTTACTAGTGTTGAGTAGTTGAAATAGTTTATTGCATCTTTCTATATAGAAATAGTATGCTTCGCTGGACAGTAGGAGATGTGCTAGCTTAAATGATAATCGTAAGTGGTATGCTTAGTTGGGATATATTACTATTATTATCAGCAAGATTGCAAACTATATATAGCACAATATATGCTTACCTTAATAACTACAAGAGATATGCTTAGTTGGAATGGAATGATTTACATCTTTCTATACATGGAAAAAATGCTAGCTAAAATAATAATTGCAAAAGATGTGCTTAATTGGGTTATATTAGTATTAGAACCAGCAAAAAATAATAATTGCCAGCACGGGGAGGGTCCCCCAAACCCCATCTTCCATTCTCCATGTCCTACCATTGCCACAGCCTATCTAACCGAATTGTGGACACTAAAAAAACATTTTGCATTTTTAGAGACTTGGACAATGTCAAGAGTGACCCGTGTGATCATGTCCCATCCTTCTTTATCTATTTAATTATACCCACAACCCCCCCCCCCCCCGAAACACTTGGAGGTTGCTAGTGGTGATCACAATGCAGTCGGTTCTTGAGAACTGATCCTTTGCTTGTAGAACAATAGCCTCCCTTCACTCTCCTCCACTTAGCTAAGCTTGCTCGGTCAGTCGCTATTTATTTATTTATTCATCACCATTTTCATATATAGAGCCATAGTGAGAGGAGGGCCAATTTTTTTCTTGGCATATATGGTAAAAATAAGTATGTCTACAATATATAAGGGTTGTCTCCCTCTACCCCCTCTTTGGCCTTGCCCTTGACTTGTATGTTAGTATATTAAAAGAAATCAGATTGTTTCATCTTATACATAGTGTATCCTAATGTTTCTCATGGAGCCTTGCTGAACTATCGTTTTACCCATTGTTCTTGGCATCTCTATCGTAAGAAAAAATGCAACCACACTTTTTTCCATCGTACTTTTTTCCCTGAGTGGTTTGCGTGGTATGTTGGTCACTTGTTTTTTATTACTGAATCATAAAACAAGGCAACACAATTGTTAAACGTTAAGGACCTTCATCCTTCGAAGCATTATCTCCTTTTAGGCATAATGGATCTTGGACGAAGGTCATGAAGAACAAGTCTTCATCATTTATAAATATAAAAATGTAGTCACAGATGTAACATTATGCTGGTGTTGGGGACTTGTTCTCAAATGCTAAGAGTTAAGAACAAGGCAACATAAAAAGTGTTAAATGTTAAAGCCCTTCGTCCTTCGAAGCATTATCTCCCTTCGGATATAATGAATCCCGGACGAAGGTTACAAAAGACAAGCCTTCATAAGCACAATAAATGATGGAGAAGGATTCATACACAAAATATGAAAAATAATATAAACACTTTAAACATTGTTATTAACTTATTTTATTCACGTTACTATATTAACAATAACAAATTATAAATGTACCTTCGGCTCGAAGGAAAGTAAGGGCATAAGCATGACGCAAAAAGCGAATGCCAAGTCAGCGTGACATCTATTTATAGGCACGGATAGCAGCCCATGCAAAATTACATTCAGGCCCTTTACATTTGATAATAACTCTATAGTAATTTATCAGGGTCTAGATAGCCTTTTCCTCTTTAAGTCGGTTCTTTTTTCCTGTCATCATGCCGAAGCTACTTTGTGCACAGCTTCGGCTCTGCGCCACCATTCATACTCTTCACGCTGTGGTTTTGATTTATGTTCGAATGTACCTGTTTACACATTATACTCCAGAAACATAGTTAAATCGTGTTTTTGAGGACCTTCGGAAGCCGAAGGCCCCCAACAGTAGCCCCTCACAATATTAATTTGCTGAAATAACAAATTCAAATTGCGATATGGACGAAGGCCTTAAGCCGAAGGTCCGAAAAAACACCTTCCCTTTGCTAGAATAGCAACAGTGAATGACAAGCGGGGCCCTGCCACTTGCGATGTACTGGGCGTATAAATAAGAAGGCATCGCCAGCTCATTTGGCACGCTCTTTTGCCGTCGGCTCCTGTCTTCCTAATTTTTAGCTCTTTGCCCACCACCGCTTGCCTGGCTTTCTACATTTTTAAGCTTCGTCTTTGAGAGTACCTTCCTCGCGTTTTTGAAGATGTCTGAAGACAAGAAAACTATCGCTGAGTCGAAGCTAAGCCTTTCTAAAGAGATGAATCTCGGCTTCCTTGAATCAATAGCAAAGACAAATACAGAGAAGATTACTAGGGAGATTTTAGAGGGTTTATCTGAAGACACTGGTGATAGCGACAGCTACGATGTGGAAAGTGGCGGTGAAGATTCCAAAGATCGACCTTGGCGACCAAGCCATGCAGTTTTTGGAAAATCAAGCATCAAACAAAGTCATCTTGTCAATATGAGGGGCAGATATTTTCGGGATTTGACTATTGTAAGGGCTGACGAAGGGGAGAAAACTTGTCCGACTCCTGAGGAAAATGAAGTCGTGATATTCTGAAGCTTCTTTAAGGCTGGACTTCGGTTTCCTTTGAGCAGCTTCGTGGTAGAAGTTTTGAAGATATTTGAAATCTACCTTCATCAAATTACTCCTGAAGCAATCATAAGGATGGGAATCTTCGTATGGGTCGCGAAGAGCCAAGGTTTGGAACCAAATGCAAAAAGTTTCTGCAATATGCATGAGTTATTGTATGAGACGAAACCATGGGGTAAGGAACAATATCACAACAATTTTGGCTGTTATAGCTTCGGTGCCCGTTCTGGGTCAAGCTGTCCCATGCCAACTTTTCGGAAAAGATGGCCTGGGGACTGGATGAAGGAATGGTTCTACGTGAAAACGACTTGAAAACACGAGAAGACATTAAAGGTATCATTATGCGCCCTATCTGGCAACGCTTCGGCCTTCAGAAACCGAAGGTAGAAATTGACGAAGCAGCTGAAGAATGCCGGAGAGCCTTCAGAGTAGTTTGCTCTTTCATTGGGACAAGGGACTTGATCCAGGAACACATTGCCTTCAGAGTATGGCCACTTACAGATAACTGGGAAATGCCGAAAGAAACCGTTGATGAACCTAACGAAGGTGGACTGGTTAGGTTAAAATTCACCTTCAAGTACGGAGATAAGTTCGTCGAGCCAGACGACGACTGGCTGAAAAGTATTGAGGCTGTAAGCAATGAGCTGCTTGGTCCATACTCGAAGTCAGAAGATACTGCACTATCCGCAGCCTTCGGAGGCCGAAAGAAGAAAAGGCTCAACCGAGTATTTGATGCCATTGGGTTTGTGTATCCTGATTACCATTACCCAACACGGGGTCAAAAAAGGAAATACACGGCGTCTACAAAGGAAGCCGCCTCAGCTGTTCTCAGTGAGCCAGCGCTGAAGAGGAAAAAGATAGAAGTTCTTACACACCATCCACGCTATATTGAACCGGCCACAGTGCCCGAGTTTGTCGATGAATCTTCTTCGACCCCCGAAACCAAAGATGCGACTCCCTCGAAGAATGTTGAAGAGTCGATCACGATGCCGGAGACAAAGAAAGCAGAAGAACCGACGGCTGAAAAAACAAGGACATCTGAGATTCTAAGTCCTTCAGCAAAAGTTGAAGTACCAAAAAGCCAAAAGGGGCCAGCATTGACCCCAAAAGAAAAAGAATGGTTAATGTACTGGATGTACTAGAGGCAATAAAGTCTTCAAGCACTACTCCGAAGAAAATTGCCAAAACTCCCGAAATACACATCAAAGCCCTTGAGGTCGAAACTTCAAAGCACCAAGCTGAAACTGAAGCAGGGCCTTTAGAGCCCGACAAGGTAAAATTCTTGGAAACCAAAGAGATGGAAACAGCAGAACAACTCTTTGTTGAAGGAAGTGGCATCACCGCCCCCGAAGTCTCTTCTGAAACTTCCGACTATATTTTACGACATGCTTCGGGAAAAGAATTGACTGATAAAGAAAAGCAGGAGGCTCAGTTCTATGCCCAAAGACTGAAGTACCCCAAGGGGGTGTTGATATTCAATGGCAGTGGAGAAGAAGACTTCTTGTATTGTCTCCCTGACAGCAAGGAAATTTCAGTCTGTCGGGAGATGAGCAGAAGCTTCGGATTCCCAACACTAGAAGACGGGCTTTCAGTGTTGTCAAAGAACGAGCTGGCTAACAGCTTAGCGTACAATAGTTTAAAGGTGAAAAAATGAAATCTCTGAATAATTTCTTGAAACCAAAGTTTTTCATTTGCTTAAACTTATTTACAAACACATTTTTTTTCAGGGTCTTATACTTAGCAATGCCCTCAGGGCACAAAAAGACGTTGAAGACGAAGGGTATACCATAGCCTTGAGCAACCTTCGTTCCGAAGTAATTGAGCTAAGGAACGAAGGTCTCGAAAAAGATAAAATATTGCACTCGTTATTAAATAAAATAAAAGAAGACGAAGCTGCTTTCAAAACTCAGGCCGAAGCTCAGAAACGCGAAATTGAAGATCTTCGGAAACAACTAGTCAGAGTTAAAGAAGAGTGCACACTTGAAGAAACAAAACGAGAAATTAGTGAACAATGGGCCAATCATTTAGAAGGAACGTTGAAGAGCTTCGTGCATCCAGGAAAAAGTGTTATGAAAAATCTATAGAATGTGTTAAGAAAATAAGAACCAGCTTCGCCAGCGTCGGCGCATTATCAAGTGAAGAGAACTTTATAAGGGGTGACCCCGAAGGCCCAATTGGATGGATCAGCCATGAAGCTAAAGCTTTTGAAGAAGTTTTGAGTAGCCGTGGAGACATATGTGCCTTTACAGGTGCCAGAGGGATTGCCACTATTTTGGAGAAGAAAGGATGTGATCATGTAAAATTCTTGGCACAATCCGAAGCCGCCTTATCTCCTGAAGATATAAAAGACCCTTCGGGCGAAGCGAGCCTGGTTGGTGGGAAATTTTTCACCGACATCTGGGACAATGGTGGCCGGGAAATGGCCCAAGAAATTATACGAAAGAGCGAGAAAGGTATTCATGATGCTAGAAAAGTAGCAGAGACCGCTGAAAAGAGTGCAGATGCCGAAGTACAAATAGGTACTGACTAGCAGTTTTTGGGTCTACTGTAATTTTTTATTTCGAACTTGTTTACGCTTTGTAACACAGCCGTACTTTCTCGCCCCTCAGAGCCTGCCAGGCCATCAGTGGACCCCCACGTGAAAGGGGACGACAAAATTAGAAAAATGGCTGAAGCTATCATGGATAAAGTTGTTGATCAACTACTGAACGAAGCTGCAGAAATTGTTCTAAGGGAAGACTAGATGTTGTAAGAACATTTGGAATGTAATTGTAATAATTTGTAACTTTGAATGTAATATATAAGCTATTTATGGTTCCATTCTTTATGATGCATGAAACTATACATACCGTTTTTTGAGCCTTCGGCGAAAAAACACCTTCCCTTCTTTTCATGCTTCGTAAAGAATATCTGTATTTTCATAAAAATGTCCAATCTTCGTAAAATCAATATCCGATAAATCTTTTCATTTTGGAGCTTTGATGAGGGTATTCTTCTTCAAAATTTACTTTTTTGTGCCTTGGCACTATTTCTTCGAAACAATCTCCAACTATCAATATCGATCCCCTTCTTGCGCTATTGATGCGATATGATGTATGATGTTATGCTATGCAAAATGATGTAATGATGTGATGTTATGCAAAAATAATCTTCGCTTTTTTACTTCAGCGGAATCAGCGTTTATTTTTCGCTGTAAGCCTCCCTTAGGAGCTTCTTCGCCTTTTACTTTCAGCGGTATCAGCGTTTATTTTTCGCTGTAAGCCTCCCTTAGGAGCTTCTTCGCCTTTTACTTTCAGCGGTATCAGCGTTTATTTTTCGCTGTAGGCTCTGCATTCCCTTCGGAACGACTTTTGAGCAGAAAACTTACACTGCGCTCCCTTAGGAATGACTTTTTGTTATTTCGGAAATTCCCCTTGTAATCATAAATCTTATACTTCGGCACTCTGCTGCAGTGTGGAGAAGGTATACTTTTATTGTGGCAAAAAACGAAACTATTACAAGAGGTTTTGAAAAACGGCAAAAACACTTAAGCTTTCAATAATTGTTCCTTATTAAAAAAGAAAATGATACTGAATGTAAAAACTGCTGTCGAAGTAGGATATTTGTCAGTAAATATGCTTCGATTCTGGCACAGTACTATTGACTGTGCGAGCTTCGGACTCTTCTCTGAAGTCCCGTTGGAGGTGGGGATGTTGACTCCCTTCTGGCTGCTGGCCTTGTTGCATTGGCGGTGGAGGGGGAAGCTGTTGCCAGGATGCCTGAGATTGGCTTGCCGAAGCGACATAAGCTGCAGGGTGGTTGCCTACATACTCTAGAATGTATGGCGAATGGTACGAAGCAGTGTGCATGACTTGCTTCGGCTGGCTCTGTTGGGCCGCAACTTCTGCTATCTCCTTTTGTTTCTGGATGGTAACATGGCACATCCTGGTGGTATGGCCCTTGTCCTCACCACAGAATAGGCAATAAATCTTCCTAGGCTGATCCCCAAATCTCCCTCCGAAGCCCCTGGCGCCTCTACCCCTTGGAGCTAGAGGTCGAGGATAGCTCTGCTGCTGCCCCAAAGCCTGAGAGGAATATTGCGGCCTCTGATGCTGACCTCCCTTGTCATCATTCTGAGTGGAATGAATCGATCTGACATGTCTGGGATGAAATCTCCCTCCGAAGCCCCTAGCTATTTCGGAGAACCTGTATGCTTCCTCCCTTCTCTGTCGGAAGTCATTGTCAGCGCGGATGTATTCATCCATCTTCTGAAGCAATTTCTCCAGAGTCTGAGGGGGTTTTTTGGCAAAGTATTGGGCTGAAGGTCCCGGCCGAAGCCCCTTAATCATGGCCTCAATGATAATTTCATTGGGCACTGTTGGCGCTTGTGCCCTCAGGCGTAAGAATCTTCGGACATATGCCTGAAGATACTCTTCGTGATCCTGGGTGCACTAGAATAAAGCTTGAGCGGTAACCGGCTTCGTTTGGAACCCTTGGAAGCTGGTGATTAGCATATCCTTCAGCTTCTGCCATGATGTGATTGTTCCTGGCCGAAGGGAGGAGTACCAGGTTTGTGCAACATTCCTGACAGCCATGATGAAAGACTTTGCCATGACTGCAGTGTTGCCACCATAGGAAGATATCGTTGCTTCATAGCTCATCAGAAACTGCTTCGGATCTGAATGGCCGTCGTACATGGGGAGCTGAGGTGGCTTATAGGACGGAGGCCAAGGCGTAGCCTGCAGTTCTACTGATAGGGGAGAAGCATCATCAAAGGCAAAATTTCCATGATGAAAATTCTCATACCAGTCATCTTCGTTGAAGAAGCCCTCTTGATGAAGCTCTCTATACTGAGGCCTTCGGTTCTGCTCATCTTGAGTAAGATGGCGAACTTCTTCAGAGGCTTCGTCTATCTGCCTTTGCAGATCAGCCAGCCTAGCCATCTTTTCCTTCTTCCTTTGCACTTGCTGATGGAGCAGCTCCATATTTCTGATCTCTTGGTCCAAGTCGTCCTGCTGAGGCGTTGGACTGATGGCCTTCCTTTTTTGGCTTCGGGCCTCCCGAAGAGAGAGGGTGTCCTGGTTGGGGTCCAGCGGCTGCAGAGCGGCAGCCCCTGTTGCTGAAGCTTTCTTTGGCGGCATGACGAAGGTCTATGCTTGCCGAAGATGTTTGAAACTCAAAAAGTGGAAGTGAGTTCACCGGAGGTGGGCGCCAATGTTGGGGACTTGTTCTCAAATGCTAAGAGTTAAGAACAAGGTAACATAAAAAGTGTTAGATGTTAAAGCCCTTCGTCCTTCGAAGCATTATCTCCCTTCGGATATAATGAATCCCGGACGAAGGTTATAAAAGACAAGCCTTCATAAGCACAATAAATGATGGAGAAGGATTCATACACAAAATATGAAAAATAATATAAACATTTTAAACATTATTATTAACTTATTTTATTCGCGTTACTATATTAACAATAACAAATTATAAATGTACCTTCGGCTCGAAGGAAAGTAAGGGCACAAGCGTGACGCAAAAAGCGAATGCCAAGTCATCGTGAACAGTACGGTTCATCTATTTATAGGCACGGATCGCAGCCCATGCAAAATTACATTCAGGCCCTTTACATTTGATAATAACTCTATAGTAATTTATTAGGGTCTAGATAGCCTTTTCCTCTTTAAGTCGGTTCTTTTTTCCTGTCATCATGCCGAAGCTCCTTTGTGCACAGCTTCGGCTCTGCGCCACCATTCATACTCTTCACGCTGTGGTTTTGATTTATGTCCGAATGTACCTGTTTACACATTATACTCCAGAAACATAGTTAAATTATGTTTTTGAGGACCTTCGGAAGCCGAAGGTCCCCAACAGTTGGTTATTCATTTTATATCAAACATTAAACAACATCAAGATCCATATCATATATTGACAAAGTGATACATAATGTATACTACATTTGTACCTTTGGCTTGCTCGAAGGAGAAAGTGCGAATGCAATTCCAATCCAGCGTGAACAATACGGGGGTACTGTTCATCTATTTATAGGCATCGGACGCAGCCCAAGCAAAAGTACATTTATGACCCTAACATATACACATAATCCTAATCAAACATTAGGGATTAACAAGTCTTTTTCTCTTTGGCTTAACATCGCGTTTGACCTTCGTAATCACCTTGAGCCGAAGCTACAATCCTTCGGCGCTTTGTGCATTCTTGTTACAGCTTCGGCACTCAGTCTCGCTGGTTATAGGCAATTTCTCCATCCTGAGGACCTTCACCAGAGAAGAAGACCCCCAATAGTAACCCCTTCGCGGTGCTAGGTTGTTTTTTAAATAACAAGCTTGATCCACGAAACACACGAAGGCTTCTGAATGCCGAAGGTCCAAAAAACACCTTCCCTAAGCTTGTTATTAAAAAACGAATAAAAAGTTACCCTGTGTCGGTCCACCGATCAGTCAGTATGAGCAATACGACAATTCGCCTTCTTTACATGCAGGGCTATATAAAGAGATGAGTTGCTGAGAAGTTACCATAGCATTCATTGCTATTGCATCGTTGTGCTATTGAAAATTTTTACTAAAGCCGAAGCTTTCTAACGTCTGTGCACTTGCTGTCTAGCCTTCGAACAATCATCAAGTTAGTTGAAATTTAGCTTCATTTTAAGAACTGAAATGGCTAGGATCAGGACTACTGCTAAGTGTAACACTCAAAGTTGTATAAAAGAGTATATAGTGATTCCCTTATTTGATGTGTCTCATTTGCATATTAAAAAGAACATACACAAAATTTAGAGATCAATTCAAACAGATGATAAAAATTGCATCATGCTGGAGTTATATGTTTGTGCATTAAATGAAAAAAATAATGTCAATGATAATAAGATAATAATTACTAGAAAGCTTAAATCCTAAATTGAAAATTAGGGTTTGAATTAAGAGAAGGGAAGAACTAAGAAAAATACTACATAAAATAAAATAAAAATCAGAATAAACATCCTTCACACTTATATTATTAAATTATACAATTCAAACTGAGGACAAGTTATTCACAAAGTTTGAATTTAAACATGAACTCAAATTGGATTTGAAAATGGAGAAAAAAAATGGAAAAGAAAAGAATAAAGAAAACCTAGCCTAACTGGGCCCTGAACTCGAATTCGGCCCACCAAGGGAAATATCCCGCGCGGCCAGTGCCCGTGTGCGCGTCGACAGGCCGGGCCCGCGGGCAGCCACTCCAGTCGCTGATGTGCGGGGTCCGTTTGACAGCTGAAACCCGCATCCGCACCGTTACACTGCCATCTCGGACCTACCTGGCAGCCGCACGGTCTAATGGTTGAGCACGCGCGCGAACCTGGCGGGTGGGACCGGAACCACTGTTCCTCTTCTCCCCATCTCTCGCGGCGTTAGCTCACCGCACCTCCCTGGAGGGCGCAACGACCTCCCTATCGGACCGGCGCTATGGGCGGACGGGAGGAGACTCGGACCACGCATATAAAACCCCTCTCGGCCTCTGTTGAGCATACCTAGGGTGCCACCACCAGGATCCACTTCGAGCCGTGAGACCCGCCGTAGTCGTTCGTCACCATCGTCGTCTCTCAACGCCCGTGAAGCGATCCTTGGGGTCCTAAAGCAAGTGTTGATAGTGCGCAAGGGCCTAATCGGGCGTGAGAAGCTGCGGAACGGCGGAGATTTTTCACCGTTGTTATCACCGTCGCCGTGGACCGCACCATCGCCGTGGACTGCACGCCTACGCGCACGATTCTCGGTATGGACCCGTTGCCCTTGTTCGCCTTCGTTTCCGCAACGAGTAGAACTGCTTGATTCGGGGATTGGTGCACCTTTGTTGAGGATTTGCGTCGCCGGCAATGGCGTCGCCGCAACCTTGCGCGGGCGGGGTTCTGTGTTTGGAATCCGGGGAAGGTAGAGCCGCCATCGGGTTCGTGGTCGATAGGGCTATGCGTAGTGCCGTAGGAGCGCGGGATTGGTGCTCTGGGTGCGAGCTTGGCCGGATTCCGGTGGTGAACCACCGTGGTTCCGGGCGGCGCCGCCGTCGCCCGTAGGGTGATTGGGGGAAACCGCGTGGGCCGTTGATCTTCTGCCGGACGGCTAGGATTAGTCCCCGCTTACCCTCTCACGTTGAGTTGTTTTGGTCCGTCCATCGGGATCGGACGGGTGGAAACGAATCTGGAGTAATAAAATCCTACCCTCGTTTTCACATCCAACGGTTCCCTGTGAATACCGCTTCCCGACCGCGCGGATCAAATCCTCACCGTCCGCGTGTGATCGGACGGTCCAAACTGTAACACCCCAGGTGTTACCATGGCTAGAGCCCACCTTGCTATCAAAGGGTATGAGCCCCTGTGGAAGAACTTAATGAATAGGAGCATAAGGGCCTTGGAAAGCTAGAGGTTAACCAAGGATTTTGAGTGACCAAAAGCATCACTCTGATCCTTGCACACTTACTACCTTGGATGAGAGGGGAGAAGAACCCTAGACCTCTCTTAGACCCTATCTCCCAAAACCCTAGATAAGAGGGGAAAAGAGAGTGAGCAAGTGTGCAAAACATGAGTAGCATTCACCCAAACCTTAAGTAACCTTGTAACCAGCAATTAGGGGGGGGGGGAAATATTGCAAAAAGGCCCCTGGTAAAACCCCAAATCAAATCACTAAGTGGAGAGAGAGCTAGAGCTCTCTATTCCTCTCTAAGTCCATATTTAACCCTAGTTTAAGGATCAGCCGTGTTCACCTTGAGGATGGCATCGAATCCACTTGTGATCTATACCAAAAATGTGGCATACTACCTAGGGCACCCACTGGAAAAAGTTGAGCCCGAGACTCGGACGTTTGACATGCCATGGCATGGCTTTTGTCGCGAAGTGCCCAGTGTGACACACCTGTTTTGGCATCCAAAGATCTCCCTCCCTAGGCCATATCTGCCCCGACTTCTCACAGTTGAGTGACAGCCCTAGGTGCCAGGAAGAGGTTTGCGCCGAACCTTTGCAAAGATTCGCACGTTTGCGACCTCTGTCGACGTTTGAACACTGGAAGAAACAAACCGCCACGTGTTCGACGCGTTCTGCCGCGCCAGAGCATGCCCGCGCGCGCACCCCGCGCCGCGCCCGAGCCAAGCCGGCGCCCCGGCCGCGTCCGCGCCTATAAAACCCACCCCAGTGCTCGGTTGCCTTCCCCATTGCCTCCTCCGTACCTCGCCGGACTCGCCCGAGCCAGCCTTTGCCTCCGGCGACCTCCCCGCGACCCGCCAGTGCCGCCCGAAAGCCACCGCCGTGGCCAACCCCTCTCCCGTCCTCCTCCGTTCGATCCAAGCCCCCAGATAGCTTCCTGGTGAAGCCGTGAGCCTTGCTCAAGCTTAACCCGAGGGTTCGCGTCACCGGAGTAGCCGAATCACGCTCACCGGAGTTCAAGAACTCGTCGGCGCACGTGGACCGGGTAAACCCCTTCACCATTTTCCGATTCGGTGCACGCATGGCCTCTGTGTCACCCCGTGAAGCTCCTCGTGCCCATTAATTGAACTCTACCGCCGTGGTTTGGCCGGAGCAGGCGTCGCCGACGATCCCCGCCGCCTGTGCTCGTGGCTAGGGGAGCTCCGACCACCTCCGACGACGACCCGCACATCGACGTGACCGTCGCGACCTCCCGAACGTCACTAACCACCTCGCCGAGCCTCCCTCGCCGCCGGTAAGCCGCGCCGTCCTTTCTTTCCTGCGGCTACTGTTTTGATTGGGGGAGGGACTGCGGGTGAGAGGGAGAGAAACCCAGGGGGTTAAGTGAAAAGTCAGAGACTCAAGTGAATAGTGGCGTAAGGGCAGATCTGTGAGGTTGGATTCGGTTTAAACCTAGGGGCCTCGGCGCAAACTGTTTTTTTCAGAAAAACTTTGATAAACCTGATTTAAATTCAAACAGAAACTTAAAAACCCATAACTTCTGTTTGATTTATCCAAATTTGGTCAAACCAATTTTGCCAGACTCTAAATAATGTAACATGTCTAAGAAAAATATAAAACCCCATATGTACTAAAGAAAAATATAAGGTTCTGATTTAATTTTAGTTTTGACCAAAAGCTTAATAATAGTAAGAAAAATGGTTGCACTATTTAACTAGAGTTGGAAAAATTTGGAGAAGTTTACATCTATCTACTGACCTAGTTAAAAATGTTAAACCCCTCTGTTCACTACATTAAGTCAGTTTTAACCCCTTATTCCATAATATGCTTAAAGTTAAGAAAAATAGAAAAAGTGACATAAATAATGAACCAGAGGGCACTCTTATTTTTGTTGAGATACTTAGTCGATGTAGTTCACTGGAAAAATGTATCATACCCAGTTGTAGTGTAAGATAAGAAAGATACCTTTTAAATGAAGAAAATAAGGATAACTTAGAAAAACCCTACAAAAATAACCATAAGGAGAAACCTCCCCAAACCTTAGGATAACTAATGTGTTGATAATAAGAACTTAAGAAAAATCTGAAATCTGTTGTTTGATATTTTTCAAATAACAAGTTAGTTCTAATCACCCTTTTTGCACCAAAGTTTAAAAATCCACCATTAATTAACCATCATGTGGCTCTCTGTCATTTTTGGTACAAGAGCTTGCTATCACTATTAGAGGCCAACAAAAATAACCCTTAGGTCAGGACCCACTTTAATAAAAGACTTGTAGTGCAAAGTGGCCCATTTTGCCTAACTATTGTTATTTTTGTTTAAAACCTAGCTTTTGTACCTTAAGCCTCAAATTCTTAAAACAAGCTAGAATAGCCAATGAAAACCCACTGTATTTTTTACAGAATTTTTGGAAATTTTTAAATACTGTCATAGTTCAAACCTGTACTAGAAACCCTGGATGGAAATTAAAGAAAAGAAAATGGGTGTTGTAAATTGATATCCTCCTAAGATTCTTTATAAATTGTCCACTAAAGTCTATAAAGGCAATGCAAATCCAATATGTTATCCTAAAGGAAAACCCAAACCTAAAAGGTAATAAGTCTCTATATACCACTAGGAGACCCACATAGCCAGTGAACCCTAAGTTAATTCTTGACCTAATTTCTGTAGCTTAATGTTCTTAAATCTTGCATAATCATGACATACATTTTCATTGCATTCGATAGACTGTAATCTTGCTGACGGAGAGTACATCCTCGTGCCGGAGCAAGGAGCTGCCCAGGAGGTTGCCCCAGACCCAGCACCAGAGCCTGCACCAGAGGACCTGCCTGCCACTGCTTTGGAAGGCAAGCCCCGGTTTTATGCATAACCTGTTATTTATGCTATTTTACTACACTTAATGATTGTAGGATTGTTTGTGCACTTAAGTGTAGGAGTTGTTTGGAACCCTAGTTGCATGATCTCAGGAACCCCATTGAGATGAATACTAGTATGCTAAGACGAGTAGCTGCTTTATTAAGTAGGATCTCGGTAGAAGTCGAGTGATTTTTCTAGCACTCGCGCGAGGTCAGGATTTGGTTGTATCCACTTTGATAACAGAATGATGATGGTCTGTGGACACGGTCCATGGGGACGCGTGGTCTACGAGATGAAAAATTGGAATAAGGATTAACGTGCGGATACCTGTGTCAAGCGTTTGAACGTACTAAACACATACCGAGAAATATGGTAAATCGGTAAGCCTAGTACCTGAGTGAACCTGGCAGTGGACATACCCCCTCATGCGACCTGAGACGTAGTCTCCCATTCCGGTTATGGTGGGTACAAGTGCGGTCACTGCACGACGGCCAGTCGGGGTCAGTGAGGCATTGTACGCCAAGGCGGTGAGCCCTGATCTGCTGACGGGGAATCGACGGGGACGGTTGGTGTGTGTGGGGGACGGAGTGCCCCGGCATGTCGTGTGTTTAGGTTTACCTTGCAAGGATAAAAACTCGATTCGAATCGTCTGCTTCTCGCAGCTAATGAGACTGCTTGATCCATTGTACTGCATTGAGTAACAAGTGGAACTGTGATGAGATGATCCAACATGTTGAATGCTAAAACTGCTTGTTACTATGTATGAGTAGATAGTTCACTTTTAGCCTTAAGAGAGTCACACTTAATTTTGACAAAGATAAAATCTTGATTTAGAAACTCAGCTAGTGCTTTTGGCAACCAAGCCCCACAGCCAAACAGCTGCATGTCTAGAGGTAGAGGAGTATAGACTCCTCACACCGGGTAAGTCTAGCTGAGTATTAGTATACTCAGCCTTGCTTGTGGCATAATTTTACAGGTTCTCTGGAGGACATGGTTGCTGGAGTGACTTGGCCGTCCACCTTACCACCGGGTTGGACTGTCGAGTGGGACCCCGCCTCGGCTGAGGAGGAGCATGAGGAGTGATGGGACAGGCTTCCCCATCTCTCCGTTTAATTATCGTTAGTTTTATTCCGCTGCACTTCGAACAATGATGACTACTTTTGGCAAAACTCCGATGATGATGATGATGATGTAATAATAATTAACACTCTTCCATGTATGGTTTTATGCTTTATTGTATTTGCTCTGTGACTCACCATCGAGTGAGATTGTGGTACTTGATCCTGTCAGTGGCCGTGTCGGACTAGATCCGAGGGATTGACGGGTTATTCCCATTTAAGTGTGGTCTAGCCTCTAAGGCAGGGCTTAGGCACTTAAGTTGGAATAATTCGGGCAGTTCCGCCATAGCTGGTATCGGAGCTTGTACCACCACAGAGGAATCAATGAAACATGAATACCATCCCTTTTCTAAAGTAAAACTTGATAGCAACAATGTTGGATAGATAGTAGGGCGAGCAGGATAGACCTAGGACGTGAAGCCTTAGGATGGTAGAAGGGTAACTAGGTGGCTAATTAATTAGGCCCTATAGGCCACTTTTTGCAGGATGGGAGTTCTTCCCTATTCCTTTATCTTCTTGTGAGGTCGTTCAGGACGAGCATGCATGCATTCTTAATTAAGCAAATGGATAACTAAGTAAAAGGACTTAAAAATGAGATAGCAGCCAACTAGGTCCCCAATGCCTTTTTCTTTTAGCTAGAGGCAGGCTGAGTTTTATTTTCCTTGTTCTTTTTGTAATTCTTTTTCTTTACTTACGCTTAACCGTGCACAGATGACTTCCCACGGATCCTCCGAGGACGGAAATGCACTGACCCACACTGACGGACTTGCACGAGAGGGTTTTCCCCGCATCTTGTGGGAGGTACTTCAGGGGGCAGGATACTTGACACCCCCTCAGTACGCGGTGCAGCAGTTCGAGAAGCACCGGGTGCCTCGCTGTAGGGTGAGGATGACTTTGGAGCCTCATCCCCTGCAGCCAGGCTGGCGCTCCTTGGACTCCGAGTCTTTCGGGTACCGAGCGGAGGACACCATCGAGGCAATCGCTCTGCATGGACTGACTACCTTCTGCGGATTCCATCCCTTGGAGCTGGCTACCCACCCCATTGGGTTGTTCCCCGCGGAAAAGGAGGACGACCCGATGTGGAAGGATCGGGTGGAGCATGCCAAGGACATCTGGGCTCTCTACCCAGGCCACACCGCTCACTTGTCGGTACGATGCATGAACGCTCTGTACCGTCTGCAAGTGATGCGTGGGGAGGCCATGTCTCAGTTGATGGCACTACTGGAGGCTACCAAGATCACCCTGGACAACAGGGAGGAGCTCGTGGTGGACTTATCCCAGGAGCTGGTGGAGAGAGATTTGCAAGTGGAGCAGCTGACTGATGAGATTCTTGAGTTGGAGGAGCTAGTGGGCACCAGGGAGAATACCATCGAGGTTCTCGAGGATCAGCTCCTCAACACCCAGCAGCAGCTAGCGGAGGCTAATGCGCACCTGGACATGCATCACCAAGAGATCCATGATGAGGAGGCTGACGAGGACGTGGACATCGAGGGAGGAGATGAGCCTGCCTCCAGTGTAGACACCGCTGGCTCAAGGAGACCACCTTCCCCCGAGTCCAGCGTTGCCTCGTTCGCTCACTAGATGCCAGACTAATACTAGAAGTTGATGATAGTGGGACTCCTCGCCGCTAGCTTAGCTTTTGCACCTTAGGGTACTAGGCTAGGAAGAGTTGAGTCTTTTGGATCATTGATGTAACCAGTGTTAAAACTCTTTTGGAGGTTCAGGGATGATTAATGGCAGTTTAAATTTGGAGGGAAGGTTTATGTTTCCGTTTTGTTTTATTTGGAATCTATCAAATTGCTTTAACTCCCCTACCATGTTTGAACCTTAAGCTTGGAGATGTGTTATTGAGCAACCATGTGATTTTTCAGATGGCTGGGAGAGCGCGCCGCGGTCAGAATGAGCACGTTCCTCCACCGCCACCGCCTCCCACTCTGCAGGAGCTCATGGCCCAGCAGAATGAGATTCTGAGACAGCTAGCTCAGCGTCAGCCACCACCTCAGCATTATGGTGGAGACCATCAGCGTCACCCTGTCGCTGCTACCTACCAGGAGTTCCTTAGTACTCAGCCACCACTGTTTACCAGGGCAGAGGACCCACTTGATGCAGATGTGTGGTTGAGGGTGGTGGAATCCAAATTCCCACTGCTCCATGGGGCTTGCTCAGAGGTCACCAAGGTCAGGTTCGCCACCCAGCAGCTTCGCGGACCCGCAAGGACTTGGTGGGACCATTTTCTTGCTATGCAGCCAGATGGTAGAGAGGTGGAGTGGAGGGAGTTCAAGGCCGCTTTCAGAGGGCACCATATCCCCGCTGGCATCATGGACCGGAAGCTCAATGAGTTTCTGGCACTCACCCAGGGCAACAGGACAGTATTGCAGTATGCCCAGGCCTTCAATGATTTGTGTCAGTATGCTGGATATCATGCAGATACGGATGAGAAGAAGCGAGACAGGTTCAGGAGGGGGCTCAGCACTAAGCTCCGTGACCGTCTCAACACCGTCAGGGCCAACAGTTACAATGAGTTGGTCAACATGGCTATCTCCCAGGAGGACTGCATCTTGGCTCGACAGGCAGAGAAGAAGAGGAAGACCCCTGTGGCAGGACCCTCATCTCAGCCACAGCGTTTCAGGATTGTGTCTGACTCGCAGAACAAGGGACCTCAACAGCAGCAAGGGAGGTGGGTGATCAGGCCACCGCAGCAGCAGCAGCAGCAGACACCCAACCGCACCCAGTTTCCAGCTCAGAGGAACAATCAGCAGCAGCAGTACCGCCAGGCCAATGATAACAGGTGTTTCACTTGTGGCAGCACGGGACACTATGCCAAGAATTGCCCCAAGAATCAGCAGAGGCAGGGGCAGAATATCAATCAGAACCAAGGGAAGAGGCAAAAGGTGCAAGTGAGGCAGGGCAAGCTAAACTTCACTACAATGGCTGACATTCCAGAGGGAGCACCCGTCATGACCGGTATCTTTACAGTTTTAAATTTTCCTGCTATTGTTCTTTTTGATTCTGGTGCCTCGCATAGTTTTGTCAGTGCCAAATTTAGTGTCAAGTGCCAGTTGCCTTTTCACCACACCAACGGGGCTATTACCATTTCAACACCAGGAGGCAGGATTGCCACTAATCAAATCAGCAAGAATGTGCCCATAAAGTTTGGTAGTCTAATAATTAAAACCACCCTCCTCATTTTGGGTTTGGACAGCGTGGATATCATCTTGGGAACTGATTGGTTGACCAAACATCAGGCAATATTGGACATTGCAGCAAGAGCCATTGAAATCCATTCCCCTGCTTATGGCGAGACTGTTTTGTATTTACCCAACCAGAGTGGTACCCGGTCTTGTGCCTTTGTTATGGCGGAATCCCCAGTAAGGCAGATCCCAGTAGTCTGTGACTACCCCGATGTTTTTCCGGATGAATTGCCCGGAATGCCACCTGACAGAGATATTGAGTTTGCCATTGAATTGCAACCCGGGACTGCTCCTATCTCCAAGAGACCTTATAGGATGCCTCCCGCGGAACTGGCAGAATTGAAGAAACAATTGCAAGAATTGTTGGACAAGGGGTTCATTCGTCCAAGCACTTCACCATGGGGATGTCCAGCTTTATTTGTGAAGAAAAAGAATGAGAGTTTGAGGATGTGTGTTGACTACCGCCCTCTCAATGCGGTGACTATCAAGAACAAGTACCCGTTACCCCGCATTGATGTTCTGTTTGATCAGTTGGTAGGAGCCAAGGTATTCTCCAAGATAGACCTTCGCTCAGGCTACCATCAGATCAAGATCCGTGCCAGTGATATTCCCAAGACGGCCTTCTCCACTAGATATGGGCTGTATGAGTTTTTGGTGATGTCTTTTGGGCTGACCAATGCCCCGGCTTATTTCATGTACTTGATGAACTCAGTATTCATGCCAGAGCTCGACAAGTTCGTGGTCGTTTTCATCGATGACATTCTGGTGTACTCCAAGAATGAAGATGAACACACTGAGCACCTGCATGTCGTGCTTCAACGACTGCGCGATCATCGTCTATACGCTAAATTGTCTAAGTGTGAATTCTGGCTAAAGGAAATAAAATTCTTGGGTCACACGATCTCTCAGGAGGGGATATCAGTCGACCCTGAGAAAGTGCAAGAGGTGATGGACTGGAAACCTCCGACTACAGTAAGGCAGATTAGGAGTTTTCTAGGATTAGCAGGATATTACCGACGATTTATTCCGGATTTCTCCAGAATTGCCAAGCCAATGACTGAACTGTTGAAGAAGGGAGTCAAATTTGAGTGGAGCCAAAAGTGTGAAGAGGCTTTTCATACCTTGAGGCAACAATTGACAATAGCCCCAGTGCTAGCCCAACCCGACAATACCAAACCATTTGAAGTTTATTGTGATGCTTCTGGTACTGGATTGGGTTGTGTTTTGATGCAAGAGAATAGAGTGATTGCTTATGCTTCCCGAGCGCTCAGGCCCCATGAGCAGAACTACCCGACACATGATCTGGAGTTGGCAGCAGTAGTTCATGCCCTCAAGATATGGAGACACTACTTGATGGGAGCTCACTGTAACATTTACACTGATCACAAGAGCCTCAAGTACATTTTCACTCAGGCAGATCTGAACATGAGGCAGAGAAGATGGTTGGAATTAATCAAGGACTATGATTTGGAGGTGCATTACCATCCCGGCAAAGCAAATGTTGTGGCAGATGCCTTGAGCCGAAAGGCCCAATGTAATTGCATGAACATGGATGCAAGAATCACCACCTTGTGTGATGAGTTGTGCAAGCTAAATCTGGAAGTTGTTCCTTCCGGTGAATTGAGATATATCGCAGTGGAGCCCACGTTGCAAGAACAAATAGCTCAGGCACAGTTTGGGGATAAGGGTGTTCAGGTCATCAAGGAAATGATCAAGCAGAAGGCAGAGAAATACAAGTGTTTCCGCCAGGACAGCAAGGGAACTTTATGGTTTGAAGATCGATTGGTTGTTCCCAAGAACCCTGAGCTCAGAAAGAAGATATTGGATGAAGCTCACCTTTCCAAGTTTTCCATGCACCCGGGTAGCAACAAGATGTACCATGATCTCAGACCTCTTTATTGGTGGACCAGGATGAAGAGGGAAATTGCCAAGTACGTCTCAGAATGTGACACTTGTCAGAGGGTAAAAGCTAGTCATTTGAAAGCAGCAGGCCCTTTGCAACCCCTTCCCATACCATCTTGGAAATGGGAGGATGTTTGCATGGACTTCATAGTGGGATTGCCCAATACCTCCAGGCACCATGATTCTATATGGGTTATTGTGGACAGATTGACCAAGACCGCTCATTTCTTGCCAGTACATACCACCCACAAGACAGAGAAGTACGCGGAAATTTACGTGGATCAAATAGTAAGATTGCATGGCATCCCAAAGACTATCATATCGGACAGAGGAGCACTGTTTGTGGCACGCTTTTGGGAGAAACTGCAAGAAGCTCTCGGGACCCACGTAATCCGGAGCTCAGCTTATCACCCTCAAACGGATGGTCAGACCGAAAGGGTGAATCAGATTTTGGAAGACATGTTGCGGGCATGTGCACTACACTATGGAAAGGACTGGGACAGGTGTCTTTCCTTGGCAGAGTTTTCTTACAATAACAGCTATCAGTCCAGTCTGAGGATGGCCCCTTTTGAGGCTTTGTATGGGAGAAGATGTAGAACCCCGTTAAATTGGTCTCAAGCAGGAGAAAGGGAAATATTTGGGCCAGATTTGGTAATTGAAGCAGAGGAAAAGGTCAGAGTCATCAGGAAGAACTTGGAAGCTGCTCAGGCCAGGCAAAAGAGTTATCATGACCAGAGGCGGAAGCCTCTACAGTTTGAGGTAGGAGATCATGTCTATCTTAAGATATCACCAACCAAGGGTGTCCAGAGATTCGGGATCAAGGGCAAGTTGGCCCCTCGTTACATTGGACCCTATAAGATCAAGGCAAGTTGTGGACCCGTAGCTTACCAATTGGAATTGCCACCCCAAATGTCAGCAGTCCACAATGTGTTCCATGTATCTCAGCTGCGGAAATGTGTTCGTCTACCCACTGAAGTGCTACCAGAGCCAGACATTGAGATAGAACCAGACTTGTCCTACCAAGAGTACCCCGTCAAGGTATTGGATCAAAAGGAAAGATCAACTCGGGCAAGATCAATCAGAATGTATAAGGTTCAGTGGAGTCACCATTCAGCAGAAGAAGCTACATGGGAGACGGAGGATTTTCTACGCTCTCGCTTCCCCGACTTTCTACCCAAAGGAATCGGTATGTAACCCAAGACCCCACCCCCACCTGCCCTTTGAAGTCAATTATAAGAAAAACTTAGATAACAAGGATAGTCTAAGTTATGGATTTAACTTAAGAAGGGCTTCCTTCTGAAGTTGCAAAGAGGATGACATTCGAAGAGCAGTTAGGAAAGTGGAACTTGAGTTTAAAGGGAAAGTAGCACCAACACACCTTCAAAGCATCCCTCCAAGGGACTCTACCTAAAATCTCGGAACGAGATTCCTTTAAGGGGGGAGGGCTGTAACACCCCAGGTGTTACCATGGCTAGAGCCCACCTTGCTATCAAAGGGTATGAGCCCCTGTGGAAGAACTTAATGAATAGGAGCATAAGGGCCTTGGAAAGCTAGAGGTTAACCAAGGATTTTGAGTGACCAAAAGCATCACTCTGATCCTTGCACACTTACTACCTTGGATGAGAGGGGAGAAGAACCCTAGACCTCTCTTAGACCCTATCTCCCAAAACCCTAGATAAGAGGGGAAAAGAGAGTGAGCAAGTGTGCAAAACATGAGTAGCATTCAACCAAACCTTAAGTAACCTTGTAACCAGCAATTAGGGGGGGGGAAATATTGCAAAAAGGCCCCTGGTAAAACCCCAAATCAAATCACTAAGTGGAGAGAGAGCTAGAGCTCTCTATTCCTCTCTAAGTCCATATTTAACCCTAGTTTAAGGATCAGCCGTGTTCACCTTGAGGATGGCATCGAATCCACTTGTGATCTATACCAAAAATGTGGCATACTACCTAGGGCACCCACTGGAAAAAGTTGAGCCCGAGACTCGGACGTTTGACATGCCATGGCATGGCTTTTGTCGCGAAGTGCCCAGTGTGACACACCTGTTTTGGCATCCAAAGATCTCCCTCCCTAGGCCATATCTGCCCCGACTTCTCACAGTTGAGTGACAGCCCTAGGTGCCAGGAAGAGGTCTACGCCGAACCTTTGCAAAGATTCGCACGTTTGCGACCTCTGTCGACGTTTGAACACTGGAAGAAACAAACCGCCACGTGTTCGACGCGTTCTGCCGCGCCAGAGCACGCCCGCGCGCGTGCCCCGCGCCGCGCCCGAGCCAAGCCGGCGCCCCGGCCGCGTCCGCGCCTATAAAACCCACCCCAGTGCTCGGTTGCCTTCCCCATTGCCTCCTCCGTACCTCGCCGGACTCGCCCGAGCCAGCCTTTGCCTCCGGCGACCTCCCCGCGACCCGCCAGTGCCGCCCGAAAGCCACCGCCGTGGCCAACCCCTCTCCCGTCCTCCTCCATTCGATCCAAGCCCCCAGATAGCTTCCTGGTGAAGCCGTGAGCCTTGCTCAAGCTTAACCCGAGGGTCCGCGTCACCGGAGTAGCCGAATCACGCTCACCGGAGTTCAAGAACTCGCCGGCGCATGTGGACCGGGTAAACCCCTTCACCATTTTCCGATTCGGTGCACGCATGGCCTCTGTGTCACCCCATGAAGCTCCTCGTGCCCATTAATTGAACTCTACCGCCGTGGTTTGGCCGGAGCAGGCGTCGCCGACGATCCCCGCCGCCTGTGCTCGTGGCCAGGGGAGCTCCGACCACCTCCGACGACGACCCGCACATTGACGTGACCGTCGCGACCTCCCAAACGTCACTAACCACCTCGCCGGGCCTCCCTCGCCGCCGGTAAGCCGCGCCGTCCTTTCTTTCCTGCGGCTACTATTTTGATTGGGGGAGGGACTGCGGGTGAGAGGGAGAGAAACCCAGGGGGTTAAGTGAAAAGTCAGAGACTCAAGTGAATAGTGGCGTAAGGGCAGATCTGTGAGGTTGGATTCGGTTTAAACCTAGGGGCCTCGGCGCAAACTGTTTTTTTCAGAAAAACTTTGATAAACCTGATTTAAATTCAAACAGAAACTTAAAAACCCATAACTTCTGTTTGGTTTATCCAAATTTGGTCAAACCAATTTTGCCAGACTCTAAATAATGTAACCTGTCTAAGAAAAATATAAAACCCCATATGTACTAAAGAAAAATATAAGGTTCTGATTTAATTTTAGTTTTGACCAAAAGCTTAATAATAGTAAGAAAAATGGTTGCACTATTTAACTAGAGTTGGAAAAATTTGGAGAAGTTTACATCTATCTACTGACCTAGTTAAAAATGTTAAACCCCTCTGTTCACTACATTAAGTCAGTTTTAACCCCTTATTCCATAATATGCTTAAAGTTAAGAAAAATAGAAAAAGTGACATAAATAATGAACCAGAGGGCACTCTTATTTTTGTTGAGATACTTAGTCGATGTAGTTCACTGGAAAAATGTATCATACCCTGTTGTAGTGTAAGATAAGAAAGATACCTTTTAAATGAAGAAAATAAGGATAACTTAGAAAAACCCTACAAAAATAACCATAAGGAGAAACCTCCCCAAACCTTAGGATAACTAATGTGTTGATAATAAGAACTTAAGAAAAATCTGAAATCTGTTGTTTGATATTTTTCAAATAACAAGTTAGTTCTAATCACCCTTTTTGCACCAAAGTTTAAAAATCCACCATTAATTAACCATCATGTGGCTCTCTGTCATTTTTGGTACAAGAGCTTTCTATCACTATTAGAGGCCAACAAAAATAACCCTTAGGTCAGGACCCACTTTAATAAAAGACTTGTAGTGCAAAGTGGCCCATTTTGCCTAACTATTGTTATTTTTGTTTAAAACCTAGCTTTTGTACCTTAAGCCTCAAATTCTTAAAACAAGCTAGAATAGCCAATGACAACCCACTGTAATTTTTACAGAATTTTTGGAAATTTTTAAATACTGTCATAGTTCAAACCTGTACTAGAAACCCTGGATGGAAATTAAAGAAAAGAAAATGGGTGTTGTAAATTGATATCCTCCTAAGATTCTTTATAAATTGTCCACTAAAGTCTATAAAGGCAATGCAAATCCAATATGTTATCCTAAAGGAAAACCCAAACCTAAAAGGTAATAAGTCTCTATATACCACTAGGAGACCCACATAGCTAGTGAACCCTAAGTTAATTCTTGACCTAATTTCTGTAGCTTAATGTTCTTAAATCTTGCATAATCATGACATACATTTTCATTGCATTCGATAGACTGTAATCTTGCTGACGGAGAGTACATCCTCGTGCCGGAGCAAGGAGCTGCCCAGGAGGTTGCCCCAGACCCAGCACCAGAGCCTGCACCAGAGGACCTGCCTGCCACTGCTTTGGAAGGCAAGCCCCGGTTTTATGCATAACCTGTTATTTATGCTATTTTACTACACTTAATGATTGTAGGATTGTTTGTGCACTTAAGTGTAGGAGTTGTTTGGAACCCTAGTTGCATGATCTCAGGAACCCCATTGAGATGAATACTAGTATGCTAAGACGAGTAGCTGCTTTATTAAGTAGGATCTCGGTAGAAGTCGAGTGATTTTTCTAGCACTCGCGCGAGGTCAGGATTTGGTTGTATCCACTTTGATAACAGAATGATGATGGTCTGTGGACACGGTCCATGGGGACGCGTGGTCTACGAGATGAAAAATTGGAATAAGGATTAACGTGTGGATACCTGTGTCAAGCGTTTGAACGTACTAAACACATACCGAGAAATATGGTAAATCGGTAAGCCTAGTACCTGAGTGAACCTGGCAGTGGACATACCCCCTCATGAGACCTGAGACGTAGTCTCCCATTCCGGTTATGGTGGGTACAAGTGCGGTCACTGCACGACGGCCAGTCGGGGTCAGTGAGGCATTGTACGCCAAGGCGGTGAGCCCTGATCTGCTGACGGGGAATCGACGGGGACGGTTGATGTGTGTGGGGGACGCAGTGCCCCGGCATGTCGTGTGTTTAGGTTTACCTTGCAAGGATAAAAACTCGATTCGAATCGTCTGCTTCTCGCAGCTAATGAGACTGCTTGATCCATTGTACTGCATTGAGTAACAAGTGGAACTGTGATGAGATGATCCAACATGTTGAATGCTAAAACTGCTTGTTACTATGTATGAGTAGATAGTTCACTTTTAGCCTTAAGAGAGTCACACTTAATTTTGACAAAGATAAAATCTTGATTTAGAAACTCAGCTAGTGCTTTTGGCAACCAAGCCCCACAGCCAAACAGCTGCATGTCTAGAGGTAGAGGAGTATAGACTCCTCACACCGGGTAAGTCTAGCTGAGTATTAGTATACTCAGCCTTGCTTGTGGCATAATTTTACAGGTTCTCTGGAGGACATGGTTGCTGGAGTGACTTGGCCATCCACCTTACCACCGGGTTGGACTGTCGAGTGGGACCCCGCCTCGGCTGAGGAGGAGCATGAGGAGTGATGGGACAGGCTTCCCCATCTCTCCGTTTAATTATCATTAGTTTTATTCCACTGCACTTCGAACAATGATGACTACTTTTGGCAAAACTCCGATGATGATGATGATGATGTAATAATAATTAACACTCTTCCATGTATGGTTTTATGCTTTATTGTATTTGCTCTGTGACTCACCATCGAGTGAGATTGTGGTACTTGATCCTGTCAGTGGCCGTGTCGGACTAGATCCGAGGGATTGACGGGTTATTCCCATTTAAGTGTGGTCTAGCCTCTAAGGCAGGGCTTAGGCACTTAAGTTGGAATAATTCGGGCAGTTCCGCCACACAAACCCCACCGTACCCCTTCGCGGGTCAGCCTTGCTAAAGAGCCCCTCTACTTTCGGGATATCAACCCGCAGTCCATTGGCCACTGTTCACTAAGTCTAGGATTTTATTCGCGCAGGCCCCTACACTTCACAGTAATTGACGCCCAGTCCAGAAGAGATTAAAAACAGAGAAATAATATTAGAAATTCATTTTTAATGCAAAAACAAATCTAGAAACTTGTAAAATTCATAGAAATTCCATTTTTGGTCCAAATTGAACCATTCCAATTTCTAAAATTTTGTAATAATGTTCTCTATCATATAGTGGCTCTGTTTTGGCATGTAAACAGTAAGAAAATTAATTTATCATCTAATCCTATTAGAATCACATTAAATCTTAGAAAATTCATAACTTGAAATCTATAACTCCAAATTCAGTGATTCCAGTTCCTATGATTTCATTTTAATGAGTAGATTTTTACTGTGTATTTTATTTACATGTTTGGTGCAATGTTAATTTATGTTATACTATGTGTGTATTGTGTTGATGCGAGTAGACGAGCAAGCCACTGTGGAAACTGAGGTTCAACAAGTAGAGATAGCTGAGCAGGAGCTCATTGAAGGCAAGTTGTGCCCTTGATCACTTACTTTTCCCAGCCATGTTCTTATTAATTTTAATGATCTGCTTAGGTTAATTTGGATGGGAGCCTTTATGTTACCCCAGTTTTGATTACCTCTATACCTTGTTCACCCCTGATACATTTTTGGGTAGTACTTGCTATTGCTTTATGTGGATTGGGTATGGAGATACACTATTCATGATTATTCTGTTATTATCTTGTTATTATTACTGTTCATGTTAAGATCATTAAATTAATGGGAACATGGAGCGACCACCCGGGAAAACAGTGCTACCACAAGGGTTTAATGGGACGCCCTTGGCTGATTAACTAGGAAAGCTAGGGGAGGGCTACCTTACCCGAAAGGGGCAAGGGCAGTAGGGGAGTGGTCAGTGTAGGGAGGTCCTTGTTTGATTTTGCTGCGATGGCGGTCGGCAAGAACCCTGCACTGGAGCTTCCTATAAACTGTAGCGGGTAGTCTGAAGCTAGTGGAACTTTGTAAAGGCCTCGTAGTGTTACCCTGCCTCGCTTCCTTGGTAGAGGTGTATGGGATTCATGACCCCTTGGCAGATGGGTAACACGGCTTGTGGGTAAAGATGCGCAACCTCTGCAGAGTGTAAAACTAGTATACTAGCCGTGCTCACGGTCAAGAGCGGCTCGGACCCTCACATGATTAATTTATGGAACTTAAATTTAATTTGACATTTGCATCGCATTTGGGATTATTTTTCTGTTACTATTCTTTATTATTATTAAGGTTTGGTATTTACTTACACTTAGTAATTGCTAATAAAATTTTCACCAACTTATAAAAGCAATGCTCAGCCTCAGCCTTTACTTCATTGATCAGCCTTACACTACATGAACTCCCACCTTTGGTGAGTTCATGCAACATTATTCCCCACGACTTGTTGAGCTATGAACGTATGTGAGCTCACTCTTGCTGTCTCACACCCCCCCCCACAGGAGAAGAACAGGTGGTCGAAGAGGAGCCGCCTAACACTGAGGAGTTCGATCTGATCTAGGTGGCGTTTCTCAGTCGACATTTGCGCCGACGATCCTTAGTTCGTTTTATGGTTATACTTTTATTTTGTAATAAGTCTTCCGCTATGTAATAATTACTCTGATGATTTATGACATTTATCTCTATACACTCTGTTATTATATATGTTGTCTTCTTGGCGCATGTATGAGATGCACCCGGCTTTGTTCCTTAAATCCGGGTGTTACAGAAGTGGTATCAAAGCAAATGTTGACTGTAGGACGAAACCTAGATAGAAATGGGCAACCCTTACCTACTTATCTCATTCTGATTCATTCTTTACTTACCTTACTCTGATTCTTTCTACACTTATCTTGATCCTGTCTCACCTTCTACTGTTCTACTCTGATCATTCTTATCTTTTCTACTCTTAGACAAGATGGATTTCACACCTTGGAATCCCTACCCCTATGACATTTTTAAGAGATAGGAAGCCTAAGACAAAATTAAAACTATTTTCTCTATTAAAAATATTGGTTGATTGTTCTGATGTTCAATGCCTGATTTGCTTCTTTGATTGATTGAAATATTACATGGACATCTTAGCATGTGCCATAATAAGGTAATAAATTAGCTATGGTAGGTAAAACATTAAACTGCTTAGCTAATAAATCCCCCAAAGTAACATGATTGTAATTACTGCCTTGTCTACTGCTCTTTCTTACCATATGTATCTAACTCAGATGGTCAATACCAGGAGGGGTGGTGGAATTGATTTGCCTCCTAACCGACACACTCGAAGGATATATAAACAACCTCAGCCACAGCCTGCAGAGATGAATCCTCCTAATCCTCCACCAGGCGGAGTTGACCCACTGGTTGCTGCTCAGATGGCAGTGATGCAGCAAATGGCGGACACTATGGCTGATATGCGTGCCCAGATGCAGCAAGAACGCCAGGAAATGCGTCAAGAAAGAGAAGATATATGCCAGGAGTTGCGCCAGGAGAGAGATGAGATACGCCAAGAAAGGAGGGCGCAACAACAGCAGCTGCAACAACAACTTCAACAACAGCAACAACAGCAACAAGTGCCATTGCCTCCACCACCACCACCAGTTCCACCTCGTGATAAGCACCGGGAGTTTATGAGCCATAAGCCACCGACCTTCGCCAGTTCGCCAGATCCACTTGATGTAGATGATTGGTTGAAGTCAATCGAGAAGATGTTGAATATTGCACAATGCACTGACCGGGAGAATGTTTTATATGCTTCTGGACGTCTGACTGGTCCTGCTGCTGACTGGTGGGATTCTTATACTGCTGCCCACGATGCTGCTGATACTATTACTTGGGCAGAGTTCAGTACGCAGTTCAGGAACTACCATATTCCAGCTGGGATGATAAAGATCAAGAAGAAGGAGTTTCTGTCATTGAAGTAAGGCAACATGTCGGTCAGCGAGTACAGAGACAAATTTATTCAGCTGTCGAGATATGCTCCGGAGGAAGTTGCTGAGGATGAAAGGAAGCAGGAGCACTTTATTGAAGGACTTAATGGACCCTTGCAGTATGCACTGGTTGCACACACCTTTCCATCATTTCAGAGGCTACTGGATAAGGCTCTTGCTATTGAACACAAGCGTGTTCAACTGGGTGATTTGAAGAGGAAGGCTATCTCACAGGGACAGGGTAGCAGCAGTGTTCGTCCTCGCTACAGTTCACCACAGGGTACACCGACTCGACCGGGAGGACCACGCCCAGTTCAGCAATCACCACTGAGGACTCCACCTCCTCGACATGCTACTCCCACTGGCACCCCGATGAAGTTTGCAGGACAAAGTCCAGGCACTACGTGCTTCAAGTGTGGGAAGACTGGTCATTATGCAAATGTCTGCCCACAGAGGATTGCTACTACTCCAGCTTAGAAAAAGCAACAGACCCCTGGCAAGGGATATTCTATAGCCAGGGTGAATCAAGTCAGCGTTGATGATACTCCTGATGGTGGGGACCTCGTAATTGGTATGTTTTATGTTAATACAATTCCTGCAACCATATTATTTGATTCTGGTGCTACACATTCATTCATGTCTGCTAGATATGCCAACACAAATGAAATACCACTGCTAAATATGAGAAAACCCATGATAGTGATTACACCTAAAGGGCCTGTTGAGGCGAATCAAATGACATGTAGATTGACCTTGACCATTATGGGTAGAGAATTTGGAGCTACTGCTATAATATTAGAGTCATGCAGTATAGATCTGATCCTTGGTATGTCATGGCTAAGAAAGGCAAAGGCCGTTATAGCATGTGGTAGAGGTACCGTGGAACTCACTACCACTAAAGGAGAAAGATTTCAAGTTAATATTGCAGTAACCTCCTCATCCATGCGTGCAATGTTCTTTATGCCTGAGGAGTTTGTTGGCGACAACATCCGGGTGGTTAGAGATTTTCCGGATGTCTTTCCAGAGGAGTTACCAGGGATGCCACCTGATAGAGAAGTTGAGTTTGTTATTGATCTCTTACCTGGAACCGCCCCTATTTCTAAACGGCCATATAGAATGTTCGTAGAAGAGTTGAAGGAACTTAAGAAGCAGTTGACGGAGTTACAAGAGGCTGGTTACATTCGTCCAAGTTCCTCACCTTGGGGAGCACCAGTGTTATTTGTGCAGAAGAAGGATGGATCACAAAGAATGTGTGTGGACTATAGATCACTTAATGATGTCACGGTGAAGAACAAGTATCCATTACCCCGTATTGAGGATTTGTTTGACCAGATGAGAGGAGCTAGAGTATTCTCGAAGATTGATCTCCGATCCGGTTACCATCAGATGAGGATTAGACCATCGGATATTCCCAAGACGGCTTTCTCGACTCGATATGGATTATATGAGTTTACTGTTATGTCATTTGGACTAACCAATGCACCAGCTTACTTCATGAATTTGATGAATAAGGTGTTTATGGAGTATTTAGACAGATTCGTCGTGGTATTCATCGATGATATTCTTATCTATTCTAAAAATGAAAGTGATCATGAACAACATCTAAGGTTGGTGCTACAGAAGTTACGAGATAATCAACTCTATGCTAAGTTCAGCAAGTGCGAGTTTTGGATTGACAAGGTACCATTCCTTGGTCAAATTATTTCTAATGGAGGAATAGCTGTGGATCCTGCTAAAGTAAAGGAGATAATGGAGTGGAGAGTGCCCACTACAGTTACCGAGATTCGGAGTTTCTTGGGACTCGCAGGATATTATCGAAGGTTTATTGAAGGGTTCTCTAAAATTGCTAAGCCTATGACATCGCTTTTGGAAAAAGGAAGAGAATTTAAGTGGGATGAGAAGTGCCAAGAAAGCTTTGATCAATTGAAGGAGAGATTGATGTCACCTCCAGTATTGATTATGCCAGATCTGCAGAAGGGATTTGACATTTATTGTGATGCATGTGGCCAAGGACTTGGATGTGTGCTCATGCAAGATGGACATGTGATTGCCTATGCATCTCGTCAGTTGAGGAAGCATGAATTGAACTACCCCACCCATGACTTAGAGCTAGCTGCCGTTGTGCATGCACTTAAGATTTGGAGACACTACATTATGGGAACTAAGTGCCAAGTATACACGGACCATAAGAGTTTGAAGTATATATTCACTCAGAAGGATCTCAATCTTAGGCAACGCCGTTGGTTGGAGCTCATTAAGGATTATGACTTGGAGATTCACTATCACCCAGGCAAGGCGAATTTGGTTGCAGATGCCTTGAGTCGGAAGGAGCATGTTCACTCCGCTTTCGTTGTCCGGCTACCTGATGAATTAGCAAAAGATTTTGAGAGACTCAACCTGGGAATTGTTACACATACGGAAGGAGTGACTATTGAATTGGAACCTACCTTGGAGCAAGAAATTCGTAAAGGTCAGGTTGGTGATGCCAAAATCCAGGAGATCAAGGATCTGATAACTGAGGGTAGAGGCCCAGAGTTCACGGAGGATGAGCAAGGCACGATATGGTTCAAGAATCGGATCTGTGTTCCCGATATTGATAGTCTTCGGGAAACCATATTGAAGGAGGCACATGATTTAGTTTACTCTATCCACCCTGGGAGTACTAAGATGTATCAGGATTTGAAGCAAAAGTATTGGTGGTATGGTTTAAAGAGAGATGTGGCTGCACATGTGGTTATGTGCGATGTATGCCAAAGAGTTAAAGCTGAACACCAGAGGCCAGCCGGACTACTGCATCCACTGAAGATACCTGAGTGGAAATGGGAAGAGATTGGCATGGACTTCATTGTTGGATTACCCCACACGTCTGCTGGATATGATTCTATATGGGTGATTGTGGACAGGCTAACTAAAGTAGCCCACTTTATTCCAGTGAAGACCACTTATTCAGGAGCCAAGTTAGCAGAGTTGTACATGGCACAGATTGTCTGCCTACATGGTGTGCCAAAGAAGATCGTGTCTGATCGAGGATCACAGTTTACCTCTCGATATTGGAAGAAGTTGCACGAGTCATTGGATACGAGATTGAATTTTAGTTCGGCTTACCATCCACAGACTGATGGGCAGACTGAGAGGACTAACCAAGTACTGGAAGATATTTTAAGAGCTTGTGCTCTTAAACATGGTGGAAGTTGGGATAAGAGTTTGCCTTATGCGGAGTTCTCTTATAATAATAGTTATTAGGCCAGTTTGAAGATGTCACCGTTTGAGGCTTTATATGGCAGAAAGTGCAGGACTCCACTGTATTGTGATCAAACTGGAGAAAGACAGTTGTTTGGACCTGAGATTATACAGGAAGCAGAGGAACAAGTCCAACAGATCAGGGAGAATTTGAGAACTGCACAGTCCAGGCAGAAAAGTTATGCTGATACCCGGAGAAGACTGCTTGAGTTTAAAGAGGGAGATTATGTCTATTTGAAGGTGTCACCACTCCGGGGTATGAGAAGATTCAAAGTCAAAGGAAAGTTGTCCCCTCGCTTTATTGGACCCTTCTTAATCTTAAAGCGAGTAGGAGAAGTTGCATATCAATTGGAGTTACCGGATCATCTCGCGGATGTTCATGATGTATTCCATGTATCTCAGCTGAAGAAATGTCTGAGGGTACCTGAAGAACAGTTACCAATGGAAGACCTTAGTGTTCAGGAAGATTTGACTTATGCTGAATACCCCATCAAGATTTTGGATACTTTGACTCGAGTTACGAGGAATAAGGTTATAAAGATGTGCAAAGTGCAATGGAGCCACCACGGTGAAGATGAAGCAACTTGGGAAAGAGAAGAAGAGCTTCGTATAGATTTTCCCCACCTTTTCCCTAGATCTTCTTAAATCTCGAGGACGAGATTATTTTTAAGGGGGGTAGGATTTGTAACACTCAAAGTTGTATAAAAGAGTATATAGTGATTCCCTTATTTGATGTGTCTCATTTGCATATTAAAAAGAACATACACAAAATTTAGAGATCAATTCAAACAGATGATAAAAATTGCATCATGCTGGAGTTATATGTTTGTGCATTAAATGAAAAAAATAATGTCAATGATAATAAGATAATAATTACTAGAAAGCTTAAATCCTAAATTGAAAATTAGGGTTTGAATTAAGAGAAGGGAAGCACTAAGAAAAATACTACATAAAATAAAATAAAAATCAGAATAAACATCCTTCACACTTATATTATTAAATTATACAATGCAAACTGAGGACAAGTTATTCACAAAGTTTGAATTTAAACTTGAACTCAAATTGGATTTGAAAATGGAGAAAAAAAATGGAAAAGAAAAGAATAAAGAAAACCTAGCCTAACTGGGCCCTGAACTCGAATTCGGCCCACCAAGGGAAATATCCCGCGCGGCCAGTGCCCGTGTGCGCGCCGACAGGCCGGGCCCGCGGGCAGCCACTCCAGTCGCTGATGTGCGGGGTCCGTTTGACAGCTGAAACCCGCATCCGCACCGTTACACTGCCATCTCGGACCTACCTGGCAGCCGCACGGTCCAATGGTTGAGCACGCGCGCGAACCTGGCGGGTGGGACCGGAACCACTGTTCCTCTTCTCCCCGTCTCTCGCGGCGTTAGCTCACCGCACCTCCCTGGAGGGCGCAACGACCTCCCTATCGGACCGGCGCTATGGGCGGACGGGAGGAGACTCGGACCACGCATATAAAACCCCTCTCGGCCTCTGTTGAGCATACCTAGGGCGCCACCACCAGGATCCACTTCGAGCCGTGAGACCCGCCGTAGTCGTTCGTCACCATCGTCGTCTCTCAACGCCCGCGAAGCGATCCCTGGGGTCCTAAAGCAAGTGTTGATAGTGCGCAAGGGCGTAATCGGGCGTGAGAAGCTGCGGAACGGCGGAGATTTTTCACCGTTGTTATCACCGTCGCCGTGGACCGCACCGTCGCCGTGGACTGCACGCCTACGCGCACGATTCTCAGTATGGACCCGTTGCCCTTGTTCGCCTTCATTTCCGCAACGAGTAGAACTGCTTGATTCGGGGATTGGTGCACCTATGTTGAGGATTCGCGTCGCCGGCAATGGCGTCGCCGCAACCTTGCGCGGGCGGGGTTCTGTGTTTGGAATCCGGGGAAGGTAGAGCCGCCATCGGGTTCGTGGTCGATAGGGCTATGCGTAGTGCCGTAGGAGCGCGGGATTGGTGCTCTGGGTGCGAGCTTGGCCGGATTCCGGTGGTGAACCACCGTGGTTCCGGGCGGCGCCGCCGTCGCCCGTAGGGTGATTGGGGGAAACCGCGTGGGCCGTTGATCTTCTGCCGGACGACTAGGATTAGTCCCCGCTTACCCTCTCACGTTGAGTTGTTTTGGTCCATCCATCGGGATCGGACGGGTGGAAACGAATCTGGAGTAATAAAATCCTACCCGTCGTTTTCACATCCAACGGTTCCCTGCGAATACCGCTTCCCGACCGCGCGGATCAAATCCTCACCGTCCGCGTGTGATCGGACGGTCCAAACCCCACCGTACCCCTTTGCGGGTCAGCCTTGCTAAAGAGCCCCTCTACTTTCGGGATATCAACCCGCAGTCCATTGGCCACTGTTCACTAAGTCTAGGATTTTATTCGCGCAGGCCCCTACACTTCACAGTAATTGACGCCCAGTCCAGAAGAGATTAAAAACAGAGAAATAATATTAGAAATTCATTTTTAATGCAAAAACAAATCTAGAAACTTGTAAAATTCATAGAAATTCCATTTTTGGTCCAAATTGAACCATTCCAATTTCTAAAATTTTGTAATAATGTTCTCTATCATATAGTGGCTCTGTTTTGGCATGTAAACAGTAAGAAAATTAATTTATCATCTAATCCTATTAGAATCACATTAAATCTTAGAAAATTCATAACTTGAAATCTATAACTCCAAATTCAGTGATTCCAATTCCTATGATTTCATTTTAATGAGTAGATTTTTACTGTGTATTTTGTTTACATGTTTGGTGCAATGTTAATTTATGTTATACTATGTGTGTATTGTGTTGATGCGAGTAGACGAGCAAGCCACTGTGGAAACTAAGGTTCAACAAGTAGAGATAGCTGAGCAGGAGCTCATTGAAGGCAAGTTGTGCCCTTGATCACTTACTTTTCCCAGCCATGTTCTTATTAATTTTAATGATCTGCTTAGGTTAATTTGGATGGGAGCCTTTATGTTACCCCAGTTTTGATTACCTCTATACCTTGTTCACCCCTGATACATTTTTGGGTAGTACTTGCTATTGCTTTATGTGGATTGGGTATGGAGATACACTATTCATGATTATTCTGTTATTATCTTGTTATTATTACTGTTCATGTTAAGATCATTAAATTAATGGGAACATGGAGCGACCACCCGGGAAAACAGTGCTACCACAAGGGTTTAATGGGACGCCCTTGGCTGATTAACTAGGAAAGCTAGGGGAGGGCTACCTTACCCGAAAGGGGCAAGGGCAGTAGGGGAGTGGTCAGTGTAGGGAGGTCCTTGTTTGATTTTGCTGTGATGGCGGTCGGCAAGAACCCTGCACTGGAGCTTCCTATAAACTGTAGCGGGTAGTCTGAAGCTAGTGGAACTTTGTAAAGGCCTCGTAGTGTTACCCTGCCTCGCTTCCTTGGTAGAGGTGTATGGGATTCATGACCCCTTGGCAGATGGGTAACACGGCTTGTGGGTAAAGATGCGCAACCTCTGCAGAGTGTAAAACTAGTATACTAGCCGTGCTCACGGTCAAGAGCGGCTCGGACCCTCACATGATTAATTTATGGAACTTAAATTTAATTTGACATTTGCATCGCATTTGGGATTATTTTTCTGTTACTATTCTTTATTATTATTAAGGTTTGGTATTTACTTACACTTAGTAATTGCTAATAAAATTTTGACCAACTTATAAAAGCAATGCTCAGCCTCAGCCTTTACTTCATTGATCAGCCTTACACTACATGAACTCCCACCTTTGGTGAGTTCATGCCACATTATTCCCCACGACTTGTTGAGCTATGAATGTATGTGAGCTCACTCTTGCTGTCTCACACCCCCCCCACAGGAGAAGAACAGGTGGTCGAAGAGGAGCCGCCTAACACTGAGGAGTTCGATCTGATCTAGGTGGCGTTTCTCAGTCGACATTTGCGCCGACGATCCTTAGTTCGTTTTATGGTTATACTTTTATTTTGTAATAAGTCTTCCGCTATGTAATAATTACTCTGATGATTTATGACATTTATCTCTATACACTCTGTTATTATATATGTTGTCTTCTTGGCGCATGTATGAGATGCACCCGGCTTTGTTCCTTAAATCCGGGTGTTACACTAAGCTAACAAACAAGGGTGAAGAGACTAAGGCAACTTAGACAGCCCTAATCTCAGAAGTAATAAGGCGCTCTGGGTTAGTTGTTCAAGAGGGAGAAGGGTCTATTCCCGAGAAGGATGATGTTATTGCCGAAGCTGCTAGTGATGACGAAGAGAGGATGATGGCATCTTGAGTCTGAGCAAGCCTAGCCATGTTGAATTTGGAAAATCCACTGTGAAGGCAGGATATTTAGTTTTTATGGAAAAAACTTAGATATTTTGGGAAAATGACGATGAGTTGATGATGTTCGCCGGAGACGAAGTGATTCTAGAGCCAAGAGATGATGAAGTTGTTATTTTTAAGAGCTTCTTCCGAGCAGGGCTTTGGTTCGCTCTGTATGACATGATCGGTGAAGTTTTGAAAAAATTTGAAATTTATCTTCATCAACTTACTCCAAACGCGATAGTCAGGCTTAGCGTGTACATCTGGGCTTTGCGAAGTTAAGGAAAAAGCGCTAATGCCGAAGGATTCTGTAGGGTCCATGAGCTCCATTATCAGACCAAGGCCAGAGAAGATGGTCTGCATCGGATGCTACAACTTCGCATACCAGAAAGATACGAAGGCTCCAGTGATTGGATACTGCACCAAGTGGCCTACCGGTTGGAAAAATGAATGGTTTTATGTAAAGGCTAGGGAGAAGAAAAGGGAGAAATTCATGAGCATGGTAATGAGTCCCTTAAAGTTAAGCTTCGGCATGACGAGGCCATTGTGCAACATGCAACTCAGCTCCCCATGCCAATTAGCCGAAGTAGAATTCAGAGTTGTGGCAGAGCACATTAGTACTTGAGATTTGGTGCAGGAATATTTGGCTAACAAAACTTTTCCAACATCTAGTGGGTGGGGAATGCCGAAGAGGAAGGATAAAGGGAAGATTTTTGAACTTGTTCGGTTGCCATACCGGTTCAAATTTCAGAATACTTTCAGCGGCCCTTGTGCCGAATGGCTAGAAATGATAGAAACAATGTGCAATGAGATCCTTGGTAACTATACAAAGGAGGATCAATTTATGATTGTCGCCTTTGGTACTCGAAAGAAACGAAGGGCAAATCGGGTAATGGACGCCCTTGGCTTCGAATACCCTGACTATGAGAGACTTGACAAAGAAGTTGGGGTAAAGAAAAAGAGGACTGTAAGTACTTTGAAAAGACAAGCAATTAGATCTATTGAAAAAATAAGCAAAGAACTACTTCCAAGAAACAGAAAATTTCATGGAGCCGAAGCTTTCGGCTCCTAAAAAGCAAAAATCTTCAACCTTGGACCCTATCGAGACGAAGATGCAAGATTTACTAGAGAAGATTGTTGAGACTTCTTCGTCCTCTTCTGTCAGTGTAACAGAAATTCTGAAGGTAATGACCGAACCCTTCCCATTTGCTATGCTAAGTCCTCTGGGATCAGATCTGACTAGCTTATTGCAGTCAAAGGAGAAGGGGTTGAAAAAGGTGCCGAAGACGAGAAGAAGACTGCTCCAAAGACCGAGGGGACTGAGGGTGGTCAGAAGAAACGTCACATGATGGTTGTGATGAGGGTCATTCATAAGACCCCCACGTCGTGACAGAAAAAATTGTTGCTTTCACCGATGCCGAAGCTAATGAAATAAACACTAAAGCCGAAAATAGCGGAGGCCCTCTTGGAACCACATTGTCAGAAATTGACAGGATTATATCTGATGTGGTTCCTGAGAGGGAAATAGACGAATTTACTACCGGCAAGGCTACACCCTTAAAAGTGAAAGAACTAGCAGGAGCTTCTTAGGAGGGCAAGGATTTGGACCTACGACACTTGGGTGGCTAGGAACTCTCCGAAGAAGATATTTCTGAATTGAAAGAGTTCGCTATTGCGGGTGGTTATCAGTCTGGATCCGTGCTTTTTGGTGTTGACGAAGAAATTCTAGGGTGCATGACTGATCGTGCCAGAGCAAAGATTGTCAACACTCTATCAAAGAGCATTGGATTCCCGAAGCTTGAACGAGATCTGGGTATCTATAGAAGGCAACATATCATTGGAAGTTTATTCTACTCAAATTTTAAGGTGCAACATTTATTGTTTACCTTTACAATTTATTAATTTTTGAATTTTAGAGTTTCAAGCTAATACAACTTCAGCTTTTACAATAGAGCCTTCTTCTAAGCAAAGCTTTGAAGTTGCAACATGAGAACGAAGACAGAAAGAATGAGCTTGTTGTCAATAACTTGGAAGGGAAAGTGAAGGACCTTGAAAATCTTTTGGAGGAAAAGGATTCTAAGATTAAAGCCGCCGAAGCAGACCTTGCCGAAGCTCACCTTCGGATTGAAAATCAAGTTATTCAAATCTCTGACCAGGACAAACAATTGAAAAGGTTAAGCACAAAGCTCGAAAAAGTGAACTCAAACTTTAAAGATGCCACAGACTGCTACGAGCATGAAATTAAAGAGCTAAAAGAGAAAGTCAAAGCCGAAGTAGAAAAAAGTTCTAAATTAACCAAAGCCTTTAGAAGGCTTCGAGACACCTGCTTCGGCTGCGCAACTCGATGCTCCCTTCGTCTGCGTAAAATCTTCAATTCGGTCGGAGAAGTGTCAGGAGATGCGAATTATTCTACCGACAATATTCCAAAGGCGCTTGAGTTCATTGAAAAGGGAATCAATGACTTTGACGAAGTTATGGTGGGGCATAGCGATTTTTGCGCTCTAGTGGCCGCTCAAGGAACTGCTGCAATTTTTGCGAAAGCCAGATGTAATCATTTGAAAAATATTGACAAGCCTACTTTCAATATCTCCCCGGCTAACCTTGAGAACATTCCAAGCGAGGCTCGAAGCGTGGGTAACAGATTTGTTACCCAAATTTGGACGAAGGGTGGCTGAGAGCTAGCAGGAAATGAAGCTCGGGCTCTTCCTAACGAAGTATGAAAATATCACTATTCTCTCCCTTTTTTCCTGCTAGATATTACCAAGTATTTTATAGGATATATTTTTTAGGCTGATGTTGGCGGTGAATGAAGAACCAAAGCTGAAGACAATGTTAGTATAGTCTAGAGAGCCGAAGTTGTAGATCTTTGGCGTAGTCTTAGAAGAATGTGAAAAGAATATATGTAGATAGAAAATTCAATGTAATGAAAGTAATGAAAATTTGCCTTGTAATATACTGTTACCTTGTAGTTTTATCTTCGTCTGCTGTCGTTTGCTTTGGTGTGGACGAAACCACTTTATTTCTTTTGAGCCAATGGCAAAAAACACCTTCCCTTCTTTTCGTTAACAATGAAGCATCCTCGATCCGAAGTCGAAAAAACATCCTTCTTTTCGTTCATAATAAAACATTCTTGAGCCAAAGGCGAAAAAACGCCTTTCCTTCTTTTCCATTAGTGCCTTATGCAATGCGCCATGATGTAATGAAGCTAAAGATGTCTAATAAATGTTTGTATGAATGCGAAGCATGATGTGACGAAGTATGCAAGTGCATGCCGAAGATAACTAAACCCACACGAATACGCACACATACTCTGTATCCCCTTAGGAACGACTTTGGAGTCTCTTCACCTCTTACTTAGGTGGCATTTTACCTCTGCATCCCTTTAGGAACGACTTTGGAGCAAAGTTTTGCATCCCCTTACGAACGACTTTGGAGCTTCTTCACCTTTTACTTTAGGTGGCATTTTAGCTCTGCATCCTCGTAGGAACGACTTTGGAGCTACTTCACCTTTTACTTAGGTGGCGTTTTAGCTCTGCATCCCTGTAGGAACGACTTTGGAGCTTTCTTATATTTTTACACTCAATGGTGTAATCTCAGATCTTTACATTTTACATATGGGGGAAATTTGCCCTTGTATTGGACAGGGCTGTGAAAAGAAAATGAAAATTACAATCTATGGCCCCATTAAAAACCTTTCTCCCCTCTTGAAAGGAAAAGGGTGCCGTAGGAAAAAGAAAATTACATGAACATTACACATAGTATCTCTGAAGCTCGTCTGCATTCCAGGATCTTGGAATATCATTCCCATCCATGTCTCTTAACCTGTATGATCCTGGTCTTGATGAAGATACCACCAAGAAGGGGCCCTTCCACTTGAGTTGTAGCTTTTCCACTGTTTCTAGGTTGGCTATCCTTCGAAGCACCAAATGCCCTGACTTAATATTCTTTAATCTCACTTTCATGTCCTGCCACTTTGCTGCTTTTGCTTGGTATTTATTGATATGATCTATTGCCTAAAGTCTGATCCCATCTATGGAGTCTTTTGATACCTTGCAAGTGTCTTCGTCCTCTGCCAAAGCTAGAGTCCTTATTGATCCTGTTCTTGCTTCTTCCGGTGTTATTGCTTCGTCTCCAACAAAAGCATAAATGGGGTGAACCCTGTTGATCTTGAAACAACAATGTTATGATTCCACACTACCTTTAGTAGCTCGTCTGGCCACTTTCCCTATGACAGATTAAAGATTGATTTCATTATTCTTGTGATGATGATTCCATTTGCCCGCTATACTAAACCGTTGGATTCTGGATGTCTTACTTATGCAAAGCGTATTTTCATTCTAGTTTGATCACAAAAAGTTTTGAATGCTTCAGAGTTGAATTGTGCTCAATTGTCAACTGTGATAGCCTTCGGCACACCAAAGCTGCAAATGATATTCGGCCAGAAAAACATTTGGACTGTGGCCGAAGTTATCGTAGCCAGTGGTTTAGCTTCGATCCATTTTGAGAAATACTCCACTGCTACCACAACATATCTCAAATTCCCTTAGGCTGGTGAAAGTGGTCCCAATAAGTCTAGTCCCCATCTTTGCAATGGCCTAGTGGGTTGAATCAGTTGCATTAGGGATGAAGGTTGTTTCTGGTCCTTGCCACACTTCTGACAATTTTCACATTTTTGTGCTAGGTCTGCTGCATCTGAAGAAGCCTTCGACTAGTAAAATCCTTGTCTAAAAACTTTGCCAGGGAGTGGCCTAGATCCAATATGGGCTCCACATATTCCTGAGTGTATTTCCTTCATCAATTCTTGACCTTCGGCTCTGGATAGGCACTTTAGTAATGGGGAGCATACTCCTTGCTTAAACAATTCCCCTTCTATAATCACATATGGCCTTGTTCTGACATGCATCCTTTTTATGTAAGCTTCATCATCTGAAAGGTAATTGCCCTAGAGAAAGGATACAATTTATGTTCTCCAATCTTCGCTATGCACAGGCGAAATTGTAAGCACCACCCTTTCCATAAGTTCAACCAAAGGTGCTTTAAGAGTTTCAAAGAATACTTCTGGGGGAAGTGGAAGCCCCTGTGTCACTGATTTGGCTAGCAAGTCTGCCTATTCATTGTCTTCTCTTGGGATATTTTTCACTAAGAATCCTTCGAAGGAGGCTTCCATTCTTCGGACTGTGTAAAGATATTTTTCAAGGTTCGAATCCCTTGCCTTACTGCTTTTGTCAACATAGCCTGTGATTACTTAAGAGTCAGATTTAAGTACTGCTCTTCTTATTCCCATGGCCCTAAGCTTTCAAAGCCCCAAAAGAATTGCTTCATATTCTGCAATGTTGTTTGTGCAATTGAATTCTAGTCTGGCTGCAAAACAGGTTTTGATTTTTGATGGTGAAATTAGAATAGCTATTGCACCTGCATCGAAGATTCCCCACGAGCCTTCACAGAATACTGTCCAAGCTTCGTCATCTACAGGGTGTACTTCATGAGCCCCTGGCGTCCAATCAACAATGAAGTCAGATAGTGCTTGAGATTGAATCGAAGATCTATGAATAAAGTCAATGGTGAACTCGTTCAACTCTGCAGCCCACTTGCCAACCCTTCCTGTAGCTTCTCTTCTTCTTATGATGTCCTTTAGAGGTTGGGACGAAGGTACTATTATATGGTAAGACTGAAAATGATGACGAAGCTTCCTGGAAGCCATCAATACAGCATACAATACCTTCTCTAATTCTGTGTAGTTCCTTTTCGATGGACTTAATACTTCGGAGACGAAGTAAACTGGAGCTTGTTTTTTTGTTTGTTCATGTTGCTTTTCTTGAACCAGTGTTGCACTGACTGCAGCGTGGGAAGCAGCTACATACAATAGCAATGGGGCTCCTAATGAAGGTGGTGTCAAGGTTGTTAACCGTATAATATATTGTTTCAAATCTTCGAAGGCTTTTTGTTGGGACAGATTCCATTGAAAGACTTCAGCTAACTTTAGTACCTCGAAGAATGTTAGATTCCTTTCTGCTGATCTTGAAGTAAATCAATTTAATGATATCAGCCTTCCTGTCAATCTTTGAGCACCTTTTCTTGACTTTGGTGGCTCCATTCGAAGTATCTATTTTGCTTGGGTTACCTTCAATCCCCTTTGTTGATACTAGACAACCAAGGAATTTTCCTTTCTTCACCCGAAGACACATTTTTTTGTGTTTAACTTGAGGCCAGCCTTTCTGAAGTTGGCAAATGTTTCTTGCAAATCAGCAATGTGATTTTCTTGCTTCATACTCTTGACAATGATATCATCAACATATGTCAAAACATTCCTGCCAATCTGAGTGCGGAGGACCTTGGAAGTCATTCTGTTGAAGCTTCCTCCAGCATTCTTGAGCCCCTTAGGCTTCCGAAGATAGCACTAAGTTCCACTGGGAATTATGAAGCTTGTTTTGGGCTCATCTTCTTTTTCATCCATATCTGATATTAACCTGAGTAACAGTCCAACAGGCTCATAAACTCCAAAGTGGTTGTCGCATCTACAAGAGAATCTATTCTTGGCAAAGGAAATTCATCCTTCGGGCATGCCTTGTTGAGATCTGTGAAATCAATACACATTCTCCACTTTCCGATGGCCTTTTTCACCATCACAGTATTGGCTAGCCATTCTGGATAAGTCACTTCTCTGATTACTCTGGCACTCAGGAGTCTTTTGACTTTGTTTCTTGCTCTTTTGACTTTGTCATCTGACATCTTCCGAAGCTTCTGCTTCCTTGGTCTGATAGTTGGATCCACATTGATATAGTGCTCAATGACATCTCTATTGACGCCACAAAGATCATTAGCTGACCAGGCAAAGACATCCATGTGGGCGTGAAGTGAAAGAAGAGGGCTCTGAGACAGGTTTCTTGGTCTGATAGTCCAGACTCAACTATAATAGCATTAAGAAGAGGGGCGTGAGACAGGTTTCAAATAGTGGATCGACCGTGAAGGCTTTGTCTTTAAAAGTTCGAGTAAAACCACGAAGTGAATAAAAACAATGGCAAAATCATAATTGGGGTTCAAAGTAGGAACAAGAACACAATAACAATATATGGAGAAAGACATAATTAATTCATGCACTACTGAGTACAAAAATAACTTTATGTGTCACCGCCAGAGGGGATTACAGTTTTGTGGAGCCTCACAATAATCCAGGTAGCATATAGAACATTTTTACATGTGCTTTAACCCATCTAGCACACTGATTTGAGCACTTTAAAATTTATTGTTGCAACTATTATTGAAAAAGAATTTTTGAGCATTGCTCGTTGCCACCGCTCTAGATCACAGGGAGAGTGAGGGAGTGTGGATTGCTCTATAAAAGTATGTCCAGTCGCCTTGGCTTGTACTAGGGTTGCCTATCTTGTTCCTTCTTGGGTGTCCGATCCTTTGGCCTGAGTGTCGGGCCCTGTGTACTCTAACTCTTTTCCCTCTCTTAATTGAAAGACAGAGCTCCTGCCACTTCGTTCAAAAAATATAAAGGAAACTTTATTGACTTTAAAACTTGGCTTCATCTTGGGGTTTAAAAAATTTATCAACTCACTCAGGTCCCCAAAAATATGATGTTGCCACAATTTTTTCCCTGGAAGATGACCGGGATTCAGATGCATGCAAAAGCCAAGGCCAAGCCAAAGAGGTTCCTTCATCCAAAAGTTGCTTTGGAAGTTCGTCATGATCTAGAAGTGAAAGAAGACAATATGTCTAAAGAAACACAAAATTTGCCTTTAGACAGGAACTCTATTGACTCAACTTCGTCAAGCTCTAAGAGAAGGAAGAGAGATAAAGGGAATGAAGTTAGCAAGTCAAGTGACCCATTTTTGGATATGGTCAGTGGAATTCACGGTGATCTCAAGACTACTTCAAATCAATTTGGGAAAATGGCCGGTATCATGGAGCGTGAAGCAAAGGTTCGACGGGAAGAACCACATGAGGATCCAATGCATGTCCTATAAAAGAAGGCTATAGACGAGATGATTAGGTTAGGGTTTTCCGGTACTGAGCTTGTTAAAGCAGCGTGTGTGTTTGTGAATGCCCCAAATCAGATGACCATGCTTTTCGCACTTCCAGAGACTCTAAGGAGGGTGTTCATACTTCCTATGCTCCAGTAAGTTCTATGATTCCTTTTATGGAGTTTACAGGTCTACAATAGTTGCTTTTATGGAGTTTACAAATGCTGACAACAATAGCTACTTTCAACCATACTTACAGATATGCAATTTACTTGCTATCAACAATAGTATTTAACATGTTTACAGATACAGTACAGGACCACATAGTTACATACATCCACAACTTTTTTATTCTTTATTTGTGCTTGGAGGGACACGTGATAGTACTGCTACTATTAATGTGTGATTCATATTGCATTTTTAAAGATTACTGCTATTTCGCATTTGTACATATTACTGTGCATAGTTGGTGGTTGTTCAACTATTCATAGAGCTGGGTCTTAATGTACATTTCTATGTACTTGATTTTTTTGCATCCTTGTAAATTTAATTGTGCTCCCTTACAGATAAGCAAAAAAGTTTTTGGTCTGAAAGTGCAGAACCTACATTTAGTTTTTGGTCTGAATGATGTTTTAAGTCTCGCATGGGCTCTATTTCAGTCCAGAAACACACAACATACCAGTAGCACCCATGTACCCACCTATGAGGGTTACTTCAATTGGTGGGAAGACCTAAACGGAGAAATCATGCCCAAGTGCAAGAGTTCAAATATGGGGGATAGAGTTCTTCGCTGATCTGATAGTAATGGGTACTCAGGATGTAGACATAGATGTCATCCTTGGGATGAATTGGTTGACCAAGTACCAAGTAGGCCTTAGCTGTGATAAGAGGACTGTGAAGTTGGTGTCCTTGTCAGGAGAAGAAGTGTTGGTGGAGTTGGTCTTGTCTGGAACAAGGAAAGGAAGCTGTCACGAGATAGCTGCCCATAGTGAGGCAGTCAATCTGCTCAAACCATCAAAGTAGTATCAGAATTCCTGAATGTGTTCCCCGAGGAGTTACCGGGCATGTCACCTAAGAGAAAAGTTGAATTTGCCATAGAGCTTATCCCAGGCACCACCCCGATTTCTAAAAGAGCCTATAGAGTGTCCAAACTAGAATTGGTGGAACTCAAGAAGTAGATAGACGAGTTGTTGGAGAAGGGTTACATCAGACCCAACACCTCGCCTTGGGCCGCCCTAGTGTTGTTTGTGGAGAAGAAAGACGGTACGAAGAGGATGTGCATAGATTACCGAGCTCTGAATGAAGTCACCATCAAAACAAGTATCACTGCCCAGAATAGAAGATATGTTCGACCAGCTAAAAGGAGCCAGTGCGTTCTCAAAAATAGATCTGAGGTCAGGTTATCATCAGCTCAGGATCCGGCCTTCGGACATACCGAAGACGGCATTCATCACCATGTATGGGCTTTATGAGTACACAGTCATGCCCTTCGGTCTGACGAATGCGCTAGCTTTCTTCATGTACTTGATGAATAGTGTGTTCATGGACTATCTTGACAAGTTTCTGGTGGTGTTCATCTATGAGGAATAGAACAAAGAGCATTTGAGGATGGTGTTGCAACGGTTATGGGATTGTCAGTTGTATGCCAACTGAGCAAATATGAGTTCTGGATTAGTGAAGTCATGTTCTTGTGTCATATCATAAACCGAGACGGGTTAGCTGTGGATCCAAAGAAGGTGGCATATATTCTAGACTAGAAAGCACCAAGAGATGTCCATGGGATCAAGAGTTTCATTGGAATGGACGGACACTATCGGCGTTTCATTGAGGGCTTCTCCAAGATTGCCAGACTAATGATAGCCCTGCTCGCAAAGAAAGTTGAGTTCAAGTGGACCTCAGAGTGCCAAGAGTCCTTTAAGGCATTAAAAAAGAAGTTGACTACAACACCTGTGTTGATCCTACCTAATGTTCACAAGCCATTCTCATGTTGGGGACTTGTTCTCAAATGCTAAGAGTTAAGAACAAGGCAACATAAAAGTGTTAAGTATTAAAGTCCTTCGTCCTTCGAAACATTATTCCCCTTCGGGAAATAATGTTTTTCGGACGAAGGTCATAAGAGACATACCTTCGTAAATATAACAAGTAATGACGAAGGATTTATATAAAGCATGAAATATAATATAAACATTATCATAGAATCATTTCTATTTTATTAACATGGGAAAATAGAAATGATTTCAAATTACAAATGTACCTTCGGTCCTGAGAGAAGGTAAAAAGTACAAGCGTGACGCAAAAGCAAATGCCAAGTCAACGTGAACAGTACGGGAGTACTGTTCATCTATTTATAGACGCGGGACGCAGCCCACGTAAAATTACATTCATGTCCATTACATTTTTCAATGACTTATGGAAATCTGTCAAGGCCGACGTAGTCTTTTCATCTTTAAGTCGGTTCCCCTCTCTGCTATCGCGACGAAGCTTCCCTGCGCACAGCTTCGGCTGTGCACCATCCTTCGTGGAACTTGATAATCAGCTCGTCCTTCGTCTGGTTTAGGCTTCATCCTGACCATACTTCATGTTCATAATTCTGAGTCCAAAGATACCTGTTCATATAATCCACTTGGAAAACATTGTCAAATCATGTTTTTGAGGACCTTCGGAGGACGAAGGCCCCCAACAGTAGCCCCTCGCAATATTAATTTGTTAATGATAAATTCAGATTGCGATATGGACGAAGGCCTTGAGCCGAAGGTCCGAAAAAACACCTTCCCTTTGCTAGAATAGCAACATTCACTGACAAGCGGGGTCTTTCAATTTTCAACGCCCTGGGCGTATAAATAAGATCATACCGCAAACTTATTTGGTACGCACACTTGCCATCTGCTTCGGCCCACTACATTTTTAGCTCTTGTGCACTAAGATTTGCTGATCTTTTTGATTTTAAAGCTTCGGCCTTGAAAACAGTTTTTTAGCGCTTCCGAAGATGTCTGAAGGTAAGAAGATCCCTGCTGAGACGAAGCTGAGTCTTGACGAAGAGAAGAACTTGGGGTTCCTTATAGCGATGGCGGAGACCAATACAGAGAAAATCACCAAGGAAATTCTTGAAGGTTTGTCCGAAGATACTGATGACAGCGACAGTTTTGATGTAGAAAGTGGTGGGGAAGAGTCCGAAGATCGACCATGGTGACCAAGTCACACGGTTTTCGGGAAAACCACTATCAAGCAGAGTCATATTGATAATATGAGGGGGCGGTATTTTCGAGATATATCTATTGTGAGGGCTGATGCTGGAGAAAAGACTTCTCCCACCCCCGAAGAAGATGAAGTCGTAATCTTCCGAAGCTTTCTTAAGGCTGGGCTTCGATTCCCCCTAAGCAACTTTGTTGTTGAGGTACTGAAAACATTTTAAGTCTACCTTCATCAAATTACTCCCGAAGCTATCATAAGAATGGGGATGTTTGTCTGGGCTGCAAGAAGCCAAGGTTTAGAACCAAATGCTAAAAGCTTTTGCAACATTCATGAGTTATTATATGAGACGAAGCCCTGGGGGAAAGAACAATATCACAACAACTTTGGGTGTTACAGCTTCGGTGCCCGCTCCGGGTCAAGCCGCCCTGTGCCAACCTTTCGGAAGAGGTGGCCCGGAGCCTGGATGACAGAGTGGTTCTATGTAAAGAATAACTTAACAGCGCAAGAAGATGTCAAGAGTATCATTATGCGCCCCATCTGGCAACGCTTCGGACTTCGAAGGCCGAAGGTTGAAATGGATGAAGCGGCCGAGGAATGCCAAAGGGCCTTCGGCGTGATCTGCTCTTTCATTGGGACAAGGGACTTGGTCCAAGAGCATATTGCCTTCAGGGTGTGGCCACTTGCAGGAAAGTGGGAAATGCCGAAGGAGACCATCAAAGAGTCCGACGAAGGCGGACTGGTCAGACTGAAATACACATTCAAATATGCAAATAAATTTGTTGAACCTGATGATGACTGGTTGAAAAGCATTGAAACATTAAGTGACGAACTGCTTGGGGTATATTCGAAGGCCGAGAACACTGCGTTATCAGCAGCCTTCGGAGGCCGAAAAAAGAAAAGGCTCAACCGGGTATTTGACGCAGTCGGGTTTGTCTACCCTGACTACCACTATCCGATATTGAGTCGCAAAAGAAAAAATACTTCTACTGCGGCAGAAGCTACGACGAGTGCTACTAGTGAGCCAGTGCCGCAAAGGAAAAAGATGAAGGTGCTCACCCACCCAGTGCGTTTTATTGAGCCGGCCACAGTGCCAGAATTTATTGGTGAAGTCTCTTTGGCCTCTGAAGCTACCGAACCAGCTCCAGTGCCGAAGATGGAAGAAAAGACTGAAGCGCCTTCAGCAAAAAAAGCAGAGAAACCGAAGGTTGAAGAGCCAAAAATATCGGAAATCTTAAGTCCTTCGGTAAATGTCGAAACAATAAAAAATCAAAAGGGGCCGTCGGTGACCCCGAAAAGAAAAAGAATGGTGAACATGCTAGATGTTTTGGAGACAATTAAGTCTTCAAGCACAACTCCAAAGAAGACTATTGAAGTTGCTGAAGTGTCTACCGAAGCTGTAGTTGCTGAAGCTTCGAAGCAACAACCTGAAGCTGAGGCTGGGCCTTCAGAGCCCACCAAAGAACAATCTTTGAAAACAAAAATATCAGAACCAAATTTGGTTGAAGAAATTGACACTGCCGCCCTCGAAGCTCCTTCCAGCATACGCGATTACATTGTACGACATGCTTCGGGGAAGAAATTATCTGAAGAAGAGACATACGAAGCCAACTACTATGCCAGAGAGCTAAAATATCCGAAGGGGGCAGTAGTGTTTAACGGGACAAATGAAGATGACTTCCTGTACTGCCTGCCTGATAATAAAGAACTATCTGTCTGCCGAGAGATGGCTAGAAGTATGGGATTCCCGAAGCTCGAAGCTGGATTATGCGCTATGACGAAGGAAGATCTCGCGGATAGTCTTGCATATAATAGCCTGAAGGTATGGGAATTAGACGTTTGAAAAAATTTTACAATACGTAATTCATTCCTTTATTCTTATATGGATTCTTTTTTGTATAGGGTTTAATCCTGAGCAACGCATTAAGAGCACAAAAGAGTGCCGAAGATGAAAGCTATGAAATTGCGTTCAACAATTTACGATCAGAAGTTATAAAACTGAGAAACGAAGCTCTAGAAAAAGATAAAATTCTGGTTACATTAGTAGACAAGATAAAAAAGGACGAAGCTGCTGCAAAGATTCAGGCCGAAGCTCAGAAACGCGAAATTAAAGATCTTCAGAAGCAATTGGCCCGGGCGAAAGAAGAACGCATACTTGAAGAAACAAGACGGGAATGCAGCGACCAATGGGCTGATCATTTGGAAGCAACCGTGGAAGAGCTTCGGTCTTCTAAGAAAAAATACTACGAAAAATCCATGGAATGCGTAAAGAAAATTAAAACCAGCATCGCCAGCGTGGGCGCATTTTCCAGTGAAGAAAATTTTTCAAGAGGCAATCCCGAAGGCCCAATAGAATGGATCAGCCACGAAGCAGAGGCCTTCGAGGAAATCCTGAGTAGCCGCGGTGACATCTGCGCTTTTTCGGGCGCCAGAGGGGTTGCTACTGTTTTGGAGAAGAAAGGTTGTGAACATGTAAAATCTTTAGCTCAGTCCGAAGCTACCTTATCCTCCGAAGACATCAAAGACCCCTCGGCCGAAGCAAGCATGGTTGGTGGCAAATTCTTTACTGATGTCTGGGACAACGGCGGCCGAGAAATGGCGCAAGAAATTATTCAAAGGAGTGAAAAAGGCATCCATGATGCTAGGAAAGTAACAGAAGTTGCCGAAGAGCAAATAGGTACTAATTAGTCGCTCTTATTGTATTGTAATTTTTATTTCAAACTTTGCCCGCGGTTTGTAATAGTAATGCAAAAATATTCTGTTCCCTCAGAACCTGCTGGATCGTCTGGTGACCCTCACACAAAAGGCGATGACGAAATTAAACAAATGGCCGAAGCTATCATGGATAAAGTTGTTGAACAACTTCTAAATGAGGCTGCCGAAGTAGTATTAAGAGAAGACTAGGTGCTATCAGAAGAAACATTTGAAGTGTGATCTATGTAATATTTTGTACATTTGAATGTAATATACAAGTCTCTTTTCATTATTCAATTCTTTACGATGCATGAAATTCTACATACATACCATTTTTGAGCCTTCGGCGAAAAAACACCTTCCCTTCTTTTCATGCTTCGTGAAGAAGACATTCTCCGTTAAAACTATTCTGATGAATCACGTCCACGCTTCGTGAAAACATTCTCCGAAGCTATACAATTTCGATATTGCTCTGATGAAGCTCGTTCATGCTTCGTAAAAACATTCTCCGAAGCTGTATTCCGAAGATTATCATTGTATTCCCTCGTGACTTTACACAATTTTCACTTTCTCAAAGCGTCCTTTCGAAGGTTGATACTGTGTCCCCTTCTTTTGCCAAATGCAACATGATGTATGATGCTTATGCTATGCAAAATGATGTGATGATGTTATGTTATGCAAATGACATTTGTTCCGAAGATACACACAAAATATATTTGTAAGCTCTGCATTCCCTTAGGAACGTCTTTGGAGCTTCTTCGCCTTTTACTTAGGCAGTATAAGCTCTGCATTCCCTTAGGAACGTCTTTGGAGCTTCTTCACCTTTTACTTAGGCGGTATAAGCTCTGCATTCCCTTAGGAACGTCTTTGGAGCTTCTTCGCCTTTTACTTAGGCGGTATCAGCGTTGACTTTTCGCTGTATGCTCTGCATTCCCTTAGGAACGTCTTTGGAGCAAAAAACTTACACTGCGCTCCCTTTGGAACGGCTTTTTGTAACTTCGGCAACTTACTCTGCGTTCCTTAGAACGACTTGTTGTTGCTTCGAAGGATTTTTAATAATTCGAAGGTCCTCCTTGTTACCGCAAATTTTTAAGCTTCAGCAACTTAAGCCTGTGGAGAAGATAGGTTTTCCTCATAACCAACCACGAAACTATTATATGAAAACTGAAATGTTCTTTATTACACAGAAAATAGAACTTAAACGGAAAAGACTGCTATCAAAGTAGGATATTTGTCAGTAAATGTGCTTCGACTCTGGCACAGTACTATTGACTGTGCGAGCTTCAGATTGCTCTCTGAGATCCCTTTGGTGCGGAACATATTGGCTCCCTTCTGGCTGTTGGCCTTGTTGCAGTGGAGGTGGGGGCGGGGGCTGTTGCCATGAAGCTTGAGGTTGACTCGCCGAAGCTACGGAAACTGCAGGGTGGTTGCCCACGTATTCCGGGATGTAAGGCTGATGGTACGAAGCAGTATGCATGACCTGCTTCGGCTGGCCCTGTTGCGCTGCAGCTTCTGCTAGCTCCTTTTGTTTCTGGATGGTGACATGGCACATCCTGGTGGTATGGCCCTTGTTTTCACCACAGAATAAGCAAAATATCCTCCTTGGTTGATCTCCAAATCTTCCGCCGAAGCCCCTGGCGCCTCTGCCTCTTGGAGCTGGTGGCCGAAAGAAAGTTTGCTGTTGCCCCGAAGCCTGTGAGGAGCACTGCGGTCTGTTCTGCTGACTCCCCTTATCATCATTTTGAGTGGAGTTGTGGATGGACCTGACATGCCTCGGATAGAATCTTCCTCCGAAGCCCCTGGTCATCTCAGAAAATCTGAAGGCCTCCTCCCTTCTTTGGCGAAAGTCATTATCGGCACGAATGTACTCGTCCATCTTTTGGAGCAGCTTCTCCAGAGTCTGAGGAGGCTTCCTAGCAAAGTATTGAGCTGCAGGTCCAGGACGAAGCCCCTTGATCATGGCTTCGATGACAATTTCATTGGGCACCGTTGGTGCCTGCGCCCTCAAACGCAAGAACCTTCTGACATACGCCTGAAGGTATTCTTCATGATCCTGAGTGCACTGGAACAAGGCTTGAGCAGTGACCGGCTTCGTCTGAAATCCTTGAAAGCTGGTTAACAACATATCCTTCAGCTTCTGCCATGAGGTGATCGTTCCTGGTCGAAGGGAGGAATACCAGGTCTGAGCAACACTCCTGACGGCCATAACAAAAGACTTTGCCATGACTGCAGCATTGCCCCCATACGAAGACACTGTTGCTTCGTAGCTCATCAAGAACTGCTTCGGGTCTGAGTGGCCGTCGAACATGGGAAGCTGGGGTGGCTTATAGGATGGAGGCCAGGGTGTAGCCTGCAGCTCAGCGGACAGAGGAGAGGCATCATCGAAAACAAAATTTCCATGATGGAAATTGTCATACCAGTCATCTTCGTTGAAGAAGCCCTCCTGATGAAGGTCTTTTTGTTGAGGCCTTCGGTTCTGCTCATCGTGGGTAAGATGACGAACTTCTTCAGAAGCTTCGTCTATCTGCCTTTGCAGCTCAGCTAGCCTGGCCATCTTTTCCTTTTTCCTCTGCACCTGTTGATGAAGCATCTCCATATCCCTGATCTCTTGGTCTAGTTCATCCTCCTGAAGCGTCGGGCTGACGGCCTTCCTCTTCTGGCTTCGGGCCTCCCGAAGAGAGACGGTCTCCTGGTTGGGGTCCAGCGGTTGCAGTGCTGCAGCCCCAGTCGCTGAAGCTTTCTTCGGCGCCATAGCGAAGATCTATAGCTTCCGAAGGTGTTCAAAAAACTCGAAGTGGAAGTGAGTTCACCGGAGGTGGGCGCCAATGTTGGGGACTTGTTCTCAAATGCTAAGAGTTAAGAACAAGGCAACATAAAAGTGTTAAGTATTAAAGTCCTTTGTCCTTCGAAACATTATTCCCCTTCGGGAAATAATGTTTTTCGGACGAAGGTCATAAGAGACATACCTTCGTAAATATAACAAGTAATGACGAAGGATTTATATAAAGCATGAAATATAATATAAACATTATCATAGAATCATTTATATTTTATTAACATGGGAAAATAGAAATGATTTCAAATTACAAATGTACCTTCGGTCCTGAGAGAAGGTAAAAAGTACAAGCGTGACGCAAAAGCAAATGCCAAGTCAACGTGAACAGTACGGGAGTACTGTTCATCTATTTATAGACGCGGGACGCAACCCACGTAAAATTACATTCATGTCCATTACATTTGTCAATGACTTATGGAAATCTGTCAAGGCCGACGTAGTCTTTTCATCTTTAAGTCGGTTCCCCTCTCTGCTATCGCGACGAAGCTTCCCTGCGCACAGCTTCGGCTGTGCACCATCCTTCGTGGAGCTTGATAATCAGCTCGTCCTTCGTCTGGTTTAGGCTTCGTCCTGACCATACTTCATGTTCATAATTCTGAGTCCGAAGATACCTGTTCATATAATCCACTTGGAAAACATTGTCAAATCATGTTTTTGAGGACCTTCGGAGGACGAAGGCCCCCAACATCAGTGTATTATGATGCTTCGCACACTGGACTAGGATGTGTGCTAATGCAAGAAGGGAGAGTGGTGGCATATTCGTCCCGACAGTTGAAGATTCATGAGAGGAATTACCCCACACATGACTTGTAATTAGCAGTAGTGATTCATGCATTGAAGACCTAGAGGCACTTTTTATATGGGCAGAAGTGTGACGTTTACACGAACCACAAGAGTCTTAAGTATATATTCACCTAGTCAGAGTTAAACATGAGGCAGAGAAGATGACTGGAGTTGATCAAAGACTATGAGCTAGAGATACATTATCATCCAGGCAAAGCTAATGTGGTTATAGATGCTTTGAGTAGGAAGAGCCAAGTCAACATGATGGCCACTCACCTGATGTCATACGAACTAGCAAAGGAATTCGATAGGCTAAGTATCGGATTTCTAAACAACACTCAAGGAGTGATAGTTGAGCTTGAACCCACCATAGAACGAGATATCAAGGATGGGCAGAAAAACGATGAAAAGATCTGTAATACCCAAATTTGTAAATCATGTGATAAGAGGATATTTCCTTTATCTATATGTGTGAGTTATATTCATTTACTATCACATGTGAATGAATACCATCAAAAAGGAGTAAATAACCAAAGACACCAAAGTAAATCTTGCATCATGCTGAGTTTTACTTGATTGTGCATTTGTGGATAATAAAATAAATGTGTCATTAATAGCATATCAATGGACCCAGAGAATTTAACCTCTAAATTGAAAACAAAACCATGAGAATAGAGGAGGAAGAAAATGTTATACAAATGAAAATAAATAGTTAAATATATTCTTCTCATACTAGGATTTGAAATGTGGATACTTAACTCAAATATGAGGATCATGACATAATTCAAACTTAAATTTGAAATCAAGGAAATAAAAAAAGAAAGAAAATCATAAATGGTAAAAAGAAAAGAAAAAAAGAAAGACATGCGCCTGGGCTGCCACTGCTCATTTTCGGCCCACTTCATTCATCCACCGCGCGCGCATAGTAACCTGGCACTGGCTTGCGGGCCCGGCTGGCAGCGGAGTCCGGCCGATTGCATGCACGCGCGTAACTCTGGCAGGTGGTGCATGCGGCTGGAGCACGCCTGCTCCCGCGTCCTCGTCATGCGGAGGCCGGCGCGTGGGCCTCTCCTGTCATCATTATCCTCTCCGCGCAGCTCGGGCAGTTGCTGCCGCGTCCTTGGCGCTCGGCTGCGGCGGGTCAGCTGGGAAAGAAGAGAGAGAGAGAGAACCGGGAGGATGAAGATCACGCCTGTGCCATTGATCCCCTTTTGGACGATGCAGATTGAGAGTAGAATAAACCTTGGGTGGGATTGATCTAGGCCATCGATCATGTGGTCGAGGGCTAAGATCGTATCTCTGCGCGGGGATATCGGGACCGTGTGATCTAAATCCAACGATCCAGATTAGAACTTACCCCTTCGCTGAGCTGATTTTGTAAAAGAGACCCCGGCTTATTAAGAAAACAACCCACCGTCCAGTGCACAGTCCTCTGTGTCTTAGGAATAATTGTGCGGAGGCCCTTGCCTTCTCTGAAAGTTTGACGCACAGTCCAGTCAGCAAAGAAAATCAGAGAAATCCATTCTAAATTCATTTTTAATACAAGAATAATCCTAGAACTTGTAAAATACTTATAAAATTCATTTTAGCTCCTTTTCAGTTCATTCCAATTTCTATAATTTTATAACATTATTGTTTATTAATTGGTGCCACTATTTTGACATGAAAGTCACATTAAAATTTATATCCTATTTAATCTTGTAGAAAACACATAAAATCCTTAGAAATTCATAACACCTTCGTTTTGATTCCGATTTGACTCGTTCCAGTTGCGTTAGTTTCGTATAAGTATTTACTACGCAGTAACAACATTGATTATATCATGTCTCATTATTTTATAATTAGATCTTTATTTAACCCATGTGTTTAGTCTTGTTAATCTACTTATCATTATAATATACAAAAATATGAACTAAGGTCAATTTATAATTTGGATTAAAGTGTAGATAGTTATTTAGAGAATAACCTCTCATATGATTTATATTAACCAATTTATAATATAGTTTAATATCTTAAACCACATGAATCTTCTATAAATCATAACCCCTTAATCGTAACTCTGATCTTAGTGGCTCTCGATCCCGCGATCTCGTAGCAACGCTTAGAGTATTATTATTCAGTTTGTACTTATGTTTGGTGTGATGTTAATTTTGTTTATACCATGTTTGTTTGTATTGCTACGATTAGCGCGAGGACACGTGTCATCTGAAAGGCAAGTTGGTACCTGGATTCTCAAGTGCCAGGCAAGTTGTGCCCTTGATTCACTTTTGTTACCCAATAATGTTCTTTATAATCATTTACCATGCATAGGTTTAATTTTGCTGGGACCCAATAGGTTTCCCTAGTCTGTTTATCCTGTTTACCTTGTTTACCCCTGAATCACTTGGGTAGTTTGCTATTGCTTTACATGGTTTTGGGATAATCATTTATTATATCTATGTTCCAATTATTCTTGTTATTCTATTTATGTTCATGTCAAGTTCATTAATGTTAATTGAAACATAGAGCTTAACTTGAGTAACACGTGCCACCACAAGGGTTTAATGGGACGCCCTTGGCTGACTAATTAGGAAAGCTAGTGGAAGACTACCTTACCCGAAAGGGGCAAGGGCAGTAGGGGAGTGGTCAGTGTAGGGAGGTCCTTGGTTGATTTTGCTGCGATGGCGGTCAGACAAGAACCCTGCATTGGAGCTTCCTATAAACTGTAGCGGGTTTTCGGAAGCTAGTGGAACTTTGTAAATGCCTCGTAGTGTTGCCCTGCCGCGCTTCCTAGGTAGAGGTGTATGGGAGTCGCTACCCCTTGGCAGATGGGTAACATGACTTGTGGGTAAAGGGTACAACCTCTGCAGAGTGTAAAACTGGTATACTAGCCGAGCTCACGGTCATGAGCAGCTCAGGACTCTCTGATGTTTAAATTATGGAACTTAAATTCAATTTTGTCATTTGCATTGCATGGGTTGTTATTAATTTTGTTCTATTACTTTACTTATGGTTTGGTATTTACTTACACTTAGTAACTGCTAATAAAATTTTGACCAACTACTTAAAAGCAATGCTCAGCTTTAACCCCTGTCATTGACTAGCCTTACATATCACATGAACTCACATATTTGTGAGTTTATGTCCACTGGTTCCCCACAACTTGTTGAGCTATGATCATGTGTGAGCTCACCCTTGCTGTCTCACACCCCCCCACAGGAGAAGAGCAGGTGGTTCAGGAGGAGCCACAAGGCGAGGAGTATGATCTGATCTAGGTGGCGTTTCTCAGTTGACATTGGCGCCGTCGATCCTTAGTTCATTTTATATTTATCTTTTATTTTGTAATAAGTCTTCCGCTATGTAATAAATACTCTGGTTATTGTGACATTTATCTCTATACACTGTGTTATTATATATGTTGTCTTCTTGGCGCATGTATGAGATGCACCTGGCTTTGTTCCTTAAAGTCGGGTGTGACAGAAGTGGTATCAGAGGAATGTCGACTGTAGGACGAAACCTGGATAGAAACGGACAAACCCTTACCTACTTATCTTACTCTAATTCTTTCTATACTCATCCTGTCTTGATTTTGTCTCACCTTTTGCTGTCATACTCTAATTACTCTTATCTTTTGAACTCTAAGACATGATCGATTTCACACCTTGGAATCCTACAACTATGATCTTTTTAAGAGATAGGGAACCTAAGACAAAATTAAAAGTATTTTCTCTATTAAAAAAATGTTGGTTGATTGTTTTGATGATAACTGCTTGATTTGCTTCTTTGATTGATTGGAACGTTATAGTTGGGCATCTTAGCATGTACCACTATAAGGTAATGCATTAGCTTTAGTGCATAACACACTAATCTACTTAGCTAATAAATCCCCCGTAGTAACATTCCTCGTAATTACTCGCCTGGTCTACAATTCTTCCTTTCTTACCCTGTGTTTCTAACCCGAATAAGCTACCCCTATAGTGTTAGAAGAGAGCACTATAGATGTGATCCTTGGTACGTCATGGTTAAAAAAAGGCAAAGGCAGTATATACACTGTGCTAAGTGAACCATAGAACTCACCAGTTCCAAAGGACAAAGGTTTGAAGTTGAAGTTGCAGTAACTACCACCATCAGACTAGCGACATTCTTAGTAGATGAGGAGTTTGTGGGTGACAACATCCGTGCAGTTAGAGATTTTTTGGATGTCTTTTCAGAGGAGTTATTAGGGATGCCACTAGATATGGAAGTTGAGTTTGTCATTAATCCCTTACCTAAGACTGCCCCTATTTCTAAACGGCCATACATGATGTCCGTAGAAGAGCCAAATGAACTTAAGAAGCAATTAATGGAATTACAAGAGGCTGGGTACATTCGTTCGGATTCCTCACCTTGGGGGAGCGCCAGATCTATTTGTACAGAAGAAAGATGGATCGTAAGGGATGTGCGTGGATTATAGGTCCCTTAACGATGTCACTGTGGAGAACAAGTATACATTACCCCGCATTAAGGATTTATTTGATCAGATGAGAGGAGCCAGGGTATTCTCGAAGATTGATCTCCAATCGGGATACCATTAGATGAGGATTAGACCATCGGATATTCCTAAGATGGCTTTCTCGACCCGATATGGATTATATGAGTTCATTGTTATGTCGTTTGGATTGACCAATGCACCAGTTTATTTCATGAATTTGATGAATAAGGTGTTTATGGAGTATTTGGACAGATTCGTCGTGGTGTTCATCGACGATATTCTTATCTATTCTAGGAGTGAAAGTGAACATGAAGAACATCTAAGGTTGGTGCTACAGAAGCTACGGGATAATCAGCTCTATGCCAAGTTCAGTAAATGCGAGTTTTGGATTGACGAGGTGCCATTCCTTGGACATATCATTTCTAATGGACGAATATTAGTAGATCCTGTTAAAGTCAAGGAGATAGTGGTGCGGAGCATACCCACTACAGATACTGAAGTCCGAAGTTTCTTGGGACTTGCGGGATATTATCGGAGATTTATTGAAGGATTTTCTAAGATTGCTAAGCCTATGACCTCGCTTCTGGAGAAGGGAAGAGAGTTCAAATGAGACGAGAAGTGCCAAGACAGCTTTGCTCAATTGAAGAAGAGATTAATGTCACCACCAGTGTTGGTTATGCCAGATCTACAGAAGGGATTTGACATTTATTGTGATGCATGTGACCAAGGCTTGGGATGTGTACCTATGTGAGAAGGACATGTGATCGCCTACGTGTCTCGTCAGTTGTGGAAACACGAGTTGAACTACCCCACGCATGACTTAGATTTGGCAGCCATTGTGCATGCGCTTAAGATTTGGAGACATTATATTATGGGAACCAAGTGTCAAGTGTACACGGATCATAAGAGTTTGAAGTATATGTTCACTTAGAAGGATCTCAACCTTAGGCAATGCTGTTGGTTGGAGCTTATTAAGGATTATGATTTGGAGATTCACTATCATTCGGGCAAGGCAAATTTGATTGCAGATGCCCTGAGTCGAAAGGAGCATGTTCATTCAGCTGTTGTTGCCCAGCTACCCGATGAGATTGTTGAGGATTTCAGAAGACTTAATCTGGGGATAGTTGCTCGCACTGAAGGAGTTACTATTGATGTGGAACCTACTTTGGAACAAGAAAGCCACAAAGGACAAATTGGTGATGCTAAGATACAAGAGATTAAGGATCTGATTACTGAAGGTCGAGGTCTAGAATTCACGGAAGATGAGCAAGGCACCGTATGGTTCAAGGATTGGATATGTGGTTCCTGAGATTGAAAGCCTTCGTGAGACTATACTGAAGGGAGCACATGACTCGGATTATTCAATTCCTACTAGGAGTACGAAGATGTATCAGGATTTGAAGCAAAAATACTGGTGGTATGAATTGAAGAGAGATGTGGCTGCACATGTGGCTATGTGCGATGTGTGTCAAAGAGTTAAGGCTGAACAGCAGAGGCCAGCTGGACTATTGTACCCATTAAAGATACCCGAATGGAAGTGAGAAGATATTGGTATGGATTTCATTACTGGATTGCCTCGCACCTCGAAATGATATGATTCTATATGGGTTATTATGGATAGATTGACTAAAGCTCATTTCATTCCGGTCAAGACTACTTATAAGGGATCTCAATTGGTAGAGTTATATGTGACTCGGATTATGTCTCTACATGGTGTACCGAAGAAGATCGTTTCAGATAAAGGATCATAGTTTACCTCCAGATTTTGGAAAAGTTTTCATGAGGATATGGATGCGAAGTTGAATTTTAGTTTGGCCTACCATCCTCAGACTGATGGACTGACCGAAAGGACTAACCAAGTATTGGAAGATATGTTGAGAGCTTGTGCCCTTCAACATGGTAGTAGTTGGGACAAGAGTCTACCTTATGCTAAGTCCTCATATAATAATAGTTACCAGGCAAGTCTGAAGATATCACTATTTGAGACTCTATATGGCAGGAAGTACATGACTCCTCTATATTGGGATAAGACTAGAGGAAGACAGTTCTTTGGACCTGAACTTATTCAAGAAGCAGAGGAACAAGTTCGTATAATTCAAGAGAATTTGAGGGTAGCTCAGACCAGGCAAAGGAACTACGCTGATAATAGAAGAAGACCACTAGAGTTTGAGGAGGGTGATTGTAACACCCTAAAATCCTATTTTGGTATTTGAGAAAAATTTACTAAAGATTTACAATTTAAAAGTGTATTTCTAATAAGTTTATCAATTGAAATATTTTCATAAAGTTAAAGAAAAAGTTAATATAAATTTTGGCTATGTATTTGAACTATTTTCCCAACTAAACAATATGGTGAGGTATTTTATATAAATCATGCCTTATTGAATTATATGTTTTTTTTGGCATGGACAAAGCAATCAATATAAATAAATATATAATTTATACTTGCATTGTCATGCTGGGATTTCTGTTTGATGCATCAAATATATGCTTGAAATTCAGAATCTAGGATTGAATTTCAAATTTAGAATTTGGAAATTTAAATAGAAAGAAAAACAAAAAAAATAAAAAGAAAAGGAGACCTCTACCACTCTTGGGCCCAAACCTCCCTCTCGGCCCAAATCACCCCAGAACCGCAGCCCACCGTGCGCCAGAAAAGTCACGCTGACGCGCGGGACCCGCCCTGTCAGCCACTCTACGCCCCGCTCGCCCCCCCCCCCCCCCCCTCAATCACTGCTGCGCTGGCCCCACCGGTCATGCTTTGGGGCTCCTCTCACGCGCGCATATGTCGCTGTGCGGTGGGCCCGGGATGTCAGCTGCGTCTTCTTCGTAACGGACCGCGTGTCTCGCAGCTGAGCACCGCCAAACTCGCCGGGAATCTCGGCCTCAGCATGCGTGGACTCCTTCCCCCTCGTGCTATAAATGCCGAGCGTCGTGCCCCCGTTCAACTTAACTCGGGTTGACGGCTCCGCCAGGGCTATTGGTTCGCCACCATTGGCGAAACGAGATCCCCCGCGAACGAATCACGGGTACGTCGTTGGTAGAGACTCGACAGCGGGTCTGGGAGCTTCATCGGTTACCCTGGGGCGTGTTCGATGCAGTGCTGGGGTCTATGGCCAACCTGGTGGCGGGGAATTTCTCGCCGTCGCACAGCGACACCATGAATCCGCTCCTCGCCGTGGCCCGACTTCGCCATGTCTTCCCCATTGGTGAGAATTCCCTCATGCAATTCGCCTCGGTTCCTGGGTCGTGTTGCATCATTCGGATTTTCCGTTTGGCGCTTGGGGCGTCGCATCGTGTTTCTCCGGTGAGGGGCGCCGTCGCGGTTGGGCAAAGCATCGTCCAGCCCGGACTGAGGTAGGAGAGAGTATTAGGGCCGTTGGTTTTCCGATGGGCGTATGGGATCGAATCCAGGGCGTATCGCTTCAGGATGAGTTTTGGGCCATTGATTCCGGATCCAACAGTTGTGGGCGCGTGTCACTTCATTAATGTTTGGACCCGATCTGGTCGGTTCGTTTCTAATCAGACGACTCTGATTTCCCCGTACCCCTTCGCTATGGCTATCTTACATAAGAGCCCCTAGAATATCTATTAATCAACCCGCGGTCCTCGTAGCTGGGCTCTGGGTCTTAGGAGGTTTTTCACCAGAGCCCGTGCACTTCACAGATTTTGGCGCCCGATCCAGAGCTGTTCGAAATTGAGTAAATAAATTGGAAAATGGATTTCTAATGTGAAAATAATTACTAGAACTTGATAAATTTATAGAAAATCCATAATTGGTCCAAATTAATCCAATCCACTTTCTAAAATTTTGTAATATTATTATATAATACTTAGTGTCTCCATTTTGTCATGAAAACAGTAATAAAGTTTATTCCTTGATTAATCTTAGGCCAGGCACATAAAACCTTAGAAAATTCGTATCTCCTCCGTTTTAACTCTGATTTGATCCGTTCAAGTTGCGTTAGTCTCGTAGCTTCGCGTAGATTACTTTTACGCAGTTTGTACTTATGTTTGGTGTAATGTTAATTTTGCCTATGTCATGTTTGTCCGTATTGCTACGAATAGCAGTGAGGTCCGAGAATCTTGAAGATCATCCTGTTACCTGGAATCTCAAGTCCCAGGCAAGTTGTGCCCTTGATCACTTCTTTTTACCCACTCATGTTCTAATTAATCATAATGATCTGCATAGGTTAATTTTGATGGGACCCAATAGGTTACCCTAGTTTGTCTATCTTTATACCTTGTTTACCACTGAACCTTTTGGGTAGTACTTGCTAGTGCTTTATGTGGTTTTGGGTATGAAGGTACATTATTCATGATCACACTTTTATTATATGTTTATTATTACTGATCATGATAAGATCATTATGTTAATTGGAACATGGAGCGACCACCCGGGAAAACAGTGCTACCACAAGGGAGGAATGGGACCCCTTGGCTGAATAATTAGGAAAGCTAGTGGAAGACTACCTTACCCGAAAGGGGCAAGGGCAGTAGGGGAGTGGTCAGTGTAGGGAGGCCCTCGGGAGGATTTTGCTGCGATGGCGGTCCTGCAAGGGATTCCTGCATTGGAGCTTCCTATAAACTGTACTGGGTTTTCTGAAGCTAGTGGAACTTTGTAAAGGCCTCGTAGTGTTACCCTGCCTCGCCTCCTCGATAGAGGTGTATGGGAAGTCGCGATCCCTTGGCAGATGGGTAACATGACTTGTGGGTAAAGATGCGCAACCTCTGCAGAGTGTAAAACTGGTATACTAGCCGTGCTCACGGTCAAGAGCAGCTCGGACACTCACATGATTAATTATGGAACTAAATTCAATTTGTCATACGCATTGCATCGCAGGTGAAGTTGTTACTTTTGTTCTACTACTTAATTGGGTTTGGTATTTACTTATACTTAGTAACTGCTAATAAAATTTTGACCAACCTTAAAAGCAATGCTCAGCTCTAACCATCCTCTTTGGTAAGCCTTACACTTCACGTGAGCTCCCACCTTTGGCGAGTTCATGCACATTATTCCCCACAACTTGTTGAGCGATGAACGTATGTGAGCTCACTCTTGCTGTCTCACAACCCCCCCACAGGTCAAGAACAGGTACCACAGGATGAGGCGCATGGAGGATGCTGCGATGTGTTCGTGAGAGGTCTAGGCCGTCGTCTCCCAGTCAACTTTGGGTTGCTGGACCGTTGTCTCCTTATAATGTAATTGTTTATTTTGTATAGAATTCCTATTATAAATAAAGTTGTGACATTCGATCCTGTGCCATGATTCATCATATGTGTGAGACTTGGTCCCAGCATACCTGGTGTTTATGTTCGCGCCCGGGTCTTGGTGCCCCTAAAACCCGGGTGTGACAGAAGTGGTATCAGAGGGATGTTGACTGTAGGACGAAACCTAGATAAAATTGGACAACCATTATCTACTTATCTTTGCTACTCTGATCCTTTCTAAACTTTTCTTAATCAATTCTCATCTATTTCCGCTTTACTCTGATTACTCTTACCTTTTTCCTTCTAAAGACAAATGTGGATTTCACACTTTGAAATCTTGTGCCTAAAGTGACTTTTAGGAATAGGAGACCTAATCTTAGGAACAAAAGCAAAACTATTTTTTTGTAGATATTGGTATGCTTGAGTGTTTGTTCTTATGATACTTGTCTGATTTGGATCTTTGATTGAGCGTGATGGGTTGTGGAGTAATGTCCACAATTACATCTGCATATACGTATAGGCATAAATAGAATTCATAAGATAACTAAACAACTTAGGTTATCCTCCTTTAAAATGTATCTATCTCATATAGATCCCTCCTATCTCAAAAGCCTCTCTCTTACTATAATGGATCCCTCTTAACCTAAAGGAATCTATCTTATCCTACTAGATCCATCTTATCTTAAAAGATTCTTTCTTATCTCAACCGAATCATCTTATCTTGAAAGACTCTTTCTTACCTTAATAGGTTCATCTTATCACAAAAGATTTTATCATATCCTAATAGATCTAACTAATCTATCTAAAAAAAGAATTTCTATCTTATTCTTAGAGACTCATCTTGTCCTAATAAGCATACTTATCCCCACCACTTTGCTTATCTCACAAAAGTGTAACACATATGATCTATTCCAAAATAAATTAAGTAGACCTTATCTAGTCTAATCTGATTACACCAATTTAATTATGACCCCATCTAATCGGAACAGATCTAATCTAATGGACAGACATGTTAGATAATACTAGTAAAATAAGATAGGATCCTACTATGACAAACATGTTTTAATCTAAATTGGAGTCTTAGTCCAACCTGGCCATATGCCACTACCTTAACCATTCGATGGTTGCATAACCACTCTATTTTAGCCTCACAACAAAACATAGATTATGACCAACCCATCTCATGAAATCTATTCTCCCCATAATTATCTTAACTACAAGTCCTTAACTCGGATGACAACTCCAAAAAGAAAGGCCAAACAAGACAAACCACGTCAAAGGAGGATAAGCACCAACTCAAGCCTTCAAAGATCAAGCTAGATCATCAGATGAATCAAGATCCACAAATCTTGGATGGAGTCTTTCCTTACCCTACACTTTCTTACCTAAACCCATCTATGCTTTAAAGACATCTTCTGTCCTACATAATAAAGTAGACATACATATATACACCCATGCTTCCCTAATCACCCGCCAATTTGGGTTGCAGACTTGAAAAAAAAATCTTTTGGTACTAAAACCACTTAGATACTAAAATATAGATTTCAAACCAATCTCACTGTAACCCTTTTCTTATAAATCTCGGGGACGAGATTATTTTTAAGGGGGGTAGAATTTGTAACACCCTAAAATCCTATTTTGGTATTTGAGAAAAATTTACTAAAGATTTACAATTTAAAAGTGTATTTCTAATAAGTTTATCAATTGAAATATTTTCATAAAGTTAAAGAAAAAGTTAATATAAATTTTGGCTATGTATTTGAACTATTTTCCCAACTAAACAATATGGTGAGGTATTTTATATAAATCATGCCTTATTGAATTATATGTTTTTTTTTGGCATGGACAAAGCAATCAATATAAATAAATATATAATTTATACTTGCATTGTCATGCTGGGATTTCTGTTTGATGCATCAAATATATGCTTGAAATTCAGAATCTAGGATTGAATTTCAAATTTAGAATTTGGAAATTTAAATAGAAAGAAAAACAAAAAAAATAAAAAGAAAAGGAGACCTCTACCACTCTTGGGCCCAAACCTCCCTCTCGGCCCAAATCACCCCAGAACCGCAGCCCACCGTGCGCCAGAAAAGTCACGCTGACGCGCGGGACCCGCCCTGTCAGCCACTCTACGCCCCGCTCGCCCCCCCCCCTCAATCACTGCTGCGCTGGCCCCACCGGTCATGCTTTGGGGCTCCTCTCACGCGCGCATATGTTGCTGTGCGGTGGGCCCGGGATGTCAGCTGCGTCTTCTTCGTAACGGACCGCGTGTCTCGCAGCTGAGCACCGCCAAACTCGCCGGGAATCTCGGCCTCAGCATGCGCGGACTCCTTCCCCCTCGTGCTATAAATGCCGAGCGTTGTGCCCCCGTTCAACTTAACTCGGGTTGACGGCTCCGCCAGGGCTATTGGTTCGCCACCATTGGCGAAACGAGATCCCCCGCGAATGAATCACGGGTACGTCGTTGGTAGAGACTCGACAGCGGGTCTGGGAGCTTCATCGGTTACCCTAGGGCGTGTTCGATGCAGTGCTGGGGTCTATGGCCAACCTGGTGGCGGGGAATTTCTCGCCGTCGCACAGCGACACCATGAATCCGCTCCTCGCCGTGGCCCGACTTCGCCATGTCTTCCCCGCTGGTGAGAATTCCCTCATGCAATTCGCCTCGGTTCCTGGGTCGTGTTGCATCATTCGGATTTTCCGTTTGGCACTTGGGGCGTCGCATCGTGTTTCTCCGGTGAGGGGCGCCGTCGCGGTTGGGCAAAGCATCGCCCAGCCCGGACTGAGGTAGGAGAGAGTATTAGGGCCGTTGGTTTTCCGATGGGCGTATGGGATCGAATCCAGGGCGTATCGCTTCAGGATGAGTTTTGGGCCATTGATTCCGGATCCAACAGTTGTGGGCGCGTGTCACTTCATTAATGTTTGGACCCGATCTGGTCGGTTCGTTTCTAATCGGACGACTCTGATTTCCCCGTACCCCTTCGCTATGGCTATCTTACATAAGAGCCCCTGGAATATCTATTAATCAACCCGCAGTCCTCGTAGCTGGGCTCTGGGTCTTAGGAGGTTTTTCACCAGAGCCCGTGCACTTCACAGATTTTGGCGCCCGATCCAGAGCTGTTCGAAATTGAGTAAATAAATTGGAAAATGGATTTCTAATGTGAAAATAATTACTAGAACTTGATAAATTTATAGAAAATCCATAATTGGTCCAAATTAATCCAATCCACTTTCTAAAATTTTGTAATATTATTATATAATACTTAGTGTCTCCATTTTGTCATGAAAACAGTAATAAAGTTTATTCCTTGATTAATCTTAGGCCAGGCACATAAAACCTTAGAAAATTCGTATCTCCTCCGTTTTAACTCTGATTTGATCCGTTCAAGTTGCGTTAGTCTCGTAGCTTCGCGTAGATTACTTTTACGCAGTTTGTACTTATGTTTGGTGTAATGTTAATTTTGCCTATGTCATGTTTGTCCGTATTGCTACGAATAGCAGTGAGGTCCGAGAATCTTGAAGATCATCCTGTTACCTGGAATCTCAAGTCCCAGGCAAGTTGTGCCCTTGATCACTTCTTTTTACCCACTCATGTTCTAATTAATCATAATGATCTGCATAGGTTAATTTTGATGGGACCCAATAGGTTACCCTAGTTTGTCTATCTTTATACCTTGTTTACCACTGAACCTTTTGGGTAGTACTTGCTAGTGCTTTATGTGGTTTTGGGTATGAAGGTACATTATTCATGATCACACTTTTATTATATGTTTATTATTACTGATCATGATAAGATCATTATGTTAATTGGAACATGGAGCGACCACCCGGGAAAACAGTGCTACCACAAGGGAGGAATGGGACCCCTTGGCTGAATAATTAGGAAAGCTAGTGGAAGACTACCTTACCCGAAAGGGGCAAGGGCAGTAGGGGAGTGGTCAGTGTAGGGAGGCCCTCGGGAGGATTTTGCTGCGATGGCGGTCCTACATGGGATTCCTGCATTGGAGCTTCCTATAAACTGTAGCGGGTTTTCTGAAGCTAGTGGAACTTTGTAAAGGCCTCGTAGTGTTACCCTGCCTCGCCTCCTCGGTAGAGGTGTATGGGAAGTCGCGATCCCTTGGCAGATGGGTAACATGACTTGTGGGTAAAGATGCGCAACCTCTGCAGAGTGTAAAACTGGTATACTAGCCGTGCTCACGGTCAAGAGCAGCTCGGACACTCACATGATTAATTATGGAACTAAATTCAATTTGTCATACGCATTGCATCGCAGGTGAAGTTGTTACTTTTGTTCTACTACTTAATTGGGTTTGGTATTTACTTATACTTAGTAACTGCTAATAAAATTTTGACCAACCTTAAAAGCAATGCTCAGCTCTAACCATCCTCTTTGGTAAGCCTTACACTTCACGTGAGCTCCCACCTTTGGCGAGTTCATGCACATTATTCCCCCCAACTTGTTGAGCGATGAACGTATGTGAGCTGACTCTTGCTGTCTCACAACCCCCCCACAGGTCAAGAACAGGTACCACAGGATGAGGCGCATGGAGGATGCTGCGATGTGTTCGTGAGAGGTCTAGGCCGTCGTCTCCCAGTCAACTTTGGGTTGCTGGACCGTTGTCTCCTTATAATGTAATTGTTTATTTTGTATAGAATTCCTATTATAAATAAAGTTGTGACATTCGATCCTGTGCCATGATTCATCATATGTGTGAGACTTGGTCCCAGCATACCTGGTGTTTATGTTCGCGCCCGGGTCTTGGTGCCCCTAAAACCCGGGTGTGACATGTACCTCAAGGTGTCATCACTTCATGGAATGAGGAGATTCAAGATTAAGGGCAAATTGTCCTCTCGTTTTATTGGACCCCTATAAAGTTGTTTTGGCGAGTTGGAGAGATGGCCTATCAACTCGAGCTACCTGATAATCTATCGGATGTGCATAATGTGTTCCACGTGTCTCAACTTAAGAAGTGTCTCCGTGTCCCTGAGGAACAGTTACCAATGGAAGAGCTCAGTGTTCAAGGTGGTTTTATTTGCACGGAGTACCCTATCAAGATTTGTGATATGTTGACTCGAGTTACAAGGAATAAAGTGATGAAGATGTGCAAAGTTCAATGGAGTCTCCATGGAGGAGATGAAGCAACGTAGGAAAGAGAAGACGAGCTTCACATAGATTTTCTCCATCTTTTCCCTAGTTCTTCCTAAATCTCGAGGACGAGATTATTTTTAAGGGGCTAGGATTTGTAATACCCAAATTTGTAAATCATGTGATAAGAGGATATTTCCTTTATCTATATGTGTGAGTTATATTCATTTACTATCACATGTGAATGAATACCATCAAAAAGGAGTAAATAACCAAAGACACCAAAGTAAATCTTGCATCATGCTGAGTTTTACTTGATTGTGCATTTGTGGATAATAAAATAAATGTGTCATTAATAGCATATCAATGGACCCAGAGAATTTAACCTCTAAATTGAAAACAAAACCATGAGAATAGAGGAGGAAGAAAATGTTATACAAATGAAAATAAATAGATAAATATATTCTTCTCATACTAGGATTTGAAATGTGGATACTTAACTCAAATATGAGGATCATGACATAATTCAAACTTAAATTTGAAATCAAGGAAATAAAAAAAAGAAAGAAAATCATAAATGGTAAAAAGAAAAGAAAAAAAGAAAGACATGCGCCTGGGCTGCCACTGCTCATTTTCGGCCCACTTCATTCATCCACCGCGCGCGCATAGTAACCTGGCACTGGCTTGCGGGCCCAGCTGGCAGCGGCGTCCGGCCGATTGCATGCACGCGCATAACTCTGGCAAGTGGTGCATGCGGCTGGAGCACGCCTGCTCCCGCGTCCTCGTCATGCGGAGGCCGGTGTGTGGGCCTCTCCTGTCAGCATTATCCTCTCCGCGCAGCTCGGGCAGTTGCTGCCGCGTCCTTGGCGCTCGGCTGCGGCGAGTCAGCTGGGAAAGAAGAGAGAGAGAGAACTGGGAGGATGAAGATCACGCTGTGCCATTGATCCCCTTTTGGACGATGCAGATTGAGAGTAGAATAAACCTTGGGTGGGATTGATCTGGGCCATCGATCATGTGGTCGAGGGCTAAGATCGTATCTCTGCGCGGGGATATCGGGACCGTGTGATCTAAATCCAACGATCCAGATTAGAACTTACCCCTTCGCTGAGCTGATTTTGTAAAAGAGACCCGGGCTTATTAAGAAAACAACCCGCCGTCCAGTGCACAGTCCTCTGTGTCTTAGGAATAATTGTGCGGAGGCCCCTGCCTTCTCTGAAAATTTGACGCACAGTCCAGTCAGCAAAGAAAATCAGAGAAATCCATTCTAAATTCATTTTTAATACAAGAATAATCCTAGAACTTGTAAAATACATATAAAATTCATTTTATCTCCTTTTCAGTTCATTCCAATTTCTATAAATTTATAACATTATTGTTTATTAATTGGTGCCACTATTTTGACATGAAAGTCACATTAAAATTTATATCCTATCTAATCTTGTAGAAAACACATAAAATCCTTAGAAATTCATAACACCTTCGTTTTGATTCCGATTTGACTCGTTCCAGTTGCGTTAGTTTCGTATAAGTATTTACTACGCAGTAACAACATTAATTATATCATGTCTCATTATTTTATAATTAGATCTTTATTTAACCCATGTGTTTAGTCTTGTTAGTCTACTTATCATTATAATATACAAAAATATGAACTAAGGTCAATTTATAATTCGGATTAAAGTGTAGATAGTTATTTAGAGAATAACCTCTCATATGATTTATATTAACCAATTTATAATATAGTTTAATATCTTAAACCACATGAATCTTCTATAAATCATAACCCCTTAATCGTAACTCTGATCTTAGTGGCTCTCGATCCCGCGATCTCGTAGCAACGCTTAGAGTATTATTATTCAGTTTGTACTTATGTTTGGTGTGATGTTAATTTTGTTTATACCATGTTTGTTTGTATTGCTACGACTAGCGCGAGGACACGTGTCATCTGAAAGGCAAGTTGGTACCTGGATTCTCAAGTGCTAGGCAAGTTGTGCCCTTGATTCACTTTTGTTACCCAATAATGTTCTTTATAATCATTTACCATGCATAGGTTTAATTTTGCTGGGACCCAATAGGTTTCCCTAGTCTGTTTATCCTGTTTACCTTGCTTACCCCTGAATCACTTGGGTAGTTTGCTATTGCTTTACATGGTTTTGGGATAATCATTTATTATATCTATGTTCCAATTATTCTTGTTATTCTATTTATGTTCATGTCAAGTTCATTAATGTTAATTGAAACATAGAGCTTAACTTGAGTAACACGTGCCACCACAAGGGTTTAATGGGACGCCCTTGGCTGACTAATTAGGAAAGCTAGTGGAAGACTACCTTACCCGAAAGGGGCAAGGGCAGTAGGGGAGTGGTCAGTGTAGGGATGTCCTTGGTTGATTTTGCTACGATGGCGGTCAGACAAGAACCCTGCATTGGAGCTTCCTATAAACTGTAGCGGGTTTTCGGAAGCTAGTGGAACTTTGTAAAGGCCTCGTAGTGGATCCCTAGCCATTCACCTCGGTAGTGTCTAAGGGCCTTGCAAACCCAGGCGACATGGGATACACGACTTGTGGGTAAAGATGCGCAACCTCTGCAGAGTGTAAAACTAGTATACTAGCCGTGCTCACGGTCATGAGCGGCTCGGACCCTCACATGATTAACTATGGAACTTAAGTTTAATTTGGCACTTGCATCGCATGTGGGATTATTTTACTATTACTGTTCTTTATTATTATTAAGGTTTGGTATTTACTTACACTTAGTAATTGCTAATAAAATTTTGACCAACTTATAAAAGCAATGCTCAGCCTTAGCCTTTATTTCATTGATCAGCCTTACACTTCATGAACTCCCACTTTTGGTGAGTTCATGCCACATTATTCCCCACGACTTGTTGAGCTATGAACGTATGTGAGCTCACTCTTGCTGTCTCACACCCCCCCACAGGAGAAGAACAGGTGGTTGAAGAGGAGCCGCCTAACACTGAGGAGTTCGATCTGATCTAGGTGGCGTTTCTCAGTCGACATTGGCGCCATCGATCCTTAGTTCGTTTTACATTTATCTTATTTAATGCACAAACATATAAACTCCAACATGTGCACTTTTCTTTATTTTAGAATAATTGTTTTATTTAGTCACTCTCAATTACATAGGTGCTCTTTTTATGATGCAAATGAAACACACAAAATGAGGAGCTCTCTTTATTACTCTTGGTATACAACTTGAGTATTACAAATCCTACCCCCCTTAAAAAATAATCTCGTCCTCGAGATTTAAGAAGATCTAGGGAAAAGGTGGGGAAAATCTATACGAAGCTCTTCTTCTCTTTCCCAAGTTGCTTCATCTTCACCGTGGTGGCTCCATTGAACTTTGCACATCTTTATAACCTTACTTCTCGTAACTCGAGTCAAAGTATCCAAAATCTTGATGGGGTACTCAGCATAAGTCAAATCTTCTTGAACACTAAGGTCTTCCATTGGTAACTGTTCTTCAGGCACTCTGAGACATTTCTTCAGCTGAGATACATGAAAGACATCGTGAACATCCGCGAGATGATCCGGTAACTCCAATTGATATGCAACTTCTCCCACTCGCTTTAAGATTAAGAAAGGTCCAATAAAGCGAGGGGACAACTTTCCTTTGACTTTGAACCTTCTCATGCCCCGGAGTGGTGACACCTTCAAATAGACATAATCTCCCTCTTTAAACTCAAGTAGTCTTCTCCGGGTGTCAGCATAGCTTTTCTGCCTGGATTGTGCAGTTCTCAAATTCTCCCTGATCTGTTGGACTTGTTCCTCTGCTTCCTGTATAATCTCAGGTCCAAACAACTGCCTTTCACCAGTTTGATTCCAATACAAGGGAGTCCTGCACTTTCTGCCATACAACGCCTCAAACGGTGACATCTTCAAACTGGCCTGATAGCTATTATTGTAAGAGAACTCTGCATAAGGCAAACTCTTATCCCAACTTCCACCATGTTTAAGAGCACAAGCTCTTAACATATCCTCTAGTACTTGGTTAGTCCTCTCAGTTTGCCCATCAGTCTGGGGATGGTAAGCCGAACTAAAATTCAATCTCGTATCCAATGACTCGTGCAACTTCTTCCAATATCGAGAGGTAAACTGTGATCCTCGATCTGACACAATCTTCTTTGGCACACCATGCAGGCATACAATCCGTGCCATGTACAACTCTGCCAACTTAGCTCCTGAATAAGTGGTCTTCACTGGAATAAAGTGGGCTACCTTGGTTAGCCTGTCCACAATCACCCATATAGAATCATATCCTGCTGGAGTGCGGGGTAGTCCAACAATAAAATCCATACCAATTTCTTCCCATTTCCACTCGGGTATCTTCAATGGGTGCAATAATCCAGCGGGTCTTTGATGTTCGGCCTTAACTCTTTGGCATACATCGCACATAGCCACATGTGCAGCCACATCTCTCTTTAGTCCATACCACCAATACTTTTGCTTCAAATCTTGATACATCTTAGTGCTCCCAGGGTGGATAGAATAAACTGAATCATGTGCCTCCTTCAATATGGTTTCCCGAAGACTATCAATATCGGGAACACAGATCCGATTCTTGAACCATATCGTGCCTTGCTCATCCTCCGCGAACTCTGGGCCTCTACCCTCTGTTATCAGATCCTTGATCTCCTGAATCTTAGCATCACCAATCTGACCTTTACGAATTTCTTGCTCCAAGGTAGGTTCCAATTCTATGGTAACTCCTTCCGTATGTGTGGCAATTCCCAGGTTGAGTCTCTCAAAATCCTTTGCTAATTCATCAGGTAGCTGAACAACGAAAGCGGAGTGAACATGCTCCTTCCGACTCAAGGCATCTGCAACCAAATTCGCCTTGCCTGGGTGATAGTGAATCTCCAAGTCATAATCCTTTATGAGCTCCAACCAACGGCGTTGCCTAAGGTTGAGATCCTTCTGAGTGAATATATACTTCAAACTCTTATGATCCGTATATACTTGGCACTTAGTTCCCATAATGTAGTGTCTCCAAATCTTAAGTGCATGCACAACGGCAGCCAATTCCAAATCATGAGTGGGGTAGTTCAATTCATGTTTCCTCAACTGACGAGATGCATAGGCAATCACATGACCTTCTTGCATAAGCACACATCCAAGTCCTTGGCCACATGCATCACAGTAAATGTCAAATCCCTTCTGCAGATCTGGCATAATCAATACTGGTGGTGACATCAATCTCTCCTTCAATTGATCAAAGCTTTCTTGACACTTCTCATCCCACTTAAATTCTCTTCCTTTCTCCAAAAGCGATGTCATGGGCTTAGCAATCTTAGAAAATCCTTCAATAAATCTCCGATAATATCCTGCGAGTCCCAAGAAACTCCGAATCTCCGTAACTGTAGTGGGCACTCTCCACTCCATAATCTCCTTGACTTTAGCAGGATCCACTGCTATTCCTCCATTAGAAATAATATGTCCAAGGAATGGCACCTTGTCAATCCAAAACTCGCACTTGCTGAACTTAGCGTAGAGTTGATTATCTCGCAACTTCTGTAGCACCAACCTCAGATGTTGTTCATGATCACTTTCATTCCTAGAATAGATAAGAATATCGTCGATGAATACCACGACGAATCTGTCCAAATACTCCATAAACACCTTATTCATCAAATTCATGAAGTAAGCTGGTGCATTGGTTAGTCCAAATGACATAACAGTAAACTCATATAATCCATATCGAGTCGAGAAAGCCGTCTTGGGAATATCCGATGGTCTAATCCTCATCTGATGGTAACCCGATCGGAGATCAATCTTCGAGAATACTCTAGCACCTCGCATCTGATCAAATAAATCCTCAATACGGGGCAACGGATACTTGTTCTTCACCGTAACATCATTAAGAGATCTATAATCCACACACATCCGTTGCGATCCATCCTTCTTCTGCACAAATAACACCGGCGCGCCCCAAGGTGAGGAACTCGGACGAATGTAACCAGCCTCTTGTAACTCCGTCAACTGCTTCTTAAGTTCCTTCAACTCTTCTACGGACATTCTATATGGCCGTTTAGAAATAGGGGCGGTTCCAGGTAAGAGATCAATAACAAACTCAACTTCTCTATCAGGTGGCATCCCTGGTAACTCCTCTGGAAAGACATCCGGAAAATCTCTAACCACCCGGATATTGTCACCAACGAACTCCTCAGGCATAAAGAACATTGCACGCATGGTTGAGGAGGTTACTGCAATATTAACTTGAAATCTTTCTCCTTTAGTGGTAGTGAGTTCTATGGTACCTCTACCACATGCTATAACGGCCTTTGCTTTTCTTAGCCATGACATACCAAGGATCAGATCTATACTGCTTGACTCTAATATTATAGCAGTAGCTCCAAATTCTCTACCCATAATGGTTAATGTCAATCTACGTGTCATTTGATTCGCCTCAACAGGCCCTTTAGGTGTAATTACTATCAGGGGTTTTCTCATATTTAGCATTGGTATTTCATTTGTGTTGGCATATCTAGCAGACATGAATGAATGTGTAGCACCAGAATCAAATAATATTGTTGCAGGAATTGTATTAACATAAAACATACCAATTACGAGATCCCCTCCATCCGGAGTATCATCAACGCTGACTTGATTCACCCTGGCTATAGAATATCCCTTGCCAGGGGTCTGTTGCTTGTTCTGAACTGGAGTAGTCGCAATCCTCTATGGGCAGACATTTGCATAATGACCAATCTTCCCACACTTGAAACATTGAGTGCCCGGACTCTGTCCTGCAAACTTCGTCGGGGTGCCCGTGGGGGTAGCCTGTCGAGGAGGTGGAGTCCTCAGTGGTGATTGCTGAACTGGGCATGGTCCTCCTGGTCGGGTCGGTGTACCCTGTGGTGAACTGTAGCGAGGACGAACACTGCTGCTACCCTGTCCCTGTGAGATAGCCTTCCTCTTCAAATCACCCAGTTGAACACGCTTGTGTTCAATAGCCAGTGCCTTATCAAGCAGCCTCTGAAATGATGGAAATGTGTGTGCCACTAGAGCATACTGCAGTGGTCCATTAAGTCCTTCAATGAAATGCTCCTGCTTCCTCTCATCCTCAGCAACTTCTTCAGGGGCATATCTGGATAACTGAATAAACTTGTCGCGGTACTCGCTGACTGACATACTTCCTTGCTTCAGCGACAGAAATTCCTTCTTCTTTATCTTTATCATCCCAGCTGGAATATGGTAGTTCCTGAATTGTGTACTAAACTCTGCCCAAGTAATATTATCCGCAGCATCATGGGCAGCAGTATAAGAATCCCACCAGTCAGCAGCAGGACCAATCAGACGTCCAGAAGCATATAAAACCTTCTCCCGGTCAGTGCATTGTGCAATATTCAGCATCTTCTCAATTGCTTTCAGCCAATCATCTGCATCAAGTGGATCTGGCGAACTTGCAAATGTAGGTGGCTTATGACTCATGAACTCTCGGTGCTTATCACGAGGTGGAACTGGTGGTGGTGGTGGAGGCAGTGGTACTTGTTGCTGCTGCTGCTGTTGCATTTGTTGTTGCAGCTGCTGTTGTTGCGCCCTCCTTTCTTGGCGTATCTCATCTCTCTCCTGGCGCAACTCCTGGCGTATATCTTCTCTTTCCTGACGCATCTCTTGGCGTTCTTGCTGCATCTGGGCACGCATATCAGCCATAGTGTCTGCCATTTGCTGCATCACCGCCATCTGAGCAGCAACCAGTGGGTCAACTCCGCCTGGTGGAGGATTAGGAGGATTCATCTCTGCAGGCTGTGGCTGAGGTTGTCTGTATATCCTTCGAGTGTGTCGGTTAGGAGGCAAATCAATTCCACCACCCCTCCTGGTATTGACCATCTGAGTTAGATACATATGGTAAGAAAAAGCAGTAGACAAGGCAGTAATTACAATCATGTTACTTTGGGGGATTTATTAGCTAAGCAGATTAATATTTCACCTACTATAGCTAATTCAATACCTTATGTTGGTACATGCTAAGATGTCCATCTATAATAATTCAATCAATCAAAGAAGCAAATCAGACATTTAGCATCAGCACAATCAACCAACATTTTTAATAGTGAAAATAGTTTAATTTTGTCTTAGGCTTCCTATCTCTTAAAAATGTCATAGGGGTAGGGATTCCAAGGTTTGAAATCCATCTTGTCTCAGAGTAGAAAAGGTAAGAATGATCAGAGTAGAACAGTAGAAGGTGAGACAGGATTAAGATAAGTGTAGAAAGAATCAGAGTAAGGTAAGTGTGGAATGAATCAGAATAAGATAAGTAGGTAAGGGTTGTCCATATCTATCTAGGTCTCGTCCTACGGTCAACATTTCCTCTGATACCACTTCTGTAACACCCGGTTTTAAAGAACAAAGCCGGGTGCATCTCATACATGCGCCAAGAAGACAACATATATAATAACAGAGTGTATAGAGATAAATGTCATAAATCATCAGAGTATTTATTACATAGCGGAAGACTTATTACAAAAATAAGATAAATGTAAAACGAACTAAGGATCGATGGCGCCAATGTCGACTGAGAAACGCCACCTAGATCAGATCGAACTCCTCAGTGTTAGGCGGCTCCTCTTCAACCACCTGTTCTTCTCCTGTGGGGGGGTGTGAGACAGCAAGAGTGAGCTCACATACGTTCATAGCTCAACAAGTCGTGGGGAATAATGTGGCATGAACTCACCAAAAGTGGGAGTTCATGAAGTGTAAGGCTGATCAATGAAATAAAGGCTAAGGCTGAGCATTGCTTTTATAAGTTGGTCAAAATTTTATTAGCAATTACTAAGTGTAAGTAAATACCAAACCTTAATAATAATAAAGAACAGTAATAGTAAAATAATCCCACATGCGATGCAAGTGCCAAATTAAACTTAAGTTCCATAGTTAATCATGTGAGGGTCCGAGCCGCTCATGACCGTGAGCACGGCTAGTATACTAGTTTTACACTCTGCAGAGGTTGCGCATCTTTACCCACAAGTCGTGTATCCCATGTCGCCTGGGTTTGCAAGGCCCTTAGACACTACCGAGGTGAATGGCTAGGGATCCACTACGAGGCCTTTACAAAGTTCCACTAGCTTCCGAAAACCCGCTACAGTTTATAGGAAGATCCAGTACAGGGTTCCTGGCTGACAGCCATCGCAGCAAAATCAACCAGGGACCTCCCCGCACTGACCTCTCCCCTACTGCCCTTGCCCCTTTCGGGTAAGGTAGTCTTCCACTAGCTTTCCTAATTAGTCAGCCAAGGGCGTCCCATTTAAACCCTTGTGGTAGCACTGTTTTCCCGGGTGGTCGCTCCATGTTCCCATTAATTTAATGATCTTAACATGAACAACAATAATAACAAGATAATAACAGAATAATCATGAATAATGAATCTCCATACCCAATCCACATAAAGCAATAGCAAGTACTACCCAAAAATATTCCAGGGGTGAACAAGGTATAGAGGTAATCAAAACTGGGGTAACATAAAGGATCCCATCAAAATTAACCTATGCAGATCATTAAAATTAATAAGAACATGGCTGGGAAAAGTAAGTGATCAAGGGCACAACTTGCCTGTAATGAGCTCCTGCTCAGCTATCTCTACTTGCTGAACCTCAGTTTCCACAGTAGCTTGCTCGTCTACTCGCATCAACACAATACATACATAGTATAACCAAAATCAACATCACACCAAACAGATAAATGAAATATACAGTAAAAATCTACACATTAAAATGAAATCATAGGAACTGGAATCACTGAATTTGGAGTTATAGAATTTAAGTTATGAATTTCCTAAGATTTAAGATGATTATAATAGGATTAGATGATAAATAAATTTTCTGACAGAGTTCTTGTCAAAACAGAGACACTAAATGATGAAGAATATTATTACAAAATTTTAGAAACTGGAATGGTTCAATTTGGAGCTAAAATGAATTTTCTATGAATTAACTAAGTTCTAGGAATTATTTTTGTATTAAAAATACCTTTACTAATTCATTTATATGTTTTAAACGTGCTCTGGACTGGGCGTCAAATTCCAGAAAACACAGGGGGTCTGGCGTAATTTATCCTAGACACAGAGAATAGTAACACATGGACTGCGGGTTGATTTCCAGAGAGGTGAGGGTCTCTTTAGAAAAATTGACCCGCGAAGGGGTACGGGGTGATATAGGCCGTCGGATCTGAGATCAAGGGTCCTGATTAGATGGCGCTATAAATGAACCGGTACGCGCTCCGAACCGTCGGATCAAGATCTTACGGTTCAGATTCTAAATGACCGAGATCTACCCTGAGCCCTCCGATCAATATCCAACGGTTCACGGTTTCATCCCCAACGCGATATGTCTTGACCAAATCCTGGCCGTTGCTCACCAGATCAACGGTCGACGCTGCATCCCCTTCCCGATCTGAATCTAGGCGTCGGATTGACATCCAACGGTACGTGGGCATCGTTCCCCAGCCCTCGCCGGGTTACAGCGGAGCCCAAGCCCCCACGGCGGAGGGCCACCGGAGGAACTTCAATCCGGTACACCGAGCACCGATTTCTCCAATTCAGGTACTCAACACGCTGTCACGAATGGCCCGAACACGTGGACAGAACTCAGCTAATGTAAGGTGCGCACGCGAGCCCTGGCCACGGCGCACGGCGGATACACGGCGGCGCATAGACTCCGGTGAGCCTCCGGGGACCACCCACTGCCCCACAAACCAAACCGAGACATGCTATGCGTAGTGCGGGTCGATACAAACGGCAGAGAAGAGTAATTACCGGCCACGAGCGAGAGTTGTAGTCGATCCCCGACGCGCAGCGGCTTTGCGACGGTAGGGAAGTCCGGCGAGCGATTCCCACGGTCTTCGGTCACCACCGGCTGATTGCGCCCACGAACGGCTTCACCGAGACCCGCACGATCTCTCGGTGCTCCGATTAGGGTCCAATTCGAGCGGTCAACCGATGCCCGCGGCGGCGGCGATGAACACGAAGACAACAGGGTTTCTGGGGCGATAATCACGCGAGAAGGTAGCAGGGAGGGTCACAGGGTTCACGATTCCGCGCTTGAGGGATTGTGGAGAACCCAGGGGAAGGTTTTATCACCCCGAAGCGGAAGACTCGGTCGACACCAGGAATTCCGCGCGCGCGAGTTTGTTCCGAAGCCTCCGGGTTGAGGATGAACCTGACAGCGGGTCCCGCGGGGCAGTGTAACGTGATCGCGGGCGCGCGAGATAAGAGGCTGACGGGTTGGGCCCAGACCGCAGTGACAGAGAGCACAGCGCATGCGAGGTAAGAGCGGCTGACATGCGGGGCCCGCATGTCGGCGCGCGCTCCTGAGAAGGTGGGCTAGCGCATGGCTGAGGAGAGTATGGGCCGAATTTAGGTATGAGGCCCACTTAGTTGAGTTTGGTTTTATTCTTTTATTTTCCATTCCTTTTTTTCCTATTTTAAAATCCCAATTTGAATTCAAGTTTCAATTCAAACTTGTGACTCATCTTTTACACTATATTTGTGCAGTTAAGAGTGATAAGTTTTAAGGATATTTATATTATTTATATTTTTATATCCTTCCTCTTCTTCTCATTTTCAAAACCCTATTTTTTTCAAATTTAGGGTTTTAATTCCACTTCTAGCAATTCTTATATTATTATCTTTAACATTATTATTTTATTTAATGCACAAACATATAAACTCCAACATGTGCACTTTTCTTTATTTTAGAATAATTGTTTTATTTAGTCACTCTCAATTACATAGGTGCTCTTTTTATGATGCAAATGAAACACACAAAATGAGGAGCTCTCTTTATTACTCTTGGTATACAACTTGAGTATTACACTTGTCCATATAATGACACTTGCTAAATTAACGTTAATCGAAGCTAATTACTTATTAGACGTCAACAATTTAACTTCTGCACTAGTTACCTGTATATCTCTAATGATATAATCTAATAATATAGGGATCCTAAGATACACTATCAATCATGCTTAAGCAAGACAAGAGAGTAGAGCAATCAACCACAATCAATAAGATTAGGACAGCAGCACAGCAGTTGCTTGTTCAGTCATAACTCACAACATATTTATCTAAAAATAGTGATCAAATACTTTTTGGAAAGCATTAAAAACACTCAACAACTTTGGTATTGTCATCTCAAACTGATTAGACACCTAACAAGGTTAAATAGTGACAAACGACAACTCTGTTCAGATTTGAACAGATTCAGACTTGCGACTTTAAAAATCCATAACTAGAGATTCATGCACCCAATTCAGGTGATCCCAGAGTTTATAGAAAGATAATGAAAGTGCCAACATAACATTTATATATATCTCAAGGTGATTCAATATGCAATTAAGGATACAATACACTAGAAGGCTTTGTTGTCCAGATTTGGACGGATTCAGACTTCACACATCAAACGCCTATAACTTAACCTTCAGACCACCAAACAGAGTCATCCAAGACTTTTTGGAAATCTTAGCAAAAGTACTACATAACTTTTATAAACACCAAGAAGTGATTCTATGTTTAACTAAATCAAACAATACAGTTTTTGAATTCTGTTTTGAGAGTGGACATAATACAACAGTCATCTTATAAAATTCATAACCCTCCAACTATCAGGTTTATGGTCATGAAAATTTAACACACGTAATATAAGAAAATCATCTACAACTTTCTTATAATTTACAATGACTGATTCCAAACTTGACTTAAGCAAACATCACAATCTCTGAAATCTGTACAGAAATTGGACAGATTCAGGTACTGAACTTGTGAAAAACATACCTTCTAAACGATCTGGCTTATGGCTATCAAATTTTAACACAAGTAATATAATAAGGTTATCTACAATTTTTCTTTATAGCTTTTCTACAGAAAACATGATCTAGTTCATTAAACAGACAGCACGGCAAAAACAGTGCGTGCAACCCAAAACAACAACTAATAAATTTCAGCTCGTATTTACTTCAAGAATTACCATGTTGTAGAGACTAGAATTACTCTAACACTTTACCATTTATTAGAGTTAAAATAATCAAATTAGTACCAATAAGTCGACTAACCAGAGCAACGACATAGCCCGCTATACAACATACACGTCGGCTTGCCTATTACAACATACACTACAACATTTTTATAACCATACATATTCACACGTATATTCGCACATCGATCATATCATACGAATCGTAAACCACTAATCTCCAACTCGCAACCACCCTGCACTTACTTTCCAAATTGTGAACACATACATGTTTATTATATGAACAGAGCATTTCACTAATTATCCTAAAACAAACTAACTCTATTACACAACTTGTATCACAAACCTACTTGACCACTCGATGTGTCTACTTGAAATCGTGAGCACGACCATACATTTTATGCGAAGCATAATTTAACGAACGCATAACGTGCATTGACTCGACTTATAAACATAGAGGAAGTGATGACTACTTTGGCATGTCACCACCTCTCTATTTAAGCCAAAACAATTTCTACCTACACCGACCGAACATTCATGTCGAGCAACACATATACTTCTCTGTTTCGAATACAACCATATCATATCATGCATTCGAAACACTTGATCGAACTTAACGCATCCACCAAAATAAAGCACTTTGGCACATGTCCGACATCACACAAAATTATGATGAAGCACTACTAATAAGCTTTAGACCACCATGACACAACCATTTAACCTCTAATTAGTATTAAGGTATAATTCAAACATTCCAAGAAACATGCATGGTTTGTTTACTTCTAATTTCTCATTAACTCAGTGATATTTTAGCATCATATGAAACTATCTAATCTGGGGCTCAAATTTTGATGAGGCATAGGTAATGACAAATTATGAATATAATGTATAAATTTCACATGCTCAGATTTTATATGGTATTTACTACAAAAATAACAATTTGTTAATGCAATAAAGCATGTGAGAGCAAGTTAATTCTAAAACTAATTATTTTCTGTGAATGCATGACCATATTAAGTTTTATTAGACCACTAAAACATCATGCAAAGACAGTGGAACACCATTTTTCATTTTTACATCTATATATTATTTATAAACCATTTAAAACTACTTAATGTGCATTAAACAAGTTAAATCACTAACTTAATCATACATGCACCACAATTCATGACATTTTTACCAGTCACCAAGCATCACACTAAGAGTCTACTGTAAAGATTTGAATCCATTTGGAGCACAAGAGCTACAGATCCAAAAATAACAAGCAAAACAATCATCTTTTTTCCTATTTAACATGTTTTAATTAACACACCAAGAAAACAGTGAACAACATATATGTTTTATATTTTTTAGCTAGAGTATGACAACATCTAACTAACAAAACAAGTTTCATCATTTTTGGATTTTTATAATTAAAACTATGGAGAGAAGCAAGTTCATTTGTTTTGTAAACCAGTTTTTAAAGACGAATTTACATAGAAACAATTTTCCACTAAAACATACCAATATATAGATCTAACAGATAAAACATTTCATAAGGAAGGCAACAAAACAAGTTTCACGATTTTAGAAGCTATCAAACTCAAGATATGGATTTTGTAATATATTATGAAATCTAGAATTTGAAGCACCATTACCCTTGGCCTTGGGCCCACACGTCATAGGCACAGGGAGTCATCTTCTTCCCTGGAACAGTGCATGACATGGCAGAGTTGCCATGGCTGCTGCAGGGAGCTCGTCCTGCCATGGAAGAAGAGCAGAGGTGAGGGAGATGGAGCGCGCGCAAGAGTTGGGCAAGCACCAGCAGCCATGGGAACCAAGGGGAGGAGAGGAGAAGTGGCATGAGGGAGAAGGGAGAGGGCAGGGGCTGCTATTTATAGAGCCAAGCTCTGGACATGTCAGATTGCACCAGCAGGTGGCAGGTGATGGCAGAGCGACTTTGGGCACCCATTTTCGTCATTTTCCCCTTGGAATCGGATCAAGGTTACTGTAGGAAATATCTTCCTTGATCTACACTCTACAATATTTGTATAGGACTTGAGGTGATTCGAGCACTGGTTAGAGAGTTATAGACCCACAAAAATTAGTTTGTCAGTGGGTTAGAAATCAGTGGAAACTTGTAAAAACTGAGTGTCAAAGCATGTCAAACGGAATTAGATGAATGTCATCTTTTAATATGTTGTGAATCTCTTAGTTATTAAGAACTTTTATATTTGGGAAAACTTGAGTTGTTCAACAAAAATTTGGGAACGTGAGACGTCGACCCGAACGACACTGATTCCAGACTTAGAAGAATTCAAATCCTGAAATCAGATTTTTATTCTGTCTTGAGGACACTGTTTGAGATACTTAGTTATTGAATCAAAGGTAGGTGTAATTATAAATTTTGTTGTATAACACCTGTTCTCCAACTTTTATTAAAGGTCAAACCTTATATCTTGGTTGGAAATAGAAATTCCACTTTGGTCAATGTATTATCATCATAAGGCTTCAATTTATATTTTTAAGCCAATTGGGGTATTTTCTCGACATTTTCGTGGTACGGATCCTTAATAACTTTTGTTGTAGAGTTCATATAGAGTTGTTTGAGCAAGATGACAAGGTTTTGTTGAATTTCAAAATTTGCATTTGTTTAGATGAGCAGTTTCAAGCATGTATAGGATTTATCTTTTCATACAAATATTTGGTTCAAACTTTGAGAAATCTTTAGAATACACTTGATAGATAGAGATGAATTATGATATAGAGAAAACAAGTCGATTTGCATAAGAATTAGTTAGAGGTTGACACAATAGAGATTTCGCTGGAGAATGCGGATTCGGACTACGTATTTGGACATAGACCGACTATCGAGAAAGCGGATTCGGACAATGATTGGATAACATAATAACTATCGAGAGTCTGAATAAATGAGACTGGACGAGAGTTGCGAGACGAGATTGACTTTCGAATTTGCGTTTGCTTCAAGAAACAAAAAGTTTTAACATGCTCCAAATTTGGCTGTTCTTGAGATCGAATTATTCCAAACTTGGTGAAACTTTCATGAGTAACTTGATAAATGGAGATAGATGCGATCGAGAAATAGAAATTTGCATTGAGCATCCGAGATTAGGATAAATCTCCCGACATAACACGAAAAAGACACCTGGGGTGTCACAGCGTGTCTCCTGGCTATCTCCCCCACGTGCCCTCCCCTCCCTCACTCACATAGCCGCAGAGCTCCCGTCCTCGCCCTGCTCTGTGCACACGCTGGAGAAGACACCACCATCGTCCGCCTTGGTCTTGAGCTTGTTCCATGATCGCCGTCGAGTTCTCGCTATGTTCGTTGCCTCGATGAGCTTCGCCTCAACGTTCGCGACCTAGGACACCCCTTGGTTTGCCCCCTCCCCCTCTGTTTCTCTCTGCCAGCGCTCACTGGTCCTCGTCCACGCAGCCACAGCACCGCTGCCGTCAACCTGAACCCTCATCGTGCCCCTGCCGCCATTCAAGGGTCCAGGAGTCTTCCCTTGAGGTAACCAACCTTCCCCCACCCCTAATTTTGTCTTTCCTGCCATCGGTTGTGCACAGTTGCTAGCTGGAGTAGAGTCGCGCTGCCGCTGAGCCACCTCGCTGTGGACCTCCACCCTCTAGCGCCCCTGCGCCAGTGTTGCGCCCACGCCCGCGTTCCCCACATTCCCCCGAACCTCCCTAAGCCCTCCCGAGCGCCTCAGGGATCCTAGCATGCCCGCGCCCTCGTGTCCGGTGAGCCTCCACCATGGGTGCTAGCGGTGCCACCGCTGGCGGCCAGGGAGCCCTGCTCAAGCTAGCTGTTAGATCCCCGGCGTCCATCTCAGATTGGATGGCCCGGATTTAAATAGATCAAACCTAATCCCGACCGCCCGCTTGGGATTCAATCGCTCGTATTTCCCCCTCACCCGCGCCCTTGCCGATGGGCCCGACCTGTCAATCTCGCTAACCCTAGAACACTGCTTGCCCTGGCCCACCTGTCAGCGCGCGCTCACGCCTGCCTGCGCATGCTCACCCGCGAGGTCTGATCTCAGCTGTCGATCTGAGATTGGATGGCCAGAACCGCCCGATACCTCGTCACTCGGTTATTTTGTTAAAGAGACCCCTGGTTTCTTGGGAATTATCTCGCCGTTCTGTTTTCTTGCGCTCAGGACCCTGGTTTCTTGCAGAGAGACCCATGTACTTTATTTTAATCATAGAATGGGTTTAATTTAGGGTTTTGAATTCCAAAGCTTGTAAATTTCATATTTTTTGCATATGAACTCCAAATTGGGTGGTTCAAATTGCAAAATGTTCATAATGTTATTCTCTATTTGTTTCAATTGTATTCATGCACTGTTTCCATGTCTCATTTTTGTGGCTAGTCTCCAGGTTGGTTTTAAGTTATAGAATATTTATTAAAGGTAAAATAAAAGATGAATCCCTAGTGAATATTCAAGTGCTCACATTTGTAGACTAATCCCCTTTAATGCATGACCCCATTGTCGGGTACCGTAATTAGGGGTACCCCAAACACTCCTAAAACACGGCTGGTAATCACCATAATCACAAGCTGCATAGACTGATGGGCACGATTCAGGTCAAGGCTTCACCTACTCAATGGACGCGATCTCGCCTCGCCTGAGCCTAGCCTCGGGTGGGAACAGTAGTCCCAGGCGAATTCACGCCTCGCCCGAGGGCCTCCTCAAGCAACGGGCACACCCTCGACTCGCTCGAAGCCCAGCTCGGGCAGGCTTCATTGTGAAGCAACCTTGGCCAAATCGCCTCACCAACCGACCGTATCGCAGACGCATTCAATGCGAGGATCGCTTGACGCCTCATCCTGACACACGTGCCTCAGTCGGCAAGGTCGAAGTGACCGCAGTCACTTCGCCCTTCCACTGACCAACCTGACAGGAAAACAGCGTCGTTCGCCCTCTCCGACTGCTGTGCTACCCACCAGGGTGAGGCTGGCAACAGCTAAGTCCAGCCTCAGGCGCAACAGGAAGCTCTGCCTCGCCCGACCTTGGGCCTCGGCCTCAGGAGGAGGTCTCCGCCTCGCCTGACCCCAGGGCTCGGCCCCCGGCTCGGCCTCGGAAGGTGGTCTCCGCCTCGCCCGACCCCAGGACTCGGCCTCAACCTCGACCTCGAAAGGTGGTCTCCGCCTCGCCCGACCCTAGGGCTCAGCCTCAACCTCGACCTTGGGAGGAATCACGTCCTCACCCGACCCCAGCCTCGGCCTCAGGAGGAGTCTCCGCCTCGCCCAACCTTGGGCTCAGACTGACCACGCCACGGGGGATACATCATTACCCTACCCCTAGCTAGCTCAGGCTACGGAGAACAAGACCAGCGTCCCATCCAGGCTCGCCCTGGTAACAAGTAATGATGGCTCCCCGCGTGCGTCCATGACGACGGTGGTTCTCAGCCCCCTACGGAAGCAAGGAGACGTCAGCAACATTCCAGCAACCCCGACAACTATGCTTCTATAGGACTCGGGCGCTCCTCTGACGACCCCGATACCGCATACACAGGGCTCTAGCACCTCTACGACAGCCATGTTGGCATGTACATAGGGCTCAGGCACCTCTCTGCCGGACACGTTAGTGCATAGCTACACCCCCATTGTACACCTGGACCCTCTCCTTGCATCTATAAAAGGAAGGTCCAGGGCCCTCATGCAGGAGGGTCGTCGCGCGGGAGGACGGGCTGACGAACAGGCCCACTCTCTCTCCCTTGCGAACGCTTGTAACCCCTACTGCAAGCGCATCCCCCTGGCGTAGGATAACACGAGCCGTGTTTCCCCCCCCCCTTGTGTTCCATCTCGCGCCAACCCATCTGGGCTGGGACACGCAGCGACAATTTTACTCGTCGGTCCAGGGACCCCCCGGGGTCGAAACGCTGACAGTTGGCATGCCAGGTAGGGGCCTGCTGCGTGTTGACGAACAACTTCCCGCTGAGTTCCAGATGGGTAGTCTCCAGCAACCTCTTCAGCCCAGGACGCTGCTCCGTTTTGGGAGTCTCGAGTTCATGTACCTCAACGGTAGCTACGACATGGTACTCCTTCCCCCGTAGCGCGACAGTGACAACGACGGCCATCAGCTCGCCCGGCGGCGGCGAACTCGACGACGTCTTCCCCTCGTGGCAGAAGAGCATCATCCGGGTTTGTCCCGACACCTTCCTCGCTGCAGGAGGAGGAGGCGGGGCAACCGTAGCTAGGCGGGAGGCGGCACCTTGTCGGCTGTCGAGCGAGTCGACGATGCCGGCACCCCAGCAGGGGACATGTCGGGCATTGACCTCACGCCTGAGACGACGGCGGGTGTCGTTTCCCCCGCAACATGCCAGCCCCAAGCGGATAGATGACGCCAGCACTCTCATGGAGGACTTGCTGGGCATTAGCCTCGTACCTGAGATAACGATGCAGTCCGCCCCCGACGCGACTTCGTCACCGTCCATCGATTGAGAGGTACCGTCCGTTTTCCACACTGTGCCTTTTAGATTCAGCTTCGATCCGCCAAGCGACCCCGCTCCGATGAGCGCTTTCGTAAAGGCATATCCTAACCTTCCGAGGTACCATATGTGGTCAACCTGGGACCGACTGACGACCGTCTCGACCTACGGGCCCCCAGGTTTCGAGGAAGAAGACGAGCCCGACTCTGGTTGGGATTTCTCCGGGCTCGGTAATCCCAGTGCCATGCGAGACTTCATGACCGCATGTGACCACTGCCTCTCCGATTACTCCGATGATGGCCACAGCCTTGACAATGAGGGTTGTGGCCCAAGTCGTGAATGTTTCCACGTCGATCTATGGGGTCACGACGAAGGCAACCACCTTGGTATGCCGGAGGATGACGATCCCCCTGGGCCTGCGCCTCGCGTTGACATCCCGCGGGAGCTAGCTATGGTCCCAGTCCCTGCGGGGGGTCAAGACACACAGCTCGAGCAAATCCACAAGATGCAGGCCAAGCTCGACGAGGAAGCAGGACAACTTGTGTAGCTCCGGCAAAACATCAAGCAAGATTGGGCAGGCCGAGCACTAGCCGGAGAAGCGCGTCATCAGGCCCGGGACGACCAGCGTCGTATCACTGACGATGCCAAGGCAAGGCTGCCCCCGGCCTCCAGCGGGGTCGGCCAGAATCTGGCTGTAGCGGCAATACTGCTCCGAGCGATGCCAGAGCCATCCACCACCGAGGGGCGGCGTATCCAAGGAGAACTCAAGAATCTCCTGGAGGACGCCGCGGTCCGACAGGCCGAGAGCTCTGCCTCCCGAAGGCAAGGGTGCCCCCCGGAGCATCGCGCAGCAACTTCTCGACTCATGCGGGAGGCCTCGGTCCACACCGGGCGCACGCGGGACGCGACGCCTGCAGCCCCGGGTCTCCTCGGCAACGAGCACCACCGCTGCGACCACTGAGCCCACCTCGACGAGAAGGTGCACCGAGGCTACCACCCTAGGCGTGGGGGACGCTACGACAGCGAGGAGGATCAGAGCCCCTCGCCCGAACCTCCAGGTCCGCAAGCCTTCAGCCGGGCCATACGACGGGCGCCCTTGTGGACTGTGGCTTGCGAGCCCCGACTACTATCACTAAGTACTCAGGGGAAACAAGGCCGGAACTGTGGCTTGCGGACTACCGGCTGGCCTGCCAGCTAGGTGGAACGGACGATGACAACCTCATCATCTGCAACCTCCCCTTGTTCCTCTCCGATGTCGCCCGAGCCTGGCTGGAGCATCTGCCTCCTGCGCAGATCTCCAACTGGGACGACCTAGTCAAAGCCTTCGCTGGAAACTTCCAGGGCACGTACGTGCGCCCTGGGAACTCCTAGGATCTCCGAAGCTTCCGCCAGCAGCCAGGGGAATCCCTGCGGGAGTACATCCAACAGTTTTTGAAGCAACGCACCGAGTTGCCCAACATCACCAACTCGGATGCATCGGGGCGTTCCTCGCCGGCACCACTTGCCGCGACCTGGTGAGCAAGCTGGGTCGCAAGACTCCCACCAGGGCGAGCGAGTTGATGGACATCGCCACCAAGTTTGCCTCTGGTCAGGAGGCGGTCGAGGCCATCTTTCGGAAGGACAAGCAGCCTCAGGGATGCCAGCAGGAAGACGTCCCCGAGGCATCCGCCCAGCGCGGCACGAAGAAGAAGACCAAGAAGAAGTCGCAAGTGAAACGTGACGCCGCCGACGCAGATCTTGTCGCTGCCACCGAGCACAGGAACCCTTGGAAGCCTCCTGGAGGGGCCAACCTGTTCAACAAGATGCTCAAGAAGTCGTGCCCCTACCACCAGGGTCCCGTCAAGCACACCCTTAAGGAATGCGTCATGCTTCGGCGCTACTTCCATAAGGCTAGGCCCCCGACGGAAGGTGGCAAAGGCCAAGACAAAGACAAGAAGGAGGGTGACAAGGCAGAGGAGTTCCCCGAGGTCCACGGCTGTTTCATGATCTACGGTGGGCAAGTGGCGAACGCCTCGGCTCGACAACGCAAGCAGGAGCGCCGGGAGGTCTGCTCGGTAAAGGTGGCGACACCAGTCTACCTAGACTAGTCCGACAAGCCCATCACCTTCGACCAGGGCGACCACCTCAACTGCGTGCCAAGCCCAGGAAAGTACCCGCTCGTCATCGACCCCGTCATCGGCAACACCAGGCTCACCAAGGTCCTCATGGACGGAGGCAGCAGCCTCAACATCATCTACGCCGAGACCCTCGGGCTCTTGGAAATCGATCTGTCCACAATCCAGGCCGGTGCGGCGCCCTTTCATGGGATCATCCCCGAGAAGCGTGTCCAGCCCCTTGGACAACTTGATCTTCCCGTCTGCTTCGGAACTCCCTCCAACTTCCGCAGGGAAACCCTCACGTTCGAGGTGGTCGAGTTTCGAGGAACCTACCACGCGGTGCTAGGGAGACCGTGCTACGCCAAGTTCATGGCCATCCCTAACTACACCTACCTCAAGCTCAAGATGCCAGGCCCCAACGGGGTCATCACCGTCGGATCCACGTACCGACATGCGTATGAATGCGACGTGGAGTGCGTGGAGTACGCTGAGGCCCTCGCCGAGTCTGAGGCCCTCATCGCCGACCTGGAGTGCCTCTCCAAGGAGGTGCTAGATGCGAAGCGCCACGCCGGCAACTTCGAACCAGTTGAGGCGGTTAAGTCTGTCCCTCTCGACCCCAGCAACGACGCCTGCAAGCAAGTCCAGATCGGCTTCGAGCTCGACCCCAAATAGGAAGCAGTGCTCGACGACTTTCTTCGCGCAAACGCCGAGGTTTTTGCGTGGAGTCCCTCGGACATGCCTGGCATACCGAGGGATGTCACCGAGCACTCACTGGATATCCGAGTCGGTGCCCGACCCGTGAAGCAGCCTCTGCGCCATTTCGACGAAGAGAAGCGCAGAGCCGTATGCGAGGAGATCCACAAGCTGATGGCTGCAGGGTTCATCAAAGAGGTATTTCATCCTGAATGGTTAGCCAACCCTGTGCTTGTGAAAAAGAAAGGTGGGAAATGGAGGATGTGTGTAGACTACACTGGTCTAAACAAAGCATGTCCGAAGGTTCCCTACCCTCTGCCTCGCATCGATCAAATTGTGGATTCCACTGCTGGGTGCGAAACCCTGTCATTCCTCGACGCCTACTCAGGATATCACCAAATCAAGATGAAAGAGTCCGACCAGCTCGCGACTTCTTTCATCACACCTTTTGGCATGTACTGCTATACTACTATGCCATTTGGATTGAGGAATGCAGGTGCAACATACCAAAGGTGCATGAACCACGTGTTCGGAGAGCACATCGGCCGAACGGTCGAGGCTTACGTCGATGACAACGTAGTCAAGACGAGGAAAGCCTCTGACCTTCTCTCTGACCTTGAAACGACATTCAAGTGTCTGAGAGCGAACGGCGTGAAGCTCAACCCGGAGAAGTGTGTCTTCGAAGTCCCCTGAGGCATGCTCCTGGGGTTCATCGTCTCCGAGCGGGGCATCAAGGCCAACCCGGAGAAAATCACGGCCATCACCAACATGGGGCCTATCAAAGATTTGAAAGGAGTACAGAGGGTCATGGGATGCCTTGAGGCTCTGAGCCGTTTCATCTTGCGCCTCGGCGAAAAAGGCCTACCCTTGTACCGCCTCTTAAGGAAGACTGAGCGCTTCACTTGGACCCTCGAGGCCGAGGAAGCCCTCGGAAACTTAAAGGCGCTCCTTACAAACGCGCCCATCTTGGTGCCCCCCGCTGCAGGAGAAGCCCTCTTGATCTACGTAGCCGCAACCACTCAGGTGGTCAGCGCCGCGATCGTAGTCGAGAGACGAGAAGAAGGGCATGCACTGCTCGTCCTGAGGCCGGTCTACTTCATCAGTGAAGTGCTATCCGAGACCAAGATCCGCTACCCGCAAATTCAGAAGCTACTGTACGCAGTAATTCTGACGTGGCTAAAGTTGCGACACTACATTGAGTCTCATCCGGTGACTGTGGTGTCATCCTTCCCCCTGGGGGAGATCATCTAGTGCCGAGAGGCCTCGGGTAGGATAGCAAAGTGGGCGGTGGAGATCATGGGCGAGGCAATCTCGTTCGCTCCTCAGAAGGCCATAAAGTCCTAAGTCTTGGCAGATTTCGTGGCTGAATGGGTCGACACCCAACTTCCAACAGCTCTGATCCAACCGGAACTCTGGGCCATGTACTTCGATGGGTCGCTGATGAAAATAGGAGCCGGCGCAGGCCTGCTCTTCATCTCACCCCTCGGGAAGCACCTTCGCTACGTGTTGCGCCTCCATTTCCCGACGTCAAACAACGTGGCCGAGTACGAGGCTCTGGTTAATGGGTTGCGCATCGCCATCGAGCTAGGGGTTCGGCGCCTCGACGCTCGTGGCGACTCGCAGCTTGTCATTGACCAAGTCATGAAGAACTCCCACTGCCACGACCAGAAGATGGAGGCCTACTGCGATGAAGTTCGGTGCCTGGAAGACAAGTTCTACGGGCTCCAGCTCAGCCACATCGCTCGACGATACAATGAGACTGCGGATGAGCTAGCTAAAATAGCCTCAGGGCAGACAACGGTTCCCCTGGACGTCTTCTCCAGAGACATACATCAACCCTCCATCAAGACCGACGACACGCCCAAGCCCGAGGAGGCCTCGGCCCAGCCCGAGGTATCCTCAGCCACCGAGGGTGAGGCACTGCACGTCGAGGGAGAGCGAAATGGGGTCACGCCTAATCAAAACTGGCAGACCCCGTACCTGCAATATCTCCACCGAGGAGAACTACCCCTCGTTAAGGCCGAAGCTCAGCGACTGGCGTGGCGCGCCAAGTCGTTCGTCTTACTGGGTGATGAAAAGGAGCTCTACCACCGTAGCCCCTCAGGCATTCTCCAATGATGCATATCCGTCGCCGAAGGACAGGAGCTATTGCAAGAGATACACTCGGGGGCTTGCGGTCACCATGCAGCACCTTGAGCTCTCGTTGGGAACGCTTTCCGACAAGGCTTCTACTGGCCGACCGCGGTGGCCGATGCCACAAGGATTGTCCGCTACTGCCAAGGGTGTCAATTCTATGCAAAACAGACGCACCTGCCCGCTCAGGCCCTGCAGACAATACCCATCACCTGGCCGTTTGCTGTGTGGGGTCTGGACCTCGTCGGTCCCTTGCAGAAGGCACTCGGGGGCTTCTCGCACCTGCTGGTCGCCATCGACAAATTCTCCAAGTGGATCGAGGTCCGACCCCTAACAAGCATCAGGTCCGAGCAGGCGGTGGCGTTCTTCACCAACATCATCCATCGCTTTGGGGTCCCGAACTCCATCATCACCGACAATGGCACCCAGTTCACTAGGAAGAAGTTCCTGGACTTCTGCGAGGACCACCACATCCGTGTGGACTGGGCCGCCATAGCTCACCCCATGACGAATGGGCAGGTGGAGCGCGCCAACGACATGATTCTGCAGGGACTTAAACCGAGGATCCACAACGACCTCAACAAGTTTGGCAAGCGATGGATGAAAGAGCTACCCTCGGTGGTCTGGAGTCTGAGGACGACGCCAAGCCGAACCACGGATTTCTCGCCGTTCTTTCTAGTCTATGGGGCCGAGGCTATCTTGCCCATAGACTTAGAATACGGTTCCCCGAGGACAAAGGCGTACGACGACCGAAGCAACCAGACCAACCGAGAAGACTCACTGGACCAGCTCGAAGAGGCTCGGGACGTGGCCTTACTACACTCGGTGCGGTATCAGCAGTCTCTACGACGCTACCACGCCCGAGGGGTTCGGCCCCGAGACTTCCAGGTGGGAGACTTGGTACTTCGGCTGCGGCAGGATGCCCGAGGGCGCCACAAGCTTACTCCTCCCTGGGAAGGGCCGTTCATCATCGCCAAGATTTTGAAGCCTGAAACATACAAGCTGGCCAACGATCAAGGTGAGGTCTACAGCAACGCTTGGAACATCCGACAGCTACATCATTTTTACCCTTAAGATGTTTTCAAGTCGTTCATATACCTTGTTTTCTATACATACACAAATAAAGTCTAACTGTCAAGGAAGGGTTAGCCTTGCCTCGGCAAAGCCCGACCCTCCCTCGAGGGCTAGAAGGAGGGAACCCCCTCTACGTCAAAATTTTCCTCAGTAAAAGTCCTTCTGCCAGAACGTCTTTCGCGCTTTTCGACTGCTTCGATAGCAGGATCCTGAAAACGACAAGAGTACGCGTAAGCGGCAAGGCCAACCGAGCCGAGGGACTCCTACGCCTCCGGGATACGGATACCTCACTCATCACCTTCCGCGAAAAGTAACTCTCGCTCGGATAAGCGATTCTGCTACCGACGAACAAGTCCTGATACTCGAAACAAGAGGAAAGGAAACGCAGCTTTACAATACGACAATAAGATGTTTGGGCCTCGGCGGCCGCGAAAAACATACGCATACTATAGACAAACTATTCCTACAGGTTCAGACATCGACAGAGGGAGCAGCAGCACCCTCGGCGTCGTTTCCACCTTCGGCGGGATCTGGCCCGGCCTCGGACGGTGACACGGGCGGAAGGATCTCCACCTTGAAGGAGGACGTCAGCACCACGCTTGGGCCATCGCAGCGCCAGGGTCTCCTCCAGGGTCCCGGCCCGAGCGGACACCTCGGCTGGCCGCTCCGTAGCCTTAGCCAGCTCTCCCCTGAGGACATCAGCCCGGCTCACGGCCTCGGCAGCGTGACTCCAAGGTTGGTCCCACTCACGGATGACCTGGCCAAGCTCTAGTCGCCGCTGCTACACCTCCTCGGCCAGGGAAGCCACGTGCTCCTGGGTCGATGAAGCCTCTTCTCGAGCCGACTCCGCCTTTGTCCATGCTAACACCGCTGCCTCCGGTTCCGGCTCATCGCAGAGCAGCCGAGGGTTCTGTAACTGAGCAAGAGAAGCCTTGAGTGGCAAGGCCGACCAAACCGAGGGACTCCTATGCCTCTGGGATATGGATACCTCACTCGTCACCTTCCGCACAGGGCAACTCACACTAGGTTAAGCGGTTCAGCTAGCCAACAGGCGAGTCCTGGTGCTCGAAATGAGGAAGAAACACGGTATTACACTCAAATACCTAGATGTTCAGGCCTCGACAGTCACAATGAACATACACCCATACTCAGGGTGCCATTACAAACGGAACTCCGGTCCCACTCCCGCTGGTATGAACAACCTCCACACCAAAGGGTGCGGGATAACAAACTCCAGTTGGCTCGCCGCCGACCACTGCAGCAGCGACAACGACCTCCGTCTCGGGCGGCAAGACAGCTACAGCAACGGCCTCAGGGCAAATGCTGTTGCTGGAAGGCCCTCGCCCACGTCCCCACACGAGGGGGAGGACAAGCCGTCAAGGCTGAAGAGCCGGAGGTCCGACCGCAGGTGGCACCTACGATCTCGTCGGCGGAGAAACCTTCTCTGGCTACCACCACCTCAGCACCAACGACTGTAGCCACCTGCCCACCAACACCGCACCAGCGAGTGGCGACCGCCCCAAAGCGCACTGGCAGGTCCTCACTCCCGTTCTCGCCACGAGAACGAGAACGGGACCGTCCCAGAACACGAGTACCGCCCTCACGGCGTACGACGTGTTGTGCAGCCGATGGCGCAGAGAGGGCCTAGACGTGGCCGGCCCACACACGGCGCAACTGACACCCGTGCGGCGGACGGGCAGCCACGCTCTGCCCCAGCGGTGGGAGGTGGCGCCGGAAGCAGTGCCAGAACCGCTCAGACCGGGGAGCCAGGCACGAGGCGGCTGCCAGCTCCCCAGACGGCGAACACCCCTCTCCCCCGATCACTAAGGGGAGGAGCGGGCCGCCGCTCACGTGGAAGCAGGCCCCAACCTGCCCCGCCCTCCTCCCCAGCAAGGATGATGAAGATCCTTGAAGCTGAGGGCGGGGCAGAGGCCATAGCCCGGCTTGCTTCTCCCCACCATCGAACTGATGGTCACTGAAAGTGCATTCATCCCTTTTGTGAGTTTTGGTGATTTGGATAACAACACATTTAAAGGTCTAACAAGTTTGCTAAGTGTTGAACAGGAAATTTAGTATGATGAACATACTTGAATAGTGTATAATGATCAGTGAACAAGGTTCAACACAAGGTCAAATAACCAGTGAGACAATGCAATGGATATAATATGGTCTCTATATTGGTTTGAATATATGGACAAGTCCTGAGAAATCACTATGCATAAATATGATCATAATAGAGGTTGAAGTGATTAAGAGGATTGGTCAAGCCAAAGTGAATAAGATATGAGGAATCGTGAATTGGCTTGACCATATTACTATTAGTCCATATATGAATATATGAGAATCAAACTAGAGCTTGATTGATCTTAGCAGTTATATCTAGATGACATTCAAGCAAGGTTCACAATATTGAAGAAATGATTCTCTCAATGGATGCTCAATGGGATGTGACTTAAGAATGGCTTGATAGGGTGAAGATAGCAAGGAAAGGGCTTTGAGGAACTAAGCGAAGGTGAAGGCCAAGCGACGGCTTGTAGACCGAGGTACCATGGCTAAGGTGAAGAAGAGAGTACTTGCACTAAGTCGATGAACTAATCAGCTATAAAGAGTTACAACATGTTGATGCATTAGTAAGGTGACTTGAAGCCATGATTTGAACTCATATATGGTGAAATGGCACAAGTCATAGGCTTGATTTGTGTTTGCTTCAAAAGGTGAGACAAAGATGTTTGTGATCCTTATAAAGCAACACCATGGAGAAATCACTTGAGACACCAATGACTCAAGGAGTTTACTTAATTATATTTTATTTAACTTGAGTATAGGAATCGTCGTACTATCAACGGGGATCCATAAAGAAGGTTGGTGTTGGTACTAAAGCTCAAAATCCTTGATCTAAAACTTCCATTTTACCCTGGTTTCACTTCGGTTTTCTCAAAATCTGTGCAACAGTTCAAAAACCGGTTCAACCGGACCTAAAACCGGTTCAACCGGTTTCTGCACTGTTCCCCTCTGTCACTGCCAGTCTGCTAGTCAGTCCTGTCAGAAAAAGTTGTGTGTAGATTTTTGGAAAACCGGTTCAACTGAATTTGAAACCGGTTGAAGCGAATTTTGAATCCGGTTCAACCGAATTTGAAACCGGTTGAACCGAATTTGAAACCGGTTCAACCAAATTTGAGTCCGGTCCAGTCTCCGACTGAGTCCGCCAGTGAACCGAAAACCGACTGGTGGAATCCGGTTCAACCGATTTTAGAACCGGTTCAACCGAATTTCTGTCATATTTCCCCAACGGTCACCAGCTTTTGGGGACACCTTTATATACACCTCCCACACTCTTCCCCACAGAAGAGCACACACAAAACTTCATTCCCAACCTGAGAGACACCTCCCACTCTCTCTCACACACCTCTTGCCTCTCCCATTTCAAATCTTTGGAGAGAAATCTTTGAGTGAGTTTGAGAGCTGCGGTTTTTGTGCTTCATCTCCAAATCTCTCTTACTCTTCTTCATTCGAGCTTTGGTACTACATCGAGTTCTTTGTGGATTCATTACTCTTGGAGCTTCTAGCTCCTAGACGACTAGGTGTCTCTTGTGAGTCTCCAAATCTTGTGGAAGACCACAAGAAAGTTTGTATTACCCGCTCATTTGAGCAAAGATTATTGTGTGGGCTTGACCTTTGTGGTCGGCAAAGGGAGGATTAGGGTTGAAAGAGACCCGGCTCTTTGTGGGCGCCTCAACGAGGAAGTAGGGCACCTTGGTGGTGTGACCGAACCTCGAGATAAATCTCGTGTCTCTTGTGTTCTTGCTCATTGTGTTTGTTTGTGTTCTTCGTTCTCTCACCATCCCGCGGAAGATTTGTTTATATCTTTTTGGTGTGTGGATTTTGAGAAGTGCCCTTCTCAGATCTACTACTTTGAACCCTGTGGATCATTTAGAACATCTCATTTCCAAAGTTAACTGGGTGAATTTTGAGATCAATTTAGTTTTACCCAGTTTGCTTCTAGTTTTTGTTGAAAAAGTTTTAACTTGCCTATTCTCCCCCCTCTAGGCAACTTTCAATTGGTATCAGAGCCTAATCCTCGTTCTAACGCTTAACTGCGTGAGGAAAGATCATGTCGGGGGGACTAAGAAACGAAAGTGCTTCTAAGCTTGAAAAAGTTGAGGTTGCCTCGACTTTATCTTTTGGTGCAGATGTTGATCCTAGGGCAATAGATCTTGCCATGAGAATCGCTGAAAGGATGTTCCTCAAAATGAAGGAAGATGAGGCGAAGAACAAGATTGAAGAAGAAGAAAATGATCGATGGAGACCAAATGATGAATCCACCTCTTCACTAGGTTCGTCTTTCAAATCAACTTCTCATATGTGCTTTGTCGCTAATGGAAGTGACAGTGAAAGCGAAAGTGAGGATGAGGATGAACATGAAAGTGATAGTGAAGATGAGGATGATCTTCAAAAATTCTTCGCTCAACTAAGCAAGAAGAACTGGATGAGCTTGCTCAAACTCATGAAAAGAGCGGAAGAACAAAAGGAAATGCTTCATAAGCAAGAAGATATCGTCATCGAAAAAATCAAAGACTTGGAGAAGTTGACCAAAGAGCATGAGAAGCTAAATTGCTCTCATGATGATTTGGTCCAAAGGTATGAAAAGATTTCAATTGAGCAAACTAGTACTTCAAATGCTTTATCTTGTGTTGCTCAATTAGAAAAAGAAAATACTATGCTCAAGAACACGATAAAAAAGCTAAACGTTGAAAATCTAGCTTTGCAAGAAAAACATAATATGCTTATGTGCTCTCATAATGAATGTATGGATTCACATATCATGTTAGAAATGGCTCATGAGGTTGTCTTAACTAATTTGAAATCATACCAACCTCACATATGCACATGTACTCAAGTAGAAACTATATTATCATGTGCTAATAAATGTTGCTCTCAAGAAAGCCAATCTTCTATTGAGCTAAAACTTTTAGGGACAAGTAATGTTTCCTATGCAAAAGAAAACAATGAGCTCAAGGAAGAAAATGAGAGGCTAAAAAGGAGCTTGATTCAATTGAAGGGAAAGTGTCATGCTCAACCTTCTCAAGATAACCGTGATAATATGGTGAAAAAGATTGAGAAGGGAACAATAGTAGCATGCACAAAACCCCTTCAAAAGAATATCAAGCTTTCCAAGAAGGACATGAGCAAACATCAAGAGAAGAAAGCCAAAGCTCATGACAAGTGCCTCAACCACGCCTCCACATGCTCCACACAAGGTAACAAACAAGTCACTCTTCTAAATAAGAGAAGATGCGCTAGAAAGTGTTATCAATGTCATGAGAAGGGACATGAGATTAAGTCATGTCCCTACACAAAGGATAGTGGCTTAACTTTAGAAAGAAAGAGGCTCACTAACCATGTAGCAAACAAGAAGCAAGGCAAGAAGGAGTTTTGCAAAATTAAAAATCAGATTTGTTACACTTGCCGAAGAAAGGGACACTTATGCAAGGATTGTCTCATGAGTGAGTATCCTAAGCCTACCATGTCAATTCATTCATATTCACTTAGGAGACCCAAAAATGACACTTGTGCTAGAAAGGTAAGTAGTTCACCTAAAACTAGCACAAAGGCCATTTGGGTGCCTAAGTATTTATTAGCTAACCTTGGTGGACCCATCCAAAAATGGGTACCAAAATGTACTTAATAAGTTTTGCCGGTACCTAGAGAAGATATGAAGCTTTGGGGTGCTTGAGCGGTTTAACTCAATCCTTATCTCAAGCTATCAATCTTACATTGTCTATCCTTTAAGATTGACCCAAAGATGAATTGAGTTGTTATATCACTAACTTCATATTCATCTCTAGCAAGAACTTGTGTTGTAGGGAATAAGGATTAACCTTTGTGGGAATCAAGCAAAAGGCCTACAACCAAGTGATATCCAAAGGATGGTAACAATTAATTCTTAAGTGCACATTTCTTTTAATTGGTATATTCCTTTGTGTCTTTTGTAGCCACATAGGAAAAATAAAGCACTTGAGAATGAACTTAAAAGATTTTACCTTGCTTTGGAAAGGATCTAATTATATGGTAGATTGCAAGTTCATATTTTTATATTGTGACAATCTACATGCTTTAAATTGATTGTATGTATCTTGTGGCATATTTCAAGTTAATCATCATATTATTGCCATGACCTAGACATAAAGAGTATTATCCCATGTTCTTAAATGAATAGAGTGCTATGTAAGAAATTCAAATTCTTAAAGCACTTACCAAAAGGGAATTCTCTATATGACTAGAGTTGTGAGACTAATGTTTCTATCCAAGTGTTTATGTAGTCTCACAACATGAGAATGTGTTTCCCAAATGGAGTGTGCCATTCAACATTCAAAGAAGATCGAACCAATACTATGTGATGTATTCATTCTTGTTTAAATTGGTTTTGAGTCTTCTACATTAATCACTCACCATGCTATGAATTAAACTTTCCATGTAAACTTAATTAAATAATCATGCTACTTTCATCTTTTTTTACAATTGATGTTATGCATGATGCTTGTAAGGGTAATTTAGTTCATATCATGAGGTTTCCTTGTTTTAGTAACCTTCTTGTCATTCATATACTAGAGGTTGCTAATAGGAAACTATTGCTTGTGTTACTAATACAATCTATTTTAAGATATCTCATAGAAATTCATAAGTAGAGATTGTGCTCTTTCAATTGGTAAAATCACAAGCTTTAAAGGTTAATCTTCACCTAAAAGAAAGATTAGGAATGCTCAAGGCAAAGGTATGGAACAAATTGCTTCAATTGGTAGTTGATCAATAGTAGTTCCTTCCAAGTGGCATTCTTTCAATTGGTAATAATATATTCTATGGAAAGGAATGTCAATATGAAGGTTAAATTCCTTTTGGCTTAAATTTGTAAATTGGTGCATATTGTGAATTCACTGCTCCATGTGCATTAACTTAAAAGGAATTTAATTTATGCCTTTACGCCTCATAAATGATGATTTGTTTGCCATTCATATATAGATATCATCATTCATTAAATACTTCCTTGTACTACTAATACCTCTTTTTAAAGTGTTTTATTGACTAGTTTTAAAAGGAAAAGAGATAACAAAGAAGGAAGTCTCCACAAATGATGAAAAGAAGAATACTAAGGTGACACCACCACAGATAGTAAGATCTGTCAAATTGGTATAACAAATGGTACATTCTATATGGTGGTAAGTATTCTTAGGCATAAGTTAATTCATTGCAAATTTGTCATGCCTTGACCATGATATGTAATATACTCCTCATGAGACTCTTAACTGAATTGAAAGTGCATGTGGCAAGCCATTCAAATACTTGATGCACATATCTAGTGGGAGAACATTATATATCTTGTGTCATAGAGAATAAGTTTCACTTGAGTAAGCTATACTAAGACAATCCAAAATGGTAAATTTGTATCTCATTCATATGGATTGTAATCTTTGTTTTCTAAATAGCTACTCTTGATGCAGTTTAAAATTCCCTTATCATTAATTCTAAAAGTGCATAAGAATCTTTTTGTTGATATTCATCACATACATATGCACTAACATGGATATGATTTTTAAACTGTAAAAGGTACAATTAGTGATCCATACTCTCTAAATTTTGGAAACCCATATTTTGATATCTTAGAAATCTACTTCAATCGATATCCATATGCTTCACATTGAATTGGATCACTAAGTTGTAAATTCCATGCATAACTTGTCTTTATGATATGAATGCTTGTGCAACTAACCTTGATAAGCTAGGTGCACCCAAAGTCAAGGTAGGTTCATCATCAAGAAGGCAACACAACGATGTATTAATAAAAGGAGAAAAGGCTCCTATTCTTAACTCTAGTTTTTATCTATGTGATTAAATATTGACTTGAAACCATGTAAGATGGTTGTCTAGTATATGTGGGTGCCTACACAACGAGAAAGGCCACAATAAGGATTGTGTGGGTACTCAAGGCTCTTACTACTAATCTCAAAGGACCCAATTCAAATTGGGTACCAAGATATGAAGCTTAAACTTGTTTTGCAGGATCACTCCTTCAATGGATCAAGTTGGGTGATCGATAATGAATGTATAAATCATCTTTGGAGATAGTAGCTAGGGTGGTAACAACTGAATCTCAAGTGCATATTATTTTCAAATCTTATCTTTTTGTGACTTGTGTAGCCACTAAGGAAAAAGAAGCACTTGAGGATATACATCAGTTGTTGATTATGAAATAAAGGTCTAATTGGAAGTTGAATGAATATTACCATATGGTGATCAATCCAACATTATGTGACGTATTCTCTATCTAGTTAATTTGGATTTGATTCTTCTATATTAGACACCCACCATAATATGGATTAAGTCATCCCTTTAGACTTCATTGAATAACCATGCATATTATCCATGTCATTCAAAATATATTGTGCATGAGGGTTCAAGGAAATTTAGTCCATATTATTATGTTTCTCTATTTTAGCAACACGCTTGTCTTCCATATATAAAGGGTTGCTAAATAAGAAATGTTGGGGCCATGCTTCGTTGCGCCGAAGGTCTTACACGAAGAAGCAGCTTCGGCTGAAGTTGTCCCTAGGAGATGGCCGAAGGTTCCTTTTTATGGAGCTTCGGCGTTACAAACCGACATAGAGATAGAATGACCTTTTTATCCATAGAGGTCTGAGTCAATGTTGTAAACTTTTGTAAGGGGCATAATTGTAATTCGTCACAGGCTGCGTCCTGTATCTATAAATAGATGAACAGTACCCCTGTACTGTTCACGCGAACTTGGCATTTGCTTTCGCATCACACCTGTACTTTTGCTTTCCTTAGGACCGAAGGTACATTTGTAATTTGAAGTCATTTATATTCGTTCATGATAATAAAAATGGAGATGATTCTATGATAATATTTAAATGTTTATCTTATACCTCATGATTTGTATGAATACTTCGTACCTTGTTATTATGCTCACGAAGGTACGTCCTTCGTAACCTTCGTCCGAAATTCTTTATATCCTGAAGGGATATAATGTTTTGGAGGACGAAGGACTTTAACATTTAACATTTTCTATGTTGCCTTGTTCTTAACTCTTAGCATTTGAGGACAAGCCCCCAACATTGGCGCCCACCTCCGGTGAACTCACTTCCACTTTTCTGAGCTGATGGCTTCGTTCAACAATCAAGCTGGAGCTGCTTCGGCTTCGAAGCTGGTGCTCCCGATAACAGGCGGTTCTTGCTCAGAGCCGGCTAACAAGAAGCAGAAGAAGGAGGCTCAGAGAAGGGTGCAGCATGTTGGAGTGCAGGGACCCTTCATCAAGTCAAAATGGTCCCACATTCCAATTACTTTCTCTCAGGAAGACCTTCAGCTTAAGGATTATCCTCACAATGATGCCATGGTTATCTCTTGCGTGATCAAAGGATTTCTGGTCCACAATGTCTTAGTTGATACAGGCAGTGCAGCTGATATTATATTTGCTAAAGCCTTCAGACAAATGCAAGAGCCCGAAGACAAGATTCATGATGCTACGCACCCTCTTTGTGGCTTCGGAGGGCGGCAGATTGTAGCACTTGGGAAGATTACCATGCCGGTAACCTTCGGATTTGTTAACAACACAAGGACTGAGCAAATTGTGTTTGATATTGTTGACATGGAGTATCCTTACAATGCTATCATTGGCCGTGGTACTCTTAATGCCTTCGAAGCAATTCTTCACCCAGCTTATCTCTGCATGAAGATACCTTCGGACCAAGGGCCTATTGCTATTCATGGAAGCCAGGAAGCTGCTAGAAGGGCCGAAGGAAGCTGGACTGACTCCAAAGCAATCCATAACATAGATGGAGCTGAAGCTTGTGAACAGTATAAATTCAGAAGGGAGAAAGCAGCTTCAGCAGATCAGCCGAAGCCCATGCTATTGTGTGAGGACATAGCAGAGCAGAAGGTGCTGTTGGGCTCGCAATTATCTGAAGACCAGGAGAAAACCTTGATAAGGTTTTTATTCAACAACAAAGATGTTTTTGCATGGTCAGCTAATGATCTCTGTGGAGTAAATCGGGATGTTATTGAACATTCGCTCAATGTTGACCCATCCTTCAGACCCCGAAAGCAGAGGCTTCGGAAGATGTCGGATGACAAGGCCGAAGGGGCTCGCAATGAAGTAAAAAGACTCCTCAGTGCGGGAGTTATCAGAGAAGTAAAGTATCCAGAGTGGCTAGCTAACACTGTTATGGTGAAGAAGGCCAATGGCAAGTGGAGAATGTGTATCGATTTCACAGATCTCAACAAGGCTTGTCCGAAGGACGAATTCCCGCTGCCAAGGATAGACTCTTTAGTCGATGCAGCAGCTTCTTCAGAACTCATGAGTCTCCTGGACTGCTACTCAGGCTATCATAAAATCTGGATGAAGAAGGAAGATGAGCCGAAGACTAGCTTCATAACTCCAAGTGGCACATATTGCTATCTTCGGATGCCTGAGGGGCTCAAAAATGCTGGAGGAAGTTTCAGCAGAATGACTGCGAAGGTCCTCCAGTCTCAGATTGGCAGAAATGTGTTGACTTATGTCGATGACATCATTGTAAAAAGCACGAAGCAGGAAAATCATATTGCTGATTTGCAGGAGACCTTCGCCAGTTTCAGGCAAGCTGGTCTGAAGTTGAATCCAGAAAAATGTGTCTTCGGGGTAAAGAAGGGGAAATTTCTTGGATGCTTGGTTTCAACAAAGGGAATCGAAGCTAATCCAAATAAAATCGAAGCTATACTTCGAATGGAGCCACCAACCACAAGAAAGGGGGCCCAAAGATTGACAGGAAGGCTGGCATCTCTCAACAGATTCATATCCAGATCAGCAGAAAGAAATTTACCCTTCTTCGAGGTGCTGAAGTCAGCTGAAGTCTTTCAATGGGGACCATGTCAACAAAAAGCTTTCGAAGAGCTGAAGCAATATTTGATAGATTTAACAACATTAACTCCACCAACGCCAGGGGCTCCTCTGTTGTTATATGTGGCAGCTTCGCACTCAGCAGTAAGTGCGGCACTTGTCCAGGAGAAGTTTGATGGCCAAGTCAAGAAGCAGGTCCCAGTATATTTTGCATCTGAAGTCCTTAGTATATCAAAGAAGAATTATACAGAGCTGGAGAAGGTATTATATGCCGTTTTAATGGCATCCAGGAAGCTTCGGCATTATTTTCAGGCATACAATATTATTGTTCCTTCTTCGCAGCCGTTGAAGGATATAATGAGAAATAGAGAAGCTACTGGACGGATTGGAAAATGGGCTGCAGAGCTCAATGAATTTTACATTGATTATGTGCATAGATCCTCGATCCAGTCTCAAGCATTGGCAGATTTCATTGCCGACTGGACGCCAGGGGCTCAGGATGAAGAAGCAAATAAAGATGCCGAAGTGTGGATAGTGTTTTGTGATGGCTCTTGGGGAACCTTCGGAGCAGGTGCAGCCGCTGTGTTGGTCTCACCATCCAAGGTTAAAACTTGTTATGCAGCAAGACTTGATTTCAGCTGTACAAACAATATTACTGAGTACGAAGCCCTGCTTCTGGGCCTTCGGAAATTAAAGGCAATGGGAATCAGAAGGGCGATTCTTAAAACTGATTCCCAGGTTGTTTCGGGTCATATTGACAAAAGTTGCAAGGCTAAAGATCCGAAGCTTGAAAAATATCTAGACACGGTCCGAAGGATTGAAGCCTCGTTCGAAGGATTTTCTGTCAAGAATATCCCTCGAGGACAAAATGAGCATGCTGATTTGCTAGCCAAGTCTGCAGCACAGGGGCTGCCGTTACCTTCGGATGTGTTCTTCGAAACAATAAAGGCACCTTCAGTGAAGCTCCTCGAAAGAGCAGTCCTCAACATATCTCCTGTTTACAGCGAAGATTGGAGAACTGAAATCATCTCTTACCTTCAGGGTAACTTCCTATCAGATGACGAAGCTTATAATAAAAGGATAGAGGCAAGAGCTCGTCCGTATGTCATGATAGAAGGGGAGTTATACAAGCATGGAGTTTGCGCTCCGCTGCTCAAGTGTCTATCTAGAACCGAAGGTATAGAGTTGATGAAAGAAATACATGCAGGCCTGTGTGGATCCCACATTAGATCTAGGCCGTTACTTGGAAAAGTCTTCCGCCAAGGGTTTTATTGGCCGAAGGCAGCTTCGGATGCAGCGAAGTTAGTTAAAAAGTGCGAAGGTTGTCATAAATGTGCAAGGGATCAAAAGCAACCTTCGTCTTTGACACAGCTGATACAACCCATCTGGCCATTGCAAAGGTGGGGCCTTGACTTGTTGGGTCCATTACCACCGGCCCAAGGGAATCTAAAATATGTTATAGTAGCTGTGGAGTATTTTTCTAAATGGATTGAGGTGAAGCCATTAGCCACAATAACTTCGGCTACTGTCCAAAAGTTTTTCTGGCAGAATATTGTCTGTCGCTTCGGGGTACCGAAGGCCATCACTGTAGATAATGGAACGCAGTTCGACTCCGAAGCTTTCCGAAATTTCTGTGATCAAATTGGAACGAAGATCCATTTTGCATCAGTCAGGCATCCGGAGTCAAATGGGCTCGTTGAAAGGGCCAACGGCATTATAATGACAGGAATAATGAAGTTAATCTTCAATCAACCTAGGGGAAAGTGGCCAGATCAGTTAACCAAAGTGGTGTGGAGCCACAATACAACAACATCAAGGTCTACAGGCTTTACTCCATTCAAATTATTATTCGGTGACGAAGCAATAACTCCGGAAGAAGCTAAAGCTGGATCAATAAGAGTAGTAGCTTCGGCAGAATCAGGTCCTGAAGATGCTTGTCTTGTGGAAAAAGATGCCTTAGAAGGGATCAGGCTTCAAGCCGTGGAGAATATCAATAAATACCAAGCTGAAACAATCAAGTGGAGAGATAGAAAGGTCCGGTTAAAAAATATTGAGCCGGGACACTTGGTGCTTCGGAGAGTAGCCAACCCAGACACAGTGGGCAAGCTACAGTTGAAATGGGAAGGACCTTTCTTAGTAGTATCTTCGTCAAGGCCTGGTTCGTACAGATTGAAGGACATGGATGGCAACGAAATTCCAAGATCTTGGAATGCGGATGAGCTTCGGCGATATTATGTATAACTTGATGTAACTTTTTATGTTTTTTCTTTTCTTTTTCATGGCACCCTTTTCCTTTCTAAAGGGGGAGAAAGGTTTTTAATGGGGCCATCATGTGTAATTTCCTTTTTAGTCTTATAAGAGCAAAATCTCCCAAAAAATGTAAATGTAAAAACTGAGAACGCACCATCGAGTGCCGAAACTGAAAAGGTGAAGAAGCTCCAAAGACGTCCCTAAGGGGATGCAGAGCTCACAGCGAAAAGTCAACGCTGATTCCGCCGAAAGTAAAAGGCGAAGAAGCTCCAAAGACGTCCCTAAGGGGATGCAGAGCTCACAGCGAAAAGTCAACGCTGATTCCGCCGAAAGTAAAAGGCGAAGAAGCTCCAAAGACGTCCCTAAGGGGATGCAGAGCTTATAGCGAAAAGTCAACGCTGATACCGCCTAAGTAAAAGGCGAAGAAGCTCCAAAGTCGTTCCTAAGGGAATGCAGAGCTGATGTGTGGTTGTTTCTAAGGAAATAATGGCTGAGAGTGTGGCTTCGGACATATGTTTTGGACATTCATTCGCACATTACATTACATCATAGCATTTGCATTCATAAGCATTCATTCATAGCATTTGTGTTCCTAAGTGGTTGCTTCGGCAAAAAGAAGAAGCGGTCTTTTATGCTTCGTTATGTACAAAAAAGAAAAGCTTCGGCAAAAAGAAGTGGTCTTTTATGCTTCGTTATGTACAAAAAAGAAAAGCTTCGGCAAAAAGAAGAAGTGGTCTTTTATGCTTCGTTGTGTACGAAAAGAAGGGAAGGTGTTTTTTCGCCTTCGGCTCAAAATACTAATTTCGTCCACATCAAAGCGCCTCAATAGAAGGGTAAGAATATATTACAAGGTATGTACAAAGTTCATCAAGAACAGTTTAATTGTATTTACAAAAGTTGTTACAAAAGTCTCCTGAGTTTTTCTACAGTATACTCCTACTGATCTTTACTGAGCTTCAGCTTCGGCGACTTATATTAAGCATCATCTTCAGCTTCGTCATCCTACACGAATCAAGGTATAGCGAGTAAAAATCAAGTGTGAAGGAGAAGGTAAACTCAAGGTATCGTTTCTTACTGGTTCAAGATGACTTCGTGCTTCGTCTCCAGCCTTCTCTCGCCCGCCTTTTGTCCATATCATTTTTATGAATCTATTTGAGATGCTTCGGGCGAGGTCAGGAATATCGTCTAGAATTGATGGAGACAGAGTGAAGTTCGGCCTGTTGACGACTTTTCCATGCTCACAGCCGGCTTTCAGGAACGCTGCAGCGGTGCCTCGAGAAGCTACCCAAGCACAGAAGTCACCGTGCCCGGCTATAACTTCGTCAAGTTCTTCAATTTCAGCTTCAATATGATCAAAGGCTCTTGGCAAATTTTCAGCAGCGGGGGTGAACTTTCCACTGCTGGCTCCAACTGAGTAAAAGATCTTCTTCAATTGTTGAATGCAGCTGGTACTAAATTTCAAACATTTATCCTGAAGGCTTGTTAATGATGTCTTCAAATCTGAGTTGGTTTGGACTTCGGCTTCAAGTTTTGAATTAAGCTCTAGCTTCTCTTGTTCAAATTGTTTTGATTGGCAGATAAGCTTCGAATTCAATTCTGATACTTTAGCTTCGGTCTCTGCCAGCAAGCCTTCAGTCGTTTGGAGTTCAAAGTCTTTCTTTTCAAGAATAGCTGATTGCTCTTTTATCTTGCTCTCTAGATTTTCGATTATAGCTTCGTGTTTTTTATCCTCTAGATCTTGCTGCATCCTCAAAGCTTTGCTTAGAAGCATGCTCTGCAAATAAACAACCTTCGTTAGGAATATTTCCATTATTAAAAAACAATAGAAGTCAGAGAAAAATTGTTTACCTTGAAATTGGAATAAAATAAGCTGCCGACGATATGTTGTCGTCGGTAGCGGCTGATATCTGTTTCTAGCTTCGGAAAACCGATACTCTTTGATAGAGTACCGATGACCTTAGCCCCAGCTTGATCCCGGATGCAGCCCAATTTTTCATCATCAATGCCTCCAAATAGAAGAGCTCCTGGCTTGTATCCGCAAGATTTGGCATATTCCTTAAGCTCTTCTATTTCGGCCTTCGACAGTTTTTGCCCAACTAAATTTTGAAATGTGTAGGCTTCGTCGTCCGAAGTGTCTTCGGCTATTTCTTTCCCCTTCCCAGGCACTGTGGCCATGGTTTCTTCAGCAGCGGTGGCAGCTTCTTCTGCAGCCATGTCTGTCAAAATTTTGTTGATGTCTTCAATGGTAGTTTCTAAGTTCACATCTTCGGCTGTAGCGGCTTCGGTAGCCGCGACTTCCGAAGGTGCTACTTCGACGTTTGTTGTGCCCTCAACAGCTAGCGTTTTCTGAATTGACGCCCTCGGTGGCGTCTTGTCAATAACTTCGGTCACTGCAATAATTCTTTGCCGCTTTGGTTTGGTTATCTTCGTTTTTTCCGGCTCTTCCACCTTTCGAAAAAGCTTCGTCAGTTGAGGCCCTAATGGACTTAGCTTCGTGGGCACGGGTTCAGTCATTACCTTTAAAATTTCCTCCACGTCGCTGGTAGAAGGTGGTGCGGGGGTCCCCTCTTCATCGGATAATTTTCGCTTTGGAGTTGATATTTTTCTCTTCTTGGGAATTTTCTTCTCTTTTGTTGGTTTTTCTTCATCCTTGTTCAAATTTTCGGCCACTCTTTTCCTCTTTTGGCCCTCAGCACCCTTGTTCAGCCGTTCATAGTCAGGGTACTCGAAGCCCAGGGCATCAAGCACTCGGTTCAGCCTTCGCTTCGGACGGGTGCCGAAGGCCGCGGTCATCAGTTGCTCTTTTTTTTTGGAATAATTCCCAAGAATTTCATTGCACATCACCTCAACTGTGTCCAGCCACTCTTGGCAAGGTTTTTTAAAGTATTTCTTGAATTTGAAGTGATAAGGAAGCCGGACAAGTTCCCCCTTCTTCTTCTCCCCCTCTAGCTTTGGCATTTCCCATTCTTTCAGAGTAGGGAAGACTCTGAACGCCAAGAATTCTTGAACCAGATCCCTGGTACCGATATGCTCTGAAATAATTTCAAACTCACCTAGTGCAGCCCAGGTGGGACCCTCCAATTTCATGTGGCACCGTGGCCTTGTTTCTCCGAAGATCAACTCAAGTGGGCTTTGTACCAATTTCTCTTCATCTTCGTCAACCTTCACATAAAACCACTCAGACTTCCAGCCTGCCGGCCATTTGCTTCGGTAGCTAATAACAGGGAACTTTGTTGTTTTCCGGTAGGCAAAATTGTAGCAACCGAAGTTATCATGTAATCCATCTTTTCTGGCCTTCGTTTGGTAATGTAACTCATGAACTCGACAGAAACTGTCGGCAAATGGCTCCACTGCTTGGCTTCGGAGGGCCCAGATATAAACATTAAGCCTAACGATAGCGTTAGGAGTCAATTGATGAAAGTAAATACCAAATTTTTTCAATACATCTGCAATAATTCCATGAAGAGGGAATCTCAGCCCAGCCTTTAAAAAGCTCTTGAAAATGACAATCTCGTCCTTCTCTGGCTTCGGGGTAGTTTCTTCTCCCCCGAAGCGAAGTAGCTTCTTCTGATTTTCACTGAAATAACCTGCCTTCACCATCTTGGAAAGATCAGCCTTTGAAACAGTTGATTTTCCGAAGTCTAGGTGGCTGGGCTTGCTGGGCATGGCAATGCGATAGTCATCTTCGGAGTCAGTTTCTTCAATGTTCTCTTCTTCTCCTTCGGCAGTTGTCGGGTCTGCTTCAGCAGCGGGCATTTCTTCCGCAGTCACCAGACCGGAACGTTGCATTGCTTCGGAGATGGGCACAGTCTCCGAACCTTCAGCTTTGTCTCCTTCACGTTCAACTCTGGCAGTAGATCGCACTCTGGCCATTTGATTCTGAGTTTGGGGAAGTTAAACACTTTTTTCTTTTTCCTTTTCTCCCGAAGCCTTTCTTTCTGACGAAGCAGACTTCGAGATGGACCTTCGTTCGATTCTGAGAATCAAGCTTCGGCTATAGTTAAAAATTTTGGCAGCAAAACAGTGCAAATAGCAATGAATGCTGTGGTAACTTCACACCTACTCGTCTGTTTATATAGTGCTGCAGGTAAGAAGGCGAAGCGGCAGGATTTTTACACCAGGCGGGCAGTCACTTGTACTCGCTGCGCAGTGGACCGCAAAGATCAAACAGGAACCCTGCAAGGTGGGTCCGACACGAGCTCGGAAATTGAATCGTTTCTCGGCAACGAGCTCAGGGAAGGTGTTTTTTGGACCTTCGGCTTCCCGAAGCTTAAGAGGCTTTTTTCACGGATCAAGCTCGTTACGAAAAACGATCTAGCGCCGCGAAAGGGGCTACTGTTGGGGCCATGCTTCGTTGCGCCGAAGGTCTTACACGAAGAAGCAGCTTCGGCTGAAGTTGTCCCCAGGAGATGGCCGAAGGTTCCTTTTTATGGAGCTTCAGCGTTACAAACCGACATAGAGATAGAATGACCTTTTTATCCATAGAGGTCTGAGTCAATGTTGTAAACTTTTGTAAGGGGCATAATTGTAATTCGTCACAGGCTGCGTCCTGTATCTATAAATAGATGAACAGTACCCCTGTACTGTTCACGCGAACTTGGCATTTGCTTTCGCATCACACCTGTACTTTTGCTTTCCTCAGGACCGAAGGTACATTTGTAATTTGAAGTCATTTATATTCGTTCATGATAATAAAAATGGAGATGATTCTATGATAATATTTAAATGTTTATCTTATACCTCATGATTTGTATGAATACTTCGTACCTTGTTATTATGCTCACGAAGGTACGTCCTTCGTAACCTTCGTCCGAAATTCTTTATATCCTGAAGGGATATAATGTTTTGGAGGACGAAGGACTTTAACATTTAACATTTTCTATGTTGCCTTGTTCTTAACTCTTAGCATTTGAGGACAAGCCCCCAACAAGAAACTAGTGCTTGTGCTACTAATGCCATCTCTTGTGTCGAGTTTATCCATAGAAAATCTATGTTAAGAGATGGTGCTTGTTTTAAATTGGATAAATCACAAGCTTAAAGGATAATACTCAACTAAAGTAAGATGAAGTTGATAAGAGGCCAAGGTATGAAAACTTCCTCTCCTTCAGTTGTTTTAGTATTCTATCCTTAGTGGGATGTACCATAGTATAGGTTAATTTCCTTGCAATATAAAGTGTTCAATAGTGCATATAACTTTGACATCAACTATATGTGTGCACTAATTTAAAGGAATTTAATCCATCCTTTTGGGTTTCAAGAATGATGATTCATTCTCCATCCACATATAAGGATTATCATTTGTGAAACCCTCCCTTGTGTTTCTAATGCTCTCTTTTCTAAGTGTTTCAATAAGTTCTTTTCAAGTGCTTTCAAGATGGATTCAAAATCTACGGATTTAAGAGTCTTGGTTGTTTCAATCATTGAGTTTCAATGGGTCTCATATCAAGTATGATTGAACCAAGCCAAGATGAATGAAGTTCAAGATCGCCTGATTGGATGAAATCATAAAGAGAAAAGAAATCACAGTGATTCAAGAAGGGAGTTACACTTTTTATCAACCAAATAATGAAGATGTAGTGACATATTTATATGATATCCTTCATTATGAGGTTTGAGGTTCATATTAGCATGCTTTACCCTTCAGAATTTCAATTGATATACTTCAGTTCTTAAACTTTCAATTGGTTTAATTTTCATCATCTATGTAAAGCATGTTATGTTAAACCAAGATATAGTGCAAACATCTCCTTTAACCTCGTATTGTTGATGTGCATAAGTGTACTTTGTGTACTCTTGCATGCACAAATTGATGGAGAGTTTAGCCTATATCTTGTGAGACTAATGATTTCTTTCAAGTTCATGTTGTGTAGTCTCACACCTTGGAGAACATCAAATGAGGATGAGTGGATCCAAGGAAATGATCAAATATTTACCACATGTCACCCCATGGATTAGTTCTATTGGGGAACGATATGTGTTCTCTAGCATAAATTCAATTGTTTCAAATATATTATACCTTGACCAAGATATATGATGAACTCCTCTAAGAATCTTAATTGAATCAAGTGCATGTTACAAGTAATTCGAGTACTTGATGCATACATTTAGGGGGAGCTCATTCTATATCTTGTGTCCTTAAAGACTAACATTTTCTTTTAGTGAATTTGTGTAGTTCTTTGAAGAGAATGAGTTTCTCTTGATCGTTTAAAGAGGATAAGTTTCTCTTTGAAATGTCAAGCCTATCAAAAGCTAAGATAGAAATTTATGATTATAATGAAGACCATATGGCATGGAACAAAGTCTCAAATTAGAAAAAGGAATCTTCACGCAAAGACAATCGCTTCCACTGCAAAATTTGATGGGTATCAAAGATTCTTTGCTCCAATAAATGTATCTTCTATACATTTCATAAGAGAATGAGTTTCTCTTGTATATGCTACTCCAACGTCATCTAAAATTGGTAAATATGTATCACATCCTTTTGGATTGCAAATGTCTGAAGTAGCATAGCTTATAAATTCTCTTGTCTAGAACTTAATTGATTAAATAGTGCACATGTTCATTATGTTGCATGATTATGTTCAATTGATACTCCTTGTATGCCAATGGTACTTTAAGTTGCAAATAAGTACTCTCAATAGATATCAATTGAATTCATATATATGTGTGCACTAAACTTGAGGAGAACATTGTGTAATATGCTATTAGTGATCTGCTTATCTATCAAATTGTATCAATTGGCGTTTTTCAATTGATATTTTTCATACATGATCACTAGTTGTATAATCCATACTTGTGCAATTTTCATGCTGCCTCTTGTTATGATAAGAAAATGCTAGGTGACATCTAGACTCCAGGTATCAAGATTTATCTTTCAATTAGTATGACAATATTCATTTGATATCTTGGACCTATGTCACAATTATGCCAACAAGAGATTGCAAAATGAACTCTAAATACAACACAAATGTGGAACACCCCTTTGAAAAGGTAAAACTCAAAGGTACATCACTTATGACACTTCTCCATTACCATTGTGCCATCTAAGGATCATTTTCATGATAGTGTGTTCACATCTCGCTTTATCATAATTTCTACCCTTTATATTCTTTGTATCCTTTTTGGAGATTTATGACAAAGGGGGAGAAATTTTGCATTAAAGCTTACCTTTCATCTTATGTAACTAAGTGTTAGAAGACTTTAAAAAGGGGAGAAATAATTTAAAAAAAGGGGAATTCATAAGAAAAACATAAGATGTAAAAAGTTGATGAGTGCATACTATGTCATGAGCATCACGTTTATTTTATGACGCACTGCACCCTATGAATAGTATGATATAAGTTGTCTCCATACTTTGACCCAAATATGTGCTTTTGGCATTTGAGTACAAAATTGGTATTTTCTGAAATGCACATATTTAGGGGGAGGAAACTATATCATAGGATTCAAAATCTTATTTATCAAATCTTATGTAAGCTTTAAATGTGTTGTCATCAATCACCAAAAAGGGGGAGATTGAAAGTGCATTCATCCCTTTTGTGAGTTTTGGTGATTTGGATAACAACACATTTAAAGGTCTAACAAGTTTGCTAAGTGTTGAACAGGAAATTTAGTATGATGAACATACTTGAATAGTGTATAATGATCAGTGAACAAGGTTCAACACAAGGTCAAATAACCAGTGAGACAATGCAATGGATATAATATGGTCTCTATATTGGTTTGAATATATGGACAAGTCCTGAGAAATCACTATGCATAAATATGATCATAATAGAGGTTGAAGTGATTAAGAGGATTGGTCAGGCCAAAGTGAATAAGATATGAGGAATCGTGAATTGGCTTGACCATATTACTATTAGTCCATATATGAATATATGAGAATCAAACTAGAGCTTGATTGATCTTAGCAGTTATATCTAGATGACATTCAAGCAAGGTTCACAATATTGAAGAAATGATTCTCTCAATGGATGCTCAATGGGATGTGACTTAAGAATGGCTTGATAGGGTGAAGATAGCAAGGAAAGGGCTTTGAGGAACTAAGCGAAGGTGAAGGCCAAGCGACGGCTTGTAGACCGAGGTACCATGGCTAAGGTGAAGAAGAGAGTACTTGCACTAAGTCGATGAACTAATCAGCTATAAAGAGTTACAACATGCTGATGCATTAGTAAGGTGACTTGAAGCCATGATTTGAACTCATATATGGTGAAATGGCACAAGTCATAGGCTCGATTTGTGTTTGCTTCAAAAGGTGAGACAAAGATGTTTGTGATCCTTATGAAGCAACACCATGGAGAAATCACTTGAGACACCAATGACTCAAGGAGTTTACTTAATTATATTTTATTTAACTTGAGTATAGGAATCGTCGTACTATCAAGGGGGATCCATAAAGAAGGTTGGTGTTGGTACTAAAGCTCAAAATCCTTGATCTAAAACTTCCATTTTACCCTGGTTTCACTTCGGTTTTCTCAAAATCTGTGCAACAGTTCAAAAACCGGTTCAACCGGACCTAAAACCGGTTCAACCGGTTTCTGCACTGTTCCCCTCTGTCACTGCCAGTCTGCCAGTCAGTCCTGTCAGAAAAAGTCGTGTGTAGATTTTTGGAAAACCGGTTCAACCGAATTTTGAATCCGGTTCAACCGAATTTGAAACCGGTTGAACCGAATTTTGAATCCGGTTCAACCGAATTTGAAACCGGTTGAACCGAATTTGAAACCGGTTCAACCGAATTTGAGTCCGGTCCAGTCTCCGACTGAGTCCGCCAGTGAACCGAAAACCGACTGGTGGAATCCGGTTCAACCGATTTTAGAACCGGTTCAACCGAATTTCAGTCAGATTTCCCCAATGGCCACCAGCTTTTGGGGACACCTTTATATACACCTCCCACACTCTTCCCCACAGAAGAGCACGCACAAAACTTCATTCCCAACCTGAGAAACACCTCCCACTCTCTCTCACACACCTCTTGCCTCTCCCATTTCAAATCTTTGGAGAGATATCTTTGAGTGAGTTTGAGAGCTGTGGTTTTTGTGCTTCATCTCCAAATCTCTCTTACTCTTCTTCATTCGAGCTTTGGTACTACATCGAGTTCTTTGTGGATTCATTACTCTTGGAGCTTCTAGCTCCTAGACGACTAGGTGTCTCTTGTGAGTCTCCAAATCTTGTGGAAGACCACAAGAAAGTTTGTTTTACCCGCTCATTTGAGCAAAGATTATTGTGTGGGCTTGACCTTTGTGGTCGGCAAAGGGAGGATTAGGGTTGAAAGAGACCCGGCTCTTTGTGGGCGCCTCAACGAGGAAGTAGGGCACCTTGGTGGTGTGACCGAACCTCGAGATAAATCTCGTGTCTCTTGTGTTCTTGCTCATTGTGTTTGTTTGTGTTCTTCGTTCTCTCACCATCCCGCGGAAGATTTGTTTATATCTTTTTGGTGTGTGGATTTTGAGAAGTGCCCTTCTCAGATCTACTACTTTGAACCCTGTGGATCATTTAGAACATCTCATTTCCAAAGTTAACTGGGTGAATTTTGAGATCAATTTAGTTTTACCCAGTTTGCTTCTAGTTTTTGTTGAAAAAGTTTTAACTTGCCTATTCACCCCCCCCCCCTCTAGGCAACTTTCAGTCACCATCCTGGGTGACCATTGGTGAGGGAATGCAGCCGGGCTGCCTGATGTAAATCCTTGAAGCCGAGCGATGGCTGAAGGGTGCCAACCCCTGCGAAGTTGCTCCTCCAACGGCAGCAAGACAAAGGAAACGCGGGTGCTCCCCATCTAGGGGCTCGGAAGGAGGAAGGGTGTGATGCATGAGGGGAATGCGAAGACATGGCTACCGCCCGAGGGATCGATCCCTTTTTAAAGGCGGCTCTCCCCACTCGTGTCCTCAGGCGTCACGGATAAAGTCTTCACCAACGTACTCTAGGGCCCTCCCCGTACGACATGGGGGCTGGGTCCCACACGTCATGCAAGCTGGCCCGGAAAGGAAGAAGCCAAACTGCCGCACACGGAGCTTGTAACCGCCCCGCGGTTACAAGCACTCCTCCATCCTCGCCGAAACCAGCGGTCGAAAGGGCGGACCGCCATGCAGGTGGCATACAACCGCACCGCGGGGGTGCACCCCTTCGACTTCGTCGCATCCAGCATGGAGGCCCAGGCCCACTGTTGGCACTGTCTCTCGACAGCAAGGAGATCCAACACGGGTGAATGGTGATGACAACAGGGCACTCGCGCGTGATGGCAAAAGCTCTGTTAATCTGGCCTCTCACGGGCACTGTGCGGGGGTATTTATAGGTATCCGAGTGCACGGCGCCTTGCGTTAAGGACGCATGTGCCCTCAGGTACCTAGTTTATCCCCAGAATATTCCCATAAAGCGGGGTTACAAGCTGTAATTACAAGTACACCTTTACAAATTAGGCCCGTAACACAAACGCGGCCACGCAGGGCCCGTTACAATGGGCCTGGTCTCATGTGGGCCTCGGAGCTGACCGAGGCCGCGCCGTGGGGAGGCGTTGCCGCAGGCCTTCGTCTGGTGCCGAATCGAGCGAAGGGTCTCCATGTTGTCTCTGGTGCCGAACAAGCGAAGGGTGTCCCTGCCTGCTTTGTCTGTCAGGGCAGGGGCTAAGCGGTGGAGACTTCGGGCGAAGGGTGGCGTTTCTGCCTTCGCTCCAACATTTGCCCTCCGAGGGACCAGTTCGACAAAGTCACCTGGTGCCGAAGACGTCGCTAGATGGCGGAGACGCTGCCCTCGCTCGAAGTGGTTCCGCGGGGGTTTTTGATGTGACCGTTGATGGACATCGTACTGTTGGACTGCGGGTTTTCCGAAGCGTCGCGCCCTGTGGGATTGCGGGTTTCCCGAGGAGCCGCGCCCTGCCTATAAAGGGGGGCGGGGGACGGCGCTGTTTGCACTTTGCCTTCCACGCTCCGTGAAAACCCTAGCCGCCCACCGTCTTTCTGTTCCTCTTCTTCTACTGCTCCCTTTGCTCGTCGGAGATCTGGCTCGAGTGAAGCAAACCGCCCGCCGCCGCCGACGGTACGTAGCAATGCCATCCTCTTCTTCTTCCGCCGACGCCACGCCGCCGGCCGCCGCCTCGTCTGAGGAGACGTTGAGTAGCGTGATGGTGGAGGAGCTGCGCGCCGGCGACTCTGTTGATTTTGGTGTGTCACGGATGACGTCGGCCCGCGTCGAAGAGATGCAGCGCTTGGGCTACTTTGGCGGCGGAGTCGCTCGTGCTCCGGGGACGGAGGAAGTCCCCGAGCCGGAGGGTGAGTTGGTTGTTTTCGAGGCGTTCTTCGTCGCCGGTCTCCGCTTGCCTGCGCACCGGTTTGTTGGCGAAGTCCTGCGTAGATTCAACGTTCAAATTCATCAGCTGACACCGAACGCCGTGGTGGCGCTGGCGAAGTATGTTTGGGCGACGACTTCGTACGGCGGACAGCCGTCGGTTGAAGTTTTTGCGAAGAATTACTGCTTGCATTGGCAGAAGAGGGTGATTGAGGACGGAGTTGCCCAGTTTGGGTCGTGTACATTCACGCCGAAGACCGGCAAGACCACAATGCCAGTAGTGGAGTTGGTTCCGTGCGCCCGCAACAAGTGGGGCAATTGGAATGAATTTTGGTTTTACGTTGCTGAGGCTACTGTCGAAGGCCATGAAGGACTCCCCGTGTCTGAGATGTGCTCTCACTATTACTCTGCGTATCCGCCTTTTGAAGTGGCAGAAGAGGATGCAGACGAAGGGGCCCTTCGGTGTGCCGCCGGCCAGAGCAGTGGTCGTGATTTAGTTGAAGAGTTTGTGGCGTACGGGGTCTGGCCCTTGGCGCACGGCTGGACGCTGGGCGAAGTGTGCCCTCGTCAGATGCCTTTTCACGGAGGAAGGGTGGTGTGAAGTCCTGCCTTTGCACTGATCTTGCGAAACCGTGACCCGGCCGCCTTTGTGCGTGATGCGGAGGACTTGGCGGTGCGGCTCGTGGGGCGGTACGTGGCGAGGACGGAAGGCCAGCGCAGCTTTGATATTCGCGGGTCAAATGAACGTTTGAACAGGGTCTTCGAGTTAAATCAGTTGCCGTACGACGGCTACCCTGGTCAAGACGAAGCGGACCACCGTGGGAGGAAGCCGGCGGTGGAGACTGGAGGTGACCCTGCGCTGACGGCCGCCCCCTCCTCAAAAAAGAGGAAATTAGGTACTGCGATGGGAGGAATCGGGGTGTCTGATAGTTTTGCTAGAGAGTTAATGAGGACGTGTGCGGCCCCGGGGGAGAGGATGTCTTCGCCCGAGCTCTAGGAGTCTTCGGCTCGGATGCTGAGGGTTGCCGGGGGCTGCTGGCCTAGAAATGTTCCTGTCCCCTGCGCGGCTGAGGAAGACTGTTTTACATCTCGTATGGCTCGTCAGTGGAGAGTTTTTCCTTACGGGCGAAATATCGGTGCTGTTGTGTGGGCAGTGATGGACAAGGATCGCCAAGGGGCGACGCAAAAACGCCAGGCGACCGTCAGGATTCACGAGGCCCGGCCGAAAAGGCAGCGGGGGACGGCGAAGGCTGCGGCCTCCAGTGGAGGCAAGCCGCCGTTGCCGGCGAAGGCGGGCGCCTCTGCACCCAGCAAGGCGCCGGAGACAACGGCGGGCGCCGGAGTCTCCAAGCTGACGAAGGTGGTGCCGCCGGCCAGCGGAGTGGCGGAGGCTTCGAAGGCGGCCCGAACGTTGCCGCCGCCGGGCAAACGCGTTGCCGACTTCGGCACGGACATTAGTGTGGACGATTATCTTGGGGGTAAGTCACCCGGCCGCTTTTTTTTTTTTTTGATCGTTGATGCGTTGCAGGGTCGGACGAAGGCCGGCTTGCTATAGCTGCGCCTGCCGGGGCAATCGCGACGGCTGCGCTGTCGTCGAAGGCGAGGGGCGGGACCCTTGGCGCCGGAGGCGAGGTGTCGGCCCTCGCGTTGGTCAGAGACGAGGCTGGCGTGGCGACCCACCGGCTGAAAGGAGTGACGGAGGCGCTGAGTCAGGCGACGGAGGCGCTGAGTCAGGTCCGCGGAGCTTTTTTTTTTTACGGCCAAGGCCTTACGTGTGCTCTGCAGGTGGCTGACTTCACCAGCCGTACTGCGTCGGGGGCACTTACGGCAGCCTTATCTGCCGAAGTCGAGGGACTTCGGACGCAACATGCTGACGCTGTCCGTGAGAAGTCTGCCTCCGATAGCAAGTGTCGTAAACTGGCGGACAAGGTGGCCGCCCTGGAGGAGGAAAAGGCTGACCTCCGGCGCCAGCTGGCGAGGGAGAGGAGGGAGACCAACGAGGCCATCGCCAAGGAGCAGGCCGCGCAGGCGGAGGCTAGGCTGGCACGGGCGGAAGCCAATCTTGCCAAGGATCTCGCCGAAGACCTGCGGGGACGGCTCACCGCTCTGGAGAGCCGCGCGAAGGGGGCCGAAGCCGCGGTGCGAACGGAGGCCGAACGGACGCGCACACAGCTTATGGCCACATATCGCGAGCTGGGTGCGCGGACCGGTGACTTCGTGGTGCCGGAGCGAGAGGCCGGGCTTCGCTGTTTGGAATGGGTGCAAGAGGAGCTGCGGGAGCTCCCCACCGTCCTGGGGGGATTAATGTCGTTCGCCTCCTTGGTCACCTGCGAGGGGGCGATGAACGCACTCTCTCGCGAAGGGTGCCGGCACTATGAGGCCTTCGACCAGGCAGACGAAGATTTTGGGCGAGACATCTATAAGGTCGAAGACCCCGTGGTGAAGGAGTCCGCCGGCGCCCTCTATGACCGGATGTGGGGTCTGTATGGTGGTGAAGTGGTCAGGGAGCGGGCCGAGGCTGCGAGGGCTCAGGTAACGTTGTCGTTTGTTCTGCGTTTGCTGAATGTGGTCTGTGCGTGTGTTTGCTGACTTTTTGTATGTTTTGTTTTAGGCGGAGCGAGGCGAGCGGGTGGACGACTTCGGAGCACTGAACGACACCCTGCCTGACCCGGAGCCGACCCCGGAGACCACGGAGGACGCACCAGGCGCCCCCACATCTGCTGCGACAGTGGAAGACCTGCCCCTGAAGGTGGCCGAAGGCGCTCCCGATGCCCTCGCAGCAGCTGCGCCGACCGTCGAAGATCCGGCGGCGGAGGCGGTGGAAACAATGGCGGAGGTGGCAACGGAGCCAACGGCGGAGGCCCCCGCAGCGTCAGGGCCCTCGCAGGTGGCATAGTGGTTGTTTAGGGTTGAGGATTTTTGGATGTTGTACTGAATTTTGGTTGCTGCGCAGGTTCAAGATTTTGGGCCTGCGCACGCAACCGCTGCTACTGAGTTTTTGGCGGCTTCGACCGCGGAAGGTGGTAATGAATATACTGGGTCTGCATCTGAGTTTTTGGATTTTGCCGACTCCGGGAGCTCGGTTGAGTGGACTGAGGAGTCGTCGGAGGAGAATTTGGATTATTTTGCGGCTTTGGACGTGGCTGCGGCGGAGGCTTCGCCACACGCCGCGGACGCGTCGGACGTGCCAGGCCCTAGCACTGGGCGCCGTCGACGAAGGGCGGTTGCAAAACGTAGGGTTAGCGCGGAGGAGCGGGCTCTGCTTCGTGTGAGTGGGGCTGGTCGGCAGGAACTGTTGTTCCTGCCGACCGTCGAGGGTGTAGGTGAAGGGGAACTGCGAAGGCTTTTTGCGGGTGAGGAGCTCAGGATAATGCTATTTAATTACAGGGAGATGGGAATTATTCCTAAGGTTGAGCCGATGTAGAGTGTGGTGCCCTCGCTTGTGTACGTCGAGGCTTGTATGGTGGAATTGTGTGCCCTCGCGTGCATGTGTGTGTGCGAAGGCGTTTTGTACTTACTAATTTGTTTTGCTGCGCTGTGTTGGCTTGATTATAGTTGGTGTTGGTGTGGATGGTTTGATGTTGTCGTTTCGGCCGTTGTTGTGTGCTAGTCCAGGTGTACCCTTAGGTGTCTTCTGCACAGATAGTCTTCGGTTTTTTCGCACTTGTTGCGCTGATTCGGCTGCACTTTTAAGCGACTTCTGCACGGATAGCCTTCGCGATAGACTCAGATTTTTTCCGCACCTGTTGTGCTAATCCGGCTGCACCCTTAGGCGACTTTTTGCGCGGATAGTCTTCGCGATAGACTTAGATTTTTTTCGCACTTGTTGTGCTAATCCGGCTGCACCCTTAGGCGACTTTTTGCGCGGATAGTCTTCGCGATAGACTTAGATTTTTTTCGCACTTGTTGTGCTAATCCGGCTGCACCCTTAGGCGACTTTTTGCGCGGATAGTCTTCGCGATAGACTTAGATTTTTTTCGCACTTGTTGTGCTAATCCGGCTGCACCCTTAGGCGACTTTTTGCGCGGATAGTCTTCGCGATAGACTTAGATTTTTTTCGCACTTGTTGTGCTAATCCGGCTGCACCCTTAGGCGACTTTTTGCGCGGATAGTCTTCGCGATAGACTTAGATTTTTTTTGCACTTGTTGTGCTAATCCGGCTGCACCCTTAGGCGACTTTTTGCGCGGATAGTCTTCGCGATAGACTTAGATTTTTTTCGCACTTGTTGTGCTAATCCGGCTGCACCCTTAGGCGACTTTTTGCGCGGATAGTCTTCGCGATAGACTTAGATTTTTTCGCACTTGTTGTGCTAATCCGGCTGCACCCTTAGGCGACTTTTTGCGCGGATAGTCTTCGCGATAGACTTAGATTTTTTTTTTCCGCACTTGTTGTGCTAATCCGGCTGCACCCTTAGGCGACTTTTGCGCGGATTTGTCGCACGCGAGGGTAGCTAGCGCTTAGCCTCGCGGTGACCTCGTGGTGGTCGAATGTCGAAGACCGTCATCGCGGTCTTTTTCGACGCATGTCTTTTTGCGGGGGATTTTTTACGCATATATTACATGGCTCCGCCTCGTTAAAAACCTCACCCCCCGGGAGGAAAAGAGTGCGGGCCGGTGCAGGATTGTTTTTGCGAAGACAGCCCTGAGGAATCAAACAAAAAATTTGCGGAGGTTGTCAATGTTCCAGGAGTGCTCCAGGTCCTCGCCGGTTGGCGTTGTGAGCCTGTAAGCGCTGGGGGAAGCTTTGTCGTGCTGCTTGTCAGTTGGGCTGGCGGGCGCAGAGACCTCGCACTGTGTCGTGAGACAGTGCACGTTCCTCTGACCCGGCACGAAGTCTCGCTCTATGTTGCGCGCTGTCTGCTGGTTACCGAAGACTGTAATTACGCCTAGCGGGCCTGGTATCTTCATGCACAAATACAGTCCGTGGATGGCAGCTTCAAACTTATTGATGGAGCCCCGGCCCATGATGGCGTTGTATGGATATACCATATCCACAATGTCAAAAGTCACCTGCTCACTTCGGGCATTGGGTGCTACACTGAAGGAGAGGGGCAATTCTATTTTGCCGACGGGGAAGGTGCCCTTGCCGCCGAAGCCATACAACGGGTTGTCCGAAGGCTTAAGCAGGCTGTGGCTGATGCCCATGCGATCGAAGGCGTGGAGGAAGATGATGTCTGCCTGGCTGCCGTTGTCAACGAGGACCTTGTGTAGGTCCCAGCCTGCCACGCTGCAATTGATGACCATGGCATCGCAGTGGGGGGCGCTGCGCAAATCGACGTCCCGTGCGTCGAAGGTGAGCGGTACGTGGGACCACTTTGTCTGTACAACTGGGCCCGTGACGGCCACATGGTTTATGCTGCGGTAGTGGTCCCGCTTCTGTCGCTTGGTGTCGAAGTCGGTGCTAGACCCCCCAGTTATCATATGAATGACTCCGCGATAAGGTTGATCGGCGAAGTCCTCCTGCTTTGGGGCGTGGGGGATGTTTTGCTGTTGCTGGTGTGGTGGTGGAGGCGGAGGATGTACGATTTGTACTTCCTGATGATGTTGGTAAGCGTGGTGCGGTGGGTGCGGGGCGGGAGCGTGGATATATGGTGGAGGGGGTGGCTGGTAGTTATGCGCGACAATTCTGGGGTTGTCGGCTGGCTGCGCCCTCGCCATTCTGTCTCTGGTGGCCTTCACTTCGGGGCAGTCTTTGGTTGGGTGGGCGCAGTCTTCGCCATGGAAAAGGCAGTAAAATCGGCGCGGTGGAGGGGGTGGCTGCGCACGCCCTTGGCCCCTGCCGCGAGTTCCACTTTCGCGGCCCTGGGGGGGATATTCCTGGCGGCGAGGGGGGTCAGCGGCCGGCTGCTGGTTGGCAATGTTGTGCACTTGCGGCTGACCGCGGCCATCTCGACCGGAGTCTGGTTGCGGAGTTCTTGTCCACGTGCGGCTGGACTGTGGAGCGTCTTTTGGCTGCCGCTGGGACTCAATCTTGCGCTGGTGGAGCTCCTCGGATCTGGCATACTTTTCAAACAGCTGGTACATTTCTTGGAGGTTCTTCGGCGGATCTCTGATGCAGTGGCTGTAAAGGACGCCAGCGCGAAGACCACTGATAGCATAGTGGATGGCAATCTGGTCATCGACTGAGGGTAGCTGTGACTTGAGTGTGAGGAATTTGCGGTAATATTCCCTCAGGGTCTCCCTCTCTAGCTGCTTGCAGAGCGAGAGCTCGGCCAGGGCGTCGGTGTCCGGGCGGTACCCTTGGAAGTTGAGGAGGAACTTGTCCCGGAGACTTCTCCAGGAATCGATGGACAGCGGAGGCAACCTGGTGAACCAGGTGAGTGCGGGGCCCTCGAGGGCGATGATGAAGGACTTCGCCATTGTGGCGTCGTCCCCCCCGGACGATGCGACGGCGACCTGGTAACTCATTATGTATTGAGCCGGGTCGGTGCTGCCGTTGTACTTGGGGTAGGTCCCAGCCCGGAAGTTAGCTGGCCACGGCGTTACTTGCAGGTGAGGCGCCAGGGGACTTCGCTCATCGAGATAGTTGACCCCTTGGAATGGCGCGGCGTGCGGGAAAGTGAAGTCGCGCTGGGGTAAACGCGGGTCCTCCGGTTGCGCGCGGTGTTGCAGGGGTGGCTCATGCTGCAGGCCGGGGTGGCCTTCGCGCGTGTCTTCGTTTTGTGCGCGCTGCTGGAGGGATGACTCGTGCTGCGGGCCGAGGTGGCCTTCGCGCTGCATCAGCGCGATCTCCCGCTCGAGTTCCTGGGCCTTGTGCTCTTCGTCGCGTATCATCTGCCGCACTTTGGCGAGTGCGGACACACGCTGGCGCTTGGCCTCCAGTATCTCCTTCTGCCTCTGGAGGTTGCGGTTCTTGAGGCGCAGAGCGCGCAGCTGTAGCTGTTCTTCTGCGGAGATGCCGAGGACCTCACCGTCCTCGGCGAGGTCCGCGCCCTCCGGTGGTGCGAAGCCTGAGGGAGGTGCGAAGCCTGGGGGAGGTGCGAAGCCTGAGGGTTGTCCCTCAGGGTCGCAGGTGCGGAGGGTGTCGTCTTCAGTGGCCTCTTGGTGGGTGGATTGGGTGAGGGTGAGGGCCTTGCCCTTTCGGGCGGCGAGCAGTGCGGCCTTCGCAGCCTCGTCAGCCTTCGGGTTAGCTCTCTTGGGTGCCATCGCGGGTGGTTGTCTCGTAGCACGAACGGTGGGCGCCAGATGTTGGCACTGTCTCTCGACAGCAAGGAGATCCAACACGGGTGAATGGTGATGGCAACAGGGCACTCGCGCGTGATGGCAAAAGCTCTGTTAATCTGGCCTCTCACGGGCACTGTGCGGGGGTATTTATAGGTATCCGAGTGCATGGCGCCTTGCGTTAAGGACGCATGTGCCCTCAGGTACCTAGTTTATCCCCAGAATATTCCCATAAAGCGGGGTTACAAGCTGTAATTACAAGTACACCTTTACAAATTAGGCCCGTAACACAAACGCGGCCACGCAGGGCCCGTTACAATGGGCCTGGTCTCATGTGGGCCTCGGAGCTGACCGAAGCCGCGCCGTGGGGAGGCGTTGCCGCAGGCCTTCGTCTGGTGCCGAATCGAGCGAAGGGTCTCCATGTTGTCTCTGGTGCCGAACAAGCGAAGGGTGTCCCTGCCTGCTTTGTCTGTCAGGGCAGGGGCTAAGCGGTGGAGACTTCGGGCGAAGGGTGGCGTTTCTGCCTTCGCTCCAACACCCACACGTCATGTAACCAGCGCGCCGGTTAGTACGTGCAAGCAACTGCACCGCCACTTGCGCCAATGCCATGCCTTCTCGACTGTGGAACCAGTACCGTGACTCGAGGCAACCCTGCGCATGGCCCAACAGTGCCAATCGAGCACATCGACCATGGGTCAGTCAGACGAGGGAGGAGGCGCGACGACCGATATGGCCAAAAGTGGACCGATATGGCCAAATTCATATCCTTTTCCTCTTCCCCTTTCTCTCTCTTGCTATAGGGACCGGGAAAGGGGATATTTTGAAAGAGATCCTTCTCCGCGAAGGAAGCGGGCCCCGAGCCCTCCTACTGATTAGGGGTTCGAAGGCTGGCCCCTCGGAAGGGTTCGACAGCCGCCCCAGAGCACTCGGGCTTTAGGCTCATTACTGATCAGGGGTTCGAAGGCTGGCCCCTCGGAAGGGATCGACAGCCGCCCCAGAGCACTCGGGCTTCAAGCTCATTACTGATCAGGGGTTTGAAGGCTGGCCCCTCGGAAGGGTTCGACAGTCGCCCCAGAGCACTCAGGCTCCGCGCCCACTACAGATCAGGGGTTCGAAGGCTGGCCCCTCGGAAGGGTTCGACAGCCGCCCCAGAGCACGCAAAGCGAGGGATGACTCTGGGTACGTCCGTTACATGGCCGAGGCTCGGGCTACGCTCCCGAGGTACCCTAGGACATTTCCGAGACCAGCAGGAGCGATTTTGTAACGGAATCCCACCAGAGGGAGGCATTGAGCCCTCGGACCCTATCGAACGGGACTGGGTCCGGCAAATCACCTGCAGGTACTTTTGGAGCGCGCCTCTGGGCCACTAGCCGACCCTTATCGAATGGGGCACGGGCGTCCACTTGGATCACCCGTTAGCAACTCACTGGAGACACCATGTTCGGCGTCCTCCGAGGGCAACATGGTGCTTCCCCCCCCTTCCTCCTTGCGGAAAGGCGACGAAGGGGCGTATGATAAAAGTCGAGACAGTCCTTGATCGTCCTCTCGCTCCATGCAGAGGCTCGGGGGCTGCTCTCGCAAACCCGGCTATGGCCAAACCGTTGACAGCGTCAACAAACCAGCCTGAAAACTCGGAACCTGACCATGCACCTGGGCTACAATCAGATCGCATGAGGGAACAGCCAGACCGGTCGAGGCATCACGAAAGGCATTAAGACCTCAGAGGAGTCAAACCACTCCTCCGAGGCCTTAGGGGCTACACCCGGTGGGTGCGCTCGCGCGCACCCACCGAAACAAAGTGTAACCGAGAAAGGCCGGTCCCCTCACAAAAAAGTGCGGCAAAGCCTCCAAGCGAGTACCAACACTCCCTTTGAGGCTTGGGGGCTACTGTCGGGTAACGTAATTAGGGGTACCCCCAACACTCCTAAAACATGGCTGGTAATCACCATCAGCACAAGCTGCATAGACTGATGGGCACGATTCAGGTCAAGGCTTCGCCTACTCAAGGGACGCGATCTCGCCTCGCCCGAGCCCAGCCTCAGGCGGGAACAGTAGTCCCAGGCGAATTCACGCCTTGCCCGAGGGCCTCCTCAAGCAACGGGCACACCCTCGACTCGCCCGAAGCCCAGCTCGGGCAGGCTTCATTGTGAAGCAACCTTGGCCAAATCGCCTCACCAACCGACCGTATCGCAGGCGCATTCAATGCGAGGATCGCCTGACGCCTTATCCTAACACACGTGCCTCAGTCGGCAAGGTCGAAGTGACTGCAGTCACTTCGCCCTTCCACTGACCAACCTGACAGGAAAATAGCGCCGCTCGCCCCTCTCCGACTGTTGTGCCACCCACCAGGGTGAGGCTGGCAACAGCTAAGTCCAGCCTCAGGCGCAACAGGAAGCTCCGCCTCACCCGACCTTGGGCCTCGGCCTTAGGAGGAGGTCTCCGCCTCGCCCGACCCTAGGGCTCGGCCCCCGCCTCGGCCTCGGAAGGTGATCTCTGCCTCGCCCGACCCTAGGGCTTGGCCTCAACCTCGACCTCGGAAGGTGGTCTCCGCCTTGCCCAACCCCAGGGCTCGGCCTCAACCTCGACCTCGGGAGGAATCGCGTCCTCGCCCGACCCCGGCCTCAGCCTTAGGAGGAGTCTCCGCCTCGCCCAACCTTGGGCTCGGACCGACCACGCCAAGGGGGATACATCATTACCCTACCCCTAGCTGGCTCAGGGTATGGAGAACAAGACCGGCGTCCCATCCAGGCTCGCCCCTGTAACAAGTAATGATGGCTCCCCGCGTGCGTCCATGACGACGGTGGTTTTCAGCCCCCTACGGAAGCAAGGAGACGTCAGCAACATCCCAGCAGCCCCGACAGCTGTGCTTCTACAGGACTCGGGTGCTCCTCCGACGGCCACGATACCGCGTACACAGGGCTCTAGCACCTCTCCAACAGCCACATTGGCATGTACACAGGGCTCAGGCACCTCTCTGCCGGACATGTTAGCGCATAGCTACACCCCCATTGTACACCTAGACCCTCTCCTTGCATCTATAAAAGGAAGGTCTAGGGCCCTCATGCAGGAGGGTCGTCGCGCGGGAGGACGGGCTAACGAACAGGCCCACTCTCTCTCTCCCTCGCAAACGCTTGTAACCCCTACTGCAAGCGCATCCCCCTGGCACAGGATAACACGAGCCGCGTTCCCCCCCCCCCCCCCCTTGTGTTCCTTCTCGTGCCAACCCATCTGGGCTGGGACACGCAGCGACAATTTTACTCGTCAGTCCAGGGACCCCCCAGGGTCGAAACACCGACACCCATCCTTGAAATAAGTTTACTTAAGTAATGTAATTTACTGAGATAGACTTAGTTAGAGAACAATAGACCACTAGACATAGTGAGCTACCCAAAAACCTAGAATGCATCTGTGTGTCTTTACATGTTATTGAACCTTTGTTGACTCTATTGCATATGTTTGGTGTACTGTTCTTTGGGTATTCCCCAAATGTGTTGAATGAATGATAGCTTTGCGTAGACAGTGAGTAGTTCAAGGTTCTCGAGTGTGTTGTAGGAGACTGCCCTGAGCAGCAACCTGGTGAAGGCAAGTGTCATCTGACTCATTTTATCCTACTTACTTTATAATTCATTGTCCTGCATACTATGATCAACCTAAGGATTGACTAGTGTTCTATTTGTCCTGTCCTTGGTTACCCTTTGGGAATTGGTTACTATTATTAGTATCATGCTATTTATTTACTTTAATCAATGAACATGATGAGAATATTTACGATACGTTGATGATATCTTGATTATGATGATGAACATGTGATACTTTAGGGGACTCGGGTTGCTTCCCGAGTACCTCTTTGTAAGGACCTGTTCACCAGATGACCATCCGGGAAAACTGTACAACCATGAGGGTGGAATGGGACACCCTTAGCTGATTAATTGGAGGAACTTGGGATGTAGTTGGCTTCGTTGTTGTGCCGTCAATGGGGGCCGAGGCATAGTGCTTGCTCTGCTAAGGGTGGGTGCCGAGGTTTATTCGATTTGGTTTTGTTAGTCACCCACCTTAGTGAGGAGTATTGAGTTTGTACGACCGACGAAACCTAACGGGCAACTACACACCAGGAGAATATTTGTAGAGGCTACGTAGTGAAACCTTGCTGACTCACCTTGGTAGTGTTTGAGGGTTTGATCGACCGGAGGCAAAAAGGGATCACAACCTTGGTAAAGTGTGCAACCTCTGTTGTCGGTGTTTTGGGTCCGACCGCGCACCCGGGGTTGCCCCTCAAGGTGCTTTTTGGAGTAGGACGGTGTTATCGACTGTAGCTCGATGGTTCGTGCTAGTTGCACGAGAAACAGCGGACAGTTGTGTACAGGTTCGGGCCGCTTTGAGATGCGTAACACCCTACGTCCTGGTGTGAGTACTTTATGTGGTGGGTTACAAGGAGGTTCTCTAGTATTGGAAACGTAGAGAGCTAGTGTGGATGGCTAAGTAGAATGACGTCGATCGTCTTGAAGGGGTGCCCCCTAGGCCTTATATACTCGACCGTGGGGCATTACATGTGGATATGATAACAATGTGTGCCTAAGTAATAGTGAACTAACTGAGTCTATCTTCCTATAATTCAGCCGACTCATCCTCGCTCAGTTCTGATGTACGGGGCCCCTGCGCGGGAAGGTCGGGTCACTGTTGTGATCACTGCTCAAATCCATCGGGCCATCTGGGCCTGCGTCGATCAAGTCTTGTGTCAATCCGCCTTATTGGATGTTCCTCCTAGGCCCACGAAGGGATGACCTCGCGAATTATTGGGCCCACGGGCCTTTCAAGATGTCTTTTATCCTTCTGGTGGACCCGGGGGATATCTGTCCCCCACAAGCCTCCAATCTTTGGGTTGATTTTGAAATAACCAGCCCAAAGATCCTAGGTCCAGCTTGGAGTCTTTGATTTTAACAAGAAATGCCTAGGAAATAAGCCTGCCAGGTCACTACTTCTGAACTCTGAGTGATCCGGTAAAAATGATCTTTTACTGTCTTCTTCCGCTATTACTCCTCGAAATTTGGTGTTCTGCCTCAGGTTCATGCTTCAGAGGTCAGCATTTTGCACTGTAGAACTTTGAAGCTCATTGGGTGCATCGAAGGTGCACCAAATGGGTGTAGCCCCCGAGCTTCGAGTGGATTTTTGCAGATAATCCACTCGAAGGTCTTCATTTCAAGTCTTCTCAGAAATCACTTTTATCTTCCACCTGTGCTTTTTCAGAGGTCAGCCTTGCCTTAGTTTTGTCGTATGCTTTAGAGGTCAGCGTTTTGTCTTTCGGGGATGATCATTCATTGGGTGCACCGCAGGTGCACCCAATGGGTGTAGCCCCCCAGCTTTGAGTGGATTTTTGAAAAAAATCTACTCGAAGGTCTTCGTTTTCTGCTGTTTTTCAGAAATCATCCTTTTCTTTTGTCGAATGCCTTAGAGACCAGCATTATATTATTAACGTTATGCTTTAGAGGCCAGTATACATTTTTGTCTTTGAAGCCGGGTACACGATCTACCCATATCTTGCTAGGTCTGGCGATTTATTTGATCTGCGACTGATTGGACGTTCGATAGACGGCCTTTGGCTAGTCTTCATATCACTTCGTGCTTCAATGCTTCTGTCGATTAGACTTGTACCTCATCGGCTATATTTGGCTTTCCTCTGATATCTGTTGATATCCTCCTTCTGTCTTGAGGTATTCATTGCGTATACTGTATGGATGTGACTGCTTGGGAAAATATATTGAAAATTCTTGGACGTCCCCCCCAATGGGTGTAGGCAAAGGACGGCTTGGTGCACTGAGCGTTTAGCAAACTGCTTCTGAGTAGTAACTTGATGTGACCATGGGTGTAATCATATCGCCCAAGCGGTTGACTGAAGTCCCAATGGGTGTCGTGTTATGTGGAACGGCGTCAGCCGCCTGACGTGTCTTCAGACGGTTTGAATTGCATATTGAATTTTTGCGACTGTTCGGTGGCCGTGGTAGGAGGTGAATGGTTGCCTTCTTCTTCTATAAATAGTGTTCTTGCTTCTTTGGCATTTTCACATCTCTTACCACTGCTCGCTGTTTACTTTCTTCTCTCTCCTTCTACTCCACCATGGGCAAGAGCAAGAAGGGTGGTAGTTCTTCGCATCACTCCGGCGACAAACGGAAGCGTGAGCCGACTCCTCCCTCAGAGGACTTTGGCGACTCGGAGTACTCGGAGGAGGAGTTCTCCCCCGAGTCCGAGGGCTCAGCGGTCCATGCCTCTCCCCTAGCATCGTCTGATGACTCAGACGACTCCCAGGGGCTTGCCATAGAGGTGTGGACCTACATCTGGGCCGTCGAGCGCGCCGGGCTTAAGGGCTTGGATGAGTCGGAGTACTCCTCGGACGAGGAGAACTCCTCGGACTTGTCTGAGGAGGGCGGCGGCGGTGATGTGACACCCGGTTAGCAAAGAAGAGAAGTTGGAGGGTATTCTTTTTGTTTTTTTCTCTCTTTCGGTGGTTGCGTTTTGGGAATTTGGAATTTGAAGAAAAACATTCACCAGTAGGGCAGTAGAATTTCTTTGGTTAGGCGCTTGCATCAGGGTCGGGAGCCGTCGCGTGGGCGTGTTGGGCCGCAAATCTTGTTTCGGCCCACTAACCCCCCATAACCCTAGCCGCCCTTCCCCTAACCCCCCCTTCTTTGTGCAGCCCCCCCATTCCCCTACCCTCTTGGCCGCCCCCCCTCCCATCTCCTCCTTTGTCAAGCACTTGCAGCCACACATCAAACCCTAGCCGCCCCCCCTCCATCTCCTCCTCCCATGGTGCCATTCGTTGCCGCTCGGATCTCCGTCGCGTGGTGCAAATCTTCAACGGTTTTCGGTGGAGGGAGGAAGGGAGGAAGAAAAGGGGGAGAACCCAAGGTGATTCTTGTGTTTATCTCTTGTTCATTTGTTCATTTTATGCGGCAATCCAATTATTTAGATGTTGCGTGTGCGATTTGTTAGAAGGGCTGTCCAGAATTTTAAGGGGGTGGACGAACAGCAGCAGAATTAGTGATTTCTGGGCATTTTTCGTGGAGAATTAAGGGGAATCAGTTTGGGAATCATGTAGAACTTTGGCATACCTTTCCAACGAGTATTTATGCGCTCAATTTGGAGTTATAAATTAAAAGTTATCACCATTTGAAACCGGGTATGTGGCTGACCAAAAAACAGATTTTAGGGGGATGAACAGCAGCAGTATTAGCAGTTTCTGGGGATTTTTCGGGAGTAATTAGTGTTAATCAGTATGAGAATCATGTAGGGCTTTACGTTATCTTTCCAACAAGTACTTATGCGCTCGATTCAGAGTTATAATTTAGGAGATATCGTTGTTTGAATCCGGTTATGTTGCTGTAAAAAAAAAACAGATTTTTCAGGTGGGTGAACAGCAGTGGTATTAGCAGTTTTTGGGAATTTTTCGTGGGTAATTAGTGTTAACCAGTATGATAATCATGTAGGGATTTGTCTTATCTTTCCAATGAGTACTTATGCGCTTGATTTGGAATTATATTTTAAAAGATATCGCTGTTTGAATCCGGGTATGTCGTTGTCCAAAAGACAAAGAAAAACAGATTATAGGGTTCATCTTGTGGACTGTTTTGGGCTAATTAGATATTGGAATTTAATTATAAATTGTATACAAAACTTGTGGGGAATTTTATGTAGATGCCTCTGGAGTTTTTGTTTGTTACCACTGCTGTCATAATATTAAAGTTATGAAATTATTAAGCAGCGCCGCTGCAGTTTGGTGGGTGTAGGGAGAGATGTAACCCGCGGCGGGGTTTGAGTTTGTGCGTAGGTGCGGCGTCGCTTATGAGCCTGATTATGTGAACTTGGTGTACTAAGTTGGGTGTCAAAAACAGGTGGTGGACTTCCGGATCGTACTTAGGGATTTGCCCGAACTTCCGGTAAAGGCAAGTAAATACAGTGGTGGTTGCTACCGTTTGGTTTGCATCCTATTCCCTGTCATTGAGTATGCATAAGTTTTAATTATGTTAATCATTGAATTCTATGATGAAGTTTATTTGTTTGGAAGTATTAATTCTCAATTGTCTAATATTGTGGATGATCATAATTTGGTAATGATATATGTGGTTGATTCCCATCTGGATGAAGTTGAAGTGTTTTTTGAATCATGTTATATGAAGTGTTGTAGGCATGACATGCACATCGCATCATCCATCTTGCATTTTGAAGTTATGTCGTGATCTTATGGTCCGACCGTACCGGTACATTTTTAGCATCGTACGTTGCCCGAGGAGGGGTACGATGCGGCTTCATATCCTTAGAGGTATGAAGGCAGAAGTCATCCTTGCATTTGCAGACATTTGCACTCATGAGGAATATATGAAGTGTGACATTACTATGTTACTATTGTGGTTTCTACCTGCGAGGTGTGGTAACTAGGGGTGTTGTACGTTGTATACGTGCTGCACCTTCGTAATAAGAAGGTTGTGGAATCAAGTGGTGGTAAAACAATGTTCTTATGTGGTTAAACTGTTTGATATTATTTTACTTGCTGAGATGTGTCATCTCACTCTTGCATTACTCAATGCAGGTACTTGATACATGTTGGGAATGAGGGGAGTAGCAGCACGTCCACTTTCACTCTCACCATAACGCTGCCCAGGCGCAGCCATGATTGAATTAGAAACTTATTGTCAAAGGAAGTTTGTTTATTTTTCATATGGTCGTGCGCACTGGTTAATTCAGTTCAGGTCGTATGTTTATCTTTCCTTGCTAGCTGATTAATAATACTTAGTATGTTTTAGTCATGATATATGTTTATACTCTGTTGCCCCCTCCTTTATGCAATTTTGCAAAAGGGATGCTGCCGAAATTTTATATATAGATGTCAGAAGTGTTGTTTAGTAGCATTCCGTGGTGTTTGTCGACCCCGGGTTGTTACAGTTGGTATCAAAGCCTAGGCTTTAGATTCTACGCAATTTGAAGATAAATTTGACACACTTGCACATATAGGAAGGGTATGGGTTCGTATATTTTCATATTAGTATTTTATGGTATAGATGACTAGAACTTCCTTACTCCAAAGGATTCTTGGGTTCTTGTACTTTTAGGACCGATTGTTTATTGAGCTTGTGTATAGTGGGTCTAATCCGACTTGGTGTAGTGTGAAAACACTATGTAATGTAGTTTTATGGTGTTGTTGAGTTTGATTGACTGTTGGCTTACAACTCAACTTATCAATGTAATGTTTCCATGGGTGCAATGCTTTGCGCCTCACTTTTTTTAGGCTAGTGTGGCTACTTGCTAACTTGATCTTAGTATAAAATTGGTTTGTCTCTATAGAGCAGAGGCAACGTTGTAATGTCTATGAAATCTTTAGACTGGTAGAACTCTAGTGAATTTGTGAGATGACGTAGATTGATAAGTCCAACCATATCTACCTGATAGATTTTCTTATTATGTGCAACCTTATTTTTAACAATAAATAGGGTGGTTTCAAGTGGATTTTATGTCGTGCATGTTTTCCTTCTATGGCTTGTTTCAATAGCCATAAGGCTATGCATAATTTTTAGTTGTTGCAGGCTTGTCATGTGGGCGATATTGACAACCCGTTTTATATTTTTTTATTTGCCAACATTGTATGGCAGTTTGATTTTTTTTATGAGCAGTTTCTCTATGCATGCTTGTTGAATCATTGTTTGGACCTCTTTATCTTAAACAAAGTCAATGCTTAACTGGGAGTTGCTTATGTTTGTTAGTCATCTATCTCTTTAATGATGGTGTTGTTGCATCGAATTGAAATTTTTCTTATATGAATGATGGTCTGATAGATCATGTATGTCTACTACTTTGAATGCATCCTGTGATATCACGAGGTACAAATTGTTCAAGTGCAGTAATAGTAGGTTTTGTTGTATGTGAGGTTAATCAAGGTAGTTTGGTTATGTGGATTGTCTTATTGACGTCCAATTACTCCTGTTGAGCATAGTATCATGTTATTATTTTAGTATTGGAAGTAATATTTATGAAGCTTTTGCATGAGTCTGTGTCAAGAAGTACATTAGTTCTTTCTTGTTGTTATCCCTCCATTGCTTTATGAGTATTGCAAATTTTATCTCTTTTGAGAGGAGGAAAAGACGTTACACGACATGAGCACCATTTGCTTCACGTCAACAGAATAGTTGTGGGGAGCTCTAATAGTTGGATTCTAGTGTAATAACAACCATGTTTTATAGTGCTAGAGACGGGTATGTTAGGTGTTTCATACATTGTCGATACATGGATGTTTGACCTTAGTGGCATTAACAAATGAGGTTGTTGAATTCGTTGATTGATGTGTTTAGTGTTCTAACCTATTAGGTGAAGTGTTGCTTAAAGGCTTTGGGGAGTTGCATCCCCATTTGGTAGTGGAAAATCCTAGTGTTGATCGCACCTGCCAATGCCTTGGGTTTTATTTTATATTGTTTTTTATTATGGGTAAGGTGTTGTTTTGTTTTGGGAGTCATTTTAAATTAGTTGGAGGCTGAATCAGGCTTCACTTATCTAGAATGTTTTGTAGTAGGTTTCTTCATCTTTGCATAGGATGCTCAATCACCCAGTTTGGTCTAAACATTTGAGAGTTATGGGTTTCCTATAGCAGCCTTAATTTTGTACGGAAGTAGAGACATTGAATACGGTAAATTTTGGGTTTTGTTGGATTATGAAAGTTTTATTAATTTCATGATCTTTTCAAAGAGTATGGGTTTCTAATTCTCATTGCATATAATTGGAGTTAGGTTGCTCTGAAGTTGTTGCACTGTTGTGTCTGAACTTTAGGCGTCGTTATAATCACCAATAAATCGACCGCGTTTTGATAGTTGCGGAGCACAAATTTGCGAATTCTCTTTAAGCAAAACTTGTAGGTCTTTTCAGTACCTTTTTAATGGGTATTTACTTGTAACTGTCTGTTAAATAGATTTGGAGAGGTGGTTGCCCGGATATAAGTCGAATCTCTAATGTGCAGTATCTCAGGCTGAGTTTAGCTGTAGGTCATACAGAGTTGAGGGCTATAAGGATAAATTTGGGTGCAACTTTATTGCAAAAGTCGTGGACAATTTTCAAAACTTTTCCAACGCGTGTTCGTTGTAGTTTAAGTTGAGTATAGCAGGAGTTATAGGTTTTTGAATTTTAGTTGTCCATTGTTTCAATCTTATCAGTTTTGAAACAAAAGAGTTGCATTGTTTTATCGGTTTGGAAACCAATTCCGAGACCCTCATTATAATAAAAGTTCTAGGGAATGTTATAATCTTTTCAATGAGTTTATATTTGCAAAATTTTATTAGCTGCAGGGAGTTATGATATCATGTATAGAATGTGCTTGGATGAATATGTGGGCAGACATGACATGCTTAAATTGATTCTTGTTTGCATGATGTGAGATTAGACTTAAATGATTTAAAAAGTTATCATATTGCTTCTATACTTATATTTGTTCTAGGTGTCTCGTAATGAAGAACCTAAGGTTATTAGTCTTTCAATGAACACTTAATCTTAGAAGAGTAATGAACCTGATAAAATCTATTGCTTGCTATTGGGACTGCATGACCAGTTTTAGTTATGCAGCTAGTTCAATGAAGTAAACCATCTTTTCTGTAGAGATGTTATATATAAAAGTTGTAGCCAACTTCTTTATCTTACTTGTGTAAAGATTTCATGACCATAGGTCTAGTAGTTTGGGAGTTATGATTTTCTCAAGTCCAGTCTTGAAATCTGTGCAGATTCTGTACAGATTTCGAAGCTGACCTTGTTTGCCCAATTTAAACTTCGAATAACTTATTATAAATTATAAAGAAGTTGTAGTACTTTTCTTAATCGTTTCAACAAATTTTGGATTAATTTTTTTTGGAGATCTATAAGTTAAGTTACAGCTGCTTTAAGTGTGATCCCTGAATCTGTCTAAATTTGGACAGCAGAGCCTTTCTCGTGTCTTTTGACCGTAATACGCATTGAATTAACTTGATATGTTTATAAATGAATTATAGACAATTCTACTAGCTTTCTAAAAAGTCTGGGAGCACCTGAATTGGATGATTGAGACTCCAATTATGGATTTTTGAATTGAGTAGTTGAATTATGTCCAAGTCTGGATAGAATTTACGTTTAGCATTGTTTGACCTTTCTAAGTGTCAAATCTTGTTGTGATGATAATACCAAGGGTATAGTGGACTTTATAAGTTTTCCATAAAGTCCTAGTTTACTAATTTTCGATGCATATTTTGTGAGTAAGGAGCAAAACAATTAACCGCTGTGCTGCTATCTAGAAATATGCAAGCATTAAGTTGCTCTCTTGAAGTTGCTCTCTTGAAGTTGCTCTTGTTTGGCTAAGTTTGGTTTAGGCTATAGGAACATTATATGCCTTGCATTCATATATACATTCCTTGAAGTACTTGCATATGTCAATGATTGATCTGGTGTCAGGAAAGCTTGGTCCGAGGTATATAGGACCGTCTACTATCTTGGCCGAGTTGGCAGCTGGGCTTAGCACATGTAATTGTCGGAATCTGTGATCAGAGTACACCAAGCATTCCATGTCTTTTTGTTGAGGGAGTATTTGCGGAATCCAGACCATCAAATCGAGCTAGAGCCGATTCCTGTGTAGCAAGAGCAGACTCTAGAGTGTCGTCTGCTGCGTATCTTAGAATCCTAGGAGCTCGAGGAGCTGATGCGGCAGAAGTACTCGAACTTTTCTTTATGTGTGAGTTTTGTTGATTCATTAATCTTTCTTTTGTTGTTCCGATAGAAGCGTCGGAATTCGAGGTCGAATTCTTTTTAAGGGGGGTAGAATGTGACACCCGGTTAGCAAAGAAGAGAAGTTGGAGGGTATTCTTTTTGTTTTTTCTCTCTTTCGGTGGTTGCGTTTTGGGAATTTGGAATTTGAAGAAAAACATTCACCAGTAGGGCAGTAGAATTTCTTTGGTTAGGCGCTTGCATCAGGGTCGGGAGCCGTCGCGTGGGCGTGTTGGGCCGCAAATCTTGTTTCGGCCCACTAACCCCCCATAACCCTAGCCGCCCTTCCCCTAACCCCCCCTTCTTTGTGCAGCCCCCCCATTCCCCTACCCTCTTGGCCGCCCCCCCTCCCATCTCCTCCTTTGTCAAGCACTTGCAGCCACACATCAAACCCTAGCCGCCCCCCCTCCATCTCCTCCTCCCATGGTGCCATTCGTTGCCGCTCGGATCTCCGTCGCGTGGTGCAAATCTTCAACGGTTTTCGGTGGAGGGAGGAAGGGAGGAAGAAAAGGGGGAGAACCCAAGGTGATTCTTGTGTTTATCTCTTGTTCATTTGTTCATTTTATGCGGCAATCCAATTATTTAGATGTTGCGTGTGCGATTTGTTAGAAGGGCTGTCCAGAATTTTAAGGGGGTGGACGAACAGCAGCAGAATTAGTGATTTCTGGGCATTTTTCGTGGAGAATTAAGGGGAATCAGTTTGGGAATCATGTAGAACTTTGGCATACCTTTCCAACGAGTATTTATGCGCTCAATTTGGAGTTATAAATTAAAAGTTATCACCATTTGAAACCGGGTATGTGGCTGACCAAAAAACAGATTTTAGGGGGATGAACAGCAGCAGTATTAGCAGTTTCTGGGGATTTTTCGGGAGTAATTAGTGTTAATCAGTATGAGAATCATGTAGGGCTTTACGTTATCTTTCCAACAAGTACTTATGCGCTCGATTCAGAGTTATAATTTAGGAGATATCGTTGTTTGAATCCGGTTATGTTGCTGTAAAAAAAAAACAGATTTTTCAGGTGGGTGAACAGCAGTGGTATTAGCAGTTTTTGGGAATTTTTCGTGGGTAATTAGTGTTAACCAGTATGATAATCATGTAGGGATTTGTCTTATCTTTCCAATGAGTACTTATGCGCTTGATTTGGAATTATATTTTAAAAGATATCGCTGTTTGAATCCGGGTATGTCGTTGTCCAAAAGACAAAGAAAAACAGATTATAGGGTTCATCTTGTGGACTGTTTTGGGCTAATTAGATATTGGAATTTAATTATAAATTGTATACAAAACTTGTGGGGAATTTTATGTAGATGCCTCTGGAGTTTTTGTTTGTTACCACTGCTGTCATAATATTAAAGTTATGAAATTATTAAGCAGCGCCGCTGCAGTTTGGTGGGTGTAGGGAGAGATGTAACCCGCGGCGGGGTTTGAGTTTGTGCGTAGGTGCGGCGTCGCTTATGAGCCTGATTATGTGAACTTGGTGTACTAAGTTGGGTGTCAAAAACAGGTGGTGGACTTCCGGATCGTACTTAGGGATTTGCCCGAACTTCCGGTAAAGGCAAGTAAATACAGTGGTGGTTGCTACCGTTTGGTTTGCATCCTATTCCCTGTCATTGAGTATGCATAAGTTTTAATTATGTTAATCATTGAATTCTATGATGAAGTTTATTTGTTTGGAAGTATTAATTCTCAATTGTCTAATATTGTGGATGATCATAATTTGGTAATGATATATGTGGTTGATTCCCATCTGGATGAAGTTGAAGTGTTTTTTGAATCATGTTATATGAAGTGTTGTAGGCATGACATGCACATCGCATCATCCATCTTGCATTTTGAAGTTATGTCGTGATCTTATGGTCCGACCGTACCGGTACATTTTTAGCATCGTACGTTGCCCGAGGAGGGGTACGATGCGGCTTCATATCCTTAGAGGTATGAAGGCAGAAGTCATCCTTGCATTTGCAGACATTTGCACTCATGAGGAATATATGAAGTGTGACATTACTATGTTACTATTGTGGTTTCTACCTGCGAGGTGTGGTAACTAGGGGTGTTGTACGTTGTATACGTGCTGCACCTTCGTAATAAGAAGGTTGTGGAATCAAGTGGTGGTAAAACAATGTTCTTATGTGGTTAAACTGTTTGATATTATTTTACTTGCTGAGATGTGTCATCTCACTCTTGCATTACTCAATGCAGGTACTTGATACATGTTGGGAATGAGGGGAGTAGCAGCACGTCCACTTTCACTCTCACCATAACGCTGCCCAGGCGCAGCCATGATTGAATTAGAAACTTATTGTCAAAGGAAGTTTGTTTATTTTTCATATGGTCGTGCGCACTGGTTAATTCAGTTCAGGTCGTATGTTTATCTTTCCTTGCTAGCTGATTAATAATACTTAGTATGTTTTAGTCATGATATATGTTTATACTCTGTTGCCCCCTCCTTTATGCAATTTTGCAAAAGGGATGCTGCCGAAATTTTATATATAGATGTCAGAAGTGTTGTTTAGTAGCATTCCGTGGTGTTTGTCGACCCCGGGTTGTTACAGGCGATGGCGGTGACAGCGACGACGACGGAGGCGATAGTGACGGTGGCGGTGACGATGGCGAAGGCGACGGCAACGGCGGTGACGGTGGTGGCAAAGGTGGCAGCGGCGACGGTGGCGATTGCAGCAAGGGCAGCAGCAGGGGCAGCAACAAGGGCAGCAGCAAGGGCAGCAATAGGGCCAGTGGCTAGATGCCACTGGTTTTAAATGTTAGTATAGATTAGTAGTAGAAGTAGTATTAGTGAACTAATGTAGTAGTAGCTAGTAGTATAGTGTAGTGAAATATGCTGTAGTAATGGGGAGGACATCAACTCATAATGAGTTGATTTGTAAGTTCGGTAGTGCTTCCCTTATAATGAAGAATGATTTCACCCCATTCTGTGTGCACCATTTTGCCTTCCTGTTGATCGTCGATCGTATTAATGCTTAATGCAGATGTTGTTTCTGAATGTAGCGCTTGAGTAGCAACTTAGAATTGTTGAGTCGTGCTTCAGACTGTCTTCTTCACGATGTCAATGCTTTAGTGGTAGCGGCCGAGTCTTTTGGAGTCACGTTGTCGTTTTAAGGATGACAGCCGAGTGATTATTGGTGATGTCAGCGCTTTTAGAAGTGATAGCCGAATGATAGCGGGCCACGTCGGTGTTTTAGAAATAACGACCGAGCGGTTACTGGCGATGTCGGCGTTTTAGAGGTAACAACCGAATCCTCTGGAGCCATGTCACTGCTTTAGGAATAACAACCGAGTGACTGCTGGCGACGTCGGCGTTTTAGAAGTAACAGTCGAGTGACTGCTGGCGACATTGGCGTTTTAGAAGTAACAGCCGAGTGACTGCTGGCGACGTCGGCGTTTTAGAAGTGACAGCCGAGTGATAACGGGCCACGTCGACCGCTTTGGAAACAATGGCCGAGTGAAGTCTGGTAACGTCAGCGTTTTCAGAAATAACAGCTGAGTTAAATTGGGCCGCGTCGGCCGTTTTGGAAATAACGGCCGAGTGATGACATGGCACGCGAGCGTTTTAGAAATAACAGCTGGGTGATGACTTGGCGCTTTTTAGAAATGGCGTCTGGCCCGGGAAAACCCCATATGTACTGCACTGTCGCATGCCTCTGCATTCTGTGCCCTAGTTTTTGCTTTTCTGCATCCAGGCCTTCTCTGCTCCCATGCAATATTGCCTCTACTCTGCTCGCCAGCAAGGTTGAGATGGCGCCCAAGCGAAAAACCCAGAGTTCGTCTGCCGCAATCATTCCTCCTATCGATCCCAACAACCAGTTGCCTTTCGCAGGTAACCACATGTTTGTCGTCTCTGAATCTGACCTTTTTCATCTCATATCCATCGGAGTTCTTCCTCCGAAGGAGCTCTGTTCTTAGCGGATCTGCCGTGGGGTCACTGTTCCGACAGAAGACACCCACGAATCCGTCATTTACGTTCCTTTTCTCATCCGCGGCCTTGCTCTTCCCATTTCTCCTTTCTTCCGTGGTCTCCTTGATTTCTATCACTTGAATCTGACCCATCTGAATCCCAATTCCATTCTGCAAGTTTCCATTTTTGTTCACTTGTGCGAAGCTTTCCTTGGTATTCTGCCACACTTCGGCCTATGGAAGTACTTGTACCACTGCCGGCTTGGGATGGCCGGAGGGTAGCACCAGCTTGTGGGGGGCGCGAGTTTGGAGATGCGCCGTGGGAGGAAGGCCGACTACCTCGACATCCCACTCAAGGACAGCATCAAAGGATGGCGCCTAGAATGGTTTATCGTGGAGAACCATGGGAATTCCCTCCCCCCATGGTCAGGGAGACAACCAGATGTTCGCACTCCGAGCTGGACCGAATCCCCCACAGACCTGGGGGTGGCTGAGGCAGGGGCTTTGTTTGCTGAGGTTGGATTGTTGAAAGAGAGGGGTCTGACTGCAGAAGCTGTGGTCGCCGATTTCATTTTCAAGAACATTCAGCCATTAAAGGACAGAGCATACCCGGCTTATCTGTATCGAGGCCTCGCTGATTCGACCCGGGTTACCAACAGAAGAATTCCTGCTGTGGATTTGGTCAGCCGGCTTGAGATGATACTTAGAGGCAAGGTGTCGAACATCGGTGCTCCTGTTGCATACTCAGCCTGGAATCTGCCTCCTTCCATGGCTTTTACCAGTTTTGTGTCAAATCCTCCTGCTGGTGATAGCAGTTTGGACCTTAGAGTGCGACCCTCTCCCGAAGAGGTTAGTGCTTTGGTTGCCTCACTTGGTGAAATCCCTAACGATGAGAGGCAGGTTCATTTCGAGGTACCTTTGAATCCAAGTGATGCAGAGATAAATGCCATGCTGGATATGTTGGCTAAAGATTCCTCTGATGCAGCCCCTGCTGAAACACTAGATGCAGTGCCCATCCTAGAGGCTGGCAAAGCTTTGGATACTCAGAGGTCTGATAGTGTTCGCCTGAAGCGTCCTCGCCGAGCCAATCAACCAACTTCTCCTGCTGAGGGGAAGAAAAAGAAGAAGAGACGTCTTCGTCGAGTGTCAAGCTTGGATCAGGATGCTGGTCCTTCTGCTCCTGCTACTGAGGGAGTGCCCGTGCCAGTTTTTGCTGAAGCTGACCCCAATGGGTGTGACCCGACTGATGCTAACCCCAATGGGTTTGACCTAGATGATGCTGACCCCAATGGGTGTGATCCGGCTGAAGCTGATCCCAATGGGTGTACCATCCGCATTGTTGATGAAGATGAGGAAGACGAGGATGAAATCCCTCTAGTTTGGAAGAACAACCGACGCTACATAGCCAGCGGGGAAAGTAGTGGTGTTCCTTCTCCGGCTTTGTCTGCCCTCATTGGTCTGCAAGAATTGTCTCTGGAAAACTTTGATTAGACTCTTGAAGACATGGTCCCAGAAGATCTGTTGTCAGAGCCGGCAGATGGTGGAATGATGGATATTTGTGCTGATGTGCCTGATGCTGGGCTGGAGTTATCTCGAGCCGCGTCCCATGCCTCATCGACCTTAGAGCGCGGTCTTAAGGGTTAGGAGGCTGGTCTGGATTGTCCTGCTCCCATGGAAATGGGTGAAGGTCCTTCAGCCTTAGAGGTGGTTGTTACAGAGAGCTCGACCCTCAAGGATGGCGCTAGCGCTTACCCAGCCCCCGAGGGTATCGCCGGCGATGATCAGGCTCGGATGGGTAGCGCGAGCTATGACCCAGCCCCCGAGGGTGGCCGAGTTGGTTCTCCCTCACACACTTCCATGGACGTTCACATAGGGTCTTCTCCTCTGCATTCTGGTTGCATGGCAGCAGCTCAAGCTTCGGGTCAGGAAGTCGCCTTAGAGGCCAGCGCTCCTAATGACAGAGTTTTGATTTTTGCCATTGACACTGACTTGGTCGCCACTGATGCATTGCGGGTTGCTCCGGGTGTTGATCCTTCATCGAGCCATCAACTGATTTCCCACGACTTGGGAGTTCCTTCGTTCTTTTCCAACCTCCAGGTAACTTGGTTTTTCCTGATCTGGCTGTACCCTGGGAGTGATATTGTTCTTACACTCATTTGTTTTTAATGCCAGGCATTGGTTGATGAAATGGTTGGTCAGCTGAGGTCGCAAGGTGCTTCTGTCCTGGAAAGAGCTCTATCTCTGACGCATTGGAATCCAGTGCTGCTTCAGCGGCGGGTATCTGATTTGGAGATGGCAAATGATGGTTAGTGCCTTTTGTTTCTTCTTTGACTACTTGATTAATCTGTTTTTAGCTGAACACCCTTGCTTGACTATTTCTTGACAGATATGGCCCGGCGGTACTCTGATCTTGAAGAAAAATATTCTCAAGGTCAGACTGAACTGGCCCGGGTTTCTGCTTCTCTGAATGATGCTAACACGCTAAACTCCACTCTCCATGCTCAGCTCGACTCTGAAAAGGTGACCAGTGAATTAAGCTTTACTTGGCTTTGTCTGCTGTGTTCTTAGTGCTTGCTTGACGTTGGAGAAACTGATTCTTGTCTGCAGGAGGAAAAACGTGCTCTTGCCACTTCTCGCGACAACCTTGACAAGCTATATCACGATGCCAGCAACTCGTTGACCATCTTGGAGAGGAGTCATCGCTTCACCATGGAAGATTTGGATAATCATCGTTATAAGCTGCAAGAGTCCTTGGATGATATGATTCGCCTCAGGCAATTGGCGTCGAACAAGGATACTATCATCAAGGATCTGCGTGCTTCTAAGAAATCAGTCGTCCAGGAGCTAGAAACTGCTCGGTTGGCTGTCAAGGCTGCTGAAGAGACTTCTGCTACTCTAAGGGCCCAGCGCGACAAAGCAATGGACAAAGCTATTCACGTGGGCGGATCCTGATGAGGAGACCCAACGTGGTTGTTCCTGACGGCATAGTGGCGGATGTGAATGCCGCTCCTGATTCCTCGAGTCGTCCCTCTTCGTCGGTTGCTCCTGAGAAGAACATTACCAAATAGAAACACTGAATGCTTTGAGTATGTGGTTAGTGTGCTCGGATATTTTGTTAGAAAACACTTTTTAGTACTGAATGCCGCTATTGTTTTCCCGTTGTTAGAATACAACAATATTTACAATTGCAGAAGTAAATGCAGTATGAAATTTCTTCGCGGGGCTTAGAGGTCGCCCTAAGATGAGTAATCGCAAACGTGCTTGTGTTGGATTAAGTAGGCGCGAGTGTGTCGTGCCGATCTAAGTCATTACCAACTTAAACCGATCGCTCCATTAGTAGGGTATAGTGATCACCCCGAGTCAAGTAAGCGTGAGCATGTCGCACCGCCTTAAGTCATTGCCGACTTAAGTCGATTGCTCCGTTAGTAGGGTATAGTGGTCACCCCGAGGTAAGTAAGCGTGAGCATGTTGCACCGCCTTAAGCCGTTGCCGACTTAAGCCGATTGCTCCGTTAGTAGGGTATAGTGGTCACCCCGAGTTAAGTAAGCGTGAGCATGTCACACCGTCTTAAGTCATTGCCAACTCAAGTCGATTGCTCCGTTAGTAGGGTATAGTGGTCACCCTGAGTTAAGTAAGCGTGAGCATGTCGCACCGTCTTAAGTCATTGCCGACTTAAGCCGATTGCTCCGTTAGTAGGGTATAGTGGTCACCCCGAGTTAAGTAAGTATGCAGGTTGACAATGAACAATTTGAGTGCCCTTGAAGTCTTTTTATTGATGATATATTTCCCAGTTTATAGAATACATTGTCGTCCCAATAGCTTTTGAGATATAGCTAGGGGTAAAACTTCCTGAGATGTTCTATGTTCCATGAGTTCCCAATTTTCGTGTCGTCCATTTGAGTGAGACAATATGATCCAGGCCGAGTGACTTCTGTAACTATGAACGGTCCTTCCCATAGTGGCGACAGTTTGTGCCGTCCCTCCCCCGTTAGAATTCGGCGGAGGACGAGATCTCCTACTGCAAAGGATCGATGCCATATGGCCTTGTTATGATAGCGCCTCAGAGTTTTCTTATATCGGGCTGACTGAATCACCGTATTCAATCTTTCTTCTTCTAGTATATTGACATCCTCCAGTCTAGTAGCTTCAGCTTCTGCTATGTTTTCAAAGATTAACCTTGGTGCCCCAAACTTGAGATCAGCAGGTAGCACTGCTTCCGAACCATAGACCATAAAGAAAGGTGTGTTTCCATGCAAAGCTCGACTAGGTTGAGTTCTCAGGCTCCAAACAACATACGGCAGCTCTCTGATCCACTTTCCTGCGAACTTTTCATTCTTGTCGAAGACTTTCTTTCTGAGTGCCTCCAATATCATCCCGTTGACTCTTTCTACCTGCCCGTTGGCTCTTGGGTGTGCCACCGAGGCATATTTGATCTGAATGCTCTTTTGCTCGCAGAAATCGAAGAACTCTGAGCTTGTGAAATTGGATCCCAGATCGGTTATGATGCTATTCGGAATTCCAAACCTGAATATTATGTCTTGTATGAATTCCACTGCCTTAGCTAAAGTTAGAGAAGCAATGGTTTGAACTCTATCCATTTAGTGAATTTGTTGATAGCAACCAGTACATGAGTGTATCCTCCTTGAGCTTTCTTGAAAGGTCCAATCATATCCAATCCCCAGCATGCGAATGGCCAAGTTATGGGTATGGTTTGCAGTTGCTGCGCTGGTAGATGTTGCTGTTTTAACAAGTACTGGCAGGCTTCGCACCTCTGGACTAACTCGACTGCATCATTCTTCGTTGTTGGCCAGTAGAAACCGACCGGAAGACCTTCCCAACCAGGGTTCTGGATGCTGCGTGTATCCCACATTGTCCAGCATGGACTTCTTCTAACAGCCGCTTTCCTGTATCTAAGAGAATGCATTTCATGAGGACTCCTGATGCGCCCCTTCTATATAGTGTTTCCCCAATGAGAGTATAATGAGATGACTGCCTTGCAATTCTTTCTGTTGCATTTTTGTCATCTGGTTCCTCCTCATTTTTTATGTACCTACTGATCAGCTCCCTCCAGTCATCAGAATTTGACTATGGTTGGCTCAGAGCGTTGCATTCCTCCACCCGATCTAGTGAAATGCTCGGGTGCAGTATTTCTTGTACGAAAACTCCAGGTGGGACCTGAGTCCGACTGGATCCGAGCTTGGACAATGTGTCAGCTGCCGTGTTGCGATCTCTCTCCACATGATGAAATTCTAGACCTTCAAATTTGTCATCTAGTTTCCGGACAGCAGTGCAGTATTTTCCCATGGAATCATTCGAGCAATCCCATTCTTTGTTTATCTGACTTATGACCACCAGAGAATCTCCATATACCATCAGTCTCTTGATACCCACTGATATGGCAATGTTCAGTCCATGAATTAGAGCTTCGTATTCTGCTGCATTGTTGGATGCTGGAAATAACAATTGAAGAGCATATTTGAGTTGTTCACCTCTGGGTGCAATAAAGAGGATCCCTGCGCCTGCTCCCTGCAGCTTCAACGAGCCATCAAAATACATTCGCCATACTTCTGCGGTTTCCGGGTTATCCGGCACCTGTTGCTCGGTCCATTCTGATACGAAGTCAACCAGTGCTTGAGTTTTGATTACGGTGCGAGGTCGAAACTCGATGTCATGAGATCCCAGTTCACAGGCCCACTTGGCTATTCTTCCAATGGCTTCTTTATTGTGGAGAATATCCCCTATTAGAAATCTAGTGACTACTATGACTTTGTGGTCATCGAAGTAGTGACGAAGCTTGCGTGCGTTAGAAGTACTGCATATAATAACTTCTGAACTTGAGGGTATTTCTTCTTCGAGGGACCTAGGACTTCACTGATGAAATAGATAGGATGATGTACTGGGTATGCATGTCCCTCTTCTTCTCGCTCGACTACCAACGCGGTGCTCACCACGTGAGTCGTGCAAGAGATGTATAATAGCAGACCTTCAGCCGGTTGAGTCGGTGTGGCTTGGCGCGGCGGTTTTAGCACTGGTGGTGTTGTCAAGAATTTCTTCAGCGTATCTAGAGCTTCTTGTGCTTCTGAAGTCCATTGAAATTTGTCTACCTTCTTGAGCAACTTATAGAATGGTAAGCCTTTCTCTCCCAGCCTTGATATGAATCTGCTCAGAGCTGCCATACATCCGGTAAGTTTTTGTACTTTCTTCTGTGATCGTGGTGCTTCCATCCTCATGATAGCCTCGATCTTTTCTGGATTGGCTTCAATTCCCTGGTGGCTAACAATAAACCCAAGCAACTTTCCTGCTGGTACTCCGAAGACACATTTTTCGGGATTAAGCTTCCATCGGTATCGTCGTAGACTGTTGAAGACCAGCTGTAAATCTTCAATGAAATTTTCTGAATTCTCTGTCTTGATCACCACATCATCCACAAAAGCTTCCACACGCTTGCCCCATTGTCGGCTAAGCATGTCTGAATAGCTCTCTGATAAGTCGCTCCAGCGTTTTTGAGGCTGAACGACATGGAGGTATAGCAGAAAGCTCCGAACGGAGTGATGAATGCTGTTTTTTCCTCGTCTTCTTTTGCCAAGCTAATTTGATGATACCCAGAGTAGCAATCCAAGAAAGACAACACAGAACATCCGGCAGTTGAGTCCACCACCTAGTCTATTCTAGGGAGTCCGAAGGGGTCCTTCGGACAGTGTTTGTTGAGATCTGTATAGTCGACGCACATGCGCCAATCCACTTTATTCTTTTTGAGTACAAGAACAGGATTAGCTAACCACTCAGGATGTAACACCTCTCTAATGAACCCTGCCACGACCAAGCGAGCCAGCTCAGCATGGATGGCTTCTCTCTTGTCGGGCGTGAAGCGACGTAATTTTTGTCGAATCGGCCTCGCCTGGGGGTAGACCTTCAATTTGTGCTTGGCCAGTTCTCTCGGGACTCCCGGCATATCCGCAGGTTGCCATGCGAATACGTCTCAGTTGTCTTGCAAAAACTAGACGAACGCGCCTTCCTATTTGTCATCCAGACTGGAACTGATGATAGCAGTTTTGCGCTCGTCGGCGAACCCAAGATTGATTCTCTTGGTTTCTTCAGTCGGCCGCATAGAGGTCACGACTTGAGCTTCATTCGCAGGTACCGCGAGGCCTTCCTCAGGCTTTGAGTTCGCCTGCGCAGAAGAAGTCGCCGATGGTTTGGTAGTGAGGGCCGCCTAAATGGCCACTCGGAAACATTCTGCGGCGCCTTGGAAGTCAGCACGCACAGTTATGATTCCTTGTGGTCCTGGCATCTTCAATATCATGTATGTATAATGTGGAATGGCCATGAACTTCGCCAATCCCGGCCTCCCGATTATGGCGTTGTACCCACAATCGAAGTTCGCCAACTCGAACCTCAGGAACTCAGTTCTGTAGTTCTCCGGAGTTCCGAAGGTGACCGGCATGTAGATGTGGCCCAGCAGATATTCTCCTTCAGTCGGCACGATGTCGAAGAAGGGTATGTCCGACTCGTGGAGCTCTTTGAGGGGAACTCCCAAGCCTTGGAGTGTCTGGGGAAGGTGACATTGATGCTGCTTCCCCCGTCCACTAATACCTTCTTTACCCTGCTCTCTCGGATCACCGGATCGACGAGGAGCGGGTACTTTCCTGGGTGGTCAAAGTTGAGCCATTGATTTGCCCAGGTGAAGGTGATCGGGTGCTTAGACCATCGGTACGGGGCGGGTGGACCGGTAGCCGCCACCAGTATCTGACGATCGTTGAGCTTTTGTTGTCTCTTGCTTTCCTGCAATCCGTGTCCGCCGAAGATGACGTTGACTTCTCTGTCGACGCGTGGGAAGGCTCCACCTCCTCCCTCCTCTTGCTGCTGGGGTTGTCGCGGCTCTCCTGGTCCTCCTCGTGGCGGGGGAGGAGGTAGAGGTTGGAAGGGTCGGCCGTTCCCCACAGAGTGCTTGAAGTCTCTGTAGTTCCGGAGGGTGTGGCGCATGTCCTTGTGGTACGGGCATTGGGCGTCGAGGATGTCGTCCAACGTGCGTTTGCCTCCATGAGGTCCTCCTCGGGCGTGTGAGGCGGGTGGTCCGGCGGCGTGGACCTCTTCACGAGGCCTCTTCTCCTAGCGTTTGTTGGGTTGCTGGTTCATGTCGCTGTCGCGGTGCTGTCGGTGCAGGCTTTGCTCCTCCGATGAGGTCTAAAGCTCGTTCATCGGCGGTGATGTAGAGGTCGGCTTCCTGGAATAGCTGCTCAGAAGTGGTTGGCACCTTTTGTAGTATGGCTCGGACGAAGGCCGAGTCATTGGATCCCCGGTAGAAGTCCTCGATCAATGCTGCTTCCGCAACTTCGGGGATACGATTTCTCATGGTCTGGAATCTTTTGAGGTACGACCGGAGAGTTTTGTCCCCCCAGTGCTTGATGGATTTGAGGTCCCATGGTTGCGCCGGTTTGTCGGAGAGAGATTGGAAGTTGGCGGTGAAGCGCCGACTAAAGTCGCTCCAGTCGTCGATGCAGTGTCGGGGTAGGTGTCGCAGCCATTGCAGCGCGTCTTGCCCAAGGACGATAGGCAAGTACGCGGTCATCACGTCCTCGGTTGCCCCAGCGGCTCGGGCGGCGGTGGTGTAGATGGACAGCCAGCCTCCCAGATCCTGCTTAGGTTCATATTTATCGATGTTGGAGACCTTGAAGTTAGGGGGCCATTGAATGGCCCTGAGGCGTGGAGTAAGCGCCGATACTCCACAACTGTCTTCTTGTCGTTGGTGATGATGTCTTTCCCGGGGAGGGGAGTGGTCGTCGTGGTGCCTCGACCGTCCCCGGGTGGTTTCACCAGTTGAAGCCGTGGCCGACTCGAACCTGGTAGCCTGACTCCGTGCTGGGATGCCATGATCCCGGTCGTACTCTTCCCAGCGACGGATCTCGTTCTTGTGTCATCGTTCGCGCGAAGCATTGATGGAGCTCCATGCGTCCCGCTGACTGTTGATGGCGTGTCATAGATCGTTCGGCGGATGAGCGAGGGGTAGAAGGTGGTTGGCTGCTTGAGTGAATAGCCACCGATAGCCCTCGGCGTCGGGAGTCCGAGGGAGGCCATCAGCTATCCGAGCCAACACTCCACCGACTTCACTCGGCGTGTTCATGGCCCGGGCGAAGTCGGGGTTCAGGTTGCGTCCAAAGAGTGGATTTTCTCGACGTTGCCTCGTTTCCTGCTTGGCCTGTTCTTGAGCCTGCCGATGGTCACGTCGTCGAGAGTTCCTTCTTTCTCTGAGGACCCGTTCTTCCGGAGTTTCTCCTACTTCTGAGACCTCGTCTCGTGATATGGGCTACGCTGGATCCTGTTCTCTGGCTTCATGGTGCCGCCAAATATTTCGGCGTCGGTTCCTCCGTCGGCGAGACTCTCGATGAAGAGGTTCCTCTCCTGGTGCAGTTAGTTCATCGTTGGAGATAGGATTCGATTCCACTCTTCCCCCGATGAAGAGGACGTCGAGGTAGAATGGAGCAGCTGTCGCAACGATCTTCTTTCTGTCCTCCTTTGAGGACGGAGGCACAGAAAGAGCAGCTTGACGACCCTTGGCTTCATTCACTTCTTTCCTCCTTGTGATCCATGTCCATTTTTCTGTCGGAGAGGTGGACAGCGGGGTTCTCCAGGTAGACGGACCCGCGGCTCCTAGCTTGCTGAAGGTGATCTTTTCTCGGAGCGCTGGAGGTTGCGCTTTTCCCTGTTTTGCTCCAATTTTCTCAGAGATCTTTGAGGATGACTTTTTCTCTGGTGGATCCACGATGCGATGCAGAGTTCCCTCTTCGTCTGCTACAGATGAGATAGTCCCAAAGCAGAACATGAACCCGGGACGGAGGATGATCTTGTGCTGGAAGGTGACGGCCATTGAGCTAGCTTGGATCAACGACACACCCCCTACCTGGTGCGCCAGCTGTCGGTGTTTTGGGTCCGACCATGCACTCGAGGTTGCCCCTCAAGGTGCTTTTTGGAGTAGGACAGTGTTATCGACTGTAGCTCGATGGTTCGTGCTAGTTGCACGAGAAACAACAGACAGTTGTGTATAGGTTCGGACCGCTTTGAGATGCGTAACACCCTACGTCCTGGTGTGAGTACTTTATGTGGTGGGTTACAAGGAGGTTCTCTAGTATTGGAAACGTAGAGAGCTGGTGTGGATGGCTAAGTAGAATGAGGTCGATCGTCTTGAAGGGGTGCCCCCTAGGCCTTATATACTCGACCGTGGGGCATTACATGTGGATATGATAACAACGTGTGCCTAAGTAATAGTGAACTAACTAAGTCTATCTTCCTATAATTCAGCCGACTCTTCCTCGCTCAGTTCCGATGTACGGGGCCCCTGCGCGGGAAGGTCGGGTCACTGTTGCGATCACTGCTCAAATCCATCGGGCCATCTGGGCCTGCGTTGATCCAGTCTTGTGTCAATCCGCCTTATTGGACATTCCTCCCAGGCCCACAAAGGGATGACCTCGCGAATTATTGGGCCCATGGGCCTTTCGTGAGGTCTTTTATCCTTCTGGTGGACCCGGGGGATATCTGTCCCCCACATCTGCAGAGTATTAGAAACTGGTATATCAGTCATTCTCACGTTATGAGCATCCTTGGAAGCTCCTTTGATTAGAGTTACTCTGGATTTTATGATGATGCTTAATGATGATGATTATATTTATGGTATTTGGTATTGTTTCTTGGAGGGGGTACTATCTGGGTTAATAACTTGGGATTACTGTTAAAACTTGGCTCTTTACTAGTAATAAATACCTGAAAAACTAAAAGCAACTGCTTAAGCTTAACCCCACATACAGCTAGTCCACTTTAGCCAAACGAGACATTTTCTAAGTACGTTGATGTGTACTCACCCTTACTTTAAAACACCAAAACCCTAGGTTCACCCATTACAACCAATGCTCAGGAGAAAATGAAGGCAACATGAAGGACTTTTAGGAGTTTTAGGACTTCGACGAGTTCTAGATTAGATTAGTGGTAAACCTCGAGTCAGCTGCAGTGAAGGCCTTATCGTACTGTGTTTCGTTCAGCACTTTGATTATGACATAAGTTATTGACTCTATATATGTCTTAGACATCGTGATGTAATCAAGTACTTATTTCCGCTATTATTTCGAGCAATGGGTGAGGATGTCCAATTATATAATCGTTGTGTACGTGAATTTCTAATCCTGGCACGTAGATGGTTCGCATTCAGTTTGCCTTCCAAAACCGGGTGTGACATGTAGTCTCAAAGGAGGATTGAAAGGGAAAATGTGAATTTTGACAAAGGAAGAAGCTTCCGCTGCAATAATGGTATCAATGTACTTTGTTCCAAATTGCCTTGGTTTTTTATTGCCTTTGCTCTTCATTTGCTATTTTTGGTGAGGCGATGAGGTTTAGGCCACTAGTTTCTCCGTTTTGGCGCTTAATGCCAAATGGGGAGAAATTAAAGGCTAAAGCAAGGATCGATCTCCACTTGAGTTTTTAAAAGTTTTGAGATTTTAAACTTGTCTTTTTGATTGAAACCCTCTTGATAGCAAAGAGGACTAGAGGAGCCCTCTTATTGCAAAAAAATATCTTTTGGGGAGAAGTCTTCTTATGGGAAAAGGGGACCTTTTGGTATTTGATCAAAGCAAGTCTCTAAAATGGTTTGATTTGCAAAATCCAAATGTTTTGACTTAGAAGGTTGGAAAATAACTTTGTTTGCAAAATCAAAAATAAGTGGTGGCTAAATGATCCAAATATGCCAAATTATACGTATAATCAATAGATTTTAGTTTGGACTTCAATTTGTCATTTTTGTCTCATATTTGGTTAAGTTACTCAGTTGTGAGTTGTTTTAGGTGTGTTGGCTTAAATCACCAAAAGGGGGAGACTGGAAGGAAATTGTGCCATATGGCCATTTCTACCTATTTTGGTGATTAAGTGCTCAACACACCACACTGGACTAACTACTTTGATATGAGCATGAGCACAAGTTCTAGCAAGAGCAAATTGAAGGCAACAAGTCTAAATGAGTATAAATGGAGGCTAAAAGTGCTACTTTGGGTAAAACTACAAAAACATGAGGTTTAAGTATTTGTATAAGTTGCACATACCTTATACTATGTTTCTTGCACCTTTGTTTGGCTACTAAATCTTTTATGAAAGAAAAGTGATTTTTGGACTTAGTTTTAGGCTTATTGCAAGTCTTGGAGAAACTATGTGAAAAAGGTATGTTTCCTACATTTAGTCAATTGTTTTATGAGCTAACTATGTTTGTCTAAGTCATAGAGAACACCTCAAGGAAAGCCAAAACAAGTTGGAGTTAGGCTCAAAAGAGCCTAACTTGGTCTGTGTAACACTCCAAAATCGTATCTTGGTGAATTAAGAAAATTCCCTAAAGATTTAAAATTTCAAGCATATTATAACAAAGTTATGAATTGAGAATATCTTCCCTACAATTTAAAAAATAGTAAATATAAAATGTTGGCTATATATTTAAACTAAAATAGATAGGATAGTGAGTTATTCTATATAAATTACTCCTATTGGGTTATATAACTATGTGAATTCCATGCTTATTAAATTTCATGCATACAATTACTTATTTGAGCAAAGCAAATAAGGAGTAAATAATTATAAAATATTTGCATTCATGTTGGTGTTTTGGTTGTGCCTATAAATATGGTTTCAAAATTTAAAATCAGATTTGAATTGCGATAATTATATCTGGAAATAAAAAACAGAAGAAAAAAAGAATAACAAATAAAAGGATTACCTAATCGGCCACTTAAGGAACACAGCCCACGTGAGTTTTTCCTCCTATTTTTTATTCCACTTGCCGGATCTTACATCACTGTTACATCATCCATGACATCAGTCATCCCTTGCTGTTCGTAACAAACTAAACACCGTAGTTATTGTAACTGCCCGGCCAAACTTCTCACCTACGTAACAGATTTGGTTTCGAGTTTATTAAAGTTCCTAACAGATAGGATATGATTGTAACATATAAGTACCAGATTAGATCTATCATGTAAAAGATTTGGTTTCAAGTTTGTTAGAGTTCATAATAGATAGGATAGGATTGTAATAGATAAGTACCAAATTAGATCTATCATGTAAGAGATTTGGTTTTGAGTTTCTTAGAGTTCTTAATATATAGGATATGGTTGTAACAGATAAGTATCAGATTAGATCTATCATGTAACCACCTACCTCCCAGCCTATATAAATACATGCCACCATAACACCTCAAGTCATCAATCATAGACTCATCTACTTCATAGCCTCGCGGAAGCACCACTGCCATCTAAGCCACATCAGCTTGCCGCTAGCTAGGCTCGCAGCCATAAGCCGCTATGACCATCTCGTCAAAGTTTGACTCCCGTCCAAACTCTAGCGACAACTTTGGCAAGGAATTTCTCTCCATCTATTCATCTTCTAGGGCAACCCAGAACATCGTCGTGACTAGCTCGGCGAGAGCTTCATCATCGTGCTTCCGGTTCGTCGATAAGATCTCTGGTTCATTGTCAAAAAACTGAGATGACCAACAACAACGCGTGATTTATGGTCTTGATTGGAAGGTAACTTTGTGGTAGGTTAGGGGTCTTTCCCGCTTGATAAGTTTGACGCTTCCCACCTGATAGATAACAACCACCATATACCCTTTTACATGCAAGATTGACATACAACACAAATTTAACGATAGGTACAATCATGATAAGTTGGCAACAACTAGGCCATGCATTTGTAAACAAACTTTTCCCATCTTTAACAAACTTAACTAACCAATCAGATTGCGTCATGTCACCTATTTCTGTGTAACCCTACTAATTTATTAAAAATGTGATATCCTCTAGGTCAAATAATTTGTTTTAATCTGTTCAAGTTGTGTTAGGTTCATATTAATTTCTGCAAACTTAGTAATTGTTGGGGGTCTTCGTCCTCCGAAGGTCCTCAAAAACATGATTTGACAATGTTTTCCAAGTGGATTATGTGAACAGGTATCTTCGGACTCAGAATTATGAACATAAAGCACGGTCAGGACGAAGCCTGAGCCAGACGAAGGACGAGCTGATTACCAAGTTCTACGAAGGACGGTGCACAGCCGAAGCTGTGTGCAGGGAAGCTTCGTCGCGATATCGGAAAGGGGAACCGACTTAAAGATGAAAAGACTTCGGGGGCCTCGGCAGATTTCCATAAGCCATTAACAAATGTAATGGACATGGATGTAATTTTACGTGGGCTGAGTCCCGCGTCTATAAATAGATGAACAGTACTCCCGTACTGTTCACGCTGACTTGGCATTTACTTTTGCGTCACGCTTGTACTTTTACCTTCTCTCAAGACCGAAGGTACATTTGTAATTTGAAATCATTTCTATTTTCCCATGTTAATAAAATAGAAATGAATCTATAATGTTGCTTAAATTATATTTCATGTTTTATATGAATCCTTCGTCATTACTTGTTGTATTTACGAAGGTATGTCCCTTATAACCTTCGTCCGAAGCACATTATATCCTGAAGGGAAATAATGTTCCGAAGGACGAAGGATCTTATCATTTAACACTTTTTATGTTGCCTTGTTCTCAATCCGAAGCATTTGAGGACAAGTCCCCAACATTGGCGCCCACCTCCGGTGAACTCACTTCCACTTCGAGCTTTTTTGAACACCTTCGGAAGCTGTAGATCTTCGCTATGGCACCGAAGAAAGCTTCAGCGGCTGGGGCTGTAGCATTGCAACCGCTGGACCACAACCAGGAGACCATCTCTCTTTGGGAGGCCCGAAGCCAGAAGAGAAAGGCCGTCAGCCCAACGCTTCAGGAGGAAGAGCTAGACCAAGAAATCAGGGATATGGAGATCCTACATCAACATGTGCAAAGGAAGAAGGAGAAGATGGCTCGGCTAGCTGAGTTGCAACGGCAGATAGACGAAGCCTCTGAGGAAGTCCGCCATCTTACCCATGATGAGCAAAACAGAAGGCCTCAGCAGAAAGACCTTCACCAGGAGGGCTTCGTCAACGAAGATGACTGGTATGACAATTTCCATCAGGGAAATTTTGTTTTCGATGATGCTTCTCCTTTGTCCGCTGAGCTGCAGGCTACACCTTGGCCTCCATCCTATAAGCCACCCCAGCTTCCCATCTTCGACGGCCACTCAGACCCGAAGCAATTCTTGATGAGCTACGAAGCAACAGTGTCTTCGTATGGGGGCAATGCTGCAGTCATGGCAAAGTCTTTCGTCATGGCCGTCAGGAATGTTGCTCAGACCTGGTACTCCTCCCTTCGGCCAGGAACAATCAACTCATGGCAGAAGCTGAAGGATATGTTGTTAACCAGTTTTCAAGGATTTCAGACAAAGCCGGTCACTGCTCAAGCCTTGTTCCAGTGCACTCAGGACCATGAAGAATACCTTCAGGCGTATGTCAGAAGGTTCTTGCATCTGAGGGCGCAGGCTCCAACGGTGCCCAATGAAATTGTCATCGAAGCCATGATCAAGGGGCTTCGTCCTGGACCTGCAGCCCAATACTTTGCTAGGAAGCCTCCTCAGACTTTGGAGAAGCTGCTCCAAAAGATGGACGAGTATATTCGTGCTGATAATGACTTTCGCCAAAGAAGGGAGGAGGCCTTCAGATTTTCTGAGATGACCAGGGGCTTCGGCGGACGATTCTATCCGAAGCATGTCAGGTCCATCCACAACACTCAAAATGATGATAAGGGGAGTCAACAGAATAGGCCGCAGTGCTCCTCACAGGCTTCAGGGCAGCAGCAAACTTTCTTTCGGCCACCAGCTCCAAGAGGCAGAGGCGCCAGGGGCTTCGGCGGGAGATTCGGAGATCAACCAAGGAGGACATTTTGTTTATTCTGCGGTGAGAACAAGGGCCATACCACCAGGATGTGCCATGTTACCATCCAGAAGCAAAAGGAGCTAGCAGAAGCTGCAGCACAACAGGGACAGCCGAAGCAGGTCATGCATACTGCTTCGTACCATCAGCCTTACATCCCGGAATATGTGGGCAACCACCCTGCAGCTTCTGTAGCTTCGGCAAGTCAACCTCAAGCTTCCTGGCAACAGCCTCCGCCTCCACCTCCATTGCAACAAGGTCAACAGCCAGAAGGGAGTCAATATGCTCCACATCAAAGGGACTTCAGAGAACAATCCGAAGCTCGCACAGTCAACAGCACTGTGCCAGAGTCGAAGCACATTTATTGACATATCCTACCTTTGATAGCAAGTCTTTTCTATTCAGTTTTATTTTCTGTGAAGCAAAAAACATTGATAGTTTTCATGAAATAATTTCATTGTTTCCCACGAGGAAAATTTATTTGCTCCACAAGCTTAAGTTGCTGAAGCTTAAAACTTTTTCCATTACCAAGGAGGACCTTCGAATTAAAAATCCTTCGGAGTAACAGAAAGTCGTTCTAAGGAACGCAGAGTAAGTTCGTGAAGTCACAAAAAGCCGTTCCAAAGGGAGCGCAGTGTAAGTTTTCTGCTCAAAAGTCGTTCCTAAAGGAATGCAGAGCCTACAGCGAAAAGTCAACGCTGATACCGCCTAAGTAAAAGGCGAAGAAGCTCCAAAGACGTTCCTAAGGGAATGCAGAGCTTATACCGCCTAAGTAAAAGGCGAAGAAGCTCCAAAGACGTTCCTAAGGGAATGCAGAGCTTATACCGCCTAAGTAAAAGGCGAAGAAGCTCCAAAGACGTTCCTAAGGGAATGCAGAGCTTATACCGTCTAAGTAAAAGACGAAGAAGCTCCAAAGACGTTCCTAAGGGAATGCAGAGCTTACGAATATATTTTATGTATCTTCGGAACAAATGTCATTTGCATAACATAACATCATCACATCATTTGCATAGCATAAGCATCATACATCATGTTGCATTTGGCAAAAGAAGGGAACACAGTATCAACCTTCGAAAGGACGCCTTGAGAAAGTGAAAATTGTGTAAAGTCACAAAGGAATGCAATGACAATCTTCGAAATACAGCTTCGGAGAATATTTTTACGAAGCATGCACGAGCTTCATCAGAGTAATATTGAAATTGTATAGCTTCGGAGAATGTTTTCACGAAGCATGGACGTGATTCATCAGAATAATTTTAACGGAGAATGTCTTCATCACGAAGCATGAAAAGAAGGGAAGGTGTTTTTTCGCCGAAGGCTCAAAAATGGTATGTATGTAGAGTTTCATGCATCGTAAAGAATTGAATAATGAAAAGAGACTTGTATATTACATTCGAATGTACAAAAAGTTACATAGATCACACTTTAAATGTTTTTTCTACATAGCATCTAGTCTTCTCTTAATACTGCTTCGGCGGCTTCATTTAGAAGTTGATCAACAACTTTGTCCATGATAGTTTCGGCCATTTGTTTAATTTCATCATCCCCTTTTGTGTGGGGGTCGACAGTCGATCCAGCAGTTTCTGAGGGAAGAGAACATTTCTTCATTACTTTTACAAACCTTGAGCAAAGTTTGAAATAAAAATTACAACACAATAAGAGTGACTAATTGGTACCTAATTGCCTTTCGGGCTCTGTACTTCTTTCGGCAGCTTCTGCCACTTTTCTGGCATCATGGATGCCTTTTTCGCTCCTTTGGATGATTTCTTGCGCCATTCCTCGGCCGCCGTCGTTCCAGATATCAGTAAAAAATTTGCCACCAACCACGCTTGCTTCGGCCGAGGGGTCCTTGATGTCTTCGGAAGATAAGGTAGCTTCGGACTGAGCTAAAAATTTTACATGCTCGCAACCTTTCTTCTCTAAGACAGAAGCAATTCCTCTGGCGCCCGAAAAAGCGCAGATGTCGCCACGGCTGTTCAGGATCTCTTCGAAGGCCTCTGCTTCGTGACTAATCCATTCCAGTGGACCTTCGGGATTCCCTCGAGAGAAATTCTCTTCGCTGGAGAAGGCGCCCACGCTGGCGAAGCTGGTTTTAATTTTATTCACGCATTCTACAGATTTAACATAACAGTTTCTCTGAGAAGCACGAAGCTCTTTAACACTTAACTCCAATTTGCTGACCATATAATCACTGAGTTCTCGTTTTGTTTCTTCAAGCACGCGTTCCTCTTTAGCTCTAGCCAGCTGTTTTTGAAGATCTTTAATTTCACGTCTTTGGGCTTCGGCCTGGGTTTTTGAAGCAGCTTCATCTTTCTTTACTTTATCTACCAGTGTAAGCAGAATCTTATCCTTTTCCAGTGCTTCGTTTCTTAACTTGATAACTTCGGAGCGTAAATTGTTAAACGCAATGTCATAGCTTTCATCTTCGGCGCTTTTTTGGGCTCTTATTGCGTTGCTTAGAATCAAGCCCTATACGAAAGAGAATCCATATAAGAATAAAGGAATGAATCACGTATTAAAAAAGTTTTTTCAAACGCTTAATTTCCATACCTTTAGGCTATTATATGCAAGACTGTCTGCGAGATCCTCTTTCGTCATGGCGCATAATCCAGCTTCGAGTTTCGGGAATCCCATGCTTCTAGCCATTTCCCGGCACACGGATAGTTCCTTATTGTCTGGGAGACAGTACAGGAAATCATCTTCGTTTGTCCCAATGAATACTACTGCCCCCTTCGGATACTTCAACTCTCTAGCATAGTGATTCGCTTCATAGATTTCTTCTTCAGACAGTTTCTTCCCCGAAGCATGTCGCACGATGTAATCGTGTATGCTGGAGGGAGCTTCGGGGGCGGCAGTGTCAATTTCTTCAACCAAAGTTGGTTCTGATATTTTCTCGGATTGTTCCTTGGCGGGCTCTGAAGGCCCAGCTTCAGCTTCAGCTTCGGCTTCAGCTTGTTGTTTCGAAGCTTCAGTAGATGCTTCAGCGAGTTCGTCGGACTCCTTCGTGGTCGTGCTTGAAGACTTAATCGTCTCCAAGACATCCAGAACGTTCACCATTCTTTTTCTTCTTGGGGTCACTGATGGGCCCTTTTGATTTTTTGTTGATTCAACATTTGCTGAAGGACTTAAGATTTCTGATGTTTTTTGCCCTTCGATCTTCGGTTTTTCTACTGCTGAAGGCGCTTCGGTTTTTTCTACTTTCTTCGGCGCTGGAGCTGGTTCTGTAGCTTCAGAGGCCAAAGAAATTTCACCAATAAATTCTGGCACTGTGGCCGGCTCAATAAAACGTGTCCGGTGGGTGAGCACCTTCATCTTTTTCCTTTGAGGCGCTGGCTCACTAGTGACACTTGTGGTAGCTTCTATCGCAGGAGAAGCATTTTTCCTTTTGCGACCTAGTACCGGATAATGATAGTCAGGGTACATAAACCCGACTGCGTCAAACACACGGTTGAGCCTTTTCTTTTTTCGGCCTCCGAAGGCTGCTGATAGCGCAGTATTTTCGGCCTTCGAAAATGCCCCAAGTAGTTCATCACTTAATGTTTCAATGCTTTTCAGCCAATCATCATCAGGTTCAACAAATTTATCTGCATATTTGAATGTGTATTTCAGTCTGACCAGTCCGCCTTCGTCGGACTCTTTAATGGTCTCCTTCGGCATTTCCCACTTTTCTGCAAGTGGCCATACCCTGAAGGCAATGTGCTCTTGGACCAAGTCCCTTGTCCCAATGAAAGAGCAGACTATGCCGAAGGCTCTTTGGCATTCTTCGGCTGCTTCGTCCATTTCAACCTTCGGCCTTCGAAGTCCGAAGCGTTGCCAGATGGGGCGCATAATGATACTCTTGATATTTTCTTACGCTGTTAAGTCATTCTTTACGTAGAACCATTCAGTCATCCAGGCTCCGGGCCATCTCTTCCGAAAGGTTGGCACAGGGCGGCTTGACCCGGAGCGGGCACCGAAGCTGTAGCACCCAAAATTATTGTGATATTGTTCTTTTCCCCACGGCTTTGTCTCATATAACAATTCATGAATGTTACAAAAACTTTCAGCATTTGGTTCTAAACCTTGGCTTCTTGCAGCCCAGACAAACATCCCCATTCTTATGATAGCTTCGGGAGTAAGTTGATGAAGGTAGACTTGAAATGTTTTCAGTACCTCAACAACGAAGTTGCTCAGGGGGAATCGAAGCCCCGCCTTGAGAAAGCTTCGGAAGACTACAACTTCATCTTCTTCCGGGGTGGGAGAAGTCTTTTCCCCAGCGTCAGCCCTCACAATAGATATATCTCGAAAATACCGCCCCCTCATATTATCAATATGATTCTGCTTGATAGTGGTCTTCCCGAAAACCGTGTGACTTGGCCGCCATGGTCGATCTTCGGCCTCTTCTCCACCACTTTCTACATCATAGCTGTCGCTGTCATCAGTATCTTCGGATAGACCTTCGAGAATCTCTTTGGTGATTTTCTCTGTATTGGTCTCCGCCATCGCAATCAGGAAACCCAGATTCTTCTCTTCCTCGAGACTCAGCTTCGTATCAGCAGAAATCTTCTTACCTTCAGACATCTTCGGAAACGCTAAAAAACTGCTCTCGAGGCCGAAGCTTCAAAATCAAAAAGACTAGCAAATCTTAAAGCACAAGAGCTAAAAATTTAGTGGACCGAAGCAGATGGCAAGTGTATGTACCAAATGAGTTCGCGATGTGATTTATACGCCCAGGGCGCTGAAAATTGAAAGACCCCGCTTGTCAGTGAATGTTGCTATTCTAGCAAAGGGAAGGTGTTTTTTCGGACCTTCGGCTCAAGGCCTTCGTCCATATCGCAATCTGAATTTATTATTAACAAATTAATATTGCGAGGGGCTACTGTTGGGGGTCTTCGTCCTCCGAAGGTCCTCAAAAACATGATTTGACAATGTTTTCCAAGTGGATTATGTGAACAGGTATCTTCGGACTCAGAATTATGAACATAAAGCACGGTCAGGACGAAGCCTGAGCCAGACGAAGGACGAGCTGATTACCAAGTTCTACGAAGGACGGTGCACAGCCGAAGCTGTGTGCAGGGAAGCTTCGTCGCGATATCGGAAAGGGGAACCGACTTAAAGATGAAAAGACTTCGGGGGCCTCGGCAGATTTCCATAAGCCGTTAACAAATGTAATGGACATGGATGTAATTTTACGTGGGCTGAGTCCCGCGTCTATAAATAGATGAACAGTACTCCCGTACTGTTCACGCTGACTTGGCATTTACTTTTGCGTCACGCTTGTACTTTTACCTTCTCTCAAGACCGAAGGTACATTTGTAATTTGAAATCATTTCTATTTTCCCATGTTAATAAAATAGAAATGAATCTATAATGTTGCTTAAATTATATTTCATGTTTTATATGAATCCTTCGTCATTACTTGTTGTATTTACGAAGGTATGTCCCTTATAACCTTCGTCCGAAGCACATTATATCCTGAAGGGAAATAATGTTCCGAAGGACGAAGGATCTTATCATTTAACACTTTTTATGTTGCCTTGTTCTCAATCCGAAGCATTTGAGGACAAGTCCCCAACAGTAATAACATTGTTTTAATTATACCACATGTTTTAATTAATTAATTACTTATTTAATTAATGTTAATTAACTTGATAATCAAGTTAATCTAATTTATAGTTCTAACCTACGCATTTTATAAATAATTGTTAATGATTAATACTAACTCAAATATTTTAATTTAATACCTGCTTAGTTTAAATGCAATATCTGTTAGATCCCATCTATTAGATTTATTACGCCTAAAATATCGTTTATCCATAAATTCTTTGTTTAGCTCCAATTTTAATGGGTCTCGAACCTATGATCTCGTAGCGACGCGTAGGATATTCTTACGTTGTTTGTTCATATGTGTCAGTACCCTGGAACAGTGGTACCCCTCACTATAGTAAGGGACCACGCCTTACCCCACCAGGTGGACAACCCCGAGGCCACCAGGTGACCTCGGAGTAGTAACATATACCGTGGTATCGTCAAGTGGGTACGGACCCCCGTAAGAGAATACCGGACCCCGACATACCTAACCGGGGCTTCGGCGGACCCGAACCCCCCTAAGTGAGGTCCGCACCGCCCACGACAAGACCTCGGGGCAAAGAATACCCTGGCCTGAGTCAAAGGCATACGGGGTTCCGGCACAGACACTTGTCTGGGTCTTGTCGGGCATGCCTGTGCTCCCCACTCAAGCGGGGACCCGGTGCTGCCACGCGGCCTGCGGCCTGTGACGTGGGACGGAGGGCAGAGCCTGACCTAAGGCCTCAGAGCCACGCAATCTCTGCATTTATTACAGAGATCGCGCGCCGCCTGACCGCCCTGCGGGCAGGCGATGTGCCGACTCGGCGTTTATTGCGCCCCGTCCAATCTGATGGCAGGCGGCGACCAAACCAGGCGGCGTACCTGTCCAATCAGGCAACGGACAGTGCGCCCACGCCACAGCACACGCGCAGTGGTCATCATGACTTAGACGATACCAAGGAACCTTCGGCAACACGCCAACTATACTCGAGCGGCGGGTGTCGGGGGACAGGGGGATGGTGCAAGGTGACTGACATTAGTTGCTCCGGTTATCTCATCTGTTATATCTCTGAGCCCACTTGTCGGGGTTCAGAGTCCTTTTGTACATGCCCCTCCTTCAGCTATAAAAGGGGGAGGCATGCAGACATCCAAGCTTAGGCTCACTCAGACACTCACAAGTTCATACAAGCTCTAAAGCAATACATCACACAGTGGAGTAGGGTGTTATGCTCCGGCGGCCCGAACCACTCTAAATCCTTGTGTGTTCTTATGTTCTCCCCACTTTTCTAACTAACAAGCAAAACGCTTAGGCCCCTCCTCATCTTAGGATTTAGGGCGGGTGCACTCCGCCGCCCGGCTGGAGATTTGCTCTCCGACATTTGGCGCGCCAGGTAGGGGCCAAGGCATTAGGTTTTTGCTTGTTTCCTTGCCCAAGGATAATGGTGCAAATCGTTGAACACCACACCGAGACTTCCACGGATTTCCTGGTGGAAGAAGGAGTTGTTTCTTCCACGCCACAGGTTTCCAACCGCCCAATGTCGGGCGCCGCTATTGTGCATGCTGCACGGTAGCATATGCCTGCGCAGACCTCACGGACTCCATCGAGCACGGCTCCGGGAGCATTGTCAGCGGCCAAGGAGTTGCTGCGCCACCCCCCGTGCTCCGCGGCCTCACCAGGGGCCATGAAGCAGTGGCAGGACGACGTCGATCGCCTGCTCAGCATGGCGCATTCTACCTCGACCAGGTCAAGGCCACGGTCATCTCGGCGCCAACATGAGGTGTCAGCATCTGTGCGTTCGCCCTTAGTAAGGGGCGCACAGACTAACGACCTCCGAGCTAAGCTCAACTGCAGACGCGCGGGAGAGGACGCCCGGATCTCTTTGGAAAGGGAGTGCGAGCGCCGCTAAAACATTGAAGGCCGCAACCTCGATCAAGACTTCGTTGCGGCAGCACCACATACACCAATGGGCACCCAGACCCAAGTGGGTGTCCCCCTGACCGGCGTGGGCTACGCCGCTCTCACAGACCATCTCCGCGCAACGTCTTGGCCGCCCAAGTTCAGGCCACATCTGCCAGAAAAGTACGATGGAACGTCAAATCCGTCGGAATTCCTATAGGTGTACGTCACTGCCATCACGGCAGCAGATGGAAACACCACTATGATGGCAACATATTTTCACGTTGCCTTGTTTGGACCAGCCCGGACTTGGCTCATGAACCTCGCCCCAGGGTCAATCTACTCCTGGGAAGAAATCTGCGCATAGTTTGTAACAAACTTCACTAGTACTTACCAACAGCATGGAGTGGAGGCCCATCTCCATGCAGTGAGGCAGGAGCCCGGGGAGACTCTCCGGACGTTCATCTCCCGCTTCACCAAGGTGCGAGGTACTATACTGTCACACCCGGGTTTCGGGGCACCAAGACCCGGGCGTGAACATAAACACCAGGTATGCTGGGACCAAGTCTCACACATATGATGTATAGTGGCACAGGATCGAATGTCACATCTTTATATATAACAGGAGTTCTATACAAAATAAATAATTACATTATGAGGAGACAACGGTCCAGCAACCAAAGTTGACTGGGAGACGACGGCCTAGATCTCTCACGAACACATCACAGCATCCTCCATGCGCCTCATCCTGCGGTACCTGTTCTTGACCTGTGGGGGGGTGTGAGACAGCAAGAGTGAGCTCACATACGTTCATAGCTCAACAAGTTGTGGGGAATAATGTGCATGAACTCGCCAAAGGTGGGAGCTCACGTGAAGTGTAAGGCTTACCAAAGAGGATGGTTAGAGCTGAGCATTGCTTTTAAAGTTGGTCAAAATTTTATTAGCAGTTACTAAGTATAAGTAAATACCAAACCCAATTAAGTAGTAGAACAAAAGTAACAACTTCACCTGCGATGCAATGCATATGACAAATTGAATTTAGTTCCATAATTTAATCATGTGAGTGTCCGAGCTGCTCATGACCGTGAGCACGGCTAGTATACCAGTTTTACACTCTCCAGAGGTTGTGCATCTTTACCCACAAGTCGTGTTACCCATCTGCCAAGAGACGGCCAATCCCATACACCTCTACCGAGGAGGTGAGGCAGGGTAACACTATGAGGCCTTTACAAAGTTCCACTAGCTTCAGAAAACCCGCTACAGTTTATAGGAAGTTCCAATGCAGGAATCCCTTGCAGGACCGCCATCGCGGCAAAATCCTCCCGAGGGCCTCCCTAGCAGGAATCCCTTGCAGGACTGCCATCGCAGCAAAATCCTCCCGAGGGCCTCCCTACACTGACCACTCCCCTACTGCCCTTGCCCCTTTCGGGTAAGGTAGTCTTCCACTAGCTTTCCTAATTAATCGGCCAAGGGCGTCCCATTAAACCCTTGTGGTAGCACTGTTTTCCCGGGTGGTTCTCCATGTTCCAATTAACATAATGATCTTAACATGAACAGTAAATAACAACTGACAATAAAAGTATAATCATAAATAGTAATGTGTATCTCTATACCCAAAACCACATAAAGCGATAGCAAGTACTACCCAAAGATTTAGTGGTGAACAAGGTATAAAGATAGTCAAACTAGGGTAACCTATTGGGTCCCATCAAAATTAACCTATGCAGATCATTATGATTAATTAGAACATGAGTGGGTAAAAAGAAGTGATCAAGGGCACAACTTGCCTGGCACTTGAGCTTCCAGGTACCAACTTGTTCTTCAGATGACACGTGTCCTTACTGCTAAACGTAGCAATACCGACAAACATAGTATAGGCAAAATTAACATTACAACAACATAATAACTAACTGTATAATTATGATCTACGCGTTGCTACAAGATCGTAGAATCAAGAACCACTAAGATCGGAGTTATGGTTTATTAAGTTATGATTTTCTGAAGTTATTTAATGCCTAGAATAGAGTTATTCATGTGAATAATTTTAAATCAAGTTTCATGGTTATACAAAGATACTAGATGATAAACAATATTTAAACAAAATAAATACCACTGGAATGAATCAATTTGGAGTTATATATTTTAAGTTATGAATTTATGAAGGTTTTATGTGTTTTATGCAAGATTAAATAGGATATGAATTTTAATATGACTTTCATGTGAAAACAGTGGTACTATATGATAAACCATAATATTACAAAATTATAGGAACTGGAATGGACTAAAAAGGAGTTAGTATGAATTTTCTAGGAATTTAAACAAGACCTAGAATTATTTTTATACTAGAAAAGCATTTTCTGTATTAATTTACTCAATTTCCTATGTCACTGGACTGCGCGCATTATTATTATAAAGTGCAGGGGCCTCGGCGCAAGAAACCCGAGACTCATATTCACCCCGCGTGGACGGCGGGTTGAATAGATGAAACCCCAGGGTCTCTTTTGCGAATTGCGCTAGCCGAAGGGGTACGGTGGTATTCTGGTCGTCCGATCTCAAATCTAGGGTCTGGATTAGATCGGCGTGATCTCGAAGCGGTACGCAATGCTATCCATTAGATCTGGGATCGACCGCCCAGATTTAAAACACTGAGATCCACTCCAAACCGTTCGATCAGAGATCAATGCACCAGATTTGGTTCCCACGAAGCGGTACCCATTTCTAATCTACGTCGTCGAATTCCAAAACAGCGGTCATCGCGCAACCTCCCACCACCAGCCAGGGATGATGGCAGCGCTCCAAGCAGAGAGGCGGCGCCATGGCCGGCAATAGCCGCCAAGCACCCAAAGCCGCAATACTCTAATCTAATTAGTGCTACACGTCCAAGAGGTTAAGGCGAAGACCACTGGATATGACTTACTGGTGGTTTAAGTAGCACGGTTCCCGGCCACGGTAGCCCACTGGTTCGCGACAGCACAACACCTGAGCAATGGTTGGCGAGTTGGCGCTGGGCAGGGACGAGCACAGACATGGCCTCGGCGACAATAGCAGATGCGGTGTTGGTGCCAATGAGGAGGCAGGGAGTAGAGGCACGCCGGATCGAGGCCGAGCAAGGGCAGCGACAACGGTTCCCGGGTGCACTGCTGAAGAGCATAAATGGCGAGGACGCTCGGCTTCCCAACAGCTGGTGCCGATTTGGAGGATCACGGGTGCGGCGCACGGCTTTATAACCCCCTGGGTAGGAGAGAACGATTAGCTGAGAGCGTGGCGGATTTGTTTTGACCTCCAGCGATCTCGGTGGTCAGTTATCAACGTCAGCGCGGATTCTAGGGAAGTGGAGGACGCAGGGCGAGGAACACGCGATTCAGTTCAAGGAGGGAGATGGATCTGACCAGACCGGGCCCACCTGGCAGTGAGACAAGCCGCGATTGGCCGCTTGGTCCCACCACCCAGTGAAGTCAAGCGAGGCATACGTCCCAATGCGCTGGCGCGGAAAAGGAAAAAAAAAGGAGAATGGGCCGAGAAGGGATTTCGGTAGTGGGCCTGCTCAGGAAGGTGATTCGACCCAGGTCAGTTCAGGTGAGTTTTCTTTTTTTGTTTTCTTTTGTTCATTTCTATTTCTTGTTTTCATTTCAAATTTGAAATTTCAAACTCGAATTTGAGTTGTGGTTTCCACTTCAAGTATGCACAACCCAAAAATTCATAATGGATGCATAGAAAGGTATCATTTTATTGTTATCTTATTATTTTATAACTTTAAGTAAATGCCTATAATCATGCAGTAAAAAAAATTCTTTTTAGGACAATATCATTTGTGAATGTGTGATCGAATTGAAGGTTAAAATCAATATCAATGAACATATGTTGTTTTACTTATTTTTAGAGAAGTAACACATATTCCCTTTTAAGAATTTATTTATAAACATTGGAAGGTATCCCGAATATTATAGTTCATGAGAGGACTATTCCATTCTAATGTTTTAGGATTTATATTTGGTTAGTAAAATTTTAGTATTGCTTAAATTTATTTATTTCATGATTTTTTTCTCTAACGCAAATTTTTGGGCTCTACATATACCTCGCATTTCCGATGCTTCCATCATCACGGGCTTCCATCAGGGAGTACGTGATGAGAAGATGTTGGAGAAGTTGGCCACGCACGAGGTGGAAACTGTCCCCACACTCTTCGCTCTGGCCGACAAATGCGCCAGAGCCGCCGAAGGCCATGCCTGGCACTCGGCCCCACAAACCGGGGCTTCCCAGTCGGGTGGCTCGGGTGCCGTCTCCCAGGACGGCAAAAAGAAGAAGAAGAACCGCGGCCATAAGAGGCTGCCGTTTGCCGCCTCGACTGTCGCAGCCGCGGCTAGAGGGTGGGGCGAGCGCAATAAGCGCCCCCGGCCACAGGGAGGCAATAGCGGCTCGTGCCCCGTGCATCCCAACGCTCACCACAGCGCCTTGGAATGTCGTGAGATTATCAAGATCACGAAACACGTCGGTGAGCGACGCGTGCAGCCGTCCAAGGATGACTCCCCGCCCCGTCATCGGCCTGGTAAGGAGAGGGTCGACGACGGTGAAGTAGCCGTGGGAGAACGAGAACTCGGGTATCAATCACCTGAGGGGAACCTCAAGGATGTCCTCACCGAAGGTTCCGACTCCGGGGATGACAGCGACCGCCGTAAGAAATTGTATGTCATGTACGGCGGGAGCTGGGAGCTGATCTCCCGTAGGAACGTCAAGTCCTTACGCCGTGAGGTCCTATCGGTAACTCCAGGGGTCCCGAAAGCTGCTCCCCACCAATAATGGAGGAGCACCACCATCTCCTTCGGGGCACCCGATTGCCCTGACAACATGGCGGGGGCCGGCGTACTGCCGCTCATTACCGCTCCTATCATCGCCAACATGCGACGGCACCATGTGCTGATTGACGGCGGAGCAGGCCTCAACATCATCAGCCATGCTGCGTTTAAGCAGCTGCAAATTCCGGGATCCTGTCTGGGACCCTCACGCCCATTCTCCGAAGTGGGCCCACAGCCGGTATACCCCCTGGGGAGCATCACACTCCCAGTTACATTTGGAACTGAGGAGAACTTCCACACGGAGAACGTCGTCTTTGACGTGGCGGAAGTCAACCTCCCCTTCAACGCCATCATTGGTAGGCCAGCCCTGTACCGGTTCATGGCCATTTCCCATTACGGGTATTTGGTCCTCAAGATGCCATCCCCAACCGGGGTCCTCACCGTGCAAGGTGACCATGCCGCCGCACTGGCAGCCATAGAAAAGTTGCACGCCATGGCGACAGAGATTGCTCGCCCAGACAATGGAAGAAGGGACCCCTCGACCTCCGGCACCAAGGCACCCCTCAAGGCGCCAAAGGTACAACCATCCGGAACGGATGGTGTCCCCGTCAAAGCCATCCGGCTCGCTGTGGACTCCACCCAGACCACTCGCATTACGGGTGATCTGCACAAGAAATAGGAACTCGCGCTCATCGCTTTCCTCCAGGCAAACGCCAATGTATTCGCATGGGAGCCGTCGCAGATGCCTGGGATCCCCAGGGAGGTGATCGAGCACTGCCTGAAGATTAACCCCGACGCCAAGCCAGTAAGCCAGAAGCCTCGCAGACAGTCTATTGAGCGACAGGACTTCATCCGAAAGGAGGTCCGGAAACTGCTGGACGCTGGCTTGATTGAAGAAGTTCATCATCCGATATGGCTGGCCAACCCAGTCATCGTCCCCAAAGCGAATGGAAAACTTCGGATGTGTATCGACTACACCAGCCTAAATAAGGCCTATCCCAAGGACCCGTATCCACTGCCACGTATAGACCAAATCGTAGATTCTACCTCCGGGTGCGATCTGTTATCATTCCTAGACGCTTACTCTGGTTTCCACCAAATCCAGATGTCTAGGGAAGATAGAAAGCATACTGCTTTCGTGACAGTGGATGGGTTGTACTGCTATGTTGTAATGTCGTACGTTCTAAAAAATGCCCTGCCAACCTTTGTGCGGGCGATGAGTAAGACTTTTGGGGACCTGATTAGGGACAAAGTAGAGGTCTATGTCGATGACATCGTGGTCAAGACTAAGAGACGGTCGACCCTAGTGGAAGACTTAACCCTGGTCTTTGACAAGCTGTGGGCAACCCGCACGAAGCTGAACCCGGACAAATGCGTTTTTGGCATTTCCGCTGGGAAGTTGCTTGGATTCCTGGTTTCGTACCGAGGCATTGAAGCGAACCCGGAAAAGATCAGAGCAATCAAAGCAATGAGGCCCCCATCCCGAGTCAAGGACGTCCAGAAGCTTACGGGATCACTAGCCGCCCTTAGCCGCTTCATTTCAAGGTTGGCTGAGAGAGCGCTGCCTTTCTTTAAGCTGCTGCGGAAGTCCGGGTCTTTCTCATGGTCCGAAGAAGCGGAACAAGCCTTCCAGGAGCTGAAGCAGCATTTGGTGTCCTTACCAATATTGGTAGCTCTGGAACCAGAGGAACCGCTATATTTATACATCGCGGCGGTCGCAGAAGCGGTGAGCATGGTGCTGGTCGCCGAGAGACCGGCACTAGAAAGCCAGGAACCTGGGGGCTCGGGACCGACTGTGGGGGTCCGAACCATTCAAAGACCAGTCTACTACGTTAGTGACGTCCTTAATGAGGTGAAAACCAGGCACCTTGACACACACAAACTCCTCTATGTTGTGCTTGTCGCGTCCAAGAAGCTACGCCATTATTTCCAAGCGCACAGGATTGTGGTGGTGACCTCCTTCCCATTAAGGACCATCCTCCACAACTCCAACGCCACAGGCAACATCGCTAAGTGGGCTGCGGAACTCGCTGAGTTCTAGCTAGATTTTTGACCATGCCACGCCATCAAGAGTCAGGTCCTGGCTGACTTCATCATAGAATGGACGCCCCTTGCAAGCGTCCCCAAGGGTCAGGGCCCTGATTCGGACCCCACGCCTATGGAACCCAGTGGACCAGTCTTCACCGAGCCCCACTAGACGCTCTACTTCGACGGATCTGCCCGCCAGCAAGCTGGCGGGGCCAGAGTGATCCTCACCGATCCAAGCAGAGATCAAGTGAAGTACACGGTGCACCTTGAGTTCAAGGCCACCAACAACATGGCAGAGTATGAGGCACTGATCTTCGGCTTATAGGCGGCCCTATCCTTGGGGATCCACCAGCTCCTAGTAAAGGGAGACTCCCAGCTAATCATCAAGCAAGTGAGCGGAGAGTGTAGCTGCAATGAGCCCAGGCTCACAGCCTACCTTCTTCACGTAAGGAGACTGGAGAAAGACTTCACAGCCCTGGAGCTACATCATGTTCCTCGGGCCGACAACTCAGTGGTAGATGACCTCTCCGTGAAGGCATCAACTTGGGCACCCGTGCCCGAAGGCGTCTTCGAAAGGCGGCTGCTGAGAACCACCGCCCAGCCTGCCGAACTGGGCGAAGGGGGCGAGACTAGCACCTCGAAGCTAGCGGTCCTGGTGGCGTCCCAGTACCCACCAAAGACTATGTGCTCTACAGGGGGGGCCTGCCAGCCCCTTATCGCCGCATCCAATATCCCAGAGTAGTCCCGATGCATGGATCTTCGAGATCCGGGACTACCTGAAGGAAAATATCCTTCCTAAAGACCATGCGTCCGCAGAACACATAGTGTGGTTGGTGAAGCGTTACGCGGTGGTGGAAGGGGATCTCTACCGCCGCGGTGCCAACGTCATTCACATGCGATGCATTACCCAGGAGGAGGGTCGTGGGTTGCTCACGGAGATCCATGGAGGAGAGTGCAGAAGTCATTCATCATCCCGCACATTGGTCGGCAAGGCCATCCGTCATGGCTTCTACTGGCCAACCGCTCTCCAAGATGCAGCTGAGATGGTAAAGTCTTGCAAGGCGTGTCAGTTCCACTCAAAGCAAATACACACACCAGCTCAGGCGCTGCAGATGATTCCACCCTCTTGGCCATTCGCCGTATGGGGGGTAGATATCCTGGGACCTTTCCCTAGGCCATCTTTCGCCATCGACAAGTTCATCAAATGGCTAGAGGCCACCCCTGTGGTCAACATCACCCAAGGTGCCGCTGTCGCCTTCCTAAAGTCCATTGTTTGTAGATTTGGGGTCCCAAACCGTATCATTACGGACAACGGAACCCAGTTTACAAGTCGGATCTTCCAGGAATACTACGAGGGCATTGACACCCAGCTCTGCTTTGCATCCGTTGCCCACCCTAGAAGCAATTGCCAAGCAGAAAGGGCAAATGCAGAGATCCTCAGGGGACTCAAAACGCGCACCTACAACTGCTTGAAGAAGCATGGTGTGAATTGGGTCAGTGAACTCTCCTCTGTCCTATGGGGGAACCGGACAACACCTAGCTGAGCCACCGCGGAGACCTCGTTCTTCCTGGTATATGGGGCCGAAGCCTGCCTCCCCTCAGAAATCATCATGGGCTCCCCTCGGGTCCAAGCCTTTGAGGAATCTATGCAGGGACAGCTATGGCGTGAAGACATGGACTTCGTCGACGAGCGGAGGTGGCGAGTAGCCATCTGAAATGCACGGTACAACCAAGCGCTCAGGCGCTACCACCAACGGTTCGTGCATAGTAGGGAGCTCAGGGTCAGGGACCTAGTCCTAAGGCGAGTACTGAACGGAGAAGGGCTCCACAAACTCTCCCCCTGCTGGGAAGGATCCTTCAAAGTAACGGAAGTAAGCCGACCCGGGTGTGTCCGCCTCGCCACAACCGAAGGAGAGTCTATGCCCAACCCCTGGAACATAGGACACCTCCGTAAGTTCTTTCCATAAAAGAAAAGCTGGGGGATATAGTTTTATTCCTTTGTAGCTAGGTAGCACACATTTGTTCGCCAGCCCGGGAAGGTCCGCCCTTGCAAGGTTGGCCTGTCGGTTTACGCTCATGAAGCTATGAAAAGAAAATTCATCCCACCCCTAGATTTACTTTGTGGTGGTCTTATCCTGTTCAATCTTGCAACCATTATTTTTATCTAACCCACCCACTCGGATTCCCTCTATTACTGGTATATCGCATCCGGATTGAATAAGCATGGGGGCCAGCCCAAGAGAATGGATAATCGTCCACGGGGAGGTCCGGGGGCCGGGTGGCCGTTTAGCTTGGTCCAGTACCCTAAGCCCACCCGCCCCACCACCCCATGATGGGTGCCCTAGTACCCGGGACTATAAGCACTGTAGGTCTGAGAACCCGAGGTCCGGCTTCAAAGAAAGGGCACACGTCTCATAGGGCGGATCAGAGCTGCATGGCTGCTTAGCCCGGTCCCGTACTCCACCGCAATGCAACAGGTACCCTAGTAATTGGAAGCCGTAACGCCGGGGGTCCAGACACACGGGTCGCCCCCCCCCCCCCCAGTCCAGGCCCCACAGGTCATGTTACGTAACTCAAAGGATGAAGGATACAAGCTAATGGGTCCGATGGGTGCACTACTGAAACTCCCTAGCTAAGACTGTGTGCAGGTCCCCAACTCCTTCTTAAGTTTACTGGCATTCAGCCTCGACAAGTCGAGACCGCATCCTAGAGGGGCCAAGTACCAGGGAAGAAGTTGACAACAACATACATAGCAAAAGGAAAGTAGCATACAGATAAGTTATAATGTTGCATAACAAAAAATACTTAAATGTATCTTACAAAACCAGAATATGATAAGCCGCTCCCAGCGGAGTCATTGCTTTCTTTCTACAGATCCGACTACTCATCAGAAGGATCTCGCTGGAAACGCTTAGCCACCACGTCTACAACATCCTGCACACTCCCCCGGGCGGCGTCTTCGGCATCGGCCACCGGACCGACAATCATTGGCCCCAAGGAAATGGCCGGGTTGTGACTCCGGAAGCATGTCAGGATGTATTCTATCACCACCCAGCAAAGTCTGCTGCCCTCAGCCTCCAAGCGGGTGCCAAGGATCTGATCTAGGCGTCAGAGGTGGTTAGCAGCGGAATCCAGCATCGGGAGCATGTCAGAAATGGACACCGACTGCTTCGACACAGGGATGGGGCTCACCCCCAGTGGCACTAGAGCCGAACTCGCCTCGTTGGCCCATGTGGCAATACGCTGGACCCCGATGCAATGCTCCGCCCGGAGATCCTCTAGCGTCTTCTTCATTGTCTCTGCCGCCTGAGAAACCGAAGCCGCCTGCACCATCTAGGCTACCTGCGCCACCTACGCTGCCTGGAACCAGCGGACCCGCTCCTCCAGGTTCTTCTCCTTCTTCTCTGCCTCGAGCTCATGCTCGGCCAGCAACTTGTCCCGCCTTTACCACATCTCCTCCCTCCAGGCGAGGTCTTTTTCCTGTCAGATGAGATCCGTCGCCCGCTTCTCCAGGGAGGCATCCTTCGCCCTAAGGTTTTCTTCGGCAAGAGAGATTTTGCCAGCCTTGTCATCAAGCTCCTACTACAGCTTCTGCAGTGTCACCTCGGTCACGGTCTGCTTATCCCGCTGCTTCTCTAGCACTGCATTATATGCTTTCAACTTCTCATGGAACTCGGTGATGACCACCTCCCGTTGGTCCAAGCGCTCTTTCTTCTTGGCCAGCTTCCCCTCCTCCAGGGTCGCTTTCCGCTCCCGTTCGATCACCTCCTCCAGGTCCTCCTTGAGGTCCTTATGCCCCTGCTCAAGCTCGGACCGCTCCGAAGCAAATTGACAGGACACGGCTTTGGTACATTCCTCCAACTGGGTGCCCCAATCACCAAGGCGCTGGTGCTCAGTCTCGAGCGCCTCCCACTCCCGGAGGATCGCCGCTTCAGTCTCCCAGAGAGCTTGATGAGCGCGGGACATCACCTGAGGGAGGGGAGGCGACGCTGTTTCTGGCACAGTGCCGGTCTGGAGCCGCCGCCCAAGAACGACCTCTGGCTCCTCCAGAACGGGTGACGAGACGGGATCGGGCATGCCCCCCATGGGTTCCGCCATTACTGAAGGTATATCTATCGCTGCCGCCGTTGGGTCTGCCATAGCCGTTGGTAGTGCTGCAGCTGCTGGACTCCCGGCTGGAGCCTGGGGTCCTGATGGCACTGCCTCGGCAATGCCAGTCGGAACCTGGGGGCCCAGCGACGCAGCTACTGGACCCCCGGCAGGAGCCTGGGGGACCGATGGCACTGCCTCGGCAGTGCCGGCCGAAACCTGGGGGCCCGACGACGTAGCTACTGGACCCCCGGCGGGAGCCTGGGGGCCCGACGGCACTGCCTCGGCAGTGCCAGCCAAAACTTGGGGGTCCAACGGCGCTGCCACGATAGCAGCCGGAGCCTGGGGGCCCGATGACACCGCCTCAACAGTGGCAGTCGGAGGAAGGTCACCAGCATCAGAGCCAGCTGATACTTGCTGCTGGGAACCGGACTCGCCAGTGGGAGCGAATTTGGAGGCGGAGGAAGAAGAGGTCCTGATAAGTAAGGGATGGGTTAATACCCATCAACATGGTAGCTAAACCAATAGGGGAATGAGAAGGGGACACTTACTTAGGGCCCTGGACTTTCCAATGACCTTGGAAGCGGGGCATCCGCTGCCCTTGCTGCTGTTGTTGTTGATGCTGCTGCCCCTGTGGCAGTGGTAGGCCAGATGATGGTGGTGGTGGGACTAATGGTGGTGCTGGTGGAGGACTGGCGCACCTCTGCGAGCCCTGAGCTGGGGAGCCGGCCTCCTCGGCATCGTCAACTGTCTTCTGGTGCTTCTGAGGGAGGCTCGAATCAAGGGGCGGATCCGCAACGAAAGATTCGTCGGCACAACGCATTCGGTGCCGCCTCTCTCCCTCCGACCTCCCGGAACCACCCAGGGTGGAAGAACTGCATGCGGCTCCCTTGCCCTTGTCAGAGGGGCTGAGAGTTGCCAGGGGAGCTCTGGAGTTGGCATCGGTAGGCCAAGAACCTCCGTCCGGTACACCAGGGATCTCAATCCCACGATGGGGGTCCCGACCGCTGGTCTGGCGAACCGCTACGCTGCTCTCGTCAAGGGTCGGCAGCCAGCCCAAGATCACTGCTCTCAACCCTTGGTCGTCGCAAAGCAGGGGAATACCCTCGGGAGGAATCAAGGACTCAGCAATGAAGGGCTCACCAGTGATCCCCTTCACCAGGAGCTCTAGCTCCTCCCAAGATAGGTTGGTGCCTAGCCCACGTTGGATCCGGCCGAGATCGTTCGAGCCAGTGAACCAGCAGCTCAAGTGTACCCTCACCTACAGCAGTGCGATCCGACGCTGCAAAAAGTCACCGACCACATGCATTGACGTCAAACCGCCAATCGCCAGAGACTCGATCCTGCCAAACACGGGCTCGAACTCCGGCGCCAACAACGGCTTGGCTCTCCATAGCTTCTTCTTAAGCCTCGGCCCATCACTCAGAAGTGAGAGGCAGTCGCTAGCCTCGGTACTAGCAATCACCCATTCGGCTCGCTAGTTTTCCCACCTCGCGCCGCTGAGGGAGGAGATATAGGCGTCGCCAAATCCGCCCTTGTCTGGAAGTAATATGCACCAAGATGGTCCTTGGCCTTCCTAGACTTCACCAGCACGAAAAAGTGGTGGAAGAGAGAGGTGCATGGTGCCACCCCCACGAACATCTCGCACAGGTGAGCGAAGATGGCCGCCTGGAGGATGGAGTGGGGTGTGAGGTGCTGCAACTAGAGACCGAATTCCTCCAGCAGTAACATGAAGAAGGGGGAAATCGGCAATGCCAACCCGCACGAGATGTAGGAGACAAAGAGCACAAATTCCCCAGCGGCGAGATCGCCAAGGGGGAAGCGTTGGCCCGGATCCTCCGGGCGTGCGACGGCGCACTCCACCTGAGCAGGCAGCGCACCGTGTCGAGCCTTCTCTCAGTCTGGTAACGCTCGGGATGAACCAGTGAAGCCATGGCTGCTACGACGGCGAAAAGCAGAGGAATGCAAGTGCAACAGAAGCGCAGAGGACTCAGAAGAGAAAGGACGCGATAGTTGAAGAAAAGTGCGGATGCGAAACTGCTGGTCACGGACTCAGAAGAGAGCTCTTCCTCGCGCGCGTCCCAAACCCATCCAGCGCGCACTCAGTACTCACAGTGACCCGGTCTCCGACGTGGGGGCCTAGGTCCACATGACGCACACCCAGAGAACCAGCCTCCGAGTGTATGGAAGATGGGCCATCCTCCCGGAAGCGAACCGTCACGCACGACCGCACGTCGCCTAGGGGCCGATGGAAGATATTTTTTAGGCGGCGGCAATAAGACGCCTCACGCGCATCCCCGACGAAACCGGCTGGAGCGGGGGCCATGTACTTGCCAGCTGCGGGGACGGACGTGGCAGGCGGCATGACTGAAGATGGATTGGCGACAGTTACATCGGCAAGAGCCCAAAAATAGCGCGCCAAACAAGCTTTGACCCCACCTGCAGGCTTGTAACCTCCCGTAAGGCTGGCCTGGGGGCCACTGTCAGTACCCTGGAAAAGGGGTACCCTTCACTATAGTAAGAGACCGTGCCTTACCCCACCAGGTGGACAACCCCAAGGCCACCAAGTGACCTCGGAATAGTAACATATATCGTGGTATTGTCAAGTGGGTCCGGACCCCCGTAAGAGAATGTCGGACCCCGGCATACCTAACCGGGGCTTCGGTGGACCCGGACCTTCCCTAAGTGAGGTTTGGACCACCCACGACAAGACCTCGGGGCAAAGAATACCCTGGCCTGAGTCAAAGGCATACGGGGGTCCGGCACAGACACTTGTATGGGTCTTGTTGGGCATGCTTGTGCTCCCCACTCAGGCGGGGACCCGGTGCTGCCACGTGGCCTGTGGCCTGTGACATGGGACAGAGGGCAGAGCCTGACGTAAGGCCTCGGAGCCACCCGATCTCTGCATTTATTACAGAGATCGCGCACCGCCTGACCGCCCTGTGGGCAGGCGATGTGCCGACTCGGCATTTATTGCGCCCGGTCCAATCTGATGGCAGGCGGCGACCAGACCAGGCGGCGTACCTGTCCAATCAGGCAACGGACAGTGCGCCCACACCACAGCACACGCGCAATGGTCATCATGACTTAGATGATACCAAGGAACCTTCAGCAACATGCTAACTGTACTCGAGCAGCGGGTGTCGGGGGACAGGGGGATGGTGCAAGGTGACTGACATTAGTTGCTCTGGTTATCTCATTCGTTATATCTCTGTGCCCACGTGTCGGGGTTCAGAGTCCTTTTGTACATGCCCCTCCTTCAGCTATAAAAGGGGGAGGCATGCGGACATCCAAGCTTAGGCTCACTCAGACACTCACAAGTTCATACAAGCTCTAAAGCAATACATCACACAGTGGAGTAGGGTGTTACGCTCCAGCGGCCCGAACCACTCTAAATCCTTGTGTGTTCTTGTGTTCTCCCCACTTTTCCAACTAACAAGCAAAATGCTTAGGCCCCTCCTCATCTTAAGATTTAGGGCGGTGTCGGTGTTTTGGGTCCGACCGCGCACCCGGGGTTGCCCCTCAAGGTGCTTTTTGGAGTAGGACGGTGTTATCGATTGTAGCTCGATGGTTCGTGCTAGTTGCACAAGAAACAGCAGACAGTTGTGTACAGGTTCGGGCCGCTTTGAGATGCGTAACACCCTACGTCCTGGTGTGAGTACTTTATGTGGTGGGTTACAAGGAGGTTCTCTAGTATTGTAAACATAGAGAGCTGGTGTGGATGGCTAAGTAGAATGAGGTCGATCGTCTTGTAGGGGTGCCCCCTAGGCCTTATATACTCGACCGTGGGGCATTACATGTGGATATGATAACAACGTGTGCCTAAGTAATAGTGAACTAACTGAGTCTATCTTCCTATAATTCAGTCGACTCATCCTCGCTCAGTTCTGATGTACGGGGCCCCTACGCGGGAAGGTCGGGTCACTGTTGCGATCACTGCTCAAATCCATCGGGCCGTCTGTGCCTGCGTCGATCCAGTCTTGTGTCAATCCGACTTATTGGACGTTCCTCCCAGGCCCACAAAGGGATGACCTCACGAATTATTGGGCCCACGGGCCTTTCGTGAGGTCTTTTATCCTTCTGGTGGACCCGGGGGATATCTGTCCCCCACAAGCCCCTGATCTTTGGGTTGATTTTGAAATAACCAGCCCAAAGATCCTAGGTCTAGCTTGCAGTCTTTGATTTTAACAAGAAATGCCTTGGAAATAAGCCTGTCGGGTCACTACTTCAGAACTCTGAGTGATCCGGTAAAAACGATCTTTTACTGTCTTCTTCTGCTATTACTCCTCGAAATTTGGTGTTCTGTCTCAGGTTCATGCTTCAGAGGTCAGCATTTTGCACTGTAGAACTTTGAAGCTCATTGGGTGCACCGAAGGTGCACCCAATGTGTGTAGCCCCCGAGCTTCGAGTGGATTTTGTAGATAATCAACTCGAAGGTCTTCATTTCAAGTCTTCTCAGAAATCACTTTTATCTTCCACCTGTGCTTTTTCAGAGGTCTGCCTTGCCTTAGTTTTGTCGTATGCTTTAGAGGTCAGCGTTTTGTCTTTCGGGGATGATCATTCATTGGGTGCACCGCAGGTGCACCCAATGGGTGTAGCCCCCGAGCTTTGAGTGGATTTTTGAAAATAATCCACTCGAAGGTCTTCGTTTTCTGCTGTTTTTCAGAAATCATCCTTTTCTTTTGTCGAATGCCTTAGAGATCAGCATTATATTATTAACGTTATGCTTTAGAGGCCAGCATACATTTTTGTCTTTGAAGCCGGGTACACGATCTGCCCATATCTTGCTAGGTCTGGCGATTTATTTGATCTGCGACTGATTGGACGTTCGATAGACGGCCTTTGGCTAGTCTTCATACCACTTCGTGCTTCAATGCTTCTGTCGATTAGACTTGTACCTCATCGGCTATATTTGGCTTTCCTCTGATATCTGTTGATATCCTCCTTCTGTCTTGAGGTACTCATTGCGTATACTGTATGGATGTGACTGCTTGGGAAAATCTATTGAAAATTCTTGGACGTCCCCCCCCAATGGGTGTAGGCAAGGGACGGCTTGGTGCACTGAGCGTTTAGCAAACTGCTTCTGAGTAGTAACTTGATGTGACCACAGGTGTAATCATATCGCCCAAGCGGTTGACTGAAGTCCCAATGGGTGTCGTGTTACATGGAACGGTGTCAGCTGCCTGACGTGTCTTTAGACGGTTTGAAGGGTGGTAGTTCTTCGCATCACTCCGGCGACAAACAGAAGCGTGAGCCAACTCCTCCCTCAGAGGACTTCGGCGACTCGGAGTACTCGGAGGAGGAGTTCTCCTCCGAGTCTGAGGGCTCACCAGTCCATGCCTCTCCCCCGGTGTCGTCTAATGACTCAGACGACTCCTAGGGGCTCGCCGCAGAGATGTGGACCTACATCCAGGCCGTCGAGCGCGCCAGGCTCGAGGGCTCGGATGAGTCGGAGTACTCCTCGGACGAGGAGAACTCCTCGGACTCGTCCGAGGATGGCGGCGGCGGCGATGGCGGTGACAGCGACAATGACGGAGGCGGTGACGGCGGCGAAGGCGACAACAACGGCGGTGATGGTGGCGGCAAAGGTGGCAGCGGCGACGGCGGCGATGGCAGCAAGGGCAGCAGCAGGGGCAGCAACAAGGGCAGCAGCAAGGGCAGTAACAGGGCTAGTGGCTAGATGCCACTGGTTTTAAATGTTAGTATAGATTAGTAGTAGAAGTAGTATTAGTGAAATAATGTAGTAGTAGCTTCAGCTTTTGCTATGTTTTCAAAGATTAACCTTGGTGCCCCAAACTTGAGATTAGCAGGTAGCACTGCTTCCGAACCATAGACCATAAAGAAAGGTGTGTTTCCATGCAAAGCTCGACTAGGTTGAGTTCTCAGGCTCCAAACAACATACGACAGCTCTCTGATCCACTTTCCTGCGAACTTTTCATTCTTGTCGAAGACTTTCTTTCTGAGCGCCTCCAATATCATCCCGTTGGCTCTTTCTACCTGCCCGTTGGCTCTTAGGTGTGCCACCGAGGCATATTTGATCTGAATGCTCTTTTGCTCGTAGAAATCGAAGAACTCTGAGCTTGTGAAATTGGATCCCAGGTCGGTTATGATGCTATTCGGTATTCCAAACCTGAATATTATGTCTTGTATGAATTCCACTGCCTTAGCTGAAGTTAGAGAAGCAATGGGTTTGAACTCTATCCATTTAGTGAATTTGTCGATAGCAACCAGTACATGGGTGTATCCTCCTTGAGCTTTCTTGAAAGGTCCAATCATATTCAATCCCCAGCATGTGAACGGCCAAGTTACGGGTATGGTTTGCAGTTGCTGCGCTGGTAGATGTTGCTATTTTGACAAGTACTGGCAGGCTTCGCACCTCTGGACTAACTCGGCTGCATCATTCTTCGCTATTGGCTAGTAGAAACCGACCAGAAGACCTTCCCAACTAGGGTTCTGGATGCTGTGTGTATCCCACATTGTCCAGCATGGACTTCTTCTAACAGCCGCTTTCCTGTATCTGAGAGAATGCATTTCATGAGGACTCCTGATGCGCCCCTTCTGTATAGTGTTTCCCCAATGAGAGTATAATGAGCTGACTCCCTTGCAATTCTTTCTGCTGCATTTTTGTCATCTGGTTCCTCCTCATTTTTTATGTACCTAATGATCGGCTCCCTCCAGTCATCATAATTTGACTCTGGTTGGCTCAGAGCGTTGCATTCCTCCACCCGATCTAGTGAAATGCTCGGGTGCAGTATTTCTTGTACGAAAACTCCAGGTGGGACCTGAGTCCGACTGGATCCGAGCTAGGACAATGTGTTAGCTGCCATGTTGCGATCTCTCTCCACATGATGAAATTCCAGACCTTCAAATTTGTTTTCTAGTTTCCGGACAGCAGTGCATTATTTTCCCATGGAATCATTCGAGCAATCCCATTCTTTGTTTATCTGACTTATGACCACCAGAGAATCTCCATATACCATCAGTCTCTTGATACCCAGTGATATGGCAATGTTCAGTTCATGAATCAGAGCTTCGTATTCTGCTGCATTGTTGGATGCTGGAAATAACAATTGAAGAGCATATTTGAGTTGTTCACCTCTGGGTGCAATAAAGAGGATCCCTGCGCCTGCTCCCTGTAGCTTCAACGAGCCATCAAAATACATTCGCCATACTTCTGCGGTTTCCGGGTTATCCGGCACCTGTTGCTCGGTCCATTCTGATACAAAGTCAACCAGTGCTTGAGTTTTGATTGCGGTGCGAGGTCGAAACTCGATGTCATGAGATCCCAGTTCACAGGCCCACTTGGCTATTCTTCCAATGGCTTCTTTATTGTGGAGAATATCCCCTATCGGAAATCTAGTGACTACTATGACTTTGTGGTCGTCGAAGTAGTGACGGAGCTTGCGTGCAGTTAGAAGTACTGCATATAATAACTTCTGAACTTGAGGGTATTTCTTCTTCGAGGGACCCATGACCTCACTGATGAAATAGACAGGATGCTGTACTAGGTATGCATGTCCCTCTTCTGCTCGCTCGACTACCAATGCGGTGCTCACCACGTGAGTCGTGCAAGAGATGTATAATAACAGATCTTCAGCCGGTTGAGTTGGCGTGGCTTAGCGCGGCGGTTTTAGCACTAGTGGTGTTGTCAAGAATTTCTTCAGCGCATCTAGAGCTTCTTGTGCTTCTGAAGTCCACTGAAATTTGTCTACCTTCTTGAGCAACTTATAAAATGGTAAGCCTTTCTCTCACAGCCTTGATATGAATCTGCTCAGATCTGCCATACATCCGGTAAGTCTTTGTACTTTCTTCTGTGATCGTGGTGCTTCCATCCTCATGATAGCCTCGATCTTTTCTGGATTGGCTTCAATTCCCCGGAGCAACTTTCCTATTGGTACTCTGAAGACACATTTTTCGGGATTAAGCTTCCATCGGTATCGCCGTAGACTGTTGAAGACCAGGTGTAAATCTTCAATGAAATTTTCTGAATTCTCTGCCTTGATCACCACATCATCCACATAAGCTTCCACACGCTTGCCCCAGTGGTCGGCTAAGCATGTCTGAATAGCTCTCTGATAAGTCGCTCCAGCGTTTTTGAGGCCGAACAGCATGGAGGTATAGCAGAAAGCTCTGAACAGAGTGATGAATGCTGTTTTTTCCTCATCTTCTTTTGCCAAGCTAATTTGATGATACCCAGAGTAGCAATCCAAGAAAGACAACACAGAACATCTGGTAGTTGAGTCCACCACCTGGTCTATTCTAGGGAGTCCGAAGGGGTCCTTCGGACAGTGTTTGTTGAGATCTATATAGTCGACGCACATGCGCCAATCCACTTTATTCTTTTTGAGTACAAGAACAGGATTAGCTAACCGCTCAGGATGTAACACCTCTCTAATGAACCCTGCCGCGACCAAGCGAGCTAGCTCAGCACGGATGGCTTCTCTCTTATCGGGCGTGAAGCGACGTAATTTTTGTCGGATCGGCCTCGCCTGGGGGTAGACCTTCAATTTGTGCTCGGCCAGTTCTCTCGGGACTCCCGGCATATCCGTAGGTTGCCATGCGAATACGTCTCGTTTATCTTGCAAAAACTAGACGAGCGCGCCTTCCTATTTGTCATCCAGACTGGAACTGATGATAGCAGTTTTGCGCTCGTCCGTGAAACCAAGATTGATTCTCTTGGTTTCTTCAGTCGGCCGCATAGAGGTCACGGCTTGAGCTTCATTTGCGGGTACCGCGAGGTCTTCCTCAGGCTTTGAGTTTGCCTGCGCAGAAGAAGTCGCCGATGGTTTGGTAGTGAGGGCTGCCTGAATGGCCATTCGGAAACATTCTGCGACGCCTTGGAAGTCAGCGCGCACAGTTATGATTCCTTGTGGTCCTGGTATCTTCAATATCATGTATGTATAATGTGGAATGGCCATGAACTTCGCCAATCCCGGCCTCCCGATGATGGCGTTGTATCCGCAATCGAAGTTCGCCACCTCAAACCTCAGGAACTCGGTTCTGTAGTTCTCCGGAGTTCCGAAGGTGACCGGCATGTAGATGTGGCCCAGCGGATATTCTCCTTCAGTCGGCACGATGCCGAAGAAGGGTGTGTCCGACTCGTGCAGCTCTTTGAGGGGAAATCCCAAGCCTTGGAGCATCCGGGGGAAGGTGACGTTGATGCTGCTTCCCCCGTCCACTAATACCTTCTTACCCTGCTCTCTCGGATCACTAGATCGATGAGGAGTGGGTACTTTCCTGGGTGGTCGAAGTTGAGCCATTGATCTGCCTGGGTGAAGGTGATCGGGTGCTCAGACCATTGGTACGGGCGGGTGGACCGGTAGCCGCCACTAGTATCTGACGATTGTTGAGCTTTTGTTGTCTCTTGCTTTCCTACGATCCGTGTCCACCGAAGATGACGTTGACTTCCCTGTCGACGCGCGGGAAGGCTCCACCTCCTTCCTCCTCCTGCTGCTGGGGCTGTCGCGGCTCTCCTGGTCCTCCTCGCGGTGGGGGAGGAGGTAAAGGTTGGAAGGGTCAGCCGTTCCCCACGGAGTGCTAATTGAAGTCTCTGCAGTTCCGGAGGGTTTGGCGCATGTCCTTGTGGTACGGGCATCGGGGGTCGAGGATGTCGTCTAGCGTGCGTTCGCCTCCACGAGGTCCTCCTCGAGCACGTGAGGCAGGCGGTCCGGCGGCGTGGACCTCTTCACGAGGCCTCTTCTCCCAGCGTTTGTCGGGTTGCTGGTTCGTGTCGCGTCACGTAGCTGTCAGTGCAAGCTTTGCTCCTCCGATGAGGTCTAGAGCTCGTTCATCGGCGGTGATGTAGAGGTCGGCTTCCCGGAATAGCTGCTCAGAAGTGGTCGGCACCTTTTGTAGTATGGCTCGGATGAAGGCCGAGTCATTGGATCCCCGGTAGAAGTCCTCGATCACTGCTGCTTCCGCAACTTCAGGGGTACGATTTCTCATGGTCTGGAATCTTTTGAGGTACGACCAGAGAGTTTCGTCCCCCCGACGCTTGATGGATTTGAGGTCCCATGGTTGCGCCGGTTTGTCGGAGAGATCGGAAGTTGGCGGTGAAGCACCGACTGAAGTCGCTCTAGTCGTCGATGCAGTGTCGGGGTAGGTGTCGCAGCCATTGCAGCGCGTCTTGCCCAAGGACGATAGGCAAGTACGCGGTCATCATGTCCTCGGTTGCCCCAGCGGCTCAGGCGGCGGTGGTGTAGATGGACAGCCAGCCTCCCGGATCTTGCTTAGGTTCATATTTATCGACGTTGGAGACCTTGAAGTTAGGGGGCCATTGAATGGCCCTGAGGCGTGGAGTAAGCGCCGATACTCCACAACTGTCTTCTTGTCGTCGGTGATGATGTCTTTCCCAGGGAGGGGAGTGGTCGTCGTGGTGCCTCGACTGTCCCCAGGTGGTGCCACCAGTTGAAGTCGTGGCTGACTCGGTCCTGGTAGCCTGACTCCGTGCTGGGATGCCGTGATCCCAGTCGTACTCTTCCCAGCGACGGATCTCGTTCTCGTGTCGTCGTTCGCGTGAAGCGTTGATGGAGCTCTGTGCGTCCCGCCGACTGTTGATGGCGTGTCGTAGATCGTTCGGCGGATGAGCGAGGGGTAGAAGGTGGTTGGCTGCTTGAGTGAACAGCCACCGATAGCCCTCGGTGTCGAGAGTCAGGGGGAGGCCATCAGCTATCCGAGCCAACACTCCACCGACTTCACTCGGCGTGTTCATGGCCCGGGTGAAGTCGGGGTTCAGGTTGCGTCCAAAGAGTGGATTTTCCCGACGTTGCCTCGTTTCCTGCTCGGCCTGTTCTTGAGCCTGCCGACGGTCACGTCGTCGAGAGTTTCTTCTTTCTCTGAGGACCCATTCTTTCGGAGTTTCTCCTACTTCTGAGACCTCATCTCGTGATACGGGCTGCACCGGATCCCGTTCTCCGGCTTCGTGGTGCCGCCGAATATTTCGGCGTCGGTTCCTCCATCGGCGAGACTCTCGATGAAGAGGTTCCTCTCCTGGTGCAGTTGTTTCATCGTTGGAGATAGGATTTGATTCCACTCTTCCCCTGATGAAGAGGACATCGGGGTAGAATGGAGCAGTTGTCGCGACGATCTTCTTTCTGTCCTCCTTTGAGGACAGAGGCACAGAAAGAGCAGCTTGATGACCCTTGGCTTCATTCGCTTCTTTCCTCCTTGTGATCCGTGTCCATTTTTCTGTCGGAGAGGTGGACAGTGGGGTTCTCCGGGTAGACGGACCCTCAGCTCCTAGCTTGCTGAAGGTGATCTTTTCTCGGAGCGCTGGAGGTTGCGCTTTTCCCTGTTTTGCTCCGATTTTCTCAGAGACCTTTGAGGATGACTTTTTCTCCGGTGGATCCGGGATGCGATGCAGAGTTCCCTCTTCGTCTGCTACAGATGAGATAGTCCCAAAGCAGAACACGGACCTGGGACGGAGGATGATCTTGTGCTGGAAGGTGACGGCCATTGAGCTAGCTTGGATCGACGACACACCCCCTACCTGGCGCGCCAGCTGTCGGTGTTTTGGGTCCGACCGCGCACCCGGGGTTGCCCCTCAAGGTGCTTTTTGGAGTAGGACGGTGTTATCGACTGTAGCTTGATGGTTCGTGCTAGTTGCATGAGAAACAGCGGACAGTTGTGTATAGGTTCGGGCCGCTTTGTGATGCGTAACACCCTACATCCTGGTGTGAGTACTTTATGTGGTGGGTTACAAGGAGGTTCTCTAGTAATTGGAAACTTAGAGAGCTGGTGTGGATGGCTAAGTAGAATGAGGTCGATCGTCTTGAAGGGGTGCCCCGTAGGCCTTATATACTCGACCATGGGGCATTACATGTGGATATGATAACAACGTGTGCCTAAGTAATAGTGAACTAACTGAGTCTATCTTCCTATAATTCAGCCGACTCATCCTCGCTCAGTTCCGATGTACGGGGCCCCTGCGCGGGAAGGTCGGGTCACTGTTGCGATCACTGCTCAAATCCATCGGGCCGTTTGGGCCTGCGTCGATCCAGTCTTGTGTCAATCCGCCTTATTGGACGTTCCTCCCAGGCCCACGAAGGGATGACCTCGTGAATTATTGGGCCCATGGGCCTTTCGTGAGGTCTTTTATCCTTCTGGTGGACCCGGGGGATATCTGTCCCCCACAGGCGGGTGCACTCCGCCACCCGGCCGGAGATTTGCTCTCCGACAATATGCTTTGGTGTAATGTTACCATACCCATTATTTGCTTGATTGTATGTATTGCTACACATAGAAGTGAGGTCACAAAAAATCTAAAGACTAATTTGGTGAAGTACCTAGGAATCTCGAGTCTAAGGCAAGTTGTGCCCTTGATCACTCATCTTTACCTAATAAAGTTCTCTGGTAAGCACTGTGACATGCTCAGGTTAATTTGATGGGACCTAATAGGTTTCCCTAGTTTTGTTTACCCCATGCCTTGCAAACCAATGAACTATTGGGTAGATTTGCTATTGCTCTACCTAGTTTTGGAAAATTAATGTTATGATCATGTTCCAATTATGTTGTTGTTTTAATTATTGTTCATGACAAGATCATCATGTTAATTGGAACATGGAGAACCACCTAGGAAAACAGTGCTACCACAAGAGTGGAATGGGACACCCTTGGCCAAGTAATTAGGAAAGCTAGGGAGAGATTACCTTACCCGAAAGGGGCAAGCGGGGAGGTGTCGCTGCAGAGTATAGGGAGGTTCTCGGGTCGAACTGCTACGATGGCATTTCGGACGAGGGATTCCTATGCATCCTTCTTCCTGAATTCGTAGCGGGTTTTCTCGAACTAGTGGAACTTTTCAAAGGCCTCGCAGTGGATCCCTAGCCATTCACCTTATAAGTGTCTAAGGGTCTAGCTAACCCTGGCTAATCGAAAAACATGTCTTGTGGGTAAAGAGGCACACCCTCTGCAGAGTGTAAAACTGGTATATCAGTTGTGCTCATGGTCATGAGAAGCTCGGACCCTCACATGAGTAATTTATGGAACTAAACTTAATTTGTCATATTGTCGGCGTTTCGAGACCGGGGGGTCCCTAAGCCGACGAGTGAGTGTGCCGCGTGCCCCAGCCTAGATGGGTCGAGCGCGTGGGCGAGCGCGAAGGGGGGAAGCGAGGTGGCCGGAGACGGGCGTGAGAGAGGTGGAAATCCCGCGGCCTTCGTGTTCGTCCCGCGCCCAGGTCAGGTGCGCTTGCAGTAGGGGGTTACAAGCGGTCACGCGGGTGAGGGAAGCGAGCGGCCCCTAGAGAGCGCCGGCCCCGTCCTCGTCCCCGCACGGCCAACCTTTTCTAAGAAGGCCCTGGTCCTTCCTTTTATAGGCGTAAGGAGAGGATCCAAGTGTACAATGGGGGTGTAGCAGAGTGCTACGTGTCTAGCGGGGGAGAGCTAGCGCCCTAAGTACATGCCAATGTGGCAGCCGGAGAGATCTTGGCACCCAGCTGGTGTGGTGTCGTGGCTGTCGGAGGAGCAACGGAGCCTGGCGGAGGGACAGCTGTCGGAGCGGTTGGGTCCTTGCTGACGTCCCCCTGCTTCCGTAAGGGAGCTGAGAGCCGCCGTCGTCACGGGGCTAGCGGGGCGCCATCATTGCCTATCTGGCGGAGCTAGCCAGATGGGACACCGGTCTTGTTCTCTACGGCCCGAGTCGGCTCGGGGTAGGGTGATGATGGCGCTTCCTGTTGACGTGGCGAGCTTGTGCCCTAGGTCGGGCGACGTGGAGGCTCCTCCGAAGCCGAGGTCGAGTCTGTCTTTCATGGCCAAGGCCGAGCCCGAGCTCCTGGGTCGGGCGAGGCGGAGGTCGTTCGGCAGAGGCCAGGGCGGAGTCCGACCCCTGGGGTCGGGCGAAGCGGAGTTCGTCGTCTTCTGGGGCCTAGCCCGAGTCCGAGCCCTGGGTCGGGCGGAGCGGAGTTCGCTATCTTCCGGGGCCTTAGCCCGAGTCCGAGCCCTGGGTCGGGCGGAGCGGAGTTCGCCGTCTTCCGGGGCCTAGCCCGAGTCCGAGCCCTGGGTCGGGCGGAGCTTCCTATGGCGCCTTTGGCAAGGCCTGACTGCCTGTCAGCCTCACTCTGTCAAGTGGCACTGCAGTCGGAGTGGCGCAGGCGGCGCTGTCCTTCTGTCAGACCGGTCAGTGGAGCGGCGAAGTGACGGCGGTCACTTCGGCTCTGCCGGGGGGCGCGCGTCAGGATAAAGGCGTCAGGCTGCCTTTGCGTTGAATGCTCCTGCGACTCGGTCGGTCGGCGCGGCGATTTAGTCAGGGTTGCTTCTTAGCGAAGGGGGGCCTCGGGCGAGACAGAAACCCCTTGAGGTCGGCTGCCCTTGGCCGAGGCTAGGCTCGGGCGAGGCGTGATCGAGTCGCTCGTATGGACTGATCCCTGACTTAATCGCACCCATCAGGCCTCTGCAGCTTTATGCTGATGGGGGTTACCAGCTGAGAATTAGGCGTCTTGAGGGTACCCCTAATTATGGTCCCCGACAGTAGCCCCCGAGCCTCGAAGGGAGTGTTAGCACTCGCTTGGAGGCTTTCGTCGCACTTTTTTGCAAGGGGACCAGCCTTTCTCGGTTGCATTTTGTTCCGGTGGGTGCGCGCGAGCGCACCCGCCGGGTGTAGCCCCCGAGGCCTCGGAGGAGTGGTTTCACTCCTTCGAGGTCTTAATGCCTTGCGTAATGCTTCGGCTAGTCTGGTGGTTCCCTCATGCGAACTGGTCGTAGCCCGGGTGCACGGTCGGGGCCCAAGTTCTCGGGCTGGTATGTTGACGCTGTCAACGGTTTGGCCGGAGCCGGGTTTGCGAGAGCAGCCCCCGAGCCTCCGCACAGGGCGAGAGGGCGATCAGGGATAGACTCGGCTTTTTTACATACGCCCCTACGTCGCCTTTCCGCAAGGAGGAGGGGGGGAGAGCGCCATGTTACCCTCGATGGGCACCGAACATGGTGTCTCCGGTGAGCTGCAAGCGGGTAATCCGAGTGGACGTCCGTGCCCCGTTCGTTGGGGGTCGGCTAGGGGCCCAGAGGCACGCCCAAAAGTACCTGCGGGTGATTTGCCGGACCCGGTCCCCTGGCGACGGGGTCCGAGGGCTCCATGCCTCCCTCCGATGGGATTCCGTTACAAGATCGCTCCCGCTGGTCTCGGAAATGTCCTAGGGTACCTCGGGAGCGCAGCCCGAGCCTTGGTTATGTATCGAACGTACCCCTGGTCATCCCTCGCTCGGTGTCTGAGGCGACTGTGAACCCTTCGGGGGCCAGCCTTCGAACCCCTGATCAGTAATGGGCGCGGAGCCCGAGTAGCCTGAGGCGGCAGTGGAACCCTTCGGGGGGCCGGCCTTCGAACCTCTGACCAGTAGTGGGTGTAGGGCCCACGCAATCTAAGGCGGCTGTTGAACCCTTCGGGGGGCCAGCCTTCGAACCCCTGATCAGTAAGGAGGCTCAGAGCCTGGTTCCTTCACAGGGAAGGACCCCTTTCGGAGTATCCCCCTTTCCCGGTCCCTGTCGCAAGAGATAGAGAAAGTGGAAAAAAGGAAAAAGGATACGAAACCGAACGACGCGGCGTACCTTTTTTGGCGCGGTTGTTTCGGCGAAGGCGAAGCGTTGCCCGCTGCTCCTGCCAGGAGCGCCGCCTGTCCAGCCGTGGAGTTAATGCAACGGGGCGAGTAGTTGGCAGGGCGGCCGTTGCGCGTGCGTGGGCCGTTCGAGGAACGGACCACGGGCGCGTTGTCTTCACGCCGTGAGAGGGGGTTCTCTTGCTGCCCCGGATGGGATGTGAGCTTGGCTGACGATGTGACCGCTGCTCCTGCGCGCCTGCCACCGTCATTATTGCTGGCCCACCTTTGGCCTCGTTGGCCGCCGCGTCAGGCTGGCGCTGCTGGGTCGCGCGCTGGGTCGCCTCGAGTCGCGGTATTGGTTCCGCAATCGAGGAGGCGCGGTGGTGGCACAGGCGGTACAGTTGCTTGCATGCAGCATCCGGCGCGCCGGTCGCGCGACGCGTGGGCCTGGGCCTCCATGCTGGCGTGTCGAGAGTCGGAGAAGCGCGTCCACTTAGCGCGGTTGCATGCCGCCTGCATGGCTGCCTGCCCCTTTCGCCCGTTGGTCTGGGCAAAAGTGGAGGGTCACTTGTAACCGCTGGGCGGTTGCGTGCACCATGCGCGGCGGTTTGGCTTCTTCTGCTCGGTGCCAGTCTGCATGACATGCGGGACCCAGCCCCCGCGCCGCAGGGGAGGGCTTTGGAGCGTGTTGGAGAAGACTCAGCCCGTGACGGTTGGGGGTGCAAGCAGGGAGAGTCACCTTAAAAAGGAGGGCGACCCCTTTCGTAAGGCGACCATGTCTTCTTGCTCCCTTATGCACCGTATCTTTCCACCTTCCAAGCCCCTGGATGGGGGAAACCACCGTCTTTTCGCCTCATCGTTGGAGGAACACAACTCCGTGGGAGTTGGTACCTTTCAGCCATCGTTCGGCTTCAAGGATTTTCATCACACAGCCCGGTTGCTCCCCTCCGCTGGTGGTCACCCAAGACGGTGACCTCCAGCTCCTGGATGGGGAGAGGCAAACCGGGCTGTGATCCCGGTCCCGCCCTCAGTGTTGAGGGTGTTCGTCATCCTCGCTGGGGCGGGGAGCGAGGCGAGCCGGGGCTCCACCTCCTGCGCGGGTCGGCGGACCACCTCTTCTTCCAGCTTCTGGTGGTGGCAATCGCCCTTTAGCCCTACGACGGAGACGTCCTCCAGCCATGCCGGGGAAGGCGAACTGTTGCTGCCCAGCTAGGATGCAACATTCCGTCCTCTTCCTCGCATTCGCAGCGAGGACGGCTGCGAGGATCTGCCGGGATGCTTGGGGGCGACCCGCGTTTTGCTGGTGATTCGCCCAGAGCTTGTCGCTCCACGGGCTTCCCCGACGTGGAGGTTGTCCATACCCGTGGAGACGGAACCAGAGTTCCGTTTGTGACGGCACTTCGAATGCCGGTGTTTTTTGTTCATTTCGGCTTTTGGGGCCTGAACATGTATGTAATTACGGCACGGAGCCGTGTTTTTTCCACATTTTTGAGCGCTAAGACTTGTATGTTGATTATCTGAACCGCTTCACCAAGCATGAGTCGCCCCATGTCAAGGTGACGAGTGAGGTATCCGTATCCCGGAGGCGTAGGAGTCCCTCGGCTCGGTCGGCCCTGCTGTCCGAGGCTCCTCTAGCTTAGTTAAAGAGACCACTCGGCCACTCTTCGACGAGCCGAGGCCAGGGGTAGCGATATCAGTATGAACAGAGGTGGAGTTGGCTCGAAAATGAAACCTGGTTGGCCGGAGCCTAGCCGGGTTGTCCGTTGGCAGGATCGACGTCGGAGTTGATCAGCCGAGGCCTTAGGTCGGGCTGGCGCCCTTGGAAGATGGTTGGCCGAGGCCCCAGGGGCAACTGGCCGAGCCGCCTGCTCGGGCCGGATTCCCAGAGAAGTCCCTGGCAGCGATTGCCCGGGCGTGGTGATGACGTCGTCCTTCGGAGCGGAGACCCTCGGACCGCGTCGCCGTCCGAGGCTAGGTGTAATACTCAAAGTTGTATACCAAGAGTAATAGAGAGAGCTCCTCATTTTGTGTGTCTCATATGCATCATAAAAAGAGCACCTATGTAATTGAGAGTGACTAAATAAAACAATGATTCTAAAATAAAAGAAAGTGCATATGTTGGAGTTTATATGTTTGTGCATTAAATAAAAATAACAATAATATAAAATGACTAGGAATTGGATTAAGCCCACATTGAAAACTAGGGTTTAAAAGGAAGAAGAGAAATGTTATGAAAATAAAAATAATATAAATATATTCCAAAAATTTGTATTTTATATTCCAGAATATGATTTGATAACAAAAGTGCACAAGGTTTGAAAACTGAATTCAAATTCAAAATTAAACCTAGAAGAAAGAAAACAGAAAAAAATAAAAAAAGAAAAAGGGTAAACAGAAAACTGTACCTGGGCCCAAACCCCTGCCGTCGGCCCACCTTTCCTCTCCTCCTGTGCGGCCCGTTACCGCACGCGCGCCGGACTGGCCCATCGCTAACCACCCGCGCGCATGTGTCATCCGTCACTTACACATGGGCCCGCTCGGCCAGTGAATCAACCGCGTGCGTCCGCTGCTTGAGTCGCTGGACCACGGGACCCGCTGTCAGGTTCATCCTCAACGCCGGAGGCTTCGGAACAAACTCGCGCGCGCGGAAATCTTGGTGTCGACCGAGTCTTCCGCGTTGGGGTGATAAAACCTTCCCCTGGGTTCTCCACGATCCCTCAAGCGTGGAATCGTGAACCCTGTGACCCTCCCTGCTACCTTCTCGCGTGATTATCGCCCCCAGAAACCCTGTTGTCTTCGTGTTCATCGCCGCCGCCGCGGGCATCGGTTGACCGCTCGAATTGGACCCTAATCGGAGCACCGGGAGATCGTGCGGGTCTCGGTGAAGCCGTTCGTGGGCGCAATCGGCCGGTGGTGACCGAAGATCGTGGGAATCGCTCGCCGGACTTCCCTACAGTCGCAAAGCCGCTGCGCGTCGGGGACCGACTACAACTCTCGCTCGTGGCCGGTAATTACTCATCTCTGCCGTTTGTATCGACCCGCACTACGCATAGCATGTCTCGGTTTGGCTTGTGGGGCAGTGGGTGGTCCACGGGGGCTCACCGGAGTCTATGTGCCGCCGCGAATCCGCCCTACTCCGTGGCCAGGGCGGTAACGTTAGTCAAACATCAAATTGGGGGCTCTATCGGGTTCGCCCTACCTTTGGCTTAGTGTGGCTCGGTTGGATTGGAAACTCGGGCGGGTTTGTGGCCGATTGGATGGTGCTCCGGCGAGCGGGACGCCGTGGGAGCGGGCGCCGTCGCGCTCGGCAACCAGGGGAGAAGAAGGCTTACGCGCCGTTGATATCCCAGGGAACGACTGCGATTAGAAGTAGCGTACCCCTTCGCCACTTTGGTCGGGTACCGTCGATCTCGGATCTAATGGATGAGGATAGATCTGGCATAATCATATCGCGATCGTTGAACTCAGATCCGACGGTGTAGAGTATGTATCGTTTCAGCCGTGTGTGGATCTAATCGGGACCGTTCATTTGCGATCGGGCGGCCAGAGTTAGTCCATACCCCTTCGCGGGTACTTTTTGTTAAAGAGCCCCTGGAAAATTTAGTTATCAACCCGCAGTCCATTAGCCACTGTACACTGAGTCTAGGATTTTATTCGCGCAGACCCCTGCATTTTCCAGAAAATGACGCCCAGTCCAGTGATCGTTTAAATTGAATAAATAAAATAGAAAATAGATTTTTAATATGAAAATAATTGCTAGAACTTTGATAATTCATAGAAAATTCATATGAGCTCCAAATTGATCCATTCCAGTTCCTAAATTTTTGTACTAATATTGTCTACGCATTAGTGCCTCTGTTTTGGCATGAAAGGCTCATTTAAATTCATCTAATACTTAATCTTGTATTAAATACATAAAAGCTACAGAAATTCATAACTTGAAATATATAACTCCAAATTTAGTGATTCCAGTTCCTATGGTTTCATTTTAATGTGTAGATTTTTACTGTATATTTTATTCATCTGTTTGGTGTGATGTTGATTTTGGCTATACTATGTATGTATTGTGTTGTTGCGAATAGACGAGCAAGCCACTGTGGAAACTGAGGTTCAACAAGTAGAAGTAGCTGAGCAGGAGCTCATTACAGGCAAGTTGTGCCCTTGATCACTTACTTTACCCAGCCATGTTCTTATTAATTTTAATGATCTGCATAGGTTAATTTTGATGGGAGCCTTTATGTATCCCAGTTTTGATTACCTCTATACCTTGTTCACCCCTGAAATATTTTTGGGTAGTACTTGCTATTGCTTTATGTGGATTGGGTATGGAGATACACTATTCATGATTATTCTGTTATTATCTTGTTATTATTGTTGTTCATGTTAAGATCATTAAATTAATGGGAACATGGAGCGACCACCCGGGAAAACAGTGCTACCACAAGGGTTTAATGGGACGCCCTTGGCTGATTAACTAGGAAAGCTAGTGGAAGACTACCTTACCCGAAAGGGGCAGGGGCAGTAGGGGAGTGGTCAGTGTAGGGAGGTCCCTGGTTGATTTTGCTGCGATGGCGGTCAGCCAGGAACCCTGCATTGGAACTTCCTATAAACTGTAGCGGGTTTTCGGAAGCTAGTGGAACTTTGTAAAGGCCTTGTAGTGGATCCCTAGCCATTCACCTCAGTAGTGTCTAAGGGCCTTGCAAACCCAGGCGACATGGGATACACGACTTGTGGGTAAAGATGTGCAACCTCTGCAGAGTGTAAAACTAGTATACTAGCCGTGCTCACGGTCATGAGCGGCTCGGACCCTCACATGATTAACTATGGAACTTAAGTTTAATTTGACATTTGCATCGCATTTGGGATTATTTTACTATTACTGTTCTTTATTATTATTAAGGTTTGGTATTTACTTACACTTAGTAATTGCTAATAAAATTTTGACCAACATATAAAAGCAATGCTCAGCCTTAGCCTTTATTTCATTGATCAGCCTTACACTTCATGAACTCCCACCTTTGGTGAGTTCATGCCACATTATTCCCCATGACTTGTTGAGCTATGAACGTATGTGAGCTCACTCTTGCTGTCTCACACCCCCCCCCCCACAGGAGAAGAACAGGTGGTCGAAGAGGAGCTGCCTAACACTGAGGAGTTCGATCTGATCTAGGTGGCGTTTCTCAGTCGACATTGGCGCCGACGATCCTTAGTTCGTTTTATATTTATCTTTATTTTGTAATAAGACTTCCGCTATGTAATAAATACTCTGATGTTTATGACATTTATCTCTATACACTCTGTTATTATATATGTTGTCTTCTTTGGCGCATGTATGAGATGCACCCGGCTTTGTTCCTTAAAAGCCGGGTGTTACAGAAGTGGTATCAGAGGAAATGTTGACTGTAGGACGAGACCTAGATAGAAACGGACAAACCCTTACCTACTTATCTCATTCTGATTCATTCCATACTTACCTTACTCTGGTTCTTTCTTATCTTGATCCTATCTCACCTTCTACTGTTCTACTCTGATCATTCTTACCTTTTCTACTCTGAGACAAGATGGATTTCAAACCTTGGAATCCTACCACTATGATCTTTCTAAGATATAGGGAACCTAAGGCAAAATTTAAAACTATTTTCTTTAAAAATGTTGTTTGATTGTGCTGATGCTAAATGTCTGATTTGCTTCTTTGATTGATTGAATTATTATAGATGGACATCTTAGCATGTACCAACATAAGGTATTGAATTAGCTATAGTAGGTGAAATATTAATCTGCTTAGCTAATAAATCCCCCAAAGTAACATGATTGTAATTACTGCCTTGTCTACTGCTCTTTCTTACCATATGTATCTAACTCAGATGGTCAATACCAGGAGGGGTGGTGGAATTGATTTGCCTCCTAACCGACACACTCGAAGGATATATAGACAACCTCAGCCACAGCCTGCAGAGATGAATCCTCCTAATCCTCCACCAGGCGGAGTTGACCCACTGGTTGCTGCTCAGATGGCGGTGATGCAGCAAATGGTGGACACTATGGCTGATATGCGTGCCCAGATGCAGCAAGAACGCCAAGAGATGCGTCAGGAAAGAGAAGACATACGTCTGGAGTTGCGCCAGGAGCGAGATGAGATACGCCAAGAAAGGAGGGCGCAACAACAGCAGCTGCAACAGCAAATGCAACAACAACAGCAACAAGTACCACTGCCTCCACCACCACCAGTTCCACCTCGTGATAAGCACCGGGAGTTTATGAGTCATAAGCCACCTACATTCGCTAGCTCACCTGATCCACTGGACGCGGATGATTGGCTAAAGTCCGTTGAGAAGATGCTGATTATTGCACAGTGCATGGACCGGGAGAAGGTTTTATATGCTTCTGGACGTCTGATTGGTCCTGCTGCTGACTGGTGGGATTCTTATACTGCTGCCCATGATGCTGCGGATACTATTACTTGGGCAGAATTCAGTACGCAGTTTAGAAACTTCCATATTCTAGCTGGGATGATAAAGATCAAGAAGAAGGAGTTTCTGTCGCTGAAGCAAGGAAGTATGTCAGTCAGCGAGTACCGCGACAAGTTTATTCAGTTATCCAGATATGCCCCTGAAGAAGTTGCTGAAGACGAGAGGAAGCAGGAGCATTTCATTGAAGGACTTAATGGACCACTGCAGTATGCTCTTGTGGCACACACATTTCCATCATTTCAGAGACTGTTGGATAAGGCCCTGGCTATTGAACACAAGCGTGTTCAGTTGGGAGATTTGAAGAGGAAGGCTATCTCACAGGGACAGGGTAGCAGCAGTGTTCGTCCTCGCTACAGTTCACCACAGGGTACACCGACCCGACCAGGAGGACCACGCCCAGTTCAGCAATCACCACTGAGGACTCCACCTCCTCGACAGGCTACCCCCACGGGCACCCCGACAAAGTTTGCAGGACAGAGTCCAGGCACTCAATGTTTCAAGTGTGGGAAGATTGGTCATTATGCAAATGTCTGCCCACAGAGGATTGCTACTCCAGTTCAGAACAAGCAACAGACCCCTGGCAAGGGATATTCTATAGCCAGGGTGAATCAAGTCAGCGTTGATGATACTCTTGATGGTGGAGACCTCGTAATTGGTATGTTTTATGTTAATACAATTCCTGCAACAATATTATTTGATTCTGGTGCTACACATTCATTCATGTCTGCTAGATATGCCAACACAAATGAAATACCACTGCTAAATATGAGAAAACCCCTGATAGTAATTACACCTAAAGGGCCTGTTGAGGCGAATCAAATGACACGTAGATTGACCTTGACCATTATGGGTAGAGAATTTGGAGCTACTGCTATAATATTAGAGTCAAGCAGTATAGATTTGATCCTTGGTATGTCATGGCTAAGAAAGGCAAAGGCCGTTATAGCATGTGGTAGAGGTACTATAGAGCTCACTACCACTAAAGGAGAAAGATTTCAAGTTAATATTGCAGTAACCTCCTCATCCATGCGTGCAATGTTCTTTATGCCTGAGGAGTTTGTTGGTGACAACATCCGGGTGGTTAGAGATTTTCTGGTTGTCTTTCCAGAGGAGTTACCAGGGATGCCACCTGATAGAGAAGTCGAGTTTGTTATTGATCTCTTACCTGGAACCGCCCCTATTTCTAAACGGCCATATAGAATGTCTGTAGAAGAGTTGAAGGAACTGAAGAAGCAGTTGACGGAGTTACAAGAGGCTGGCTATATTCGTCCGAGTTCCTCACCTTGGGGAGCACCGGTGTTATTTGTGCAGAAGAAGGATGGATCGCAACGGATGTGTGTGGATTATAGATCTCTTAATGATGTTACGGTGAAGAACAAGTATCCGTTGCCCCGTATTGAGGATTTATTTGATCAGATGCGAGGTGCTAGAGTATTCTCGAAGATTGATCTCCGATCCGGTTACCATCAGATGAGGATTAGACCATCGGATATTCCCAAGACGGCTTTCTCGACTCGATATGGATTATATGAGTTTACTGTTATGTCATTTGGACTAACCAATGCACCAGCTTACTTCATGAATTTGATGAATAAGGTGTTTATGGAGTATTTGGACAGATTCGTCGTGGTATTCATCGACGATATTCTTATCTATTCTAAGAATGAAAGTGATCATGAACTACATCTAAGGTTGGTGCTACAGAAGTTACGAGATAATCAACTATATGCTAAGTTCAGCAAGTGCGAGTTTTGGATTGACAAGGTGCCATTCCTTGGTCATATTATTTCTAATGGAGGAATAGCAGTGGATCCTGCTAAAGTGAAGGAGATAATGGAGTGGAGAGTGCCCACTACAGTTACGGAGATTCGGAGTTTCTTGGGACTCGCAGGATATTATCGGAGATTTATTGAAGGATTTTCTAAGATTGCTAAGCCCATGACATCGCTTTTGGAAAAAGGAAGAGAATTTAAGTGGGATGAGAAGTGTCAAGAAAGCTTTGATCAGTTGAAGGAGAGATTGATGTCACCTCCAGTATTGATTATGCCAGATCTGCAGAAGGGATTTGACATTTATTGTGATGCATGTGGCCAAGGACTTGGATGTGTGCTTATGCAAGAAGGTCATGTGATTGCCTATGCATCTCGTCAGTTGAGGAAGCATGAATTGAACTACCCCACTCATGACTTGGAATTAGCAGCGGTTGTGCATGCACTTAAGATTTGGAGACACTACATCATGGGAACTAAGTGCCAAGTATACACGGACCATAAGAGCTTGAAGTATATATTCACTCAGAAGGATCTCAACCTTAGGCAACGCCGTTGGTTGGAGCTTATTAAGGATTATGATTTGGAGATTCACTATCACCCAGGCAAGGCAAATTTGGTTGCAGATGCCTTGAGTCGGAAGGAGCATGTTCACTCCGCTTTCGTTGTCCAGCTACCTGATGAATTAGCAAAAGACTTTGAGAGGCTCAACCTGGGAATTGTTGCGCATACGGAAGGAGTGACTATTGAATTGGAACCTACCTTGGAACAAGAAATTCGTAAAGGTCAGATTGGTGATGCTAAAATCCAGGAGATTAAAGATCTGATAACTGAGGGTAGAGGCCCAGAGTTCACGGAGGATGAGCAAGGCACGATATGGTTCAAGAATCGGATCTGTGTTCCCGATATTGATAGTCTTCGGGAAACTATATTGAAGGAAGCACATGATTCAGTTTATTCTATCCACCCTGGGAGCACTAAGATGTATCAGGATTTAAAGCAAAAGTATTGGTGGTATGGACTAAAGAGAGATGTGGCTGCACATGTGGCTATGTGCGATGTATGCCAAAGAGTTAAGGCTGAACACCAGAGGCCAGCCGGACTATTGCACCCACTGAAGATACCTGAGTGGAAATGGGAAGAGATTGGCATGGACTTCATTGTTGGATTACCCCGCACGTGTGCTGGATATGATTCTATATGGGTGATTGTGGACAGGCTAACCAAGGTAGCCCACTTTATTCCAGTGAAGACCACTTATTCAGGAGCTAAGTTGGCAGAGTTGTACATGGCATGGATTGTATGCCTGCATGGTGTGCCAAAGAAGATTGTGTCAGATCGAGGATCACAGTTTACCTCTCGATATTGGAAGAAGTTGCACGAGTCATTGGATACAAGATTGAATTTCAGTTCGGCTTACCATCCCCAGACTGATGGGCAGACTGAGAGGACTAACCAAGTACTGGAAGATATGTTAAGAGCTTGTGCTCTTAAGCATGGTGGAAGTTGGGATAAGAGTCTACCGTATGCGGAGTTCTCTTATAATAATAGCTATCAGGCCAGCTTGAAGATGTCACCGTTTGAGGCTTTGTATGGCAGAAAGTGCAGGACTCCCTTGTATTGGAATCAAACTGGTGAAAGACAGTTGTTTGGACCTGAGATTATACAGGAAGCAGAGGAACAAGTCCAACAGATTAGGGAGAATTTGAGAACTGCACAGTCCAGGCAGAAAAGTTATGCTGATACCCGGAGAAGACTGCTTGAGTTTAAAGAGGGAGATTATGTCTATCTGAAGGTATCACCACTCCGGGGTATGAGAAGATTCAAAGTCAAAGGAAAGTTGTCCCCTCGCTTTATTGGACCCTTTTTAATCTTAAAGCGAGTGGGAGAGGTTGCATATCAATTGGAGTTACCGGATCATCTCGCGGATGTTCATGATGTATTTCATGTATCTCAGCTGAAGAAATGTCTCAGGGTGCCTGAAGAACAGTTACCGATGGAAGACCTTAGTGTTCAAGAGGACTTGACTTATGCTGAGTACCCCATCAAGATTTTGGATACTTTGACTCGAGTTACGAGAAATAAGGTTATAAAGATGTGCAAAGTTCAATGGAGCCACCATGGTGAAGATGAAGCAACTTGGGAAAGAGAAGAAGAGCTTCGTATAGATTTTCCCCACCTTTTCCCTAGATCTTCTTAAATCTCGAGGACGAGATTATTTTTAAGGGGGGTAGGATTTGTAATACTCAAAGTTGTATACCAAGAGTAATAGAGAGAGCTCCTCATTTTGTGTGTCTCATATGCATCATAAAAAGAGCACCTATGTAATTGAGAGTGACTAAATAAAACAATGATTCTAAAATAAAAGAAAGTGCATATGTTGGAGTTTATATGTTTGTGCATTAAATAAAAATAACAATAATATAAAATGACTAGGAATTGGATTAAGCCCACATTGAAAACTAGGGTTTAAAAGGAAGAAGAGAAATGTTATGAAAATAAAAATAATATAAATATATTCCAAAAATTTGTATTTTATATTCCAGAATATGATTTGATAACAAAAGTGCACAAGGTTTGAAAACTGAATTCAAATTCAAAATTAAACCTAGAAGAAAGAAAACAGAAAAAAATAAAAAAAGAAAAAGGATAAACAGAAAACTGTACCTGGGCCCAAACCCCTGCCGTCGGCCCACCTTTCCTCTCCTCCTATGCGGCCCGTTACCGCACGCGCGCCGGACTGGCCCATCGCTAACCACCCGCGCGCATGTGTCATCCGTCACTTACACATGGGCCCGCTCGGCCAGTGAATCACCCGCGTGCGTCCGCTGCTTGAGTCGCTGGACCACGGGACCCGCTGTTAGGTTCATCCTCAACGCCGGAGGCTTCGGAACAAACTCGCGCGCGCGGAAATCTTGGTGTCGACCGAGTCTTCCGCGTTGGGGTGATAAAACCTTCCCCTGGGTTCTCCACGATCCCTCAAGCGCGGAATCGTGAACCCTGTGACCCTCCCTGCTACCTTCTCGCGTGATTATCGCCCCCAGAAACCCTGTTGTCTTCGTGTTCATCGCCGCCGCCGCGGGCATCGGTTGACCGCTCGAATTGGACCCTAATCGGAGCACCGGGAGATCGTGCGGGTCTCGGTGAAGCCGTTCGTGGGCGCAATCGGCCGGTGGTGACCGAAGATCGTGGGAATCGCTCGCCGGACTTCCCTACAGTCACAAAGCCGCTGCGCGTCGGGGACCGACTACAACTCTCGCTCGTGGCCGGTAATTACTCATCTCTGCCGTTTGTATCGACCCGCACTACGCATAGCATGTCTCGGTTTGGCTTGTGGGGCAGTGGGTGGTCCACGGGGGCTCACCGGAGTCTATGCGCCGCCGCGAATCCGCCCTACTCCATGGCCAGGGCGGTAACGTTAGTCAAACATCAAATTGGGGGCTCTATCGGGTTCGCCCTACCTTTGGCTTAGTGTGGCTCGGTTGGATTGGAAACTCGGGCGGGTTTGTGGCCGATTGGATGGTGCTCCGGTGAGCGGGACGCCGTGGGAGCGGGCGCCGTCGCGCTCGGCAACCAGGGGAGAAGAAGGCTTACGCGCCGTTGATATCCCAGGGAACGGCTGCGATTAGAAGTAGCGTACCCCTTCGCCACTTTGGTCGGGTACCGTCGATCTCGGATCTAATGGATGAGGATAGATCTGGCATAATCATATCGCGATCGTTGAACTCAGATCCGATGGTGTAGAGTATGTATCGTTTCAGCCGTGTGTGGATCTAATCGGGACCGTTCATTTGCGATCGGGCGGCCAGAGTTAGTCCATACCCCTTCGCGGGTACTTTTTGTTAAAGAGCCCCTGGAAAATTTAGTTATCAACCCGCAGTCCATTAGCCACTGTACACTGAGTCTAGGATTTTATTCGCGCAGACCCCTGCATTTTCCAGAAAATGACGCCCAGTCCAGTGATCGTTTAAATTGAATAAATAAAATAGAAAATAGATTTTTAATATGAAAATAATTGCTAGAACTTTGATAATTCATAGAAAATTCATATGAGCTCCAAATTGATCCATTCCAGTTCCTAAATTTTTGTAATAATATTGTCTACGCATTAGTGCCTCTGTTTTGGCATGAAAGGCTCATTTAAATTCATCTAATACTTAATCTTGTATTAAATACATAAAAGCTACAGAAATTCATAACTTGAAATATATAACTCCAAATTTAGTGATTCCAGTTCCTATGGTTTCATTTTAATGTGTAGATTTTTATTGTATATTTTATTCATCTGTTTGGTGTGATGTTGATTTTGGCTATACTATGTATGTATTGTGTTGTTGCGAATAGACGAGCAAGCCACTGTGGAAACTGAGGTTCAACAAGTAGAAGTAGCTGAGCAGGAGCTCATTACAGGCAAGTTGTGCCCTTGATCACTTACTTTACCCAGCCATGTTCTTATTAATTTTAATGATCTGCATAGGTTAATTTTGATGGGAGCCTTTATGTATCCCAGTTTTGATTACCTCTATACCTTGTTCACCCCTGAAATATTTTTGGGTAGTACTTGCTATTGCTTTATGTGGATTGGGTATGGAGATACACTATTCATGATTATTCTGTTATTATCTTGTTATTATTGTTGTTTATGTTAAGATCATTAAATTAATGGGAACATGGAGCGACCACCCGGGAAAACAGTGCTACCACAAGGGTTTAATGGGACGCCCTTGGCTGATTAACTAGGAAAGCTAGTGGAAGACTACCTTACCCGAAAGGGGCAAGGGCAGTAGGGGAGTGGTCAGTGTAGGGAGGTCCCTGGTTGATTTTGCTGCGATGGCGGTCAGCCAGGAACCCTGCATTGGAACTTCCTATAAACTGTAGCGGGTTTTCGGAAGCTAGTGGAACTTTGTAAAGGCCTCGTAGTGGATCCCTAGCCATTCACCTCGGTAGTGTCTAAGGGCCTTGCAAACCCAGGCGACATGGGATACATGACTTGTGGGTAAAGATGCGCAACCTCTGCAGAGTGTAAAACTAGTATACTAGCCGTGCTCACGGTCATGAGCGGCTCGGACCCTCACATGATTAACTATGGAACTTAAGTTTAATTTGACATTTGCATCGCATTTGGGATTATTTTACTATTACTGTTCTTTATTATTATTAAGGTTTGGTATTTACTTACACTTAGTAATTGCTAATAAAATTTTGACCAACATATAAAAGCAATGCTCAGCCTTAGCCTTTATTTCATTGATCAGCCTTACACTTCATGAACTCCCACCTTTGGTGAGTTCATGCCACATTATTCCCCACGACTTGTTGAGCTATGAACGTATGTGAGCTCACTCTTGCTGTCTCACACCCCCCCCACAGGAGAAGAACAGGTGGTCGAAGAGGAGCTGCCTAACACTGAGGAGTTCGATCTGATCTAGGTGGCGTTTCTCAGTCGACATTGGCGCCGACGATCCTTAGTTCGTTTTATATTTATCTTTATTTTGTAATAAGACTTCCGCTATGTAATAAATACTCTGATGTTTATGACATTTATCTCTATACACTCTGTTATTATATATGTTGTCTTCTTTGGCGCATGTATGAGATGCACCCGGCTTTGTTCCTTAAAAGCCGGGTGTTACACTAGGTCGGGCCTCGCCGAAGGTGCCGTCGATGCCGAGGGTGTTGCTGCCCCCTTCCAGCGTCAAGACCCGAGCCTGCAGGATCAGATTGTCTTGTAGCGTGTGCCTTGTGCGGCCGTCGAGGCCAGAACACACACCCTCGCTGCGTTGTAAAGCTGCGTCTCTTTTCCTCTTGTTTCGAGTATCTGGACTTTTTGTCGGTAATAGGGATGTTTGTGCAAGCGAGAGTTGCTTCTCGCGGAAGGTGATGAGTGAGGTATCCGTATCCCGGAGGCGTGGGAGTCCCTCGGCTCGGTCGGCCTTGCCGCTTACTCGTACTCTCACCCGTCCGTGAGGCCCTATCGCCGACTCGGTCGAGAAGGCTCGAAGGATCGCTTCGGCAGAAGGGCTTCCGAACGTAAAGACTTGTTCGATCCGCGGAGCCACTTTATCCGAACGCGAGTTACTTATCGCAGAAGGTGATGAGTGAGGTATCCGTATCCAGGAGGCGTAGGAGTCCCTCGGCTCGGTCAGCCTTGGCTGCTTACGTGTACTCCGTCGTTTCCAGGACCCACTTTTCGAAGTAGTCAAAAAGCACGAAAGATATTCTGGTAAAAGAGATTTTTTTTTCGAGGAAAATTTTGACGCAGAGGGGGTTTCCCCCCTTTTAGCCCCCGAGGGAGGGTCGGGCTTTGCCGAGGCGAGGCCGACCCTTCCTTGTTGACTAAACTTTGCGTGGGTGCGAGGTATATGAACAACTTGGAAACATCTTAAGGGTAGAAGCAACGTAGCTGTTGGATGTTCCAAGCGTTGCCGTAGACCTCGCCTTGACTGTTGGCCAGCTTGTACGTTTCGGGCTTCAGAACTTTGGCGATGACGAATGGCCCCTCCCAGGGGGGCGTGAGCTTGTGCCTCCCTCAGGCGTCTTGCCGCAGCCGAAGCACCAGGTCGCCCACCTGGAGGTCTCGGGGTCGGACCCCTCGGGCGTGGTAGCGTCGCAGGGACTGCTGATACCGCGCCGAGTGTAGTAAGGCCCTGTCCCGAGCCTCTTCCAGCTGGTCCAGCGAGTCTTCTCGGCTAGCTTGGTTGCTTTGATCGTCGTAGGCCCTCGTCCTCGGGGAGCCGTATTCCAGGTCAGTGGGCAAGACGGCCTCGGCCCCGTAGACCAGGAAGAACGGCGTGAAACCCGTGGCTCGGCTCGGCATTGTCCTCAGGCTCCAGACCACCGAGGGGAGTTCCTTCATCCATCGCTTGCCGAACTTTTTGAGGTCATTGTAAATCCGAGGCTTGAGCCCTTGTAGAATCATGCCGTTGGCACGCTCTACTTGCCCATTCGACATGGGATGAGCTACGGCAGCCCAGTCCACCCGGATGTGGTGATCCTCGCAAAAATCCAAGAATTTTCTGCCGGTGAACTGGGTGCCGTTGTCGGTGATGATGGAGTTTGGGACCCCGAAGCGATGGATGATGTTGGTGAAGAACGCCGCCGCCTGCTCGGACCTGATGCTGTTCAGGGGTCGGACCTCGATCCACTTGGAGAATTTGTCGACGGCGACCAGCAGGTGCGTGTAGCCCCCGGGCGCCTTCTGCAGAGGGCCGACGAGGTCCAGACCCCACACAGCGAAGGGCCAGGTGATGGGTATCGTCTGCAGAGCCTGAGCGGGCAGGTGGGTCTGCTTCGCATAGAATTGACACCCTTCGCAGGTGCGGACAACCCTAGTGGCGTCAGCCACCGCCGTCGGCCAGTAGAAGCCTTGCCGGAAAGCGTTCCCGACGAGGGCTCGAGGCGCTGCATGATGGCCGCAAGCCCCCGAGTGTATCTCTTGCAGGAGTTCCTGACCTTCGGTGATGGAAATGCATCGCTGGAGGATGCCCGAGGGGCTGCGGTGGTAGAGCTCCTTCTCATCGCCCAGCAAGACGAACGACTTGGCGCGTCGCGCTACCCGCCGAGCCTCGGCTTGGTCGAGGGGTAGCTCTCCTTGGCGGAGATATTGCAGGTACGGGGTCTGCCAATCTCGATCAGGCGTGACCCCGCTCCGCTCCTCCTTGATGCGCAACGCCTCGCCCTTGGGGGCCGAGGGTACCTCGGGTTGAACCGAGGACGCCTCGGGCTGGGCCGAGGGTACCTCGTACTCGGGCGTGTCGTTGATCTTGACGGAGGGTTGGTGCAGATCCCGGGAGAAGACGTCCGGGGGAACCGTCGTTCGCCCCGAGGCTATTCTTGCCAGCTCGTCCGCAGTCTCGTTGTAGCGCCGGGCGATGTGGTTAAGCTCGAGCCCGTAGAACTTGTCTTCCAGGCGCCGAACCTCATCGCAGTAGGCCTCCATCTTCGGGTCGCGGCAGTGGGAGTTCTTCATGACTTGGTCGATGACGAGCTGCGAGTCGCCGCGAGTGTCGAGGCGTCGGACCCCTAGCTCGATGGCGATTCGCAATCCGTTGATCAGAGCTTCGTACTCAGCCACATTGTTGGACACCGGGAAATGGAGGCGCAGCACGTAGCGTAGGTGTTTCGCGAGGGGCGAGATGAAGAGCAGGCCCGCGCCGGCTCCCGTCTTCATCAGCGACCCGTCGAAAAACATGGGCCAGAGCTCCGGTTGGATCGGAGCCGTCGGCAGCTGGGTGTCGACCCATTCGGCTACGAAGTCCGCCAATACCTGGGACTTGATGGCCTTCCGAGGGGCGAACGAGATTGTCTCGCCCATGATTTCCACCGCCCACTTTGCGATCCTGCCCGAGGCCTCTCGGCACTGGATGATCTCCCCCAGGGGGAAGGATGACACCACAGTTACCGGATGAGACTCGAAGTAATGTCGCAACTTTCGCCTCGTCAGGATCACTGCATACAGTAGCTTCTGAACTTGTGGGTAGCGGATCTTGGTTTCGGACAGCACCTCGCTGACGAAGTAAACTGGCCTCTGAACGGGCAATGCATGCCCCTCTTCTTGTCTTTCGACCACAATCGCGGCGCTAACCACCTGAGTGGTCGCGGCGACGTAGACCAAGAGGGCTTCTCCATCAGCTGGGGGTACCAAGATAGGCGCCTTGGTGAGGAGCGCCTTCAGGTTCCTGAGAGCTTCCTCGGCCTCAGGGGTCCAACTGAAGCACTCGGCCTTCCTTAAGAGGCGGTACAGAGGCAGGCCTCTTTCGCCGAGGCGTGAGATGAAACGGCTCAAGGCCGCGAGACATCCCATGACCCTCTATACACCTTTTAAGTCCTTGATGGGCCCCATGCTGGTGATGGCTGCGATCTTCTCCGGGTTGGCTTCGATGCCCCGCTCGGAGACGATGAACCCTAGGAGCATGCCTCGGGGTACCCCGAAGACACACTTCTCAGGATTGAGCTTGACGTCCTTTGCCTTGAGACACCGGAATGTCACTTCAAGGTCGGAGAGGAGGTCGGAGGCTTTCCTTGTCTTGACTACGATGTCATCGACGTAGGCCTCGACCGTACGACCGATGTGTTCGCCGAACACATGGTTCATGCACCGCTGGTACGTCGCACCCGCGTTCCTCAAACTGAACGGCATGGTGACATAGCAGTACATGCCGAAGGGCGTGATGAAAGAAGTCGCGAGCTGGTCAGACTCTTTCATCTTGATTTGATGATACCCTGAGTAGGCATCGAGGAAAGACAGGGTTTCGCACCCAGCAGTGGAATCCACGATTTGATCGATGCGAGGTAGAGGGTAGGGAACCTTCGGACATGCTTTGTTGAGACCAGTGTAGTCTACACACATCCGCCATTTCCCCCCTTTCTTTCTCACAAGCACAGGGTTGGCAAGCCATTCGGGATGGAATACCTCTTTGATGAACCCTGCTGCCATTAGCTTGTGGATCTCCTCGCCTATCACTCTGCGCTTCTCCTCGTCGAATCGGCGCAGAGGCTGCCTGACCGGTCGGGCTCCGGCCCGAATATCCAGCGAGTGCTCGGCGACATCCCTCGGTATGCCGGGCATGTCCGAGGGACTCCACGCAAAGACGTCGGCGTTTGCGCGGAGAAAGTCGACGAGCACTGCTTCCTATTTGGGGTCGAGCCCGGAACCGATCCGGATCTGCTTGGAGGTGTCGCCACTGGGGTCGAGAGGGACGGCCTTAACCGTCTCCGCTGGCTCAAAGTTGCCGGCATGTCGCTTCACGTCTGGCACCTCTCTAGAGAGGTTTTCCAGGTCGGCGATGAGGGCCTCGGACTCGGCAAGGGCCTCGGCGTACTCCACGCACTCCACGTCGCATTCGAACGCGTGTTTGTACGTGGGGCCGATGGTGATGACCCCGTTGGGGCCCGGCATCTTGAGCTTCAGGTAGGTGTAGTTGGCGACGGCCATGAACTTCGCGTAGCATGGCCTCCCCAATACCGCGTGGTAGGTTCCTCGGAACCCGACCACCTCGAACGTCAAAATCTCCCTTCGGAAGTTGGAGGGCGTTCCGAAGCAGACAGGAAGGTCGAGCCGTCCGAGGGGCTGGACGCGCTTCCCAGGAATGATCCCGCGGAAGGGCGCAGCGCCTGCTCGGACGGAGGACAGATCGACGCGCAGGAGCCTGAGGGTCTCGGCGTAGATGATGTTGAGGCAGCTGCCCCCATCCATCAGGACCTTGGTGAGCCTGACGTCGCCGATGATGGGGTCGACGACGAGCGGGTATTTCCCCGGGCTCGGCACGTGGCCGGGGTGGTCAGCTTGGTCGAAGGTGATGGGCTGGTCGGACCAGTCTAGGTTGACTGGCGCCGCCACCTTCACCGAGCAGACCTCCCGACGCTCTCGCTTGCGATGCCGAGCCGAGGCATTCGCCGCATGCCCTCTGTAGATCATGAAGCAGTCGCGGACCTCGGGGAACTCTCCTGCTTGGTGATCTTCCTTTTTGTCGTCGTCGCGGGCCCTGCCACCTTCTGCGGGTGGCCCGGCCTTGTGGAAGTGGCGCCGAAGCATGACGCACTCCTCGAGGGTGTGCTTGACAGGCCCCTGATGGTAGGGGCACGGCTCCTTGAGCATCTTGTCGAAGAGGTTAGCACCTCCGGGGGGCTTCCGAGGGTTCTTGTACTCGGCGGTGGCGACAAGGTCCGTGTCGGCGGCGTCGCATTTCGCTTGCGACTTCTTCTTGCCTTTCTTCTTGGCGCCGCGCGGAGTAGACGCCTCGGGAGCCTCTTCCGATGGGCGGCCCTGGGGCTGCTTGTCCTTTCGGAAGATGGCCTCGACCGCCTCCTGGCCAGAGGCGAACTTGGTGGCGATGTCCATCAGCCCGCTCGCCCTGGTGGGGGTCTTGCGACCCAACTTGCTCACCAGGTCGCGGCAGGTGGTGCCGGCAAGGAACGCGCCGATGACATCTGAGTCGGTGATGTTGGGCAGCTCGGTGCGCTGCTTCGAGAATCGCCGGATGTAGTCCCGAAGAGACTCTCCCGGCCGTTGCCGGTAGCTTCGGAGGTCCCAGGAATTCCCGGGGCGCATGTACGTGCCCTAGAAATTGCCGGCGAAGGCTTGGACCAAATCATCCCAGTTGGAGATCTGCCCCGGAGGCTAGTGCTCCAACCAGGCGCGAGCAGTGTCGGAGAGGAACAGGGGGAGGTTGCGGATGATGAGGTTGTCGTCGTCCGTTCCACCCAGTTGACAGGCCAGGCGGTAGTCTGCGAGCCATAATTCCGACCTCGTTTCCCCCGAGTACTTTGTGATAGTAGTCGGGGGTCGGAACCGGGCCGGAAACGGCGCCCGCCGGATGGCCCGGCTGAAGGCCTGCGGACCGGGTGGTTCGGGCGAGGGACTCCGATCCTCCCCGCTGTCGTAGCGTCCCCCACGCCTGGGGTGGTAGCCTCGGCGCACCCTTTCGTCGAGGTGGGCCCGACGGTCGCGACGATGGTGTTCGTTGCCGGGGTGGCCCGGGGCCGCAGGCGCGGTGTTGAGCGTGCGCCCGGTGTAGACCGAGGCTTCCCGCATGAATCGGGAAGTCGCGGCATGAGGTTCCGAGGGGTACCCCTGCCTTCGGGAGGCAGAGCTCTTGGCCCGCCGGGCCGCAGCGCCTTCCAGGAGATTCTTGAGCTCTCCCTGGATTCGCCGACCCTCGGTGGTTGATGGTTCTGGCATCGCGCGGAGGAGCATCGCTGCGGCTGCCAGGTTCTGACCGACCCCGCTGGATGCGGGTGGCGGCCTGTCCCTGACATCGTTGGCGAGGCGGTGCTGGAAACCCTGGGGCAGGTGACGTATTTCTCCGGCCGGGGGTTGGCCCGCCCATACCTGCCCGACGTCCCGGCGGATCGACTCGAGCGCTCCTGCTCCCTCGTCGAGCCAGGCCTGCGCCCCGCGGACTTGCTCAAGCTGTGGGTCGTGACCCCCCGCCGGAACGGGGACCACAGCTAGCTCCCACAGGATGTCGGCGCGAGGCACCGGCCTAGGGAGATCACCGTCCTCCGGCATGCCGAGATGGTTGCCTTCGGAGGGATCCCCTAGCTCGACGTGGAAACATTCGTGGCTTGGGCCACAGTCCTTGTCGTCAAGGCTGCGGCTGTCGTCGGAACAGTCGGAGAGGCAGTAGTCACATGCGGTCATAAAGTCCAACATGGCACTGGGGTTGCCAAATCCAGAGAAATCCCAACAGACGCTGGGATCGTCATCTTCCTCGGACCCAGAGGGCCCGTAGGTCGAGACGTCCGTCAATCGGTCCCAAGGCGACCACATACGAAACCCCAGAGGGGTTGCACTCGCCTCAACGTGAGCGCCCGCCAAAGCGAGGTCGCTAGGTGGGTTGAGGCCGAGTCGAAATGACGTAGGATGGGAATCAGTCGGTACCTTTTGGTCGACAAGGAGCGACATAGTCACGTCGGGGACTGATTGCGCCGTCGTCTTGGGTATGAGGGCGACGTCCTGCAGGCCCTCCGCGAGCGTGCTGGCGTCGTCCACTTGCTCGGGATTGGCGTGTCGCGGGGGGACGGCGCTCGCCTTCGTCTCAAGCGTGAGGTCGACGCCCGACGCGCCCTCCGTTGGGGCGCTGGGGACGTCGATTCGCTCGACAGCCGACGAAGCACGGCCTCCCACTCGGCCTTGGTTGCCCCGCCTCCTCCTCCGATGGCGGGGGAGAGGACGGGGCGAGCTCGAATGTTGTTCTTCCACCACGCGGGGAAGACGTCGTCGATTTCGCCGCCGGCGGGCGGGCTGTCGGCCGCCATTGTCGTCGTCGCGCGGTGGTGGAAGGAGTATCATGTCGTAGCTGCCGTCGAGAGACATGAACTCGAGACTCCCGAAACGGAGCACCGTCCCGGGTTGGAGAGGTCGTTGGAGACTGCCCATCTGGAGCTTGACGGGAAACTGCTCGTCAACACGTAGCAGGCCCCTACCTGGCGCGCCAACTGTCGGCGTTTCGAGACCGAGGGGTCCCTAAGCCGACGAGTGAGTGTGCCGTGTGCCCCAGCCCAAATGGGTCGAGCGCGTGGGCGAGCGCGAAGGGGGGAAGCGAGGTGGCCGGAGACGGGCGTGAGAGAGGTGGAAATCCCGCGGCCTTCGTGTTCGTCCTGCGCCCAGGTCGGGTGCGCTTGCAGTAGGGGGTTACAAGCGTCCACGCGGGTGAGGGAAGCGAGCGGCCCCTAGAGAGCGTCGGCCCCGTCCTCGTCCCCGCGCGGCCAACCTTTTCTAAGAAGGCCCTGGTCCTTCCTTTTATAGGCGTAAGGAGAGGATCCAGGTGTACAATGGGGGTGTAGCAGAGTGCTACGTGTCTAGCAGGGCAGAGCTAGCGCCCTAAGTACATGCCAATGTGGCAGCCAGAGAGATCTTGGCACCCAGCTGGTGTGGTGTCGTGGCTGTCGGAGGAGCAACGGAGCCTGGCAGAGGGACAGCTGTCGGAGCGGTTGGGTCCTTGCTGACGTCCCCCTGCTTCCGTAAGGGAGCTGAGAGCCGCCGTCGTCACGGGGCTAGCGGGGCGCCATCATTGCCTATCTGGCGGAGCTAGCCAGATGGGACACCGGTCTTGTTCTCTGTGGCTCGAGTCGGCTCGGGGTAGGGTGATGATGGCGCTTCCTGTTGACGTGGCGGGCTTGTGCCCTAGGTCGGGCGACGTGGAGGCTCCTCCGAAGCCGAGGTCGAGTCTGTCTTTCATGGCCGAGGCCGAGCCCGAGCTCCTGGGTCGGGCGAGGCGGAGGTCGTTCGGCAGAGGCTAGGGCGGAGTCCGACCCCTGGGGTCGGGCGAAGCGGAGTTCGTCGTCTTCTGGGGCCTAGCCCGAGTCCGAGCCCTGGGTCGGGCGGAGCGGAGTTCGCCGTCTTCTGGGGCCTTAGCCCGAGTCCGAGCCCTGGGTCGGGCAGAGCGGAGTTCGCCGTCTTCCGGGGCCTAGCCCGAGTCCAAGCCCTAGGTCGGGCGGAGCTTCCTATGGCGCCTTTGGCAAGGCCTGACTGTCTGTCAGCCTCACTCTGTCAAGTGGCACTGCAGTCGGAGTGGTGCAGGCGGCGCTGTCCTTCTGTCAGACCGGTCAGTGGAGCGGCGAAGTGACAGCGGTCACTTCGGCTCTACCGGGGGGCGCGCGTCAGGATAAAGGTGTCAGGCTGCCTTTGCGTTGAATGCTCCTGCGACTCGGTCGGTCGGCGCGGCGATTTAGTCTGGGTTGCTTCTTAGCGAAGGCAAGGCCTCGGGCGAGCCGGAGATGTGTCCGCCGTTAAAAGGGGGGCCTCGGGCGAGACAGAAACCCCTTGAGGTCGGCTGCCCTTGCCCGAGGCTAGGCTCGGGCGAGGCGTGATCGAGTCGCTCGTATGGACTGATCCCTGACTTAATCGCACCCATCAGGCCTCTGCAGCTTTATGCTGATGGGGGTTACCAGCTGAGAATTCGGCGTCTTGAGGGTACCCCTAATTATGGTCCCCGACACATATGTATTGCATTGTGGGTGTTATTATTAATTGTGATCTCTTATTTATTTGGGTTGGTATCTACTTATACTTAGTAACTGCTAAAATTTTTTGACCAACTTTAAAAGCAATGCTCAGCTTTAACCGGCTCCTTTGGTAAGCCTTACACTTCACATGAGGCCCCAGCAATGAGCTCATGCACATTATTCCCCACAACTTGTTGAGTGATGAACGTATGTGAGCTCTCCCTTGTTGTACTCACATTCCCCCCAGGTCATGAACAGGTACCGTGGGATGAGGAGCATGAAGGATGTCACGATGAGTTTGTGAGAGGTCTAGGTCGTCGTCTCCCAGTCAACTATGGTTGCTGCATCATTGTCTTCGTATGATGTAATTATTTTAAATATTTTGTACAGAAATCTATTATATATTAAAGATGTGACATTCGTTTCTGTACCATGAGTCATCATATGTGTGAGCCTTGATCCTAGCACACATTTATTCACGCCCGGGTTTATCCCTTAAATCCGGGTGTGACAGAAGTGGTATCAAAGGAATGTTAACTGTAGGACGTAACCTAGATAGAACTGGACAACCCTTACCTACTTAACTTTACACTAACTCTTTCTAAACTTTCCATAATCTTTTTTCATCTATTGCTGCTTTACTCTGATTACTCTTATCTTTTCTCTTCTAAAGACCAAAAGGATTTCACACCTTGAAATCCTGCACTAAGGAGATCCTTAGGAATAGGACATCTAATCATAGGATCAAAAACAAAACTATTTTGTAGGTATATATACGCTTGAATGTTTGTTCTTATGAACCTTGTTTGATTTAGTTCTTTGCTTGCGTGTGATGAGTTGTGGAGTAAGGTCCACAATTGCATCTACATATATTTAAGCAAAAAGTGATATAAGATAACTAGATAACTTAATTTATCCCTATTAAAACATATACCTAGCTTAATGGATCTATCTCATCTTAAAAGATTCTATCTTATCCTCATAAATTCATCTTGTCCTGATGAGCATACTTATCCCACCCTATTGTAACAACCATGATCTAATTCAAATTAATTAGATCTTATCAAGTCTAATCTAGTCATACCAGCTTAATCTATATCCTGCCTAATCTAATATTATCTAATCTAAAGTGAGTTACTTAACAAGTTAGTTAATACTAGTGAAATAAATTAGACCCTACTCCTAAGAGATACCTTCCTAAACTAGTTGGTGGTACCCTAAAATTAGTGCCCTAGACCAACTCGGCCATAAACAATAACCTAACCTGCATAGTGGGTTGTATGACCTATCCAGCCCAACCTAGAAGCAAAACAACTAAACCCGATTCTACCTATTCTCATTTAGCTTAAGCCACTTACTAAGCCCTCTGCTCTACCTACTACGCTATTTGGTTTACCTACAAATCTATATTAATTATAGGTCCCTAACTTAGACTCGAGAAGAGAAGATCAACCTCGTCAAGGAAGGATAAAAGTCAAACCAGATCTTCAGATGCGTCACCACCCATGATGGAGTCTTTCCTTGCCACAATCCTTGTTACCCCCAACCTATCCATCTCTTATCCCACATAATAAGTGACTAGATACCTATACTCTCATAATCACCCATTAATGATTATTATAGAAAGGGGAGACTCTTGATTTTTGAACTAATTAGAAACTAAAAGCTAAATTACAAACCATTCTTTCTATATCCCCTTTCTTACTAATCTCGATGACGAGATTATTTTTAAGGGGGTAGAATTTGTAACACTCCATTCCCTTAAGGTTTAAAATTTTAAGCATATTATGACAAAGTTATGAATTGAGACTATCTTCCCTACAATTTAATAAATAGTAAATATAAAATGTTGGCTATATACTTAAACTATAATAAATAGGATAGTGAGTTATTCTATATAAATTACTCCAATTGGGTTATATAATGTCGGCGTTTCGAGACCGGGGGGTCCCTAAGCCGACGAGTGAGTGTGCCGCGTGCCCCAGCCCAGATGGGTCGAGCGCGTGGGCGAGCGTGAAGGGGGGAAGCGAGGTGGCCGGAGACGGGCGTGAGAGAGGTGGAAATCCCGCGGCCTTCGTGTTCGTCCCGCGCCCAGGTCGGGTGCGCTTGAAGTAGGGGGTTACAAGCGTCCACGCGGGTGAGGGAAGAGAGCGGCCCCAAGAGAGCGCCTGCCCCGTCCTCGTCCCCGCGCGGCCAACCTTCTCTAAGAAGGCCCTGGTCCTTCCTTTTATAGGCGTAAGGAGAGGATCCAGGTGTACAATGGGGGTGTAGCAGAGTGCTACGTGTCTAGCGAGGGAGAGCTAGCACCCTAAGTACATGCCAATGTGGCAGCCGGAGAGATCTTGGCACCCAGCTGGTGTGGTGTCATGGCTGTCGGAGGAGCAACGGAGCCTGGCGGAGGGACAGCTGTCGGAGCGGTTGGGTCCTTGCTGACGTCCCCCTGCTTCCGTAAGGGAGCTGAGAGCCGCCATCATTGCCTATCTGGCGGAGCTAGCCAGATGGGACACCGGGGCTAGCGGGGCGCCATCATTGCCTATCTGGCGGAGCTAGCCAGATGGGACACCGGTCTTGTTCTCTGCGGCCCGAGTCGGCTCGGGGTAGGGTGATGATGGCGCTTCCTGTTGACGTGGCGGGCTTGTGCCCTAGGTCGGGCGATGTGGAGGCTCCTCCGAAGCCGAGGTCGAGTCTGTCTTTCATGGCCGAGGCCGAGCCCGAGCTCCGGGGTCGGGCGAGGCGGAGGTCGTTCGACAGAGGCCAGGGCGGAGTCCGACCCCTGGGGTCGGGCGAAGCGGAGTTCGTCGTCTTCTGGGGCCTAGCCCGAGTCCGAGCCCTAGGTCAGGCGGAGCGGAGTTCGCTGTCTTCCGGGGCCTTAGCCCGAGTCCGAGCCCTGGGTCGGGTGGAGCGGAGTTCGCCGTCTTCCGGGGCCTTAGCCCGAGTCCGAGCCCTGGGTCGGGTGGAGCGGAGTTCGCCGTCTTCCGGGGCCTAGCCCGAGTCCGAGCCCTGGGTCGGGCGGAGCAGAGTTCGCCGTCTTCCGGGGCCTAGCCCGAGTCCGAGCCCTGGGTCGGGCGGAGCTTCCTATGGCGCCTTTGGCAAGGCCTGACTGCCTGTCAGCCTCACTCTGTCAAGTGGCACTGCAGTCGGAGTGGCGCAGGCGGCGCTGTCCTTCTGTCAGACCGGTCAGTGGAGCGGCGAAGTGACGACAGTCACTTCGGCTCTGTCGGGGGGCGTGCGTCAGGATAAAGGTGTCAGGCTGCCTTTGCGTTAAATGCTCCTGCGACTCGCTCGGTCGGCGCGGCGATTTAGTCAGGGTTGCTTCTTAGCGAAGGCAAGGCCTCGGGCGAGCCAGAGATGTGTCCGCCGTTAAAAGGGGGGCCTCGGGCGAGACGGAAACCCCTTGAGGTCGGCTGCCCTTGCCCGAGGCTAGGCTCGGGCGAGGCGTGATCGAGTCGCTCGTATGGACTGATCCCTGACTTAATCGCACCCATCAGGCCTCTGCAGCTTTATGCTGATGGGGGTTACCAGCTAAGAATTAGGCGTCTTGAGGGTACTCCTAATTATGGTCCCCGACAGTAGCCCCTGAGCCTCGAAGGGAGTGTTAGCACTCGCTTGGAGGCTTTCGTCGCACTTTTTTGCAAGGGGACCAGCCTTTCTCGGTTGCATTTTGTTCCGGTGGGTGCGCGCGAGCGCACCCGCCGGGTGTAGCCCTCGAGGCCTCGGAGGAGTGGTTTCACTCCTTCGAGGTCTTAATGCCTTGCGTAAAGCTTCGGCTGGTCTGGTGGTTCCCTCATGCGAACTGGCCATAGCCCGGGTGCACGGTCGGGGCCCAAGTTCTCGGGCTGGTATGTTGACGCTGTCAACGGTTTGGCCGGAGCCGGGTTTGCGAGAGCAGCCCCCGAGCCTCCGCACAGGGCGAGAGGGCGATCAGGGACATATGCCCCTACGTCGCCTTTCCGCAAGGAGGAGGGGGGGAGAGCGCCATGTTACCCTCGATGGGCACCGAACATGGTGTCTCCGGTGAGCTGCAAGCGGGTTATCCGAGTGGACGTCCGTGCCCCGTTCGTTGGGGGTCGGCTAGGGGCCCAGAGGCACGCCCAAAAGTACCTGCGGGTGATCTACCGGACCCGGTCCCCTGGCGACAGGGTCCGAGGGCTCGATGCCTCCCTCCGATGGGATTCCATTACAAGATCGCTCCCACTGGTCTCGGAAATGTCCTAGGGTACCTCGGGAGCACAGCCCGAGCCTTGGTTATGTATCGAACGTACCCCTGGTCATCCCTCGCTCGGCGTCTGAGGCGACTGTGAACCCTTCGGGGGCCAGCCTTCGAACCCCTGATCAGTAATGGGAGCGGAGCCCGAGTAGCCTGAGGCGGCCGTGGAACCCTTCGGGGGGCTGGCCTTCGAACCTCTGACCAGTAGTGGGTGTAGGGCCCACGCGATCTGAGGCGGCTGTTGAACCCTTCGGGGGGCCAGCCTTCGAACCCCTGATCAGTAAGGAGGCTCGGAGCCTAGTTCCTTCATGGGGAAGGATCCCTTTCGGGGTATCCCCCTTTCCCGGTCCCTGTCGCAAGAGATAGAGAAAGAGGAAAAAAGGAAAAAGGATACGAAACCGAACAACGCGGCGTACCTTTTTTGGCGCGGTTGTTTCGGCGAAGGCGAAGCGTCGCCCGCTGCTCCTGGCAGAAGCGCCGCCTGTCCAGCCGCGGAGTTAATGCGACGGGGCGAGTAGTTGGCAGGGCGGCCGTTGCGCGTGCGCGAGCCGTTTGAGGAACGGACCACGGGCGCATTGTCTTCACGCCGTGAGACGGGGTTCTCTTGCTGCCCCTGGATGGGACGTGAGCTTGGCTGACGACGTGACCGCTGCTCCCGCGCGCCTGCCACCGTCATTACTGCCGGCCCACCTTTGGCCGCGTTGGCCGCCGCGTCAGGCTGGCGCTGCTGGGTCGCGCGCTGGGTCGCCTCCAGTCGCGGTATTGGTTCCGCAATCGAGGAGGCGCGGTGGTGGCACAGGCGGTACAGTTGCTTGCATGCAGCATCCGGCGCACCGATCGCGCAACGCGTGGGCCTGGGCCTCCATGCTGGCGTGTCGGGAGTCGGAGAAGCGCGTCCACTTGGCGCGGTTGCATGCCGCCTGCATGGCTGCCCGCCCCTTTCGGCCGTTGGTCTGGGCAAAAGTGGAGGGACACTTGTAACCGCTGGGCGGTTGCGTGCACCACGCGCGGCGGTTTGGCTTCTTCTGCTCGGAGCCGGTCTGCATGACATGCGGGACCCAGCCCCCGCGCCGCAGGGGAGGGCTTTGGAGCGTGTTGGAGAAGACTCAGCCCGTGACGGTTGGGGGCGCAAGCAGGGAGAGTTGCCTTTAAAAGGTGGGCGACCCCTTTCGGAAGGCGACCATGTCTTCTTCCTCCCTTATGCACCGTGTCTTTCCACCTTCCAAGCCCCCGGATGGGGGGAACCCGCCGTCTTTTTGCCTCGCCGTTGGAGGAACGCAACTCCGTGGGAGTTGGTACCTTTCAGCCATCGTTCGGCTTCAAGGATTTTCATCATGCAGCCCGGCTGCACCCCTCCACCGGTGGTCATCCAAGATGGTGACCTCCGGTTTGATGGTGGGGGAAAGCGAGCCGGGCTACGGCCTCTGCCCCTCCCTCGACCTCAAGGATTTTCGTCATCCAGGCCAAGATGGAGGATGAGGCGAGTCGGGGGGCTGCCTCCGTGGGGGTCGGTTGCCCTCTTCTTCCCCTGGCGTCTGGGGGAGAACGGCATCCTCCAGCTTCACGGAGACTTCCTCCAGCCATGCCGGGAGAGGCGGGTCGCCGTCACACAGCCAGGGCGCAGCACCACGTCCTCCGTCCGGACGACGGTTGCGCCGCGCACCACGAGGGCAGTGCCCACGCTCTGGACGGTCCCGGCAAGGGCGAAGACCTGCCGGTGTGCTTCGAGGCGTCGGCAGACGGAGATGGCATCTCTACCGATGAGATTGCCAACTCCGCCAGTAGCCCTGGGTCTCCGTCTCCCGGCCTGAATGGCTGGCTCTCGTCCTCGGTGGGTGAGAGTCCTTCTGCCGTAGCACCCGCCCCAAAGCCGCTGCCGAAGCTGCTTCGTTGCTCGGGGCGAGGGTAGTTATCGCTGTCGCCGGATCGGGCGGCGGCGGGCCACCCGTCGGCCCGCGATCGCTCCGCGGGCTCCCCAATCTTGTGGGGTTGTTCGCGCCCACGGAGACGGAACCGGAGTTCCGTTTGTAATGGCACTTCGAATGCCGGTGTTTTTTGTTCATTTCGGCTTTCGGGGCCTGAACATGTATGTAATTACGGCACGGAGCCGTGTTTTTTCCACATTTTCGAGCGCTAAGACTTGTCTGTTGATTATCTGAACCGCTTCACCAAGCATGAGTCGCCCCATGTCAAGGTGACGAGTGAGGTATCCGTATCCCGGAGGCGTAGGAGTCCCTCGGCTCGGTCGGCCCTGCTGTCCGAGGCTCCTCTAGCTTAGTTAAAGAGACCCCTCGTCCGCTCTTCGACGAGCCGAGGCCAGGGGTAGCGATATCAGTATGAACAGAGGTGGAGTTGGCTCGAAAATGAAACCTGGTTGGCCGGAGCCTAGCTGGGTTGTCCGTTGGCAGGATCGACGTCGGAGTTGATCAGCCGAGGCCTCAGGTCGGGCTAGCGCCCTTGGAAGATGGTTGGTCGAGGCCCCAGGGGCAACCGGCCGAGCCGCCTGCTCGGGCCGGATTCCCGGAGAAGTCCCTGGCAGCGATTGCCCAGGCGTGGTGATGACGTCGTCCTTCGGAGCGGAGACCCTCGGACCGCGTCACCGTCCGAGGCTAGGTCGAGCCTCGCTGAAGGTGCCGTCGATGCCGAGGGTGTTGCAGCCCCCTTCCAGCGTCAAGACCCGAGCCTGCAGGATCAGATTGTCTTGTAGCGTGTGCCTTGTGCGGCCGTTGAGGCCAGAACACACACCCTCGCTGCGTTGTAAAGCTGCGTCTCTTTTCCTCTTGTTTCGAGTATCTGGACTTTTTGTCGGTAACAGGGATGTTTGTGCGAGCGAGAGTTGCTTCTCGCGGAAGGTGATGAGTGAGGTATCCATATCCCGGAGTCGTGGGAGTCCCTCGGCTCGGTCGGCCTTGCCGCTTACGCGTACTCTCACCCATCCGTGAGGCCCTGTCGCCGACTCGGTCGAGAAGGCTCGAAGGATCGCTTCGGCAGAAGGGCTTCCGAACGTAAAGACTTGTTCGATCCGCGGAGCCACTTTATCCGAACGCGAGTTACTTATCGCAGAAGGTGATGAGTGAGGTATCCGTATCCCGGAGGCGTAGGAGTCCCTCGGCTCGGTCAGCCTTGGCTGCTTACATGTACTCCGTCGTTTCCAGGTCCCACTTTTCGAAGTAGTCAAAAAGCACGAAAGATATTCTGGTAAAAGAGATTTTTTTTTTCGAGGAAAATTTTGACGCAGAGGGGGTTTCCCCCCTTTTAGCCCCCGAGGGAGGGTCGGGCTTTGCCGAGGCGAGGCCGACCCTTCCTTGTTGACTAAACTTTGCGTGGGTGCGAGGTATATGAACAACTTGGAAACATCTTAAGGGTAGAAGCGACGTAGCTGTTGGATGTTCCAAGCGTTGCCGTAGACCTCGCCTTGACTGTTGGCCAGCTTGTACGTTCCGGGCTTCAAAACTTTGGCGATGACGAATGGCCCCTCCCAGGGGGGCGTGAGCTTGTGCCTCCCTCAGGTGTCTTGCCGCAGCCGAAGAACCAGGTCGCCCACCTGGAGGTCTCGGGGTCGGACCCCTCGGGCGTGGTAGCGTCGCAGGGACTGCTGATACTGCGCCGAGTGTAGTAAGGCCCTGTCCCGAGCCTCTTCCAGCTGGTCCAGCGAGTCTTCTCGGCTAGCTTGGTTGCTTTGATCGTCGTAGGCCCTCGTCCTCGGGGAGCCGTATTCCAGGTCAGTGGGCAAGACGGCCTCGGCCCCGTAGACCAGGAAGAACGGCGTGAAACCCGTGGCTCGGCTCGGCGTTGTCCTCAGGCTCCAGACCACCGAGGGGAGTTCCTTCATCCATCACTTGCCGAACTTGTTGAGGTCGTTGTAAATCCGAGGCTTGAGCCCTTGTAGAATCATGCCGTTGGCACGCTCTACTTGCCCATTCGACATGGGATGAGCTACGGCAACCCAGTCCACCCAGATGTGGCGATCCTCGCAAAAATCCAAGAATTTTCTGCCAGTGAACTGGGTGCCGTTGTCGGTGATGATGGAGTTTGGGACCCCAAAGCGATGGATGATGTTGGTTAAGAACGCCACCGCCTGCTCGGACCTGATGCTGTTCAGGGGTCGGACCTCGATCCACTTGGAGAATTTGTCGACGGCGACCAGCAGGTGCGTGTAGCCCCCGGGCGCCTTCTGCAGAGGGCCGACGAGGTCCAGAACCCACACAGCGAAGGGCCAGGTGATGGGTATCGTCTGCAGAGCCTGAGCGGGCAGGTGGGTCTGCTTCGCATAGAATTGACACCCTTCGCAGGTGCGGACAATTCTATTGGCGTCAGCCACCGCCGTCGGCCAGTAGAAGCCTTGCCGGAAAGCGTTCCCGACGAGGGCTCGAGGTGCTGCATGATGGCCGCAAGCCCCCGAGTGTATCTCTTGCAGGAGTTCTTGACCTTCGGCGATGGAGATGCATCGCTGGATGATGCCCGAGGGGCTGCGGTGGTAGAGCTCCTTCTCATCGCCCAGCAAGACGAACGACTTGGCGCGTCGCGCTACCCCCCGAGCCTCGGCTTGGTCGAGGGGTAGCTCTCCTTGGCGGAGATATTGCAGGTACGGGGTCTGCCAATCTCGATCAGGCGTGACCCCGCTCCGCTCCTCCTCGATGCGTAGCGCCTCGCCCTCGGGGGCCGAGGGTACCTCGGGCTGAACCGAGGACGCCTCGGGCTGGGCCTAGGGTACCTCGGACTCGGGCGTGTCGTTGATCTTGATGGAGGGTTGGTGCAGATCCCGGGAGAAGACGTCCGGGGGAACCGTCGTTCGCCCCGAGGCTATTCTTGCCAGCTCGTCCGCAGTCTCGTTGTAGCGCCGGGCGATGTGGTTAAGCTCGAGCCCGTAGAACTTGTCTTCCAGGCGCCGAACCTCATCGCAGTAGGCCTCCATCTTCGGGTCGCGGCAGTGGGAGTTCTTCATGACTTGGTCGATGACGAGCTGCGAGTCGCCGCGAGCGTCGAGGCGTCGGACCCCTAGCTCGATGGCGATTCGCAATCCGTTGATCAGAGCTTCGTACTCAGCCACATTGTTGGACACCGGGAAATGGAGGCACAGCACGTAGCGTAGGTGTTTCCCGAGGGGCGAGATGAAGAGCAGGCCCGCGCCGGCTCCCGTCTTCATCAGCGACCCGTTGAAAAACATGGTCTAGAGCTCCGGTTGGATCGGAGCCGTCGGCAGCTGGGTGTCGACCCATTCAGCTACGAAGTCCGCCAAGAGGGCTTCTCCATCAGCTGGGGGTACCAAGATAGGCGCCTTGGTGAGGAGCGCCTTCAGGTTCCCGAGAGCTTCCTCGGCCTCAGGGGTCCAAGTGAAGCACTCGGCCTTCCTTAAGAGGCGGTACAGAGGCAGGCCTCTTTTGCCGAGGCGTGAGATGAAACGGCTCAAGGCCGCGAGACATCCCATGACCCTCTGTACACCTTTTAAGTCCTTGATGGGCCCCATGCTGGTGATGGCTGCGATCTTCTCCGGGTTGGCTTCGATGCCCCGCTCGGAGACGATGAACCCCAGGAGCATGCCTCGGGGCACCCCAAAGACACACTTCTCAGGATTGAGCTTGACGTCCTTTGCCTTGAGACACCGGAATGTCACTTCTCGGTCGGAGAGGAGGTCGGAGGCTTTCCTTGTCTTGACTACGATGTCATCGACGTAGGCCTCGACCGTACGACCGATGTGTTCGCCGAACACATGGTTCATGCACCGCTGGTATGTCGCACCCGCGTTCCTCAAACCGAACGGCATGGTGACATAGCAGTACATGCCGAAGGGCGTGATGAAAGAAGTCGCGAGCTGGTCGGACTCTTTCATCTTGATTTGATGATACCCTGAGTAGGCATCGAGGAAGGGCGTATTCCTCTTCTCTGGCTAAAGTTTCTTGGGTTGCGAAAGCCTAAAGGAAGAGGCAGGAAGCGGAGCAAAGAACGGTCACCGGACCCTCTCTGGGGTATATAAAGACCAAGGCAAAGACGGTTCCAACGTTCCGCCCGGACCGGACGCGGGATTCAAAAACGCGAAGTGAAACGGCCGTTCGTCGAACGGCTCGCGCACGCGCAACGGCAGCCCTGCCAACTACTCGCCCCGTCGCATTAACTCCGCGGCTGGACAGGCGGCGCTTCTGGCGGGCGCAGCGGGCGACGCTTCGCCTTCGCCAAAACAACCGCGCCAAAAAAGGTACGCCGCGTCGTTCGGTTTCGTATCCTTTTTCCTTTTTTCCTCTTTCTCTATCTCTTGCGACAGGGACCGGGAAAGGGGGATACCCCGAAAGGGATCCTTCCCCGTGAAGGAACTAGGCTCCGAGCCTCCTTACTGATCAGGGGTTCGAAGGCTGGTCCCCCGAAGGGTTCAACAGCCGCCTCAGATCGCGTGGGCCCTACACCCACTACTGGTCAGAGGTTCGAAGGCTGGCCCCCCGAAGGGTTCCACGGCCGCCTTAGGCTACTCGGGCTCCGCGCCCATTACTGATCAGGGGTTCGAAGGCTGGCCCCCGAAGGGTTCACAGTCGCCTCAGACGCCGAGTGAGGGATGACCAGGGGTACGTTCGATACATAACCAAGGCTCGTGCTGCGCTCCCGAGGTACCCTAGGACATTTCTGAGACCAGTGGGAGCGATCTTGTAACGGAATCCCATCGGAGGGAGGCATCGAGCCCTCGGACCCCGTCGCCAGGGGACCGGGTCCGGCAGATCACCCGCAGGTACTTTTGGGTGTGCCTCTGGGCCCCTAGCCGACCCCCAACGAACGGGGCACGGACGTCCACTCGGATTACCCGCTTGCAGCTCACCGGAGACACCATGTTCGGTGCCCATCGAGGGTAACATGGCGCTCTCCCCCCTCCTCCTTGCAGAAAGGCGACGTAGGGGCATATGTAAAAAAGCCGAGTCTGTCCCTGATCGCCCTCTCGCCCTGTGCGGAGGCTCGGGGGCTGCTCTCGCAAACCCGGCTCCGGCCAAACCGTTGACAGCGTCAACATACCAGCCCGAGAACTTGGGCCCCAACCGTGCACCCGGGCTACGGCCAGTTCGCATGAGGGAACCACCAGACCAGCCGAAGCATTACGCAAGGCATTAAGACCTCGAAGGAGTGAAACCACTCCTCCGAGGCCTCGAGGGCTACACCCGGCGGGTGCGCTCACGCGCACCCACCGAAACAAAATGCAACCGAGAAAGGCTGGTCCCCTTGCAAAAAAGTGCGACGAAAGCCTCCAAGCGAGTGCTAACACTCCCTTCGAGGCTCGGGGGCTACTGTCGGGGACCATAATTAGGGGTACCCTCAAGACGCCTAATTCTCAGCTGGTAACCCCCATCAGCATAAAGCTGTAGAGGCCTGATGGGTGCGATTAAGTCAGGGATCAGTCCATACGAGCGACTCGATCACGCCTCGCCCGAGCCTAGCCTCGGGCAAGGGCAGCCGACCTCAAGGGGTTTCCGTCTCGCCCTAGGCCCCCCTTTTAACGGCGGACACATCTCCGGCTCGCCCGAGGCCTTGCCTTCGCTAAGAAGCAACCCTGACTAAATCGCCGCGCCGACCGACCGAGTCGCAGGAGCATTTAACGCAAAGGTAGCCTGACACCTTTATCCTGACGCGCGCCCCCCGGCAGAGCCGAAGTGACCGCCGTCACTTCGCCGCTCCACTGACCGGTCTGACAGAAGGACAGCGCCGCCTGCGCCACTCCGACTGCAGTGCCACTTGACAGAGTGAGGCTGATAGGTAGTCAGGCCTTGCCAAAGGCGCCATAGGAAGCTTCGCCCGACCCAGGGCTCGGACTCGGGCTAGGCCCCGGAAGACGGCGAACTCCACTTCGCCCGACCCAGGGCTCGGACTCGGGCTAAGGCCCCGGAAGACGGCGAACTCCGCTCCGCCCGACCCAGGGCTCGGACTCGGGCTAGGCCCCGGAAGACGGTGAACTCTGCTCCGCCCAACCCAGGGCTCGGACTCGGGCTAGGCCCCGGAAGACGGCGAACTCCGCTCCACCCGACCCAGGGCTCGGACTCGGGCTAAGGCCCCGGAAGACGGCGAACTCCGCTCCGCCCGACCCAGGGCTCGGACTCGGGCTAAGGCCCCGGAAGACAGCGAACTCCGCTCCGCCCGACCTAGGGCTCGGACTCGGGCTAGGCCCCAGAAGACGACGAACTCCGCTTCGCCCGACCCCAGGGGTCGGACTCCGCCCTGGCCTCTGCCGAACGACCTCCGCCTCGCCCGACCCCGGAGCTCGAGCTCGGCCTCGGCCATGAAAGACAGACTCGACCTCGGCTTCGGAGGAGCCTCCACATCGCCCAACCTAGGGCACAAGCCCGCCACGTCAACAGGAAGCGCCATCATCACCCTACCCCGAGCCGACTCGGGCCGCAGAGAACAAGACCGGTGTCCCATCTGGCTAGCTCCGCCAGATAGGCAATGATGGCGCCCCGCTAGCCCCGTGACGACGGCGGCTCTCAGCTCCCTTACGGAAGCAGGGGGACGTCAGCAAGGACCCAACCGCTCCGACAGCTGTCCCTCCGCCAGGCTCCGTTGCTCCTCCGACAGCCATGACACCACACCAACTGGGTGCCAAGATCTCTCCGGCTGTCACATTGGCATGTACTTAGGGCGCTAGCTCTCTGTAACACCCGGATTTTAGGGGTCCAAAACCCGGGGTTAACATAAACACCAGGTATGCTGGGACCAAGTCTCATACATATGATGTATAGTGGCACAGGATCGAATGTCACATCTTTATATATAACAGGAGTTCTATATAAAGTAAATAATTACATTATAAGGAGACAACGGTCCAGCAACCCAAAGTTGACTGGGAGACGACGACCTAGACCTCTCACGAACTCATCACAGCATCCTCCATGAGCATCATCCTGCAGTACCTGGTCTTGACCTGTGGTGTATGTGAGACAGCAAGAGTGAGCTCACATACGTTCATCGCTCAACAAGTTGTGGGGAATAATGTGCATGAACTCGCCAAAGGTGGGAGCTCACGTGAAGTGTAAGGCTTACCAAAGAAGATGGTTAGAGCTGAGCATTGCTTTTAAAGTTGGTCAAAATTTTATTAGCAGTTACTAAGTATAAGTAAATACCAAACCCAATTAAATAATAGAACAAGAGTAACAACATCACCTGCAATGCAATGCATATGACAAATTGAATTTAGTTCCATAAGTTAATCATGTGAGGGTCCGAGCTGCTCATGACCGTGAGCACGGCTAGTATACCAGTTTTACACTCTGCAGAGGTTGCGCATCTTTACCCACAAGTCGTGTATCCCATGTCGCCAGGGTTTGCAAGGCCCTTAGACACTTCCGAGGTGAATGGCTAGGGATCCACTACGAGGCCTTTACAAAGTTCCACTAGCTTCCGAAAACCCGCTACAGTTTATAGGAAGATCCAGTGCAGGAATCCCTTGCAGGACCGCCATCGCAGAAAAATCCTCCCGAGGGCCTCCCCGCACTGACCTCTCCCCTACTGCCCTTGCCCCTTTCGGGTAAGGTAGTCTTCCACTAGCTTTCCTAATTAATCAGCCAAGGGGTCCCATTCCTCCCTTGTGGTAGCACTGTTTTCCCGGGTGGTCGCTCCATGTTCCAATTAACATAATGATCTCAACATGAACAATAAATAATCAACTGATAACAAAAGTGTAACCATGAATAGTGTATCTCCATACCCAAAACCACATATAGCACTAGCAAGTACTACCCAGAAAGTTCAGTGGTAAACAAGGTATAAAGATAGACAAACTAGGGTAACCTATTGGGTCCCATCAAATTTAACCTATGCAGATCATTATGATTAATCAGAACATGGCTGGGTAAAAAGAAGTGATCAAGGGCACAACTTGCCTGGGCCTTGAGATTCCAGGTACCAGGATGATCTTCAGATGACTCGTGACCTCACTGCTAGTCGTAGTAATACAAACAAACAGTGTAGGCAAAATTTAACATCACACCAAACAAGTAAACAAAATACATAATAATAATCTACCCATTAAAATAAGATTCTAGGAACAGGAATCATTAATTTTGGAGTTATAGATTTTAAGTTATGGATTTTCTAATGTTTTATGTGTTTAATACAAGATTAAGTATTAGATAAATTTAAATGAGCCTTTCATGCCAAAACAGAGGCACAAAATGATGAAGAATATTATTACAAAATTTTAGAAATTGGAATGGTTCAATTTGGAGCTAAAATGAATTTTCTATGAATTATCTAAGTTCTAGCAATTATTTAATCATTAAAAATCATTCTCTAAATTCATTTATTTGATTTCTTAACTTCCTGGACTGGGCGCACTAATACAAAGAAGCTCAGGGGGCTCGGGGCAAGATTCCCGAGACACAGGCTAACCCGAGATTGGACCGCGGGTTAGTTTCCTAAAAACCGGAGGGCTCTTATGCAAAACAACCCGGCCGAAGGGGTATCCAACGACCCTGGCCGTCCGATTCAAAACGGACGCACCAGATTAGATCCCGGCGGGTTACACATCCGCGTTCAACCTAAGCCCTCGGATCCCCGATGGCCGGTCCGGATTTAAAATGATCCGATCGATCTGCGTCCGCCCGATCAGAAATCTAGGGCCCCGATCTAATGACTCGAAGAGGTACGTTAAGATTTGATCTAAGCCGTCCATTGCTTATCCGACCGTCTCAAGCCACACATGCAATGATCTAATCCCAGCCATTCATCCCCGTTTCAACGGCCCATGTTATTTCTTCCTCACGCAGCTACCAGGCGGCGGCGCCGCCAGCCATTACAGCGAGGCTTCGCCGGAGAGTCGTCATTTCGACGATCCAGAGCCCCAATCCCTACCCCGCAAGGTTCTACACGTAGCCGACATAAAAGCGAGTGACAAGGCAGCGTTCTCACCGAGCAAATTGCAGTCGAGTTCCCCGGTGTCGTCGTTGGGGCGGATTTGCGGCTGAGCGGAACGACGGCGAGGAATTGGTGCGGCCACAGTGGTCGATCTACTCCACCACGGCCACGGACGCCATCCACGTATCGAGGCGAAGCTCCCTGATTGCAATCCCGAGGCCGATACGGCGACAGGTTCACGATTCCGCGGGCGGCGGGTCCGCGGCGGCGGATTTCTTCTTCTTCCTCTCGGTGTTACGGCAATGGTCGCCGTCGTAGGCTAATACGGGAGGGGAGGCGAGCCCGGTGAGCTTTATACCCGGGGCGCACCCACGGTCGTTGCACGGACGCCGAGATCGCCGGCGAGGAAGACGCGGAGCGCGCGGAGTCCGTTGCGCCGTTGACGAAGGAAGGGGGAAAGGAGCTGACCGATGGGGTCCCGCGGTCAGTGAAAGCGCAGCCAACGTGAGCCGGAGTCACCGACACGCGGGCCAGACCTGTCAGCGGAAGATGTTCCACACCTGTGACGCGTGTGTGAGGCCGACGGGTGGCCCCGGCCTGTCGGCGCCGAGTGGAGATGGTAGTGGGCCGCGCGGGTGAGGAAATGTTTAGGTGGGCCGAATACAAGGTAGCAGGCCCAGTTAGGTTAGAATTCCTTTTCTTTTTATTTTCTATTTTCTTTTCTCCATTTTCAAATCCAATTTGAGTTCAAGTTTAAATTCAAACTTTGTGAATAACTTGTCCTCAGTTTGAATGGTATAATTTAATAATTTAAGTGTGAAGGATGTTTATTCTGATTTTTATTTTATTTTATGTAGTATTTTTCTTAGTTCTTCCCTTCTCTTATTTCAAACCCTAATTCCAATTCAAATTAAATTTCAACTTGTGGCAAATTCACTTTCAGATTAATAGTAAAATTTGGACATACCTAAAAGTGTGATGAATTTATAACTTTGTTTTGTTTTGTATAATATTTCTTTCTTTCTTTCCTATTTCCAATTCAAATCAAACCAAGTTTTAAATTCTAGATTTCAAATTTATGCACAAGTTAAACTTTCACATGATGCACAATTACTACATAGTGTTTCTTCATTTATTTTATTATGAGTATTTACCTTTAAAAAGGGTGAATTATAAAGTTTAATTATTTATCAATGGTATTTTGCTCAGATTTCTTCTATCAATCCCAAATTCAGAATTTTGGGTGTTACAAATCCTACCCCCCTTAAAAATAATCTCGTCCTCGAGATTAGTAAGAAAGAGGATATAGGAAGAGTGGTTTGCAATTTAGCTTTCAGTTTCTAATTAGTTAAAAATCAAGAGTCTCTCTTTTTTTTCATTAGTAAGTGATTAGGAGAGCATGGGTATATATATGTATGTCCACTTTAATTATGTAGGATAGAAGATGTCTTTAGGGCGTATATAGGTTTGGGTAAGAAGGAGTAGGATAAGAAAAGACTTCATCCTAGATTGTGGATCTTGACTCACCTTGGTGACCTCACTTGATCCTTGAAGACTTGAGTTGGTGCTCATCCTTACTTGATGAAGTTGATCATATTCTTCGGTCTTGTCTCTTTGATTAGGAGTTAGTGTATATTATCGGAGTTGGGGGAAAGATGGTTAGAATAGTTATGGGTGAGATGAACTACATGATGTAGGCCAAAGTCTGGTTTGATGTCAGGTGTTGGTTGATAGATTATGTAATCCATTAAGACTCTATTGATTGGGTAGGTTATGTAACTTGTTATATAGGTCGGGTTGTTGTGTATGGCCAAGTTGATATAAGTTTCCAAATTAGGCTTAAGTGATTTAGGAGTATGGCCTTTATCCTTGTACTAGCATTAAGTAACTCCCACTAGGTTGGATCATAATAGATTAGATAAAATCTAGATTAGGCTGTATATAACTAGGTTAGACTAGTTTAATTTAGATAAATCCACTAGGGTAGGATATGTTTTATTAGAATCTGTTAGAATCTGTTGGGATAGTATGGATCATACGGTGTAGGTAAGTTAGAAGCTCTATTAGGTTAACACAGAGGGATTACGCATCCATCGGATGGTTAGGATAGTTGCATGAGGCCAAGTTGGTCTTGTCGTTCTTTAATTTAGTGCGGGGTGAACTAAGTTAAGACCTGTTTTATAGGGGTAGAGTCTAAACTATTTCATCAGTATTATCTAACATGTTTGATAAGTCACTTTAGATTAGATCATATTAGGTTAGATATGATCTAGATTAGTATCACCAGGTTAGTCTAGACAATATCTAATTACTTTGAATTAGATCATGGTTGATATTTTAGACTAGGATAAATATGCTAATTAGGGTAGGATGAATTCATAAGAATAAGGTATAATCTTTTGAGGTAAATTAGATCTATTAGGATAACAAAATCTTTTCAAGATAAGATGAATTTATTAAGGCAAGAAGAATCTTTTAAGATGAGGCGGATCTAGTAAGATAAGAGAGAATCTTATAAGATACGATGAATCTATTAAGATATGGGAGAGTCTTTTAAGATTAGAGGGATCTCTATGTGATAGATACATTTTAATGGAGGATAATCTAAGTGGCTTAGTTTTCTTATGAATTCTATTTATGCCAATACGTATATGCAGATGTAATTGTGGACATTACTCCACAACCCATCACACTCAATCAAAGATCCAAATCAGACAGATATCATAAGAACAAACACTCAAATACATAAACACTTATAAAAATAGTTTTGTTTTTGTTCCTAGGATTAGGTCTCCTATTCCTAAAGGTCACTTCAGGCATAGGATTTCAAAGTGTGAAATCCACATTTGTCTTTAGAAAGAAAAGGTAAGAATAATCAGAGTGAAGCGGAAATAGATGAGAAAAGATTAAGAAAAGTTTAGAAAGAATCAGAATAGCAAAGGTAAGTAGATAAGGGTTGTCCAGTTCTATCTAGGTTTCGTCCTACAGTCAACATTCCTCTGATACCACTTCTGTAACACCCGGATTTTAGGGGTCCAAAACCCGGGGTTAACATAAACACCAGGTATGCTGGGACCAAGTCTCATACATATGATGTATAGTGGCACAGGATCGAATGTCACATCTTTATATATAACAGGAGTTCTATACAAAGTAAATAATTACATTATAAGGAGACAACGGTCCAGCAACCCAAAGTTGACTGGGAGACGACGACCTAGACCTCTCACGAACTCATCACAGCATCCTCCATGAGCATCATCCTGCAGTACCTGGTCTTGACCTGTGGTGTATGTGAGACAGCAAGAGTGAGCTCACATACGTTCATCGCTCAACAAGTTGTGGGGAATAATGTGCATGAACTCGCCAAAGGTGGGAGCTCACGTGAAGTGTAAGGCTTACCAAAGAAGATGGTTAGAGCTGAGCATTGCTTTTAAAGTTGGTCAAAATTTTATTAGCAGTTACTAAGTATAAGTAAATACCAAACCCAATTAAATAATAGAACAAGAGTAACAACATCACCTGCAATGCAATGCATATGACAAATTGAATTTAGTTCCATAAGTTAATCATGTGAGGGTCCGAGCTGCTCATGACCGTGAGCACGGCTAGTATACCAGTTTTACACTCTGCAGAGGTTGCGCATCTTTACCCACAAGTCGTGTATCCCATGTCGCCAGGGTTTGCAAGGCCCTTAGACACTTCCGAGGTGAATGGCTAGGGATCCACTACGAGGCCTTTACAAAGTTCCACTAGCTTCCGAAAACCCGCTACAGTTTATAGGAAGATCCAGTGCAGGAATCCCTTGCAGGACCGCCATCGCAGCAAAATCCTCCCGAGGGCCTCCCCGCACTGACCTCTCCCCTACTGCCCTTGCCCCTTTCGGGTAAGGTAGTCTTCCACTAGCTTTCCTAATTAATCAGCCAAGGGATCCCATTCCTCCCTTGTGGTAGCACTGTTTTCCCGGGTGGTCGCTCCATGTTCCAATTAACATAATGATCTCAACATGAACAATAAATAATCAACTGATAACAAAAGTGTAACCATGAATAGTGTATCTCCATACCCAAAACCACATATAGCACTAGCAAGTACTACCCAGAAAGTTCAGTGGTAAACAAGGTATAAAGATAGACAAACTAGGGTAACCTATTGGGTCCCATCAAATTTAACCTATGCAGATCATTATGATTAATCAGAACATGGCTGGGTAAAAAGAAGTGATCAAGGGCACAACTTGCCTGGGCCTTGAGATTCCAGGTACCAGGATGATCTTCAGATGACTCGTGACCTCACTGCTAGTCGTAGTAATACAAACAAACAGTGTAGGCAAAATTTAACATCACACCAAACAAGTAAACAAAATACATAATAATAATCTACCCATTAAAATAAGATTCTAGGAACAGGAATCATTAATTTTGGAGTTATAGATTTTAAGTTATGGATTTTCTAATGTTTTATGTGTTTAATACAAGATTAAGTATTAGATAAATTTAAATGAGCCTTTCATGCCAAAACAGAGGCACAAAATGATGAAGAATATTATTACAAAATTTTAGAAATTGGAATGGTTCAATTTGGAGCTAAAATGAATTTTCTATGAATTATCTAAGTTCTAGCAATTATTTAATCATTAAAAATCATTCTCTAAATTCATTTATTTGATTTCTTAACTTCCTGGACTGGGCGCACTAATACAAAGAAGCTCAGGGGGCTCGGGGCAAGATTCCCGAGACACAGGCTAACCCGAGATTGGACCGCGGGTTAGTTTCCTAAAAACCGGAGGGCTCTTATGCAAAATAACCCGGCCGAAGGGGTATCCAACGACCCTGGCCGTCCGATTCAAAACGGACGCACCAGATTAGATCCCGGCGGGTTACACATCCGCGTTCAACCTAAGCCCTCGGATCCCCGATGGCCGGTCCGGATTTAAAATGATCCGATCGATCTGCGTCCGCCCGATCAGAAATCTAGGGCCCCGATCTAATGACTCGAAGAGGTACGTTAAGATTTGATCTAAGCCGTCCATTGCTTATCCGACCGTCTCAAGCCACACATGCAATGATCTAATCCCAGCCATTCATCCCCGTTTCAACGGCCCATGTTATTTCTTCCTCACGCAGCTACCAGGCGGCGGCGCCGCCAGCCATTACAGCGAGGCTTCGCCGGAGAGTCGTCATTTCGACGATCCAGAGCCCCAATCCCTACCCCGCAAGGTTCTACACGTAGCCGACATAAAAGCGAGTGACAAGGCAGCGTTCTCACCGAGCAAATTGCAGTCGAGTTCCCCGGTGTCGTCGTTGGGGCGGATTTGCGGCTGAGCGGAACGACGGCGAGGAATTGGTGCGGCCACAGTGGTCGATCTACTCCACCACGGCCACGGACGCCATCCACGTATCGAGGCGAAGCTCCCTGATTGCAATCCCGAGGCCGATACGGCGACAGGTTCACGATTCCGCGGGCGGCGGGTCCGCGGCGGCGGATTTCTTCTTCTTCCTCTCGGTGTTACGGCAATGGTCGCCGTCGTAGGCTAATACGGGAGGGGAGGCGAGCCCGGTGAGCTTTATACCCGGGGCGCACCCACGGTCGTTGCACGGACGCCGAGATCGCCGGCGAGGAAGACGCGGAGCGCGCGGAGTCCGTTGCGCCGTTGACGAAGGAAGGGGGAAAGGAGCTGACCGATGGGGTCCCGTGGTCAGTGAAAGCGCAGCCAACGTGAGCCGGAGTCACCGACACGCGGGCCAGACCTGTCAGCGGAAGATGTTCCACACCTGTGACGAGTGTGTGAGGCCGACGGGTGGCCCCGGCCTGTCGGCGCCGAGTGGAGATGGTAGTGGGCCGCGCGGGTGAGGAAATGTTTAGGTGGGCCGAATACAAGGTAGCAGGCCCAGTTAGGTTAGAATTCCTTTTCTTTTTATTTTCTATTTTCTTTTCTCCATTTTCAAATCCAATTTGAGTTCAAGTTTAAATTCAAACTTTGTGAATAACTTGTCCTCAGTTTGAATGGTATAATTTAATAATTTAAGTGTGAAGGATGTTTATTCTGATTTTTATTTTATTTTATGTAGTATTTTTCTTAGTTCTTCCCTTCTCTTATTTCAAACCCTAATTCCAATTCAAATTAAATTTCAACTTGTGGCAAATTCACTTTCAGATTAATAGTAAAATTTGGACATACCTAAAAGTGTGATGAATTTATAACTTTGTTTTGTTTTGTATAATATTTCTTTCTTTCTTTCCTATTTCCAATTCAAATCAAACCAAGTTTTAAATTCTAGATTTCAAATTTATGCACAAGTTAAACTTTCACATGATGCACAATTACTACATAGTGTTTCTTCATTTATTTTATTATGAGTATTTACCTTTAAAAAGGGTGAATTATAAAGTTTAATTATTTATCAATGGTATTTTGCTCAGATTTCTTCTATCAATCCCAAATTCAGAATTTTGGGTGTTACACTCTCCCCCGCTAGACACGTAGCACTCTGCTACACCCCCATTGTACACCTGGATCCTCTCCTTACGCCTATAAAAGGAAGGACCAGGGCCTTCTTAGAAAAGGTTGGCCGCGCGGGGACGAGGACGGGGCAGGCGCTCTCTTGGGGCCGCTCGCTTCCCTCACCCGCGTGGACGCTTGTAACCCCCTACTGCAAGCGCACCCAACCTGGGCGCGGGACGAACACGAAGGCCGCGGGATTTCCACCTCTCTCACGCCCGTCTCCGGCCACCTCGCTTCCCCCCTTCGCGCCCCTGCACCACCGCGGGACGCCTCGGCTGTTGGAGGAGCTACTGGAGGAGACCCCGACGACGACGACTCAGACCACAACACGGAGTCTTCTGAGTCGCAGGAGGTGGAAGGATGGGTCGCCCGACCCATCACCCGTGACGCCGCCCGCGGTTGTCACTTCCACGACGCACTCGACACCTTGCTGCGCCAGGCTTTCGACCGACACACCTGGTCGATCGAGTATCGTTGTGTAGTCTACCAGCACAGTCGCGGGAGGTACCCGGACCGCTGGGAGGCTACCTGCCTAGTTCGCCGTCTGGAGGATGACCTCCGGGGTGCGGAGGCCGTTTCGGAGCACTATTCCATCTCCGAGAGGGACACTGCAGAGGCGGCTATGCAGGATGCAGCACGACGTGCACTCTCTCAGTACTGTTCTTTGTTCGGTGGCATGGCCGACGGTCTTAACCTTCGGTACTACCCCCGCCGCCCTACTGGCAGCACAGAGAGTGTGGTTGTCTCACCTGTTGGTGAGGCTAACCCTAGGTTGAGCAGCACAGTCAACCTAGTCGCAGTGCTTAACACTGAGCTGGATCACTCTCTGGACGAGCTAAGCAGGGCTCGAACGGAGATTGCGGAGTTGCGTGCTGAGCTGGCAGAGCGCCATCACCAGGAGGGTGGTTCTCCCGCTCCTGTTGGGACTCAGCACCCTTACCGCTCGCCGCCACGTGGTCACCACACTTATGGTTCCCCTGCCTGTAAGACCAGGATAGATCTGGATCCTTAGATCGTTAGCGTCGAAGTTGGTAATAATTCTTAAGTCAGATGTCTCAGTCTTAAAATAGTTAGTTTAGTTTGCTTATCAGTTGCTTCCAATTAGCTTAGTTTGCTTATCAGTTGCTTGCATGCTTGTTATGATGAACTTGTGCTGGATTTGAATCTTTGTAATGACTGTTGCCAACCTGTGGGTTTCTCCTGCAGTTTGGCCTAGCTATAATGTTAATAAAGCCAGTTATTTAGTTGGGAAGCCATTTACTTCTACTTTCCTTCTTATCTGAGAAGCTGTGTTGAATCGTAATGAGGATCAGTGAAGCTCTTTGTTCACTCAGTGTCATGAAGAATTCTGTATTCTCTTTTCTTATGCTGGAGGGTTGTAAGATCAACGCTGATGTATGAATGTCTTCCACAGATGTCTGACAACAGGCGCCGATGCAACAGGCGTGCTCAGCAAGAGCAGCATAACCAGCAGGAGGAACATCAGAGGCAGCCTCCCCCGCCACCCCCGATGTCAGTGGAGCAGATGTTCTTGATGCAGACTCAGGCAGTGCAGGCCATTGGGCAGACTCTGGCAGCCATGCAGCAGGCTCAACAGTAACCCCAACCCCAATTGCAAGTGCAGATGCCCCAGATGCCACGGGATAAGCGTGGTGAGTTCATGAGAGGGCACCCTCCTACCTTCTCCCATTCTGCTGACCCCATGGATGCAGAAGACTGGCTGCGCGCAGTGGAAAGGGAACTGCGCACCGCCCAATGTGACGACAGGGAGAAGGTTCTGTATGGTCCCCGCCAGCTAAGGGGAGCAGCCCAGTCCTGGTGGGAGTCCTACCTCGCCACACATGCTGACCCCGAAGCCATCACCTGGGAAGAATTCAGCGAGAGTTTCCCCAGGTACCATGTGCCAGAGGGACTGATGATCATGAAGAAGGAGGAGTTTCTGGCTCTGAAGCAGGGACCCCTGTCTGTTAGTGAATACAGAGACAAGTTTCTGCAGCTATCTCGTTATGCACCTGAGGATGTCAACACTGATGCTAAAAGGCAGTACAGGTTCATGAGGGGTTTGGTGGATCCCCTGCATTACCAGCTGATGAATCACACCTTCCCCACCTTCCAGCACCTGATCGATAGGGCAGTTATGACTGAGAAGAAGCGTAAGGATATGGAAGATCGGAAGCGCAAGATGAGTGGACCCCAGACCGGAGGCATCAGCCGTCCATGTTTCTCAGGCAGTTCATCTCAGCAAGGCAGGCCTGGTCACCCACAAGGATATCAGAATCAGAAGCAGCGTCCGCATCAGCAGCAGTTTCAGAGGCAGTACCCACAGCAGCAGCAGCAGTATCGTCAGCACAGCCAGCAGGGAGGTAACCAGTATCAGAAGCAGAACAACCAGGCACCTCGCCTTCCTGCCCCAGCAGCAAACCAGAGCAACCAAGCAGCCCCAGCACAAGGAGGAGGCAGAGGATGTTTCCACTGTGGAGAACAAGGCCACTGGGCAATGCAATGCCCGAAGAAGATGGCGCAGCAGCAGACCAACCCCAATGCTCCAACAAGGCAAGGTGTACTGCAGCCGGCAGCAGGCAATCGTAGCCAAGCGTACAACCGTGGAAAGGTGAACCACTTGGAGGCCGAAGCGATCCAGGATGCACCAGATGTGGCAGTAGGTATGTTCTCAGTCGAATCTCATCCCACGAAAGTGCTATTTGATACTGGTGCAACTCATTCATTTGTCACTGCAACCTGGGTAGAATTGCATAACATCTCAGTAGAGGCAATGATGCCGCCCATGAGGATTAATTCGGTTGGTGGCAAGGTGCAAACAGATAAAATATGCTCAAATATAAGGGTGGAAATAAGGGGGATAGGTTTCCCCAGTGACTTAATAGTAATAGACACCCCTGGGATAGATATTATTCTAGGGATGAATTGGTTAATGAAGTATGAAGCGAATGTTAGCTGTGACAAGAGGACCGTAACATTAAAGTCCCTGTCAGGAGAAGAGGTAGTGGCCGAGCTAAGGATGCCTAAATCAGCGGAGGGTGTCTGTCACCAGATTTCAGTTGATAGTAAGGAGCCCAACCCGCTCGAGGCAATCAAGGTTGTGTCGGACTTTCCGGACGTATTTCCCGAGGAGCTAACGGGCATGCCACCCAAGAGAAAGGTTGAGTTTGCCATAGAGCTTATCCCTGGTACCGCCCCCATCTCCAAAAGAGCCTACCGAGTGTCTGGACCAGAATTGGTGGAACTCAAGAAGCAGATAGATGAGATGTTAGATAAGGGTTACATCAGACCAAGTACCTCGCCTTGGGCCGCTCCGGTGTTGTTTGTAGAGAAGAAAGATGGTACCAAAAGGATGTGCATAGACTACAGAGCCTTGAATGAAGTCACTGTCAAAAACAAGTACCCCCTGCCAAGGATAGAAGATTTGTTCGACCAGCTCAGAGGTGCCAGCGTATTCTCGAAGATAGATCTGAGATCAGGTTACCATCAACTCAGAATCCGACCCTCGGACATACCGAAGACGGCATTCATCACCAAGTACGGGTTATATGAATTCACAGTTATGTCCTTTGGTTTGACAAATGCGCCAGCCTTCTTTATGTACCTGATGAACAGTGTGTTCATGGATTATCTGGACAAGTTTGTGGTAGTGTTTATCGATGATATTCTCATATACTCTCAAAGTGAGGAAGATCATGTAGAGCATTTGAAAATGGTATTGCAAAGATTTCGAGAGCATCAGTTGTATGCCAAGCTGGGCAAATGCGAGTTCTGGATTCATGAAGTCTTATTTCTGGGTCACATCATAAACCAAGATGGGTTGGCAGTGGATCCAAAGAAAGTAGCAGATATCCTGAACTGGAAAGCACCAAAGGATGTTCGTGGGATCAAGAGATTCATCGGAATGGCCGGATACTATAGACGTTTCATTGAAGGCTTCTCAAAGATTGCTAGACCAATGACAGTGTTACTAGCGAAGAAAGTTGAGTTTAAGTGGACCCAAAAGTGTCAGGAAGCATTTGAAGAACTGAAAAATAGATTGACTACAGCTCCTGTGCTAGTCCTGCCTGATGTTCACAAGTCATTCTCAGTGTATTGCGATGCTTCTTACACCGGATTGGGATGTGTGCTAATGCAAGAAGGAAGAGTTGTAGCATATTCATCTCGGCAGCTGAAGATTCATGAGAAAAATTACCCCACACACGACCTAGAGTTGGCAGCAGTGGTTCATACTCTAAAGACATGGAGACATTACCTGTATGGGCAGAAGTGCGACATCTACACAGATCATAAAAGTCTGAAATACATATTCACCCAGTCAGAGTTAAACATGAGACAGCGAAGATGGTTGGAATTGATCAAAGACTATGAGTTGGAGATACATTACCATCCAGGCAAAGCCAATGTGGTTGCAGATGCTCTGAGCAGGAAGAGACAAGTCAATATGTTGGCCACGTACCCGATGCCGTATGAGTTAGCCAAGGAGTTCGATAGGCTGAGCCTCGGTTTCCTGAATAATACGCAAGGAGTAACAGTGGAATTAGAGCCCACCCTAGAGCGGGAGATCAAAGAAGGGCAGAAGGATGATGAAAGCATCAACAAGATCCGGCAGCTGATCTTAGAAGGAAGAGGTAAAGACTTTCGAGAGGATGAAGAGGGGGTAATATGGTTCAAGGACCGATTGTGTGTCCCCGACCTCAAACCTATTCGGGAGCTGATCCTAAAGGAAGCTCATGAGACAGCCTACTCCATACACCCGGGAAGTGAAAAGATGTACCAGGATTTAAAAAGGAGGTTTTTGTGGTATGGCATGAAAAGAGAAATCGCAGAATATGTCGCCATCTGTGATAGCTGTCAAAGAACCAAAGCAGAGCATCAAAGGCCCGCCGGATTGTTGCAGCCATTGCGGATTCCTCAGTGGAAGTGGGATGAGATCGGGATGGATTTTATAGTTGGCCTACCTCGTACCCGGGCCGGCTATGATTCCATCTGGGTGGTTGTGGACCGCTTAACAAAGGTGGCCCATTTCATACCTGTGAAGACCACATACACCGGAGCAACGTTAGCCGAGTTATACATGTCACGGATAGTTTGCCTTCATGGTGTGCCGAAGAAGATAGTGTCAGATCGAGGAACGCAGTTCACCTCTCATTTCTGGCAGCAGCTACAAGAAGCTTTGGGCACCCATTTGAACTTCAGCTCGGCTTATCACCCGCAGACAGACGGTCAGACTGAAAGAACTAATCAGATCCTAGAAGATATGCTGAGAGCCTGTGCGTTGCAAGACAAGTCAGGATGGGACAAAAGGTTACCTTATGCAGAATTCTCCTACAACAATAGCTACCAGGCCAGCTTGAAGATGTCACCGTTTGAGGCACTCTATGGACGGAGTTGTAGGACTCCGCTGCATTGGGACCAGCCTGGAGAGAGGCAGGTGTTTGGCCCCGACATTTTGCTTGAAGCCGAAGAGAATATCAAAATGGTTCGGGAGAATCTGAAGATAGCACAATCAAGACAGCGAAGCTACGCGGACAGAAGGAGAAGAGAACTGAGTTTCGAAATGGGGGATTTCGTCTATCTAAAGGTGTCACCTATCAGGGGAGTCAGAAGGTTCGGAGTTAAAGGCAAGTTAGCACCCCGGTACGTTGGACCATATCAGATTCAGGCAAAGCGTGGAGAAGTGGCTTACCAACTCAACCTACCAGAAAGTTTGTCGGCAGTGCACAATGTGTTCCACGTGTCACAATTGAAGAAGTGTCTGCGAGTACCAGAAGAACAGTTGCCAGTGGAGGGTTTGGAAGTCTAGGAGGATCTGACATACATAGAGAAGCCAACGCAGATTCTGGAGTTTGCAGACAGAGTCACCCGGAGGAACACCATCAGAATGTGCAAAGTCAGATGGGGTCACCACTCGGAGGAAGAAGCAACCTGGGAACGAGAAGATGATCTGAAGGCCAAATACCCTGAACTCTTTGCTGACCAACCCTGAATCTCGGGGCGAGATTCTTTTAAGGGGGATAGGTTTGTAACACCCTGAATTTGGGGGTATAAAATTTCTTTGCTCATATTCACAAATTCAGGTGTTACTTCCCTTTTCTCATCCTTCCCCAATCTTCTCTTTCTCATTTTTATAGGAAAAGTGGTTATTTTATTTGTAACTATAGTCTATTAGCTCAAACTCCAAGGGAGTATGAATTGTTGCATCATGTTGAACCCTAGATTTCACTTTTGTTTGGTGCATAACTCTTAGAAAGTCTAATTTGAATTTGTGGCTCATTTGAATTTGAATCAAATAGAGAAAATAAAAAGTAAAGAGAAAACAATTCCAGATTAAAAAGAAAAGGAAAAGAAGCCCACTCCCCCGCCCCCCTCAGCCTTTCGGCCCAGCTAGGCCCATCCCGCGCGCGCGCCCTCCCCCGCCTCCCTCTCTCTCTGCGCCGCGGGCCCGGCCTGTCAGCGCGGCCGCCGTCTCCGCGCCCGCCTCCCTTTCTCTCTGCCCGCGGGCCCGGCCTGTCAGCCCCGCCTTTCCCGCGCCCACGTTCGCTTTCCCCTCTCTCTCTGCTCGCGGGCCCGAGCTGTCAGCTCCTCCGTCCCCGCGTAACCACCGCCGCGCGTGCCGCGGACTCCGCGCCCACGTCGTGCGTGGAGCTCGCCCCCACCTCGCCTCGGCCACTAGAGCCCAGAACCCCACTCGCCCTCTCCCCCTCCCTCATTTGCGCACCTGCCGACCCCTCCCTCACCTCCCTCTCGCTGCGCGCACGCCAGAGCGCCGCCGCCATAAACCCCCGCCGTCCCGAGCTCGTTTCCCGGCCGCCGTTGGAGCTCCGCCATGTCCATTGCCACGGTGAGCTTCGCCCCGGCGTCCACAACCCGGAACGCTCCCCAATTCCCTCTCCCCCTCCCTATTTCTCTCTGCCCGCGCTCACCCGCCGTCCTCCGTGCAGCCGCGGAGGTCCGCCACCGTCGCCCCGGGTCACCGTCGCGTCATCGCCGCCACCGAGGAGTCCCCGGAGCCCGCCTTGAGGTAAAGAACCTCTCCCGCCTCTATTGACCTTTGTTTTGCTCTCTGTTGCGTTTAATTCCTAGCCGGAGTAGATTTATGCCGCCGCCGAACCACTCCGCCGTGAACCGCCCCCCTCCGGTGCCCCTGCCCCGACCCAGACCCCACCAAAGAATTCCCCGTGCCCTTCCCAACCTTCCCGGCCACTCCGGTCGCCCTAAGGACCCGCCAAGCGCCCGCGCCCCTCGTCTCCGGCGAGTCCTCCGCCGCGGGGACGAGCGCCGCCGCCCCAGCTAGCCGTAGGAGAAGCCCAGGCCGGCCACCCAATCCCCACCGTCCGTCCCAGATCGGGCGGTCCCGTTTAAATTAGGCCAAACCTGATCCTGGCCGTCCGCCGGAGATCCAGCGGCCCAGGCCCGCTTCCCCCACACCCCGTCTCCCTGCCGTTTGGGTCCCGCCTGTCAGCCCGCCCGCGCGCTCGCGCTGCCCGCCGGTCCCGCCTGTCATCCCGCCCGCGCGCTCGCACTGCCTGCCGGTCCCGCCTGTCAGCCACACAGGCCGCCGCGCGCCCGCGCGCCCGCCCGCAGGATCTAATCCTGGCCGTCCGCCTGAGATCCAACGGCCGTAGGAGTCCGATACCCCTTCGCCCGCGCGTTTTCTTAAAGAGCCCCCCGGTTTTCTGGAATTTGAACCCGCCGTCCCTGGTTTCTTACAGTTAGGTCCTCGGACCTTTTATTTAATTCAAAATAGGTACTTAGGGTATATTTTTAACCCCTAAACTTGTAAAATTCATAACTTTGCCATATGAACTCCAAATTAGGTGCTTCAAATTGCAAAATGTTCATAATATTATTATCTATCTGTTTATGCAATGTTTCCCTGCTGTTTCTATGTCCCAATTAATAGTTGATCATTAGGGTAAAATTAATGTTATGGGAACCCTATTTGAGATAAATAAAAGATAGTAGACTTTAATAAAAGTTGGAGCACTTAAGTTTATGGACTTAACACTATGTAATGATTTAACCCCCACCACTGACTTAAACCTGAGTAGTGGATAATGAATCCTTTTGTATAGTCCTCTACCCTAGACCTAGAGAATACCAGAGTGCCTATCCCTTTTCTATTATGAACTTGTGATCTCTCTGCTGCATATGTTTGGTATATTGTTTTTGTTTGTCATTTCCCAAGTGCATAGTGTGAATGATTACTTTACGTAGACAACGAGCAGTCTGTGTTTCCCGAGGAAGTTGCAGAGGAAGTCCCTGATCAGCAGTTTGGTGAAGGCAAGTGTCCTCTGACCCATTATGTCCTATTCATTTATAACTTACTACCCCGCATTACTTACTTGAAACCTAAGGATTGACTAGCTTTACATTTTTACTTTATCCTTGATGACCTTATGGGCTGTGATAGTTAGCATTCTGCTACTGCCTTAACTTAATCAATGAACATGATGTGAATATTTATGATACTGTTATCCTGATGATGTTGATGATCTTGTGATACTCTAGGGGGCTCAGGCTGTTTCCTGAGTACCTCTCCGTAAGGACCTGTTCGTTGAGAGACCACCCGGGATAACAGTGCAACCATGAGGGTGAAATGGGATTCCCTTAGTTAATTAATTAGAGGAACTAGAGGTGTAGTTGCTTCGCCGTCGAGCCGTCAATGGGGTCCAGGCACAGTGCTTGCTCTGCCGAGGCTGAATGCCGAGGTTCTTTCGTTTTGCTTTTGTTAGTCACTCTCCTGCGGGGAGGAGTACTGTGTTTATCAAACTGGAGAAACCTAACGGGCAGCTATGATCTCTAGGGAATCTTTGTAACAGCTACGTAGTGATACCCTGCCGGACCACCTAGGTAGTGGTCAATGGGGATTAGCTCTCCCCGGGTAGAAAGGGAATCATGACTCATGGGTAAAGTGTGCGACCTCTGTAGAGGGTAGTGAAACTGGTATATCAGCCGTGCTCACGGTTAAGAGCAGCCTTGGGATCCTCTTTGATTAGAGATACGGATGGTTCGAGATACAAGGATTATGTTATGGTTTTGGTTCGAATATGATGATGTTGTTCCTCGATGAGGAAATGGTTCATGGGTTGGTTAATGCTAAAATCTGGCTTCTACTAATGATAAATATCTGACCAACTAAAAGCAAATGCTTGAGCCTAACCCCACATAAAGCTAGTCCACTTCAGCCAAACGGGACATTTGCTGAGTACGTTGATGTGTACTCATCCTTGCTTTACCACAAAACACCAGGTTGTCCGCATTGTAACCACTGCTCAGGAGAAGGCGAAGCCGTGGAAGGAGACTTCCAGGAGTTCCAAGACTACGACGAATTCTAGGTGTGGGTTGGCGCTAACCCCCAGTCAGCTGCCTGTGAAGGCCTTATCTTTACTGCGTTTCGCTAGCACTTTGATTTAACTGTTAAGTTGATGACTATGTGGATGTCTATGACTCTGTGATGTAATTAAGTTAATACTTTTTTTAAGTTATTATTCGAGCAATGTGCATTGATGTTCATTTATATAATCGCTGTGTACGTGAGTTCTGATCCTGGCACGTACATAGTTCGTGCTTGGTTTGCCTTCCAAACCGGGTGTGACACTGCCCTTGCCCGAGGCTAGGCTCGGGTGAGGCATGATCGAGTCGCTCGTATGGACTGATCCCTGACTTAATCGCACCCATCAGGCCTCTGCAGCTTTATGCTGATGGGGGTTACCAGCTAAGAATTAGGCGTCTTGAGGGTACCCCTAATTATGGTCCCCGACAGTAGCCCCCGAGCCTCGAAGGGAGTGTTAGCACTCGCTTGGAGGCTTTCGTCGCACTTTTTTGCAAGGGGACCAGCCTTTCTCGGTTGCATTTTGTTCCGGTGGGTGCGCGCGAGCGCACCCGCCGGGTGTAGCCCCCGAGGCTTCGGAGGAGTGGTTTCACTCCTTCGAGGTCTTAATGCCATGCGTAATGCTTCGGCTGGTCTGGTGGTTCCCTCATGCGAACTGGCCGTAGCCCGGGTGCACGGTCGGGGCCCAAGTTCTCGGGCTGGTATGTTGACGCTGTCAACGGTTTGGCCGGAGCCGGGATTGCGAGAGTAGCCCCCGAGCCTCCGCACAGGGCGAGAGGGCGATCAGGGACAGACTCGGCTTTTTTACATATGCCCCTACGTCGCCTTTCCGCAAGGAGGAGGGGGGGGAGAGCGCCATGTTACCCTCGATGGGCACCGAACATGGTGTCTCCGGTGAGCTGCAAGCGGGTAATCCGAGTGGACGTCCGTGCCCCGTTCGTTGGGGGTCAGCTAGGGGCCCAGAGGCACGCCCAAAAGTACCTGCGGGTGATCTGCCGGACCCGGTCCCCTGGCGATGGGGTCCGAGGGCTCGATGCCTCCCTCCGATGGGATTCCGTTACAAGATCGCTCCCGCTGGTCTCGGAAATGTCCTAGGGTACCTCGGGAGCGCAGCCCGAGCCTTGGTTATGTATCGAACGTACCCCTGGTCATCCCTCGCTCGGCGTCTGAGGCGACTGTGAACCCTTCGGGGGCCAGCCTTCGAACCCCTGATCTGTAATGGGCGCGGAGCCCGAGTAGCCTGAGGCGGCCGTGGAACCCTTCGGGGGCCGGCCTTCGAACCTCTGACTAGTAGTGGGTGTAGGGCCCACGCGATCTGAGGCGGCTGTTGAACCCTTCGGGGGGCCAGCCTTCGAACCCCTGATAAGTAAGGAGGCTCGGAGCCTGGTTCCTTCATGGGGAAGGACCCCTTTCGGAGTATCCCCCTTTCCCGGTCCCTGTCGCAAGAGATAGAGAAAGAGGAAAAAAGGAAAAAGGATACGAAACCGAACGACGCGGCGTACCTTTTTTGGCACGGTTGTTTCGGCGAAGGCGAAGCGTCGCCCGCTGCTCCTGCCAGGAGCGCCGCCTGTCCAGCCGCGGAGTTAATGCGACGGGGCGAGTAGTTGGCAGGGCGGCCGTTGCGCGTGCGCGAGCCGTTCGAGGAACGGACCACGGGCGCGTTGTCTTCACGCCGTGAGAGGGGGTTCTCTTGCTGCCCCCGGATGGGACGTGAGCTTGGCTGACAACGTGACCGCTGCTCCCGCGCGCCTGCCACCGTCATTACTGCCGGCCCACCTTTGGCCGCGTTGGCCGCCGCGTCAGGCTGGCGCTGCTAGGTCGCGCGCTGGGTCGCCTCGAGTCGCGGTATTGGTTCCGCAATCGAGGAGGCGCGGTGGTGGCACAGGCGGTACAGTTGCTTGCATGCAGCATCCGGCGCGCCGGTCGCGCGACGCGTGGGCCTGGGCCTCCATGCTGGCGTGTCGGGAGTCGGAGAAGCGCGTCCACTTGGCGCAGTTGCATGCCGCCTGCATGGCTGCCGCCCCTTTCGCCCGTTGGTCTGGGCAAAAGTGGAGGGTCACTTGTAACCGCTGGGCGGTTGCGTGCACCACGCGCGGCGGTTTGGCTTCTTCTGCTCGGTGCCGGTCTGCATGACATGCGGGACCCAGCCCCCGCGCCGTAGGGGAGGGCTTTGGAGCGTGTTGGAGAAGACTCAGCCCGTGACGGTTGGGGGTGCAAGCAGGGAGAAGACGTCCGGGGGAACCGTCGTTCGCCCCGAGGCTATTCTTGCCAGCTCGTCCGTAGTCTCGTTGTAGCGCCGGGCGATGTGGTTACGAAACCGAACGACGCGGCGTACCTTTTTTGGCACGGTTGTTTCGGCGAAGGCGAAGCGTCGCCCGCTGCTCCTGCCAGGAGCGCCGCCTGTCCAGCCGCGGAGTTAATGCGACGGGGCGAGTAGTTGGCAGGGCGGCCGTTGCACGTGCGCGAGCCGTTCGAGGAACGGATCACGGGCGCGTTGTCTTCACGCCGTGAGAGGGGGTTCTCTTGCTGCCCCCGGATGGGACGTGAGCTTGGCTGACGACGTGACCGCTGCTCCCGCGCGCCTGCCACCGTCTTGCAGTAAGGGGTTACAAGCGTCCACGCGGTTGAGGGAAGCGAGCGGCCCCAAGAGAGCGCCTGCCCCGTCCCCGTCCCCGCGCGGCCAACCTTCTCTAAGAAGGCCCTGGTCCTTCCTTTTATAGGCATAAGGAGAGGATCCAGGTTTACAATGGGGGTGTAGCAGAGTGCTACGTGTCTAGCGGGGGAGAGCTAGCGCCCTAAGTACATGCCAATGTGGCAGCCGGAGAGATCTTGGGACCCAGCTGGTGTGGTGTCGTGGCTGTCGGAGGAGCAACGGAGCCTGGCGGAGGGACAGCTGTCGGAGCGGTTGGGTCCTTGCTGTCGTCCCCCTGCTTCCGTAAGGGAGCTGAGAGCCGCCGTCGTCACGGGGCTAGAGGGGCGCCATCATTGCCTATCTAGCGGAGCTAGCCAGATGGGACACCGGTCTTGTTCTCTGCGGCCCGAGTCGGCTCGGGGTAGGGTGATGATGGCGCTTCCTGTTGACGTGGCGGGCTTGTGCCCTAGGTCAGGCGACGTGGAGGCTCCTCCGAAGCCGAGATCGAGTCTGTCTTTCATGGCCGAGGCCGTGCCCGAGCTCATGGGTCGGGCGAGGCGGAGGTCGTTCGGCAGAGGCCAGGGTGGAGTCCGATCCCTGGGGTCGGGCGAAGCGGAGTTCGTCATCTTCTGGGGCCTAGCCCGAGTCCGAGCCCTAGGTCGGGCGGAGCGGAGTTCGCCGTCTTCCGGGGCCTTAGCCTGAGTCCGAGCCCTGGGTCGGGCGGAGCGGAGTTCGCCGTCTTCCGGGGCCTTAGCCCGAGTCTGAGCCCTGGGTCGGGCGGAGCGGAGTTCGCCGTCTTCCAGGGCCTTAGCCCGAGTCCGAGCCCTGGGTCGGGCGGAGCGGAGTTTGCCGTCTTCCGGGGCCTCAGCCCGAGTCCGAGCCCTAGGTCGGGCGGAGCGGAGTTCGCCGTCTTCCGGGGCCTAGCCCGAGTCCGAGCCCTGGGTCGGGCAGAGCGGAGTTCGCCGTCTTCCGGGGCCTAGCCCGAGTCCGAGCCCTAGGTCGGGCGGAGCTTCCTATGGCGCCTTTGGCAAGGCCTGACTGCCTGTCAGCCTCACTCTGTCAAGTGGCACTGCAGTCGGAGTGGCGGAGGCGGCGCTGTCCTTCTGTCAGACCGGTCAGTGGAGCGGCGAAGTGACGGCGGTCACTTCGGCTCTGCCGGGGGGCGCGCGTCAGGATAAAGGTGTCAGGCTGCCTTTGCGTTAAATGCTCCTGCGACTCGGTCGGTCGGCGCGGCGATTTAGTCATGGTTGCTTCTTAGCGAAGGCAAGGCCTCGGGCGAGCCGGAGATGTGTCCGCCGTTAAAAGGGGGGCCTCGGGCGAGACGGAAACCCCTTGAGGTCGGCTGCCCTTGCCCGAGGCTAGGCTCGGGCGAGGCGTGATCGAGTCGCTCGTATGGACTGATCCCTGACTTAATCGCACCCATCAGGCCTCTGCAGCTTTATGCTGATGGGGGTTACCAGCTGAGAATTAGGCGTCTTGAGGGTACCCCTAATTATGGTCCCCGACAGTAGCCCCCGAGCCTCGAAGGGAGTGTTAGCACTCGCTTGGAGGCTTTCGTCGCACTTTTTTGCAAGGGGACCAGTCTTTCTCGGTTGCATTTTGTTCCGGTGGGTGCGGGCGAGCGCACCCGCCGGGTGTAGCCCCCGAGGCCTCGGAGGAGTGGTTTCACTCCTTCGAGGTCTTAATGCCTTGCGTAATGCTTCGGCTAGTCTGGTGGTTCCCTCATGCGAACTGGTCGTAGCCTGGGTGCACGGTCGGGGCCCAAGTTCTCGGGCTGGTATGTTGACGCTGTCAACGGTTTGGCCGGAGCCGGGTTTGCGAGAGCAGCCCCCGAGCCTCCACACAGGGCGAGAGGGCGATCAGGGACAGACTCAGCTTTTTTACATACGCCCCTACGTCGCCTTTCCGCAAGGAGGAGGGGGGGAGAGCGCCATGTTACCCTCGATGGGCACCGAACATGGTGTCTCCGGTGAGGAGTGGTCTGGCAGGAGCAGCGGGCGACGCTTCGCCTTCGCCGAAACAACCGCGCCAAAAAAGGTACGCCGCGTCGTTCGGTTTCGTATCCTTTTTCCTTTTTTCCTCTTTCTCTATCTCTTGCGACAGGGACCGGGAAAGGGGGATACTCCGAAAGGGGTCCTTCCCCGTGAAGGAACCAGGTTCCGAGCCTCCTTACTGATCAGGGGTTCGAAGGCTGGCCCCCCGAAGGGTTCAACAGCCGCCTCAGATCGCGTGGGCCCTACACCCACTACTGGTCAGAGGTTCGAAGGCCAGCCCCCCGAAGGGTTCCATGGCCGCCTCAGGCTACTCGGGCTCCGCGCCCATTACTGATCAGGGGTTCAAAGGCTGGCCCCCGAAGGGTTCACAGTCGCCTCAGACGCCGAGCGAGGGATGACCAGGGGTACGTTCGATACATAACCAAGGCTCGGGCTTCGCTCCTGAGGTACCCTAGGACATTTCCGAGACCAGCGGGAGCGATCTTGTAATGGAATCCCATCGGAGGGAGGCATCGAGCCCTCGGACCCCGTCGCCAGGGGACCGGGTCCTGTCGGAGCGGTTGGGTCCTTGCTGACGTCCCCTTGCTTCCGTAAGGGAGCTGAGAGCCGCCGTCGTCACGGGGCTAGCGGGGCGCCATCATTGCCTATCTGGCGGAGCTAGCCAGATGGGACACCGGTCTTGTTCTCTGCGGCCCGAGTCAGCTCGGGGTAGGGTGATGATGGTGCTTCCAGTTGACGTGGCGGGCTTGTGCCCTAGGTCGGGCGACGTGGAGGCTCCTCCGAAGCCGAGGTCGAGTCTGTCTTTCATGGCCGAGGCCGAGCCCGAGCTCCTGGGTCGGGCGAGGCGGAGGTCGTTCGGCAGAGGCCAGGGCGGAGTCCGACCCCTGGGGTCGGGCGAAGCGGAGTTCGTCGTCTTCTGGGGCCTAGCCCGAGTCCGAGCCCTGGGTCAGGCGGAGCGGAGTTCGCCATCTTCCGGGGCCTTAGCCCGAGTCTGAGCCCTGGGTCGGGTGGAGCGGAGTTCGCCGTCTTCCAGGGCCTTAGCCCGAGTCCGAGCCCTGGGTCGGGCGGAGCGGAGTTTACCGTCTTTCGGGGCCTTAGCCTGAGTCCGAGCCCTGGGTCGGGCGGAGCGGAGTTCGCCGTCTTCTGGGGCCTAGCCCGAGTCCGAGCCCTGGGTCAGGCGGAGCGGAGTTCGCCGTCTTCCGGGGCCTAGCCCGAGTCCGAGCCCTGGGTCGGGCGGAGCTTCCTATGGCGCCTTTGGCAAGGCCTGACTGCCTGTCGGCCTCACTCTGTCAAGTGGCACTGCAGTCGGAGTGGCGCAGGCGGCGCTGTCCTTCTGTCAGACCGGTCAGTGGAGCGGCGAAGTGACGGCGGTCACTTCGGCTCTGCCGGGGGGCGCGCGTTAGGATAAAGGTGTCAGGCTGCCTTTGCGTTAAATGCTCCTGTGACTCGGTCGGTCGGCGCGGCGATTTAATCAGGGTTGCTTCTTAGCGAAGGCAAGGCCTCGGGCGAGCCGGAGATGTGTCCGCCGTTAAAAGGGGGGCCTCGGGCGAGACGGAAACCCCTTGAGGTCGGCTGCCCTTGCCCAAGGCTAGGCTCGGGCGAGGCGTGATCGAGTCGCTCGTATGGACTGATCCCTGACTTAATCGCACCCATCAGGCCTCTGTAGCTTTATGCTGATGGGGGTTACCAGCTGAGAATTAGGCGTCTTGAGGGAACCCCTAATTATGGTCCCCGACAGTAGCCCCCGAGCCTCGAAGGGAGTGTTAGCACTCGCTTGGAGGCTTTCGTCGCACTTTTTTGCAAGGGGACCAGCCTTTCTCGGTTGCATTTTGTTCCGGTGGGTGCGCGCGAGCGCACCCGCCGGGTGTAGCCCCCGAGGCCTCGGAGGAGTGGTTTCACTCCTTCGAGGTCTTAATGCCTTGCGTAATGCTTCGGCTGGTCTGGTGGTTCCCTCATGCGAACTGGCCGTAGCCCGGGTGCACGGTCGGGGCCCAAGTTCTCGGGCTGGTATGTTGACGCTGTCAACGGTTTGGCCGGAGCCGGGTTTGCGAGAGCAGCCCCCGAGCCTCCGCACAGGGCGAGAGGGCGATCAGGGACAGACTCGGCTTTTTTACATACGCCCCTACGTCGCCTTTCCGCAAGGAGGAGGGGGGGAGAGCGCCATGTTACCCTCGATGGGCACCGAACATGGTGTCTCCGGTGAGCTGCAAGCGGGTAATCCGAGTGGACGTCCGTGCCCCGTTCGTTGGGGGTCGGCTAGGGGCCCAGAGGCACGCCCAAAAGTACCTGCGGGTGATCTGCCGGACCCGGTCCCCTAGCGACGGGGTCCGAGGGCTCGATGCCTCCCTCCGATGGGATTCCGTTACAAGATCGCTCCCGCTGGTCTCGGAAATGTCCTAGGGTACCTCGGGAGCGCAGCCCGAGCCTTGGTTATGTATCGAACGTACCCCTGGTCATCCCTCGCTCGGCGTCTGAGGCGACTGTGAACCCTTCGGGGGCCAGCCTTCGAACCCCTGTTCAGTAATGGGCACGGAGCCCAAGTAGCCTGAGGCGGCCGTGGAACCCTTCGGGGGGCCGGCCTTCGAACCTCTGACCAGTACTGGGTGTAGGGCCCACGCGATCTGAGGCGGCTGTTGAACCCTTCGGGGGGCCAGCCTTCGAAGTGTGATACCCAATTTTCTGAAAAGAAGTTAAATGTATTTTTCCCTTTTCTTTCGTGATCTGTGTAGTTGGGGTTGGAGTTTTTTAGGAAGCATTCACCAATAAAACAGTAGAATACTTGTTGGATTTGTGCGTTGGGGTCGGGAGCAGACGTGAGAGCGAGTTTGGGCCGTGGATCTCGATCCGGCGGTGGGGAGCCCATTAGTTTCCCCCCCTAAACCCTAGCCGCCCCCTCCCTCTCACTCCCCCACCCCTTTGGCCGCCCCTCCCCTCTCTCTTCCACTCTTGCAGCCGCCCCAATCCCTCTCCTTCTTCCCCAAGTGATTGCAGCGCCACCCCCACAACCCTAGCCCCCCCACCTCTTCCTCTCCAAGGTGGAGCCTCCCCGCTTGGTGTCCGTCGTGTGGGTGCGAGTCTTCCATGGGAGTTTGGAGGGAGGAAGAAGGAAGAAAAGAAGGAGGAAAGGAGGAACCCAAGGTGATTTTCGTGATCATTTTGTTGTATTTGTGCTGCAATCCAATTGGTTACATGTTTACCTATGCGATTTGGTAGAGGTGCTGTCCAGAAATTTAGTGGGTGGACGAACAGCAGTAGTTCTAGTGATTTCTGGGAATTTTTCGTGGGCAATTAGTAGGGATCAGTGGGAGAATCATGTAGAGCTTTGTCATACCTTTCCAACGAGTACTTATGCGCTCGATTTGGAGTTATAATTTAGGAGATATCGTTGTTTGAATCCGGTTATGTTGCTGTCCAAAAAAACAGATTTTTCAGGTGGGTGAACAGCAGTAGTATTAGCAGTTTCTGTGAATTTTTCGTGGGTAATTAGTGTTAACCAGTATGGTAATCATGTAGGGCTTTGTCTTATCTTTCCAATAAGTACTTATGTGCTTGATTTGGAATTATATTTTAAAAGATATCGCTGTTTGAATCCGGGTATGTCGCTGTCCAAAAGACAAAAAAACAGATTACAGGGTTCATCTTGTGGACTGTTTTGGTCTAATTAGATGTTGGAATTTAATTATAAATTGTATACAAAACTTGTGGGGAATTTCATGTAGATGCCTCTGGAGTTTTTGTTTGTTACCACTGCTGTCATAATTTTAAAGTTATGAAATTATTAAGCAGCGCCGCTGCAGTTTGGTGGGTGTGGGGAGAGATGTAACCCGCTGTGGGGTTTGAGTTTGTGCGTAGGTGCGGTGTCGTTTATGAGCCTGATTATGTGAAATTGGTGCACTAAGTTGTGTGTCAAAAACAGGTGGTGGACTTCCGGATCGTACTTAGGGATTTGCCCGAACTTCCGGTAAAGGCAAGTAAATACAGTGGTGGTTGCTACCGTTTGGGTTGCATCCTATTCCCTGACATTGAGTATGCATAAGTTTTAATTATGTTAATCATTGAATTCTATGATGAAGTTTATTTGTTTGGAAGTATTAATTCTCAATTGTCTAATATTGTGGATGATCATAATTTGGTAATGATATATGTGGTTGATTCCCATCTTGGATGAAGTTGAAGTATTTTTTTGAATCACGTTATATGAAGTGTTGTAGGCATGACATGCTCATCGCATCATCCATCTTGCATTTTGAAGTTATGTCGTGATCTTATGGTCCGACCGTACCGGTACATTTTTAGCATCGTACGTTGCCCGAGGAGGGGTACGATGCGGCTTCATGTCCTTAGAGGTATGAAGGCAGAAGTCATCCTTGCATTTGCAGACATTTGCACTCATGAGGTATATATGAAGTGTGACATTACTATGTTACTATTGTGGTTTCTACCTGCGAGGTGTGGTGACTAGGTGTGTTGTACGTTGTATACGTGCTGCACCTTCGTAATAAGAAGGTTGTGGAATCAAGTGGTGGTAAAACAATGTTCTTATGTGGTTAAATAGTTTGATATTATTTTACTTGCTGAGATGTGTCATCTCACTCTTGCATTACTCAATGCAGGTACTTGATACATGTTGGGAATGAGGGGAGTAGCAGCACGTCCACTTTCACTCTCACAATAACGCTGCCCAGGCGCAGCCATGATTTAATTAGAAACTTATTGTCAAAGGAAGTTTGTTTTTTTTAACTAGTCGTGCGCACTAGTTAATTCACTTCATGTCGTATGTTTAACTTCTCTTTGCTAGCCGATTAATAATACTTAGTATGTTTTTGTCATGATATATGTTTATACACTGTTGCTCCCTCATTTATGCAATTTTGCAAGGGGGATGCTGCCGAAATTTTATATATAGATGTCAGAAGTGTTGTTTAGTAGCATTCCGGGGTGTTGGTGGACCCCGGGGTGTTACAGTTGGTATCAGAGGATAGGCTTTAGATTCTATGCAATTTGAAGATAAATTTGACACACTTGCACATATAGGAAGGGTATGGGTTCGTATCTCTTTCATATTAGTATTTTATTGTATAGATGACTAGAACTTCCTTACTCCAAATCCCTTTATGGTTTGATGGGGTATGTCGTTAACGACGTAATGCTTGATATGATATGTTACTTCTATTTAGTATTGGTTTCTTGATGTGGTTGTTATTGAAGATATTATGCAAGTGAAGCTACTAATGTACTTGTTTTATATACATATCGTCATGATGTTTTTTTGGGATGCAATGTTTTCAAATCTCTGAGCTATTACCATCATATATTTCTATATGCTTGATTGTGGATGTTTTTTCCCAAAAGGATTCTTGGGTTCTTGTACTTATAGGACCAATTGTTTATTGAGCTTGTGTATAGTGGGTCTAATCCGACTTGGTGTAGTGTGAAAACACTATATAATGTAGTTTTATGGTGTTGTTGAGTTTGATTGACTGTTGGGTTACAACCCAACTTATCAATGTAATATTTCCATGGGTGCAATGCTTTGCGCCTCACTTTTTTTAGGCTAGTGTGGCTACTTGCTAACTTGATCTTAGTATAAAATTAGTTTGTCTCTATAGAGCAATTGCAACGTTGTAATGTCTATGAAATCTTTAGACTGGTAAAACTCGAGTGAATTTGTGACATGACGTAGATTGATAAGTCCAACCATGTCTACCTGATAGGTTTTCTTATTATGTGCAACCTTATTTTTATTAATAAATAGGGTGGTTTCAAGTGGATTTTATGTCGTGCATGTTTTCCTTCTATGGCTTGTTTCAATAGCCATAAAGGCTATGCATATTTTTTTAGTTGTTGCAGGCTAGTCATGTGGGCGATATTGACATCCCGTTTTATATTTTTTTTATTTGCCAACATTGTATGGCAGTTTGATTTTTTTATGAGCAGTTTCTCTATGCATGCTTGTTGAATCATTATTTGGACCGCTTTATCTTAAACGAAGTCAATGCTTAACTGGGAGTTGCTTATGTTTGTTAGTCATCGATCTCTTTAATGATGGGTTTGTTGCATCGGATTGAGATTTTTCTTATATGAATGATGGTTTGATAGATCATGTATGTCTACTACTTTGAATGCATCCTGTGATATCACGAAGTACAAATTGTTCAAGTGCAGTAATAGTAGGTTTTGTTGTATGTGAGGTTAATCAAGGTAGTTTGATTATGTGGATTGTCTTATTGACGTCCAATTACTCCTATTGAGCATAGTATCGTGTTATTATTTTAGTATTGAAAGTAATATTTATGAAGCTTTTGCATGAGTCTGTGTCAAGAAGTACATTAGTTTTTCTTGTTATCCCTCCATTGCTTTATGAGTATTGCAAATTTTATCTCTTTTGAGTGGAGGAAAAGACGTTACATGACATGAGCACCATTTGCTTCACGTCAACAGAATAGTTGTGGAGAGCTCTAATAGTTGGATTCTAGTGTAATAACAACCATGTTTTATAGTGCTAGAGACGGGTATGTCAGGTGTTTCATACATTGTCGATACATGGATGTTTGACCTTAGTGGCATTAACAAATGAGGTTGTTGAATTCGTTGATTGTGGTGCTTAGTGTTCTAACCTGTTAGGTAAAGTGTTGCTTAAAGGCTTTGGGGAGTTGCATCCCCATTTGGTAGTGGAAAATCCTAATGTTGGTCGCACCTGCCAATGCCTTTGGTTTTATTTTATATTGTTTTTTTATTATGGGTAAGGTGTTGTTTTGTTTTGGGAGTCATTTTAAATTAGTTGGAGGCTGAATCAGGCTTCACTTATCTAGAATGTTTTATAGTAGGTTTCTTCATCTTTGCATAGGATGCTCAATCACCCAGTTTGGTCTAAACATTTGAGAGTTATGGGTTTCCTATAGCAGCCTTAATTTTGTACGGAAGTATAGACATTGAATAAGGTAAATTTTGGGTTTTGTTGGATTATGAAAGTTTTAGTAATTTCATGATCTTCCCAAAGAGTATTGGTTTTTAATTTTCATTGCATATAATTGGAGTTAGGCTACTCTGAAATTGTTGCACCGTTGTGTCTGAACTTTAGGTGTCGTTAAAACCACTAATAAATCGACCGCGTTTTGATAGTTTCAGAGCCCAAATTTGGGAATTCTCTTTAAGAAAAACTTTTAGTTTTCCTTAGTACCTTTTAATGGGTATTTACTTGTAATTGTCTGTTAAATACATTGGGGGAGGTGGTTGTCCGGATATAAGTCGAATCTCTGATGTGCAGTATCTCAGGTTGAGTTTAGCTGTAGATCATGCAGAGTTGAGGGCTATAAAGATAAATTTGGGTGGAACTTTATTGCAAAAGTCGTGGACAATTTCCAAACTTTTCCAACGCGTGTTCGTTGTAGTTTTAAGTTGAGTATAGCAGGAGTTATAGTATTTTGAATTTTAGTTGTCCATTGTTTCTAACCTATCAGTTTTGCAACAAAGCAATTGCATTGTTTTATCGGTTTGGAAACCAATTCTGAGACACTCATTATAATAAAAGTTTTAGGGAATGTTATAATCTTTTCAATGAGTTTATATTTGTAAAATTTTGTTAGATGCAGAGAGTTATGAGGTTTTGAATTTATGGGTCATGTTCCGTCAGGTTCTGGTGGCAGATCATCTATGTCACCTTACAAGCCAAATTAAAAAAATGGAGATAAAAAAACTTTGTTTATCCTTTGAATACTAAAGTTGTAGGTCATGAAGTTTAGATGATTTTACAATATTTCTTTGTTATCATTGCTTTTATAGTGAAAGAGGTAGAGACAGAATGAGCATTTGTGCTGTTGATTGTCAATTTTCTATTTAGGGATATTTCTTTGGGAGTTTGGTTTAGTTATGGTGAGCTCTTTCGCAATCCATGTTAATTATGTTGTATGGTGGGAGGGAATAGATGTAGTGGTTGTGATAGTTATCTTGTTATTGCATATGTGGAGCGTGGGCTAAAACAGAGAGATAGCGAGGGATATTTGAATAGGCCAGTACGTATTGTTGTGAAGCCATGTTTTTTGGTCTTGGCGTGTTTGCGTAAGTATGAAATAGTTACGTCATGTGAAGTCTAGGTGGAGATGCAGATTGTCTGAGTTATTGGATGGATATATGGGCAGGCATAGTATACTTAAATTGATTCTTGCTTGCATGATGTGAGATCAGGCTTAAAATGATTTAAAAAGTAAGCATATTGCTTCTACCCTTATGTTGGCTCTAAGTGTCTCGTAATGAAGAACCTAAAGTTATTAGTCCTTCGATGAACACTTAATCTTAGAAGAGTATAGAACCTGAATAAAACTATTGCTTGCTGTTTGGGACTACATGACCAGTTTTGGTTATGCCGCTAGTTCAATGAATTACACCATGTTTTCGGTAGAGGTGTTGTATATAAAAAGTTGTAGCCAACTTCTTCATCTTACTTGTGTAAAATTTCATGACCATAGGTCTAGTAGTTTGGGAGTTATGATTTTCTCAAGTCTAGTCTTGGAATCTGTCTAGATTCTGTACAGATTTCGAAACTGACCTTGTTTGCCCAAGTTAAACTTCGAATCAATTCTTATAAATTATAAAGAAGTGGTAGTAATTTCCTTAAGCTTTCCAACAAATTTTGGATCACCCTTTTTGGTGACCTATAAGTTAAGCTACATCTGTTTTAATTGGAATCTTTGAATCTGTCCAAATTTGGACAGCAAAGCCTTTCTTATGTCTTTTGATCTTGATATGCATTGAATTAACCTGATAGGTTTATAAATGAAATATAGACAATTTTACTGGCTTTCTAAAAAGTCTAGGAGCGCCTGAATGGGATGACTGAGACTCCAATTATGGATTTTTGAAGTGAGTAGTTGAATTCTGTTCAAGTCTGGACAAAATTTACGTTTCGCATTGTTTGGCCTTTCTAAGTGTCAAATCTTGTGGTGATGATAATACCAAGGGTATAGTGGACTTTGTAAGCTTTCCATAAAGTCCTAGTTTACTTCTATTGGATGAATATTTTGTGAGTTATGAGGAAAACAAATAACCGTTGTGCTGCTGTCTAGAAATATGCAAGCATTAAATTGATCTTTTGAAGTTACTCTTGTTTGGATAGGTTTGGTTTAGGCTATTTGAGCACAGTATGTATTGCATTCATATATATATATTTATTGAAGTACTTGCATGTGTCAATGTTGATTTGGTGTTAGGAAAGCTTTGTCCTAGTTATATAGGACCGTCTACTATCTTAGCCCGAGTTGGCAGCTTGGCTTAGCACCTACAATTGTCGGAGTCTAAGATCATAGTACACCATATATTCCATGTCTTTATGTTGAGGAAGTATTTGCAGAATCCAGACCATCAAATCGAGCTAGAGCCGATTCCTGTGTAGCAAGACCAGACTCTTGAGTGTCGTCTTCTGCGTATCTTAGAATCCTAGGAGCTTGAGGAGCTGATGCGGCAGAAGTACCCGAACCTTTCTTTATGTGTGAGTTTTGTTGATTTATTGATCTTTCCTTGTCATTCTGATAGAAGCATCGGAATTCGAGGTCGAATTCTTTTTAAGGGGGGTAGAGTGTGATACCCAATTTTCTGAAAAGAAGTTAAATGTATTTTTCCCTTTTCTTTCGTGATCTGTGTAGTTGGGGTTGGAGTTTTTTAGGAAGCATTCACCAATAAAACAGAAGAATACTTGTTGGATTTGTGTGTTGGGGTCGGGAGCAGACGTGAGAGCGAGTTTGGGCCGTGGATCTCGATCCGGCGGTGGGGAGCCCATTAGTTTCCCCCCCTAAACCCTAGCCGCCCCCTCCCTCTCACTCCCCCACCCCTTTGGCCGCCCCTCCCCTCTCTCTTCCACTCTTGCAGCCGCCCCAATCCCTCTCCTTCTTCCCCAAGTGATTGCAGCGCCACCCCCTCAACCCTAGCCCCCCCACCTCTTCCTCTCCAAGGTGGAGCCTCCCCGCTTGGTGTCCGTCGTGTGGGTGCGAGTCTTCCATGGGAGTTTGGAGGGAGGAAGAAGGAAGAAAAGAAGGAGGAAAGGAGGAACCCAAGGTGATTTTCGTGATCATTTTGTTGTATTTGTGCTGCAATCCAATTGGTTACATGTTTACCTATGCGATTTGGTAGAGGTGCTGTCCAGAAATTTAGTGGGTGGACGAACAGCAGTAGTTCTAGTGATTTCTGGGAATTTTTCGTGGGCAATTAGTAGGGATCAGTGGGAGAATCATGTAGAGCTTTGTCATACCTTTCCAACGAGTACTTATGCGCTCGATTTGGAGTTATAATTTAGGAGATATCGTTGTTTGAATCCGGTTATGTTGCTGTCCAAAAAAACAGATTTTTCAGGTGGGTGAACAGCAGTAGTATTAGCAGTTTCTGTGAATTTTTCGTGGGTAATTAGTGTTAACCAGTATGATAATCATGTAGGGCTTTGTCTTATCTTTCCAATAAGTACTTATGTGCTTGATTTGGAATTATATTTTAAAAGATATCGCTGTTTGAATCCGGGTATGTCGCTGTCCAAAAGACAAAAAAACAGATTACAGGGTTCATCTTGTGGACTGTTTTGGGCTAATTAGATGTTGGAATTTAATTATAAATTGTATACAAAACTTGTGGGGAATTTCATGTAGATGCCTCTGGAGTTTTTGTTTGTTACCATTGCTGTCATAATTTTAAAGTTATGAAATTATTAAGCAGCGCCGCTGCAGTTTGGTGGGTGTGGGGAGAGATGTAACCCGCTGTGGGGTTTGAGTTTGTGCGTAGGTGCGGCGTCGTTTATGAGCCTAATTATGTGAAATTGGTGCACTAAGTTGTGTGTCAAAAACAGGTGGTGGACTTCCGGATCGTACTTAGGGATTTGCCCGAACTTCCGGTAAAGGCAAGTAAATACAGTGGTGGTTGCTACCGTTTGGGTTGCATCCTATTCCCTGACATTGAGTATGCATAAGTTTTAATTATGTTAATCATTGAATTCTATGATGAAGTTTATTTATTTGGAAGTATTAATTCTCAATTGTCTAATATTGTGGATGATCATAATTTGGTAATGATATATGTGGTTGATTCCCATCTTGGATGAAGTTGAAGTATTTTTTTGAATCACGTTATATGAAGTGTTGTAGGCATGACATGCTCATCGCATCATCCATCTTGCATTTTGAAGTTATGTCGTGATCTTATGGTCCGACCGTACCGGTACATTTTTAGCATCATACGTTGCCCGAGGAGGGGTATGATGCGGCTTCATATCCTTAGAGGTATGAAGGCAGAAGTCATCCTTGCATTTGCAGACATTTGCACTCATGAGGTATATATGAAGTGTGACATTACTATGTTACTATTGTGGTTTCTACCTGCGAGGTGTGGTGACTAGGTGTGTTGTACGTTGTATATGTGCTGCACCTTCGTAATAAGAAGGTTGTGGAATCAAGTGGTGGTAAAACAATGTTCTTATGTGGTTAAATAGTTTGATATTATTTTACTTGCTGAGATGTGTCATCTCACTCTTGCATTACTCAATGCAGGTACTTGATACTTGTTGGGAATGAGGGGAGTAGCAGCACGTCCACTTTCACTCTCACAATAACGCTGCCCAGGCGCAGCCATGATTTAATTAGAAACTTATTGTCAAAGGAAGTTTGTTTTTTTTAACTAGTCGTGCGCACTAGTTAATTCACTTCATGTCGTATGTTTAACTTCTCTTTGCTAGCCGATTAATAATACTTAGTATGTTTTTGTCATGATATATGTTTATACACTGTTGCTCCCTCATTTATGCAATTTTGCAAGGGGGATGCTGCCGAAATTTTATATATAGATGTCAGAAGTGTTGTTTAGTAGCATTCCGGGGTGTTGGTGGACCCCGGGGTGTTACAGAACCCCTGATCAATAAGGAGGCTCGGAGCCTGGTTCCTTCACGGGGAAGGACCCCTTTCGGAGTATCCCCCTTTCCCGGTCCCTGTCGCAAGAGATAGAGAAAGAGGAAAAAAGGAAAAAGGATACGAAACCGAACGACGCGGCGTACCTTTTTTGGCGCGATTGTTTCGGCGAAGGCGAAGCGTCGCCCGCTGCTCCTGCCAGGAGCGCCGCCTGTCCAGCCGCGGAGTTAATGCGACGGGGCGAGTAGTTGGCAGGGCGGCCGTTGCGCGTGCGCGAGCCGTTCGAGGAACGGACCACGGGCGCGTTGTCTTCACGCCGTGAGAGGGGGTTCTCTTGCTGCCCCCAGATGGGACGTGAGCTTGGCTGACGACGTGACCGCTTCTCCCGCGCGCCTGCCACCGTCATTACTGCCGGCCCACCTTTGGCCGCGTTGGCTGCCGCGTCAGGCTGGCGCTGCTGGGTCGCGCGCTGGGTCGCCTCGAGTCGCGGTATTGGTTCCGCAATCGAGGAGGCGCGGTGGTGGCACAGGCGGTACAGTTGCTTGCATGCAGCATCCGGCGTGCCGGTCACGCGACGCGTGGGCCTGGGCCTCCATGCTGGCGTGTCGGGAGTCGGAGAAGCGCGTCCACTTGGAGCGGTTGCATGCCGCCTGCATGGCTGCCCGCCCCTTTCGCCCGTTGGTCTAGGCAAAAGTGGAGGGTCACTTGTAACCGCTGGGCGGTTGCGTGCACCACGCGCGGCGGTTTGGCTTCTTCTGCTCGGTGCCGGTCTGCACGACATGCGGGACCCATCACCCGCGCCGCAGGGGAGGGCTTTGGAGCGTGTTGGAGAAGACTCAGCCCGTGACGGTTGGGGGTGCAAGCAGGGAGAAGACGTCCGGGGGAACCGTCGTTCGCCCCGAGGCTATTCTTGCCAGCTCGTCCACAGTCTCGTTGTAGCGCCGGGCGATGTGGTTAAGCTCGATCCCGTAGAACTTGTCTTCCAGGCGCCGAACCTCATCGCAGTAGGCCTCCATCTTCGGGTCGCGGTAGTGGGAGTTCTTCATGACTTGGTCGATGACGAGCTGCGAGTCGCCGCGAGCGTCGAGGCGTCGGACCCCTAGCTCGATGGCGATTCGCAATCCGTTGATCAGAGCTTCGTACTCAGCCACATTGTTGGACGCCGGGAAATGGAGGCGCAGCACGTAGCGTAGGTGTTTCTCGAGGGGCGAGATGAAGAGCAGGCCTGCGCCGGCTCCCGTCTTCATCAGCGACCCGTCGAAAAACATGGTCCAGAGCTCCGGTTGGATTGGAGCCGTCGGCAGCTGGGTGTCGACCCATTCGGCTACGAAGTCCGCCAATACCTGGGACTTGATGGCCTTCCGAGGGGCGAATGAGATTGTCTCGCCCATGATTTCCACCACCCACTTTGCGATCCTGCCCGAGGCCTCTCGGCACTGGATGATCTCCCCCAGGGGGAAGGATGACACCACAGTTACCGGATGAGACTCAAAGTAATGTCGCAACTTTCGCCTCGTCAGGATCACTGCATACAGTAGCTTCTGAACTTGTGGGTAACGGATCTTGGTTTCGGACAGCACCTCGCTGACGAAGTAAACTGGCCTCTGAACGGGCAATGCATGCCCCTCTTCTTGTCTTTCGACCACAATCGCGGCGCTAACCACCTTAGTGGTCGCGGCGACGTAGACCAAGAGGGCTTCTCCATCAGCTGGGGGTACCAAGATAGGCGCCTTGGTGAGGAGCGCCTTCAGGTTCCCGAGAGCTTCCTCGGCCTCAGGGGTCCAAGTGAAGCACTCGACCTTCCTTAAGAGGCGGTACAGAGGCAGGCCTCTTTCGCCGAGGCGTGAGATGAAACGGCTCAAGGCCGCGAGACATCCCATGACCCTCTGTACACCTTTTAAGTCCTTGATGGGCCCCATGCTGGTGATGGCTGTGATCTTCTCCGGGTTGGCTTCGATGCCCCGCTCGGAGACGATGAACCCCAGGAGCATGCCTCGGGGTACCCCGAAGACACACTTCTCGGGATTGAGCTTGACGTCCTTTGCCTTGAGACACCGGAATGTCACTTCAAGGTCGGAGAGGAGGTCGGAGGCTTTCCTTGTCTTGACTACGATGTCATCGACGTAGGCCTCGACCGTACGACCGATGTGTTCGCCGAACACATGGTTCATGCACCGCTGGTACGTCGCACCCGCGTTCCTCAAACCGAACGGCATGGTGACATAGCAGTACATGCCGAAGGGCGTGATGAAAGAAGTCGCGAGCTGGTCGGACTCTTTCATCTTGATTTGATGATACCCTGAGTAGGCATCGAGGAAAGACAGGGTTTCGCACCAAGCAGTGGAATCCACGATTTGATCGATGCGAGGTAGAGGGTAGGGAACCTTCGGACATGCTTTGTTGAGACCAGTGTAGTCTACACACATCCGCCATTTCCCCCCTGTCTTTCTCACAAGCACAGGGTTGGCAAGCCATTCGGGATGGAATACCTCTTTGATGAACCCTGCTGCCATTAGCTTGTGGATCTCCTCGCCTATCACTCTGTGCTTCTCCTCGTCGAATCGGCGCAGAGGCTGCCTGACCGGTCGGGCTCCGGCCCGAATATCCAGCGAGTGCTCGGCGACATCCCTCGGTATGCTGGGCATGTCCGAGGGACTCCACGCAAAGACGTCGGCGTTTGCGCGGAGAAAGTCGACGAGCACTGCTTCCTATTTGGGGTCGAGCCCAGAACCGATCCGGATCTGCTTGAAGGTGTCGCCACTGGGGTCGAGAGGGACGGCCTTAACCGTCTCTGCTGGCTCGAAGTTGCCGGCGTGTCGCTTCACGTCTGGCACCTCTCTGGAGAGGTTTTCCAGGTCGGCGATGAGGGCCTCGGACTCGGCGAGGGCCTCGGCGTACTCCACGCACTCCACGTCGCATTCGAACGTGTGTTTGTACGTGGGGCCGACGGTGATGACCCCGTTGGGGCCCGGCATCTTGAGCTTCAGGTAGGTGTAGTTGGGGACGGCCATGAACTTCGCGTAGCATGGCCTCCCCAATACCGCGTGGTAGGTTCCTCGGAACCCGACCACCTCGAACGTCAAAACCTCCCTTCGGAAGTTGGAGGGCGTTCCGAAGTAGACAGGAAGGTCGAGCCGTCCGAGGGGCTGGACGCGCTTCCCAGGAATGATCCCGCGGAAAGGCGCAGCGCCTGCTCGGACGGAGGACAGATCAACGCGCAGGAGCCTAAGGGTCTCGGCGTAGATGATGTTGAGGCAGCTGCCCCCATCCATCAGGACCTTGGTGAGCCTGACGTCGCCGATGATGGGGTCGACGACGAGCGGGTATTTCCCCGGGCTCGGCACGTGGCCGGGGTGGTCAGCTTGGTCGAAGGTGATGGGCTGGTCGGACCAGTCTAGGTAGACTGGCGCCGCCACCTTCACCAAGCAGACCTCCCGACGCTCTCGCTTGCGATGCCGAGCCGAGGCATTCGCCGCATGCCCTCCGTAGATCATGAAGCAGTCGCGGACCTCGGGGAACTCTCCTGCTTGGTGATCTTCCTTTTTGTCGTCGTCGCGGGCCCTGCCACCCTCTGCGGGTGGCCCGGCCTTGTGGAAGTGGCGCCGAAGCATGACGCACTCCTCGAGGGTGTGCTTGACGGGCCCCTGATGGTAGGGGCACGGCTCCTTGAGCATATTGTCGAAGAGGTTAGCACCTCCGGGGGGCTTCCGAGGGTTCTTGTACTCGGCGGCGGCGACAAGGTCCGCGTCGGCGGCGTCGCGTTTCGCTTGCGACTTCTTCTTGCCTTTCTTCTTGGCGCCGCACGGAGTAGACGCCTCGGGAGCCTCTTCCGACGGGCGGCCCTGGGGCTGCTTGTCCTTTCGGAAGATGGCCTCGACCGCCTCCTGGCCAGAGGCGAACTTGGTGGCGATGTCCATCAGCTCGCTCTCCCTGGTGGGGGTCTTGCGACCCAACTTGCTCACCAGGTCGCGGCAGGTGGTGCCGGCAAGGAACGCGCCGATGACATCTGCGTCGGTGATGTTGGGTAGCTCGGTGCGCTGCTTCGAGAATCGCCGGATGTAGTCCCGAAGAGACTCTCCCAGCCGTTGCCGGCAGCTTCGGAGGTCCCAGGAATTCCCGGGGCGCACGTACGTGCCCTGGAAATTGCCGGCGAAGGCTTGGACCAAATCATCCCAGTTGGAGATCTGCCCCAGAGGCTGGTGCTCCAACCAGGCGCGAGCAGTGTCGGAGAGGAACAGGGGGAGGTTGCGGATGATGAGGTTGTCGTCGTCCGTTCCACCCAGTTGGCAGGCCAGGCGGTAGTCTGCGAGCCACAATTCCGGCCTTGTTTCCCCCGAGTACTTTGTGATAGTAGTCGGGGGTCGGAACCAGGACGGAAACGGCGCCCGCCGGATGGCCCGGCTGAAGGCCTGCGGACCGGGTGGTTCGGGCGAGGGACTCCGATCCTCCCCGCTGTCGTAGCGTCCCCCACGCCTAGGGTGGTAGCCTCGGCGCACCCTTTCGTCGAGGTGGGCCCGACGGTTGCGACGATGGTGCTCGTTGCCGGGGTGGCCCGGGACCGCAGGCGCGGTGTTGCGCGTGCGCCCGGTGTAGACCGAGGCTTCCCGCATGAATCGAGAAGTCGCGGCACGAGGTTCCGAGGGGTACCCCTGCCTTCGGGAGGCAGAGCTCTCGGCCCGCCGGGCCGCAGCGCCTTCCAGGAGATTCTTGAGCTCTCCCTGGATTCGCCGACCCTCGGTGGTTGATGGTTCTGGCATCGCGCGGAGGAGCATCGCTGCGGCTGCTAGGTTCTGACCGACCCCGCTGGATGCGGGTGGCGGCCTGTCCCTGACATTGTTGGCGACGCGGTGCTGGAAACCCTGGGGCAGGTGACGTATTTCTCCGGCTAGGGGTTGGCCCGCCCATACCTGCCCGACGTCCCGGCGGATCGACTCGAGCGCTCCTGCTCCCACGTCGAGCCTGGCCTGCGCCCCGCTGACTTGCTCGAGCTGTGGGTCGTGACCCCCCACCGGAACGGGGACCACAGCTAGCTCCCGCGGGATGTCGGCGCGAGGCACCGGCCTAGGGAGATCACCGTCCTCCGGCATGCCGAGATGGTTGCCTTCGGAGGGATCCCCTAGCTCGACGTGGAAACATTCGCGGCTTGGGCCGCAGTCCTTGTCGTCAAGGCTGCGGCTGCCTTCGGAAAAGTCGGAGAGGCAGTAGTCACATGCGGTCATAAAGTCCCGCATGGCACTGGGGTTGCCAAATCCAGAGAAATCCCAACAGACGCTGGGATCGTCATCTTCCTCGGACCCAGAGGGCCCGTAGGACGAGACGTCCGTCAATCGGTCCCAAGGCGACCGCATATGAAACCCCAGAGGGGTTGCACTCGCCTCAACATGAGTGCCCGCCAAAGCGAGGTCGCTAGGCGGGTTGAGGCCGAGTCGAAATGACGTAGGATGGGAATCAGTCGGTACCTTTTGGTCGACGAGGAGCGACATAGTCACATCGGGGACTGATTGCGCCGTCGTCTTGGGTACGAGGGCGATGTCCTGCAGGCCCTCCACGAGCGTGCTGGCGTCGTCCACTTGCTCGGGATTGGCGTGTCGCGGGGGGACGGCGCTCGCCTTCGTCTCAAGCGCGAGGTCGACGCCCGACGCGCCCTCCGTTGGGGCGCTGGGGACGTCGATTCGCTCGATAGCCGACGAAGCGCGGCCTCCCGCTCGGCCTTGGTTGCCCCGCCTCCTCCTCCGATGGCGGGGGAGAGGACGGGGCGAGCTCGAATGTTGTTATTCCACCACGCGGGGAAGACGTCGTCGATTTCGCCGCCGGTGGGCGGGCTGTCGGCCGCCATTGTCGTCGTCGCGCGGCGGTGGAAGGAGTATCATGTCGAAGCTGCCGTCGAGAGACATGAACTCGAGACTCCCGAAACGGAGCACCGTCCCGGGTTGGAGAGGTCGTTGGAGACTGCCCATCTGGAGCTTGACGGGAAACTGCTCGTCAACACGAAGCAGGCCCCTACCTGGCGCGCCAACTGTCGGCGTTTCGAGACCGGGGGGTCCCTAAGCCGACGAGTGAGTGTGCCGCGTGCCCCAGCCCAGATGGGTCGAGCGCGTGGGCGAGCGCGAAGGGGGGAAGCGAGGTGGCCGGAGACGGGCATGAGAGAGGTAAAAATCCCGCGGCCTTCGTGTTCGTCCCGCGCCCAGGTCGGGTGCGCTTGCAGTAGGGGGTTACAAGCGTCCACGCGGGTGAGGGAAGCGAGCGGCCCTAAGAGAGCGCCTGCCCCATCCTCGTCCCCGCGCGGCCAACCTTTTCTAAGAAGGCCCTGGTCCTTCCTTTTATAGGCGTAAGGAGAGGATCCAGGTGTACAATGGGTGTGTAGCAGAGTGCTACGTGTCTAGCGGGGGAGAGCTAGCGCCCTAAGTACATGCCAATGTGGCAGCCGGAGAGATCTTGGCACCCAGCTGGTGTGGTGTCGTGGCTGTCGGAGGAGCAACGGAGCCTGGCGGAGGGACAGCTGTCGGAGCAGTTGGGTCCTTGCTGATGTCCCCCTGCTTCCGTAAGGGAGCTGAGAGCCGCCGTCGTCACGGGGCTAGCGGGGCGCCATCATTGCCTATCTGGCGGAGCTAGCCAGATGGGACACCGGTCTTGTTCTCTGCGGCCTGAGTCGGCTCGGGGTAGGGTGATGATGGCGCTTCCTGTTGACGTGGCGGGCTTGTGCCCTAGGTCGGGCGACGTGGAGGCTCCTCCTAAGCTGAGGTCAAGTCTGTCTTTCATGGCCGAGGCCGAGCCCGAGCTCCTGGGTCGGGCGAGGCGGAGGTCGTTCGGTAGAGGCCAGGGCGGAGTCCGACCCTGGGGTCGGGCGAAGCGGAGTTCGTCGTCTTCTGGGGCCTAGCCCGAGTCCGAGCCCTGGGTCGGGCAGAGCAGAGTTCGCCGTCTTCCGGGGCCTTAGCCCAAGTCTGAGCCCTGGGTCGGGCGGAGCGGAGTTCGCCGTCTTCCGGGGCCTTAGCCCGAGTCCGAGCCCTGGGTCGGGCCGAACGGAGTTCGCCGTCTTCCGGGGCCTAGCCTGAGTCCGAGCCCTGGGTCGGGCGGAGCAGAGTTCGCCGTCTTCCGGGGCCTAGCGAGGGAGAGCTAGCGCCCTAAGTACATGCCAATGTGGCAGCCGGAGAGATCTTGGCACCCAGCTGGTGTGCTGTCGTGGCTGTCGGAGGAGCAACGGAGCCTGGCGGAGGGACAGCTGTCGGAGCAGTTGGGTCCTTGCTGATGTCCCCCTGCTTCCGTAAGGGAGCTGAGAGCCGCCGTCGTCACGGGGCTAGCGGGGCGCCATCATTGCCTATCTGGCGGAGCTAGCCAGATGGGACACCGGTCTTGTTCTCTGCGGCCCGAGTCGGCTCGGGGTAGGGTGATGATGGCACTTCCTGTTGACGTGGTGGGCTTGTGCCCTAGGTCGGGCGACGTGGAGGCTCCTCCGAAGCCGAGGTCAAATCTGTCTTTCATGGCCGAGGCCGAGCCCGAGCTCCTGGGTCGGGCGAGGCGGAGGTCGTTCGGCAGAGGCCAGGGCGGAGTCCGACCCCTGGGGTCGGGCGAAGCGGAGTTCGTCGTCTTCTGGGGCCTAGCCCGAGTCCGAGCCCTGGGTCGGGCGAAGCGGAGTTCGCCGTCTTCCGGGGCCTTAGCCCGAGTCCGAGCCCTGGGTCGGGCGGAGCGGAGTTCGCCGTCTTCCGGGGCCTTAGCCCGAGTCCGAGCCCTGGGTCGGGCGGAGTGGAGTTCGCCGTCTTCTGGGGCCTTAGCCCGAGTCCGAGCCCTGGGTCGGGCGGAGCGGAGTTCGCCGTCTTCCGGGCCCTAGCCTGAGTCCGAGCCCTGGGTCGGGCGGAGCGGAGTTCGCCGTCTTCCGGGGCCTAGCCCGAGTCCGAGCCCTGGGTCGGGCGGAGCTTCCTATGGCGCCTTTGGCAAGGCCTGACTGCCTGTCAGCCTCACTCTGTCAAGTGGCACTGCAGTCGGAGTGGCGCAGGCGGCGCTGTCCTTCTGTCAGACCGGTCAGTGGAGCGATGAAGTGATGGCGGTCACTTCGGCTCTGCCGGGGGGCGCGCGTCAGGATAAAGGTATCAGGCTTCTTAGCGAAGGCAAGGCCTCGGGCGAGCCGGAGATGTGTCCGCCATTAAAAGGGGGGCCTCGGGCGAGACGGAAACCCCTTGAGGTCGGCTGCCCTTGCCCGAGGCTAGGCTCAGGCGAGGCGTGATCGAGTCGCTCGTATGGACTGATCCCTGACTTAATCGCACCCATCAGGCCTCTGCAGCTTTATGTTGATGGGGGTTACCAGCTGAGAATTAGGCGTCTTGAGGGTACCCCTAATTATGGTCCCCGACATATAACTATGTGAATTCCATGCTTATTAAATTTCATGCATACAAATACTTATTTGAGCAAAGTAAATAAGGAGTAAATAAGTGTAAAATATTTGCATTCATGTTGGTGTTTTGGTTGTGCATATAAATATAGTTTCAAAATTTAAAATCAGATTTGAATTATGATAGTTAAATCTAGAAATAAAAAACTGAAAAAAAGAATAGCAAATAAAATGCTTACCTAATCTGCCACTTAAGGAACACAACCCACGTGAGTTTTTCCTCCTTTTTTTATTCCACTTGCCGGATCTTGCATCACTGTTACATCATTCATGACATCAGTCATCCCTTGTTGTTTGTAACAAACTAACCACCGTAGTTATTGTAACCGCCCGACGAAACTTCTCACCTGCGCAATAGATTTAGTTTCGAGTTTGTTAGAGTTCCTAACAGATAGGATATGATTGTAACAGATAAGTACCATATTAGATCTATCATATATCATATTTGGTTTCAAGTTTGTTAGAGTTCCTAATAGATAGGATATGATTGTAACAGATAAGTACCAGATTAGATCTATCATGTAACAGATTTGGTTTCAAGTTTGTTAGAGTTCCTAATATATAGGATATGGTTGTAATAGATAAGTACCAGATTAGATCTATCATGTAACCACCCACCTTCCCGCCTATATAAATACATGCCACCATAACACCTCAAGCCATCAATCATAGACTCATCTCCTCCATAGCCTCGTGGCAGCACCACTCTCATCCAAGCCACAGCAGCCCGACGCTAGCTAGGCTCGCAGCCATATGCCGCTATGACCATCTCGTCAAAGTTTGATTCCCGTCCAAACTCTAGCGACAACTCTAGTGAGGAATTTCTCTCCGTCCGTTCATCTTCTGGCGCAACCCAGAACATCGTCATGACCAGCTCGGCGAGAGCTTCGTCATCGTGCTTCCGGTTCATCGATCAGATCTCCAATTCATTGTCAAAAAACCGAGATGACTAACAACAACGTGTGATTGAAGGTCTTGATTGGAAGGTAACTTAGTGGTAGGTTAGGGGTCTTTTCCGCTTGATAAGTTTGACGCTTCCCACCTGATAGATAACAACCACCATATACCCTTTTACATGCAAGATTGGCATACAACACAAATTTAACGATAGGTACAATCATGATAAGTTGGCAACAGCTAGGTCATGCATTTGTAAACAAAATTTTCCCATCTTTAACAAACTTAACTAACCAATCAGATTGCGTCATGTCACCTATTTCTATGCAGCCCAACTAATTTATTAAAAATGTGATACATGTCACCTATTTCTGTGCAGCCCAACTAATTTATTAAAAATGTGATATCTTCTAGGTCAAATAATTTGTTTTAATCTGTTCAAGTTGTGTTAGGTTTATATTAATTTATGCGTATGTAGTAATAACATTGTTTTAATTATGCCACATGTTTTAATTAATTAATTACTTATTTAATTAATGTTAATTAACTTGATAATCTAGTTAATCTAATTTATAGTACTAACCTACGCATTTTATAAATAATTGTTAATGATTAATACCAACTCAATATTTTAATTTAATATCTGCTTAGTTTAAATGCAATATATGTTAGATCCCATCTATTAGATTTATTACGCCTAAAATATCATTTTATCCATAAATTCTTTGTTTTAGCTCCGATTTTAATGGTTCTCGAACCTACGATCTCGTAGCGACGCGTAGGATATTCTTACGTTGTTTTTTATATGCTTTGGTGTAATGTTACTATACCCATTATTTGCTTGATTGTATGTATTTCTACGCATAGAAGTGAGGTCACGAGAAATCTGAAGACTAATTTGGTGAAGTACTTGGGAATCTTGAGTCTAAGGCAAGTTGTGCCCTTGATCACTCTTCTTTACCTAATAATATTCTCTGGTAATCACTGTGACATGCTTAGGTTAATTTGATGGGACCTAATAGGTTTCCCTAGTTTTGTTTACCTCATACCTTGCAAACCAATGAACTATTGGGTAGATTTGCTATTGCTCTACCTAGTTTTGGGAAATTAATGTTATGATCATGTTCCAATTATGTTGTTGTTTTAATTATTATTCATGACAAGATCATCATGTTAATTGGAACATGGAAAACCACCTGGGAAAACAGTGCTACCACAAGGGTGGAATGGGATGCCATGGCCAAGTAATTAGGAAAGTGTAATACCCAACTTGTAAAAGCATAGGAAATGAAACTATTTCCCTTATATGTGTTGCTTCTATTCATTAATACATGTGAACACCACATTAGAAACAAATAAATAATAAAAGACGTACCATTAAAATTATGCATCATGCTGAGGTTTCATTTTGTGTGCATTATTTGTGACAAAATAAAAATAAAATAAAGAGAAATATATTAATACCTAAATGGGAATTTAATATTTAGAGGGAATTCTAGAAAGGTGGAGAAAAGAAAAAGATAAAGGATATGAATAAATAAATAATATATGTAAAAAAAAAATATATATCTCTAGGATTAGTACCTCTAATTTCATAAATATAAATTGTAAAGTGGGGCCACAAAAGTTTGAATTAAATTTGAATCCCATTTGAATTTGAATCAAGAAAGGAAATTAGAAAGATTAAAAGAAAAAGAAAACCACTCATCTTGGGCCAAATCCACTCATTTGGCCCACTGTACCCCTCACCAGCCGGCCCAACTCCCTTGCGCGCTCGCGCTGTGTATGACACGTGGGGTCCGCTCGTCTGTGAGACCAAGTAACAACGCTGGCTAGTGGACCCCACCGGTCAGTGCTTCCCGTTTCTTGCTGGTCTTCTTCGCCGGTCTGCGGGCTGACGCGCGCTGGACGCCGCAGATTCCGCGCGGGGGAGGCGATTCCGTCGCGCGCTCAACGACGGCCGAAATCCGCGTGATTCTCTCGACCTAGCTCGTCCTTGTATCCTCCATAAAAAAAAATCGAACGCCTCCGCTTTCTTCCCTGCAGCCGTCCGCCATTCCCAAAGCTTCCAGAAACTCACCGGTAATGGCAATGCTTCCCGTGCTCCGCACGGCGCGGTACTGCCACTTCAACTTCCCTGCCCCCTTCGCCATGCGCCGTATCCTCCCCTTCCTTCGTCCATCCGTCCGGAGTGCGCCATTGCCGGGAGGAATCAGAGAGGTGAGGTCGGAGGGGGAGAGTCGGGAGCCGCCATGGTGGTCGAGCGCTTTCACCATCGTCGCGGGCTCTCTGTCGGGTCAAGGAGACTCGCCTAAACCTTGTGGATGCTCCCATGGCGTCGGCGGGCGGTTGGGGCCACTGACTCAGGCGGAATCGCTCACCGGAGTCAGAGCTCCACCCCGGTTCCGCTCAACACCGTCGACCGGCCGCAACAGGGTCCCAATCGCCGGTAATAACTCCTCCCATGCCTCGCCGTAACCCTGCATTCGTGTAGCTTACACCCAATTGGAATCTGGGGCCCTGAATCGCCGGGTCGGGATGCTCCGGCCATGGCCGCCGCCGCGCGGGGCTGTGGGTGGCCGTGGTTTTGCCCCGTGGGGAGGGGTGACGCGGCTGTCGTTAATCCTTTGATCAACGGCTACGAATAGTTCACGCGTATCGTCTCGGCTGGGATCAATCCAGGCCGTCGAGCTCAGATCGGTCGGTGGTAGATCAAAACCCATCCCTTTGATTCATGTTCTAATCAGGGGCCGTTCAGCCGAGATCGGAGGGCTCAGAGTCGCCCATACCCCTTCGGCGGGACATTTTGCGAAAAAGCCCTCGGGATTTTAATAAAATAACCCGCCGTCCTCTGCGGGGATTCGCCTGAGTCTCAGGATCTTTTGCGCCTGGGCCCCTGCGGTTCTCAGATTTTGAGGCCCAGTCCAGGACCATATAAAACCAGAGAAAATGATTATTAAATAGATTTTTAATAGGAAAATAATTGCTAGAACTTTATAAATTCATAGAAAATTCATACTAACTCCAAATTAATCCATTCCAGTTCTTAAAATTTTGTAATTTAATTCTCTTTCACCTAGAGCCTCTGTTATGTCATGAAAACAGTAAGAAATTTATTTATCACTTAATCCTATTTAAAGCACATAAAACCTTTGAAAATGCATAACTTAAAATCCATAACTCAGAAAATTATGATTTCTGTTCCTAGGATTTTATTTTAATGTGTAGAATATCTCTGTGTATTTTGTTTACATGCTTGGTGTAATGTTAATTTCTCTATATGCACTGTGCTTGTTTGTATTGTGGCGAGTAGAAGAGCCCGTGACCGAGGATCCTGGTGAGCAGCAGGTTGAAGTAGCTGAGCAGGAGCTCATTGAAGGCAAGTTGTGCCCTTGACCACATTTTACCCAATAATGTTCTTTAATATCACTTATCCATGCATAGGTTAATTTTGATGGGACCCAATAGGTCACCCTAGATTGTTTATCTCATTACCTTGTTTACCCCTGAATCACTTGGGTAGTTTGCTATTGCTTTATATGGTTTTGGGATAATCATTTATTATCTCTATGTTCCAATTCTTGTTGTTATTCTGTTTATGTTCATGTTGTTATCATTAATGTTAATTGGAACATAGAGCTTAACTTGAGAACCACGTGCCACCACAAGGGTGGAATGGGACGCCCTTGGCTGACTAATTAGGAAAGCTAGTGGAAGACTACCTTACCCGAAAGGGGCAAGGGCAGTAGGGGAGAGGTCAGTGCGGGGAGGTCCCTGGTTGATTTTGCTGCGATGGCTATCAGCCAGGAACCCTTTACTGGATCTTCCCATAAACTGTAGCGGGTTTTCGGAAGCTAGTGGAACTTTGTAAAGGCCTCGTAGTGTTGCCCTGCCGTGCTTCCTAGGTAGAGGTATATGGGGAGTCGCGACCCCTTGGCAGATGGGTAACATGACTTGTGGGTAAAGGGTACAACCTCTGCAGAGTGTAAAACTGGTATACTAGCCGAGCTCACGGTCATGAGCAGCTCAGGACTCTCTGATGTTTAAATTATGGAACTTAAATTCAATTTTGTCATTTGCATTGCATGGGTTTGTTATTAAATTTGTTCTATTACTTTACTTATGGTTTGGTATTTACTTACACTTAGTAATTGCTAATAAAATTTTGACCAACTACTTAAAAGCAATGCTCAGCTTTAACCCCTGTCTTTGATTAGCCTTACACATCACATGAACTCACACCTTTGTGAGTTTGTGTCCACTGGTTCCCCACAACTTGTTGAGCTATGATCATGTGTGAGCTCACCCTTGCTGTCTCACACCCCCCCCCCCCACAGGAGAAGAGCAGGTGTTTCAGGAGGAGCCTCAAGGCGAGGAGTTTGACTTGATCTAGGTGGCGTTTCCCAGTCGACATTGGCGCCGACGATCCTTAGTTCGTTTTATCTTTATTATTTTATTTTGTAATAAGTCTTCCGCTATGTAATAAATACTCTGATGTTAATGACATTTATCTCTATACACTCTGTTATTATATATGTTGTCTTCTTGGCGCATGTATGAGATGCACCCGGCTTTGTTCTTTAAAACCGGGTGTTACAGAAGTGGTATCAGAGGAAATGTTGACTGTAGGACGAAACCTAGATAGAAATGGACAAAACCCTTACCTACTTATCTCATTCTGATTCATTCTACACTCACCTTACTCTGATTCTTTCTACACTTATCTTGATCCTGTCTCACCTTCTACTGTTCTACTCTGATCATTCTTACCTTTTCTATTCTAAGACAAGATGGATTTCACACCTTGGGATCCCTACCCTTATGACATTTTTAAGAGATAGAGAACCTAAGACAAAATTTAAAATTATTTTCTCTATTAAAAATGTTGGTTGATTGTTCTGATGATCAATGCCTGATTTGCTTCTTTGATTGATTGAAACATTATAGATTGGGCATCTTAGCATGTACCACCATAAGGTATTGTATTAGCTTTAGTAGGCGACACACTAATCTACTTAGCTAATAAATTCCCCGCAGTAACATTCCTCATAATTACTCGCCTTGTCTACCATTCTTTCTTTCTTACCCTGTATTTCTAACCCAGATGGACTACCCCTATACTGTTAGAAGAGAGCAGTATAGACTTGATCCTTGGTATGTCATGGTTAAGAAAGGCAATGGTGGTTTATACACTGCGCTAAGGGAACCGTAGAACTCACCAGTTCCAAAGGAGAAAGATTTGAAGTTGGAATTGCAGTAACTACTGCCACCAGATATGGAAGTTGAGTTGGTCATTAATCTCTTACCTAAGACTGCCCCTATTTCTAAACGGCCACACATGGTGTCCATAGAAGAGCTAAAGGAACTTAAGAAACAATTAACGGAATTATAAGAGGCTGGGTACATTCGTTCGGATTCTTCACCTTGTGGAGCGTTGATTCTATTTGTACAAAAGAAAGATGGATCGCAATGGATGTGCATGGATTATAGGTCCCTTAACGATGTCACTGTGAAGAACAAGTGTCTATTACCCCGCATTGAGGATTTATTTAATCGGATGAGAGGAGCCAGGGTACTCTCGAAGATCGACCTCCGATCGGGATACCATCAGATGAAGATTAGACCATCAGATATTCCTAAGACGGCTTTCTCGACTCGATATGGATTATATGAGTTCATTGTTATGTCGTTTGGATTAACTAATGCACCAGCTTATTTTATGGATTTGAAGAATAAGATGTTTTTGGAGTATTTGGACAGATTCGTCGTGGTGTTCATCGACGATATTCTTATCTATTCTAAGAATGAGAGTGACCATGAAGAACATCTAAGGTTGGTGCTACAGAAGCTTTAAGATAATCAACTCTACGCCAAGTACGGTAAATGCGAGTTTTGGATTGGCGAGGTGCCATTTCTTGGACATATCATTTCTAAGAGAGGGATATCAGTGGATCCTGGCAAAGTCAAGGAGATAGTGGTGTGGAGCATACCCACTACGGTTACTGAGATTCAGAGTTTCTTGGGATTAGCAGGCTATTATCGGAGATTTATTGAAGGATTTTCTAAGATTGCTAAGCTTATGACCTCGCTTTTGGTGAAGGAAAGAGAATTCAAGTGGGACGAGAAGTGCCAAGTATATACGGATCGTAAGAGTTTGAAGTAAATATTCACTCAGAAAGATCTCAACCTTAGGCAACGCCGTTGGCTGGAGCTTATTAAGGATTATGATTTGGAAATTCACTATCACCCGGGCAAGGCAGATTTGGTTACAGATGCCTTGAGTCGAAAGGAGCATGTTCATTTAGCTGTTGTTGCCCAGCTACTCGATGGGATTGTTGAGGATTTTAGGAGACTTAACCTGGGGATAGTTGCTCACACTGGAGGAGTTATTATTGATGTGGAAACTACTTTGGAGCAAGAGATCCGCAAAGGACAATTTGGTGATGCTAAGATACAAGAGATTAAGGATCTGATTACCGAAGATCGAGTTCCGGAATTCACGGAAGATGAGCAAGGCACCGTATGCTTCAAGGACAAGAGATGTGTTCCGGAGATTGAAAGCCTTCGTGAGACTATATCGAAGGAAGCCTATGACTTGGATTATTCTATTCATCCTGGTAGTACCAAGATGTATCAGGATTTAAAGCAGAAGTGCTGGCGATATGGACTGGAGAGAGATATGGCTGCACATGTGGTTATGTGCGATGTGTGCCAAAGAGTTAAGACCAATCACCAAAGACCAGCTGGAAATGGGAAGAGATTGGTATGGACTTCATTACTGGATTGCCCCGCACCTCGAAAGGATATGGTTCTATATGAGTTATTGTGGATAGACCGACCAAAGTGGCTCATTTCATCCCGGTTAAGACTACTTATAAGGGATCGCAATTGGCTAAGTTATACATGTCTCGGATTAAGTCTCTACGCAATGTACCAAGGAAGATCATTTTGGATAGAGGATCACAGTTTACCCCCAGATTTTGGAAAAGTTGTCATGAGAATATGGATACGAAGTTGAATCATAGTTCGGCCTACCTCAGACTAATGTACAAACTGAAAGGACTAATCAAGTATGGGGATACATGTTGAGAGCTTGTACCCTTCAGCATGGTAGTAGTTGGGACAAGAATCTACCTTATACTGAGCTCTCAGGCCAGCCTGAAGATGTTACCGTTCAAGACCCTATATGGCAGGGAATGCAGGACTCCTCTATATTGGATCAGACTAGAGGAAGATAGTTCTTTGGACCTGAACGTATTCAAGAAGTAGAAGAACAAGTCCGTATAATTTGGGAGAATTTAAGGGTAGCTCAGACCAGATAAAGGAGCTACGCTAATAATGGAAGAAGGCCACTGGAATTTGAAGAGGGAGATTATGTGTATCTCAAGGTGTCACCACTGCGTGGAATGAGGAGATTTAAAGTTAAGGGCAAATTGTCCCCTCGCTATATTGGACCATTCCTGATCTTTAGAAGAGTTGGGGAGATGGCATACCAACTCGAGTTACCTGCTAGTCTATCGGATGTGCATAATGTGTTCCATGTATCTCAACTGAAGAAATGTCTCCGTGTCCCTGAGGAACAGTTACCAATGGAAGAGCTCAGTGTTCAAGGTGATTTGACTTACACGGAGTACCCAATCAAGATTTTGGATACATTGACTCGAGTTACAAGGAATAAGGTGATAAAGATGTGTAAAGTTCAATGGAGTCACCACAGTGAAGATGAAGCAACATGGGAAAGAGAAGAAGAGCTTCGTATAGATTTTCCCCACCTTTTCTCTAGTTCTCCTTAAATCTCGAGGACGAGATTATTTTTAAGGGGGGTAGGATTTGTAATACCCAACTTGTAAAAGCATAGGAAATGAAACTATTTCCCTTATATGTGTTGCTTCTATTCATTAATACATGTGAACACCACATTAGAAACAAATAAATAATAAAAGACGTACCATTAAAATTATGCATCATGCTGAGGTTTCATTTTGTGTGCATTATTTGTGACAAAATAAAAATAAAATAAAGAGAAATATATTAATACCTAAATGGGAATTTAATATTTAGAGGGAATTCTAGAAAGGTGGAGAAAAGAAAAAGATAAAGGATATGAATAAATAAATAATATATGTAAAAAAAATATATATCTCTAGGATTAGTACCTCTAATTTCATAAATATAAATTGTAAAGTGGGGCCACAAAAGTTTGAATTAAATTTGAATCCCATTTGAATTTGAATCAAGAAAGGAAATTAGAAAGATTAAAAGAAAAAGAAAACCACTCATCTTGGGCCAAATCCACTCATTTGGCCCACTGTACCCCTCACCAGCCGGCCCAACTCCCTTGCGCGCTCGCGCTGTGTATGACACGTGGGGTCCGCTCGTCTGTGAGACCAAGTAACAACGCTGGCTAGTGGACCCCACCGGTCAGTGCTTCCCGTTTCTTGCTGGTCTTCTTCGCCGGTCTGCGGGCTGACGCGCGCTGGACGCCGCAGATTCCGCGCGGGGGAGGCGATTCCGTCGCGCGCTCAACGACGGCCGAAATCCGCGTGATTCTCTCGACCTAGCTCGTCCTTGTATCCTCCATAAAAAAAAATCGAACGCCTCCGCTTTCTTCCCTGCAGCCGTCCGCCATTCCCAAAGCTTCCAGAAACTCACCGGTAATGGCAATGCTTCCCGTGCTCCGCACGGCGCGGTACTGCCACTTCAACTTCCCTGCCCCCTTCGCCATGCGCCGTATCCTCCCCTTCCTTCGTCCATCCGTCCGGAGTGCGCCATTGCCGGGAGGAATCAGAGAGGTGAGGTCGGAGGGGGAGAGTCGGGAGCCGCCATGGTGGTCGAGCGCTTTCACCATCGTCGCGGGCTCTCTGTCGGGTCAAGGAGACTCGCCTAAACCTTGTGGATGCTCCCATGGCGTCGGCGGGCGGTTGGGGCCACTGACTCAGGCGGAATCGCTCACCGGAGTCAGAGCTCCACCCCGGTTCCGCTCAACACCGTCGACCGGCCGCAACAGGGTCCCAATCGCCGGTAATAACTCCTCCCATGCCTCGCCGTAACCCTGCATTCGTGTAGCTTACACCCAATTGGAATCTGGGGCCCTGAATCGCCGGGTCGGGATGCTCCGGCCATGGCCGCCGCCGCGCGGGGCTGTGGGTGGCCGTGGTTTTGCCCCGTGGGGAGGGGTGACGCGGCTGTCGTTAATCCTTTGATCAACGGCTACGAATAGTTCACGCGTATCGTCTCGGCTGGGATCAATCCAGGCCGTCGAGCTCAGATCGGTCGGTGGTAGATCAAAACCCATCCCTTTGATTCATGTTCTAATCAGGGGCCGTTCAGCCGAGATCGGAGGGCTCAGAGTCGCCCATACCCCTTCGGCGGGACATTTTGCGAAAAAGCCCTCGGGATTTTAATAAAATAACCCGCCGTCCTCTGCGGGGATTCGCCTGAGTCTCAGGATCTTTTGCGCCTGGGCCCCTGCGGTTCTCAGATTTTGAGGCCCAGTCCAGGACCATATAAAACCAGAGAAAATGATTATTAAATAGATTTTTAATAGGAAAATAATTGCTAGAACTTTATAAATTCATAGAAAATTCATACTAACTCCAAATTAATCCATTCCAGTTCTTAAAATTTTGTAATTTAATTCTCTTTCACCTAGAGCCTCTGTTATGTCATGAAAACAGTAAGAAATTTATTTATCACTTAATCCTATTTAAAGCACATAAAACCTTTGAAAATGCATAACTTAAAATCCATAACTCAGAAAATTATGATTTCTGTTCCTAGGATTTTATTTTAATGTGTAGAATATCTCTGTGTATTTTGTTTACATGCTTGGTGTAATGTTAATTTCTCTATATGCACTGTGCTTGTTTGTATTGTGGCGAGTAGAAGAGCCCGTGACCGAGGATCCTGGTGAGCAGCAGGTTGAAGTAGCTGAGCAGGAGCTCATTGAAGGCAAGTTGTGCCCTTGACCACATTTTACCCAATAATGTTCTTTAATATCACTTATCCATGCATAGGTTAATTTTGATGGGACCCAATAGGTCACCCTAGATTGTTTATCTCATTACCTTGTTTACCCCTGAATCACTTGGGTAGTTTGCTATTGCTTTATATGGTTTTGGGATAATCATTTATTATCTCTATGTTCCAATTCTTGTTGTTATTCTGTTTATGTTCATGTTGTTATCATTAATGTTAATTGGAACATAGAGCTTAACTTGAGAACCACGTGCCACCACAAGGGTGGAATGGGACGCCCTTGGCTGACTAATTAGGAAAGCTAGTGGAAGACTACCTTACCCGAAAGGGGCAAGGGCAGTAGGGGAGAGGTCAGTGCGGGGAGGTCCCTGGTTGATTTTGCTGCGATGGCTATCAGCCAGGAACCCTTTACTGGATCTTCCCATAAACTGTAGCGGGTTTTTGGAAGCTAGTGGAACTTTGTAAAGGCCTCGTAGTGTTGCCCTACCGTGCTTCCTAGGTAGAGGTATATGGGGAGTCGCGACCCCTTGGCAGATGGGTAACATGACTTGTGGGTAAAGGGTACAACCTCTGCAGAGTGTAAAACTGGTATACTAGCCGAGCTCACGGTCATGAGCAGCTCAGGACTCTCTGATGTTTAAATTATGGAACTTAAATTCAATTTTGTCATTTGCATTGCATGGGTTTGTTATTAAATTTGTTCTATTACTTTACTTATGGTTTGGTATTTACTTACACTTAGTAATTGCTAATAAAATTTTGACCAACTACTTAAAAGCAATGCTCAGCTTTAACCCCTGTCTTTGATTAGCCTTACACATCACATGAACTCACACCTTTGTGAGTTTGTGTCCACTGGTTCCCCACAACTTGTTGAGCTATGATCATGTGTGAGCTCACCCTTGCTGTCTCACACCCCCCCCCCCCCACAGGAGAAGAGCAGGTGTTTCAGGAGGAGCCTCAAGGCGAGGAGTTTGACTTGATCTAGGTGGCGTTTCCCAGTCGACATTGGCGCCGACGATCCTTAGTTCGTTTTATCTTTATTATTTTATTTTGTAATAAGTCTTCCGCTATGTAATAAATACTCTGATGTTAATGACATTTATCTCTATACACTCTGTTATTATATATGTTGTCTTCTTGGCGCATGTATGAGATGCACCCGGCTTTGTTCTTTAAAACCGGGTGTTACAGAAAGCTAAAGATTACCTTACCCGAAAGGGGCAAGTGGGGAGGCGTCGCTGCAGAGTATAGGGAGGTTCTTGGGTTGAATTTTTGTGATGACATTTTGGACGAGGGATTGCTATGTTTCCTACTTCCTGAATCCGTAGCGGGTTTTCTCGAACTAGTGGAACTTTGGAAAGGCCTCACAGTGGATCCCTAGCCATTCACCTTGGAAGTGTCTAAGGGTCTAGCTAACCCTGGCTAATCGAGAAACACGTCTTGTGAGTAAAGATGTGCAACCTCTGCAGAGTGTAAAACTGGTATATCAGTCGTGCTCACGGTCATGAGCAGCTCGGACCCTCACATGAGTAATTTATGGAACTAAACTTAATTTGTCATATGCATTGCATTGTGGGTGTTATTATTAATTGTGATCTCTTATTTGTTTGGGTTGATATCTACTTATACTTAGTAACTGCTAATAAAAATTTGACCAACTTTAAAGCAATGCTTAGCTTTAACCGGCTCCTTTGGTAAGCCTTACACTTCACATGAGCCCCCACCAGTGAGCTCATGTATATTATTCCTCACAACTTGTTGAGCGATGAACGTATGTGAGCTCACCCTTGTTGTACTCACATTCCCCCTAGGTCAAGAACAGATACTGTGGGATGAGGAGCATGAAGGATGTCGCGATGAGTTTGTGAGAGGTCTAGGTCATCGTCTCCTAGTCAACTATGGTTACTTGATCGTTGTCTTCGTATAATATAATTATTTAACTATTTTGTACAGAACTCTATTATATATTAAAGATGTGATATTCGTTTCTGTACCATGAGTCATCATATGTGTGAGACTTGATCCTAGCACACATTTGTTTGGCCCATAAATCTGGGTGTGATAGTCTGGTCTGGGAGCACCATCCGGTCCGGTGGCGCATCAGACTCGGTTCGTGCCACCCAGATGAATAGTGTGCTCTGGGTTTTTTTCTTTAAAAATCACCGAACCATAAACAGTGTCGGTCCGGTGTGCACCGGACCACCTCTCCAACGACTATCTCCAACGGCAAGCTGATGACACTAGACGGTCCGATGGCGCACCGGACCGGTCCAGTGCCCGTTAGCTTTGCAAAGTGCCCAATCAAGATCCCAAACTAGGGGCTACAGGACTCGGTCCGGTGTGCACCGGACCGGTCCGGTGCGCCCACAGACAGGAATTTTTTTGGGCTTCCATATCGAGAAGCCAATGGCTCCTAGGCTCTTGTGGCTATAAATGGACCCCCTAGACGCCTTCAACAAGTACCCCAAGCATCTCAAGAGCACATCAACACTCCAAAACTCTGCAACCACGCATTTCAGTGATTTTAGTGAGATCCGAGCGCCAGTTTTGAGTTGTATTGTGATATTGTGTTTATGCGCTTGTTTTTTGTGTGTTTCTAACGTGTGTTGCTGTGATTTGATCTTGTGTGTACTCTATCTCCCTCCCTTACTCTAAGTTGTGTTTTTTATCATTTGTAAGGCTGTGAGAGACTCCAAGCTGTGGAAATTTCTCACAAATGGGAATACTGATATAAGGAAGAAATCGTGGCACTCAAGTTGATCTTTGTGATCGCTTGAGAGGGGTTGATTGCAACCCTTATCCAAAGGAGGACACCACAATGTGGAGGTAGGCTTTGGCCGAACCAAAGGATAAAAATTGTTGTGTCTCTTATCTCTTTTACTTTATTGCAATTTTTTCTTCTTCCTAAGTACTCTCTACTCACTTGAAATATTGCTCTTAGAATCTTTCATATCTTGGAAGAGCAATCAAGTGAAGAGAACTTTTCTCTCTTCTTCTCACTCAAACTTGGTTTTAGTTTGCACTAACCCAATTATTAGACCAAGTTTTCAGGATCACCTATTCGCCCCCCCTAGGTGCTCTCAGTACCTCCATAAGAACTCCGATCCATACCACAGATCATCCACTATGGCTTGTGTAGTGATATGAAACTGAGCTCTGTAAAGACTTTTTTACCGAATGGAGCATGACATACGTGTTTTATTGATATAGCGGAAAAATACAAGACTGTCCTTGTGAAACCATAATCAGACAAAAACAAAGAAAACTACAAAATAGCTAACACCTGGAGGGTTGGATTGGAGCATCGACATCGCACCATACAAACAACTCCAAAAGGTTGGATTCAAGCAACACACAACCAAATCACTCCATGTCACCATAGCTCAAGTATCATAAATGCATCACCATCACCAGGACAACACCCATAGAGAATCAACCATTGTCATGCCTGCATCATCATTGCTAACGATGTCCCACACCAAGCTAGCCATTCTCATATAGTGTTCGATTTCGCTTGCACCTCTTTACGAAGTTGCCCTACACCGAGCCAACACCCGCCAAGTAGGGTTGGCCACTGTAGATCGCTGCAAGCCATCAAAACGATGAATGAATGCCTTGTTGAAGAAGCAAAAATGGTTGTACACTTTGGAGTTCATCCATCTTTGGACATCCATCTACCACATATCGTCCACCAAGATGTGGTTGTACACTTTGGAGTTCAAGCAACCTAGTTGCCTTGTTGAAGAAACAAAAATGTCGCATGAAACCTCCGACAACCAATATAACACCACCGCAACTACACCAAAACAGTTAACTTCCTAGAGCCTAAACTCTAGGAAGTTAACCCTAAACTCTAAGAAGTTAGCGAAACCCGGAAGTAAAGCTATCCTGTCGGAAGTTTGGCTCTCGTAATTTTTTTTGTCAGAAGTTAGCTTAACCTCTAGGAAGTTAAGCTAACTTCCTAGAGCCAGCGGACCCTCTCAGAAGTTAGTAGGTTCACGCCATGTCGGGGACCATAATTAGGGGTACCCCCAAGACTCCTAAACTCGGCTGGTAATCACCATCAGCACAAGCTGCAAAGGCCTGATGGGCGCAATTCAGGTCAAGGCTCTGTCCACTCAAGGGACACGATCTCGCCTCACCCGAGCCCAGCCTCGGGCAGAAACAGTAGACCCAAGCAGATTCACGCCTCGCTTGAGGGCCTCCTCAAGCAACGGGCGCACCTTCGACTCGCCCGAGGCCAAGCTCGGGCTGGCTTCGCAGGGAAGCAACCTTGGCCAGATCGCCTCGCCAACCGACCGTATCACAGGAGCATTCAATGCAAGGATTGCCTGACACCTTATCCTGACGCGCGTTCCTCAGTCAGCAGGGCCGAAGTGACCGCAGTCACTTCGCCCCTCCACTGACTGATCTGACGGGAAAACAGCATCGCCTACCCTGCTCCGACTGCTGTGCCACCCGCCAGGGTGAGGCTGACAGCAGCCGAGTCCAGCCTCAGGCGCCATAGGAAGCTCCGCCTCGCCCGACCCCTGGGCTCGGCCCCCGCCTCGACATCGGAAGACGGTCTCCGCCTCGCCGACCCCAGGGCTCGGCCCCCGCCTCGACCTCGGAAGACGGTCTCTGCCTCGCCTGACCCCAAGGCTCGGACTCAACCTCGACCTCGGAAGACGGTCTCCGCCTCGCCCGACTCCAGGGCTCGGCCCTCGCCTCGACCTCGGAAGACGGTCTCCGCCTCGCCCGACCCTAGGGCTCGGACTCAACCTCGACCTCGGAGGAGTCACCGTCTCGCCCGACCTTGGGCTCAGGCTGACCACGCCACAGGGGGGTACATCATTACCCTACCCCTAGCTAGCTCAGGCTACGGGGAACAAGACCGGCGTCCCATCTGGCTCGCCCCGGTAAAACAAGTAATGATGACATCCCGCATGCTCCCATGACGACGGCGGTTCTCAGCCCCCTACGGAAGCAAGGAGACGTCAGCAAGGTCCCATCAGCCCCGACAGCTGTGCTTCTATAGGGCTCAAGCGCTCCTCCGACGACCACGACGCTACATGCACAGGGCACTAGCACCTCTCCGACAGCCACGTCGGCATGTACATAGGGCTCTGGCTCCTCTCTGCTGGACACGTTAGCATACTGCTACACCCCCCATTGTACACCTGGACCCTCTCCTTAAATCTATAAAAGGAAGGTCCAGGGCCCTCGTACGAGAAGGTGGCCGCGCGGGAGGACGGGCTGACGGACAGGCTCTCTCTCTCTCTCCCTCGCGAACGCTTGTAACCCCCTACTGCAAGCGCATCCGCCCTGGGCGCAGGATAACACGAGCCGCGGTTCCCCTTTTTTCCCCCTTGTGTTCCATCTCGCGCCGACCCATCTGGGCTGGGACACGCAGCGACAATTTACTCGTCGGTCCAGGGACCCCCCGGGGTCGAAACGCCGACACGCCGTTAAGTTATGTAGCGTCGTTAGCTAGCTAACTTCCTACGACTTACTGTAGCCTGTAGGAATGCCTAACTTCCCTACGGCTTACTGTAGCCTCTAGGAAGTTAGTTCCTAGAGACCTAGTAAGCCTCTAGGAAGTTAATTTGTCCAGCATTACAAATGTTGTTTATTTTCATTTTACACCACATTCCACAACATAACAAATACATCAACAGCTATAGCACAACATATTTTCACATAAAACATCTCACACACAATCATATAACAATAATTAAATCCATTTTTCATCAATTACATCACAACAGTCTCATCCATAATCATAAGGCACATTTCATCCAGTCATAATAAGAGGTAATATCACAACATCTCATACATAGTCATAAGAAAAGTCTCAAGTATCACAACACATAAAATGGAAGCTCACAATCGTCGATCACCATCGGGGTACAGCGGCGAGTGATGGTCGATACCTCCAGTAGCAAAGAGGGCTTCGACAAAGTCTAACTCGTCATCTCGTTCTTGCGTCGGCAAGATAGCTGGAGGGGTCTGATATACATGTATAAATGATATTTGCTGAGTTACACCATAATATAACTAACAACAAGTAAATGATGATAAATTTATATACCTGATGTTCGATAGGTGGAGGTGGAGGTAGAGGTAGAGGTGAAGACCAAGGATAATATACGGGAGGTGGTTGGGGGCACCGGGACATGCTGCCATTGGTGAGACAGTTCCGTTTCGCCACCAAGAAGCGGGTGGTGGTGTGGCCTGCCTGGCCCCTTGTTCTGTTAATACGCAAACCACGCTTTCCCGGACTTTGCTTCATCTGTATATATAATTCTTTTTTTACTTAATCATCATATATAGGAGTACATAGACTGTGGTCCATGTTGAGTAAACAAGGCCAGCGGGGAAATTGCCTCCAGACTCCAGAGCCCTTCTGCAGCAGGCTGCAGGCTCCTTGTTGTACCCACGGAAACCATACCCATAGCTCCAACTCGAATAACAGAAACACCTTTCTTTATTTCATATAGGAGATCAGATAATAGAGCTATTACACTACAGTAGACGAAGAAAGTTCCGACGGTCACTCTATCTCCGACGGCTTCCTACGAGGCCGTCGGATATTATCTTATGTCCGACGGCCAACAGGGGCTCTCGGACATAAAGACTTATGTCCAACGGCTAGTTACGAGGCCGTCGGACATAAGCTTATGACCGACGGCCTCGTAACTAGCCGTCGGACATAAGCTTATGTCCGACGGCCTCGTAACTAGCCATCGGACATAAGCTTTTTTAACACACGGTTCCGGCCCGGCGCGGTTCATTTTCACGCGCGCGCGCGCTCCTCGCTTCTCTCTCTCTGCCCGCTCGCCGCCGCCGTCGTCGACGCTCGCCGCCGCCACCGTCGAGGCCCGCCGCCCCGACGCCCGCCGCCCCGCCGCGGCCGCCCGCCGCCCCGCCCGCCGTCGGCCGCCACGCCCGACGTCGGCCGCCACGCCCAGCCCGCCGTCGACTCCCGCCCCGCTCGCCCGCCGTAAGGTATTTAATATTAATGTATTTAATGTATTATTAATATTTTGTATATATTAATATTGTTTTGTAGTTTATTTTATTATATCCGAGGGCCTAAATTTAATTAGTAGTGCTTAGATAATTTTAATTTTTAATTTCCGACGGTAATTATTATGCACTCGGAATTAAGGTCAGTTTATATGATTTGTCACCCGTAATAATGTTATGTAGTGGTGTCTATATAATTTAAACTCTTAATTTCCGAGGGTAATTATTAAGCCCTCGGAAATAAGGTTGTTTTATTTGATTTAGGGTCCCGTGAAATGTTTTTTTGTAGTGCTATTGTATTAGTTTGGTTAATTAGTGGCTATTGTATTAGTGTGGTTAATTAGTAATCATAACTAATTAAGTTAACGAAACATAGACGTCACCCGTTTCGGCCCAACACACCTTACATGCGACGCATGTGAGGTATGTTGGGCCGGAATTGTCCCTTTATTGGACAGCCTCGGGGTGACCGACAGAGTCCGTGTTTATGACAAAGGCATGTGCTCCTGCTTAGTTTCGGCAGCATAACCCCTGTGTTCTCCAATTGCACCATTTTTAGGCGTGCGATTGGAGAACAGCAGGGTTATGCTGCCGAAATTTCGCACGACCACATGTCTTGTCATAAACACGGGCTCGTCGGTCACGCTTGGGTGGGTTTAGGACCTATCCTTTCCTACAGATGTAGGGCCATGATTTCTTCGTAAAAACGGATTGTCCGTGCATTACTTATCTAATTAAGTTAACGTGTCGTATCTAGTATGGAGGAGAATCGTCGATGGATGTATGAAGGTTGGAAGAAAAGAGGTGCTCTATCAAGTGAGTGGGTTGCCAAGACTGATGCTTTTCTCGACCATGCTTTTGCTCGGTCAGAGACTGGAACCGATGTTAGGTGCCCTTGTAGCAAGTGTCGGAACATTAATTTCCTTGACAGGAGGACTATGTCGATACATATTTGCAAAAACGGTTATATGCCAGGCTATGAGGTGTGGGTGCACCACGGTGAGGACCCACCTACTCGTATTGTATCGGAAGTTCAGTCACATGAAGAGGAGGACTACGATAGGATGTAAGAGATGCTTGACGATGTACGCCATGAGCTTCTAACCGTCGATTCGGAGAACCCCGGTCAACCCACCGAGTTTGAGGATCCAGCTACACCTGAGGTTCAGAAGTTCTTCGAGCTCCTTAAAGCTGCCGAAGAGCCGTTGCATGAGCACACAAAAGTGACCGTCCTTGTATTTGTGACTCGACTTATGGCTATTAAGTCTAAGTTTGCATTCTCAAACAACTGTTACAAGGAGCTTTTGAACTTGATCAGTGATGTACTTCCGGAGAATCACAAGATGCCAAAGGACATGTATCAGTCTAAAAAGCTGTTATCTGGCCTCGGTATGGACTACGAAAAAATCGATGTCTGTGAAAATAATTGTATGCTTTTCTGGAAGGAGACCGCAGGTGAGAAGGAGTGTACTGTATGTGGTGAGCGTAGATTCGTTGAGGTTGAAAACGACGATGGTTTGACCGTGACTACGAAGATTGCACGTAAGCAGCTTCGTTACATGCCTCTTATACCTCGGTTGAAACGTTTGTTCATCTCCAAGAATACAGCCAGACACATGAGGTGGCACAAAGAAGGGGTACGTGAGAATCGAAATGTCATGTGCACCCAGCTGATACAGATGCATGGAAGGCACTAGATGCTTTTGATTCCAGCTTTGCTGATGAAGTGAGGAATGTTCGCTTCGGTTTGGCAACAGATGGTTTCTCGCCATTCAATCTAACTGCAACGTCGTACTCATGTTGGCCCGTCTTTGCTGTTCCATACAACCTTCCACCAGCTCTTTGCATGAAATATGAATTTATTTTCTTGTGTCTTGTAATACCTGGTCCGGATCATCCTGGAACAAAGATCGATGTGATGATGAGGCCCCTGATTGAAGAATTGAAAATTTTGTGGGAAGGAATCGAGGCGTACGATTGTTACAAGAAACAGAAGTTCAACCTGAGAGCCGCGTTTTTATGGTCTATTCATGATTTTATGGCTTATGGTATCTTTGCTGGATGGAGTTGTCATGGGATTTTGACATGTCCGATATGCGTTGAAGACACTTCATGCTTTCGACTAAAGTTTGGTGGAAAGATATGTTACTTCGATTGCCATAGATGTTTTTTGCCAGAGGATCACCCGTTCAGGTTCGATAGGAACGCTTTTAAAAAGGACACGATTGTGACGAGGGGACCACCCAAGCGTCTAAGTGGTCCAGAGATTCTCGTGAGACTTAATGATTTGAAACTAAACGAACATGGAAATCGTTTTGAAGGTTATGGAACCGAGCATAATTGGACTCACAAATGTGGTCTATGGGAACTCCCTTATATGAAAGCCTTGATTCTAATGCATAACATTGATGTCATGCACCAGGAACGAAATATGGGTGAAAGCATTATCAGCACTTGCATGAATATCACTGACAAAACAAAAGACAACCCTAAGGCAAGGAAAGACTTGGCCTTAATCTGTAGAAGACCAACTATGGAGATAGGAGAGAATCAGAAGAAGCCACGTGCTCCTTTCAGTATTAAACCTAAAACGAAGAAACAATTGATGAAATGGTTGAAAAACTTAAAGTTCCCAGATGGTTACGCCGTGGGCTTTAGAAGGTCTGTGAATTTGAAGACGGGCAAGTTTTCTGGGTTGAAGAGTCATGACTACCACATAATAATGGAAAGACTCCTTCCTGTTATGTTTCGTGGTTTTGTAAAAAATGATGTATGGAAAGCATTAGCGGAGCTAAGCTACTTTTATAGACATCTTTGTGCCAAAGAAATAAAGAAAGAGATGATGGAGAAGCTTGAGCAACAAATACCGATTTTGGTATGCAAACTTGAAAAACTATTTCCACCAGGTTTCTTCAATCCGATGCAACATCTACTTGTTCACCTACCATACGAAGCTAAGGTAGGAGGTCCTGTGCAATATAGATGGATGTATCACATCGAAAGGACACTAAAGAAGCTACGTGCAATGGTTGGTAATAAGAGACGAGTTGAAGGGTGCATCGCTGAAGAATTCAAATATAAAGAGATAGCATCGTTCACGGGCCTGTACTTTGCAGAGGAACACAATGTCAATGCCCATACGTTGCGGTATCATGTCGACGAGCCCCCTATCAGTGATATTGAAATTTTTCAATGGAGGGGCAAAACTGTAGGACCCAGCACAACATACTGTTTCACCAACGACGAATGGAAGACTGCTTTACTCTACATGTATAACAACATGGAAGAGATGAGTCAGTTTCTCCTGTAAGTGTAAACTTTATTTTAGTCATTGCCGCTAGAATTTTTGTTGTGAGACTAAAATGTTTGTTTCCTTGTACTAACAGGGAATTTGATTCTCAAAATTGCATCTCTGGCTGTGAACGTGACCAGATTCGTCGAGAGGGAAAAGATGGGGGACTTAATTTCTTGTGTTGGTTTCGAGATTATGTAGATAAAAATGACAATATACACCCGGACCTTCGATAATTATCCCTAGGAGCAGTAACTGGCAGATGTTATGGTCGGTATGATGTCAATGGTTTTAGATTCCGTTCCACAAGGTTCGAAGATGATCATCCTCTAGCAGCCACGACAAATTCCGGAGTTGTAACTAGAGCTGTCGATGATGAAGGGAAGGTGACTAATTATTACGGAGTCATTAATGATATAATCGAGTACAAGTTTTTTGGAGATAAACAACTCAAAGTGGTGTTCTTTGATTGTGATTGGTTTTCTCCAAACTCAACGCGAGAAAATCAATATGGCATGGTGGAAGTCAAACACAACGGCAGATTAAAAGGCCACGACACTATAATCCTTGCCCACCAATGCGAGCAGGTGTATTATATGACATATCCATCTAAGAAAAAGGGTTTGGTTGATTGGAGGGTAGTGTACAAAGTTAATCCTCGTGAACGACTATATGCTCCTGGTGATGCTGGTTATGTTGAAAGTCAAATCGAGCACGAAGTGGGGGCTGCTGAGATTTTCCAAGACGAAGAACTTGCAAGCACGTTTAATGTACAAACTGAAATGTTGGAAGAATCTTTATTAGGTGATCAAAATGATGTAGAGGTTCCTCCAAAACGAAAACGAGTGACGAGAAAGAAGAAAGCTACTTGGCGTCCATTAAATCGACGAAAGCAACTAGATCCTGATTTTGATTACGATTACGATTGACGAGTATGGAACATGATTTTATTGCATATTTTATTATTTTATTGCATATTTTATGATTTTGTTGCATATTTTATTGTCGATTTATGTACTAACTTGTTGTTGTTAAAATAGGATGTCAAAGAAAATGAAGTCTTTTGCTCGTAGTTTGCTTGGGACGAGGAGTAGCTCGAGGAGCAGCTCGAGGGGTGAGGATTCAGTTTTTCAGGGCACAGGTTCTACCATGAGCAGACGGAGAGCGCTGGCAGAACATTTGCCTCCACAAGATGTAAGTTAGTTGTTAAATTACATTATTTGAGTTACTTAATATTGTATGATGTAAGGTATTTGTTTCATAGGATGCTGAAATTGAGGAACCAGTGGTAGAGGATCATGCAAGAGATGATGTTGAAGATGATGGTGGAGATAATGTGGGAGATGATGCTGGAGACGATGCTGGGGATTCTGGGGCTGGTGGAGATTCCGCAGCTGGGTCTGGAACTTCTCGAGTTAGGAGAATGAGGAAGCTGCATTTTGTTGGACCACCTCCAGAGCTTCCACCCGAATCTCGGGTTTTGATAAAGCCTAGTGGAAAGTGAGTGACATGTCTTTGCTTAAATGTTATTGAAAGTTATGTTTTAATTTCCACATTGTTTATACTATTTCCAGGTCTTGGATCGACGACTCGTTCACAGGCACAGGACACTACAGGCAGGTGAACATGGTCCTTGGTAATCTTGTTCGTCTGCACTGGCCTGGTGTTGTGACTTTGCCTACTGGCGAGTCTGTCCCCGCCACCACTTGGGAGCATTATCGCTATGGTGTCTGTAGAACGTTTGGCAACACACAGGCACTAGTTTGGGATGCATTCTGGGTATGAATTATTTATACTATTTTAGTTATTCCATACATGTTTGCTTTTATGATAACACTAATTTTTTTGGCAGAAACGGTACAAGTTGCCGGACGATGGATCATATGATATGAACGCTCGTTACGTGTTTGAGTATAACGCGAACGATGTCGTTGCAGATGCAATGTACTATGCACGAATTCAGGCTATAAAGGCATGGTATAGAGCAAATGCTGATGATCGACCGATGCCAAATACCAAGGCCGAGTGGTCATCAATTTACTTGACGGAGGAGCAATACCTAGAGGTAAACAGGTTCTTGCCTCTCAAATCGCACGAAGCCATGTATTTGCTTGCTTTATTTAAAAATTTTCATGTAGGTGTCGGTGCCGTGGATGGCCACCCGATCGGAGGGTTATCGGGCATTGTGCAGATGGTGGGCTTCCCCTGAGTTTCGTGCCATTTCCGAAAGGAACAGGGGAAACCGTGGGACCGAGTCGTTCCACAACTACGGTGGTGATGGTCATGTGCGCTTGGCTAAGCGAATGGTAAGTCACAGTTTGTTGTAACTTTTGAATTACATAGAAATGTGTCATTGTAACTTTTATGTACAGGAAGTCAAATCCGGCCGTACGCCCACGGATGTGGAGGTGTATATGCAAGGGCATAGGGGTTCTGATCCTCAGAATCCTGATGTGTTATGCACTCAGACGGCCACCGACCGTCTAGTGAGTTTTTGATACTCTATTATGTGTTTGATATTGTTTGCAAGGGCATAGGGGTTATGCACTTATATTTGATATTGTTTGCCTCCAGGCTTCGTATGGGCAGGAGATGGTTCAACGCCATGGGCAGGAGTACGATTGGAGGAGCCAGCCAATCGACCCTCAGGCAGCATATGCTAGCGGAGGAGGACAAGCCCACGGACGGTGAGATTATTTAATTTGGATTACAAAATTGTCATCATATGCTTGCGATTCAACTGAGGCATGAGTTACTATACTAAGTGCATGGTTCACTCTTGTAGGTTGGGTATTTTTGATTCTACGATTGATTCTAGAGAGCTAAGACGCCGTGGACGACAGTCCACATCGTCGTCTTCACAGTCGTCCCGTTCACGATCATCCGCCCACGACATAGAGATGGCAGTGTTGCGTCAACAGGCAGAGTACCATCAATCAGTCTTGAGGGAACAATTGGAGTACCAGAGGCAACAATCTGAGTACCAGAGGCAACAAGCCGAGTACCAGAAGAAGAGGGACGAGTATTATGCAAACCTCCAGGCCCAAAATCAAGCTCTTCTCTCGGTAAGCTGAAGAAACATTTTGTAGCTTATTTTGCAAAACACTTGATGTGTATCTTATTAGCTCAACAATGACTTGTATATAATTTGTAGCAACTAGCCCAACAAGCGGGCGTCCCGATGCCGACATATGGGATGCCGCCTCCGGAGTTTGCACTGCCAATGCCAATGTTGGCGCCTCCACCTCCGCCTCCGCCTCCGTCACAATTCCCTATGGTATGTACACATATGCGTGTGTGACATGATCATAGATGTCTTATATGTTTAAATGAACAACTGAGTGGTTACTATTTTATGTGCTTGTGTTATAGGGATTTCAGACACCACCTGCTTCAGTTGCCGCACCTGGTGATGGGTCTGGCCAAGACGACACAACACATTCGTGGGTGAACAACCTTTTCAACACGCAGAGTCCAGCCGGAGGAGGTGGCTATGGATATGATTGATGTGTCGTGATGTTAATTTATGAAACACTTTGCAACACTTGTTTGTGAGACACAATGTCAGTTTGCAACAACCGTCGGACCTATATGTTGATGTTAAATTTGTGAATGTTAATATTTGTGAGAATATTTGTGATTGTGAATACTTATTTGAATGTGTATACTTGTGATTGTGAATGTGAATGTGTATATGTGCATGAAATCTGTTTTTGTTTTGTAAATGTCAGATTTTTTTAAAAACAGAATTTTGTGTAAATTCTGTAATTTATTATGTCCGACGGCCTAGTGGTAGCCGTCGGACATAAGACTTCATTATGTCCGACGGCCTAGCGCCGGGCCGTCGGATATAAGGCTTCATTATGTCCGACGGCCTAGCGCCGGGCCGTCGGACATAGGCCTGTGGGCCCCACAGGCTGACCGTTAAAACGGTTGCTGTGTATTACGTCCGACGGGCAGACGCGGCCGTCGGACATAGTGTATATCCGACGGCTGCCGTCGGATATAACGTTATTTCCGACGAATTATCTCCGACGGCTTAAAGCCGTCGGAGATAAGCTAAAGCCGTCGGACATTATCTATCTCCGACGGTTTTAGCCTTATGTCCGACGGCTTCGGCCGTCGGACATTGTTATGTTTACTGTAGTGTTAGCATGTGTTATGCGTTGTGATGGGATCGGGAAATTGGAGAGGGATTTATAATTACAGAAATACCGATCTAACTAACCAAATCTAATTTAATCATTATCTCTTAGGGTCTGTTTGGTTAGTTTCTCTCGCTAACCTGGCTGTGTGAGCCAGGATCACTGGAGCCTGGCTCTGGAGATGCGACCAATCTGCTCGTATCTGGTGAGCCTGGCTCAGGGTGCTTTAAGGATCGTGCGAGCCTGGATCTAAATCTATATGCAGGCAACCAAACACAGAGCTCGCACGCGCATAGCCTGGCTCACAGCAACCAAACAGCAGCTACCCGCATCCTATGATGCAAGCACGCGCAGATGCAGGCAACCAAACACACCCTTAGTGCCTGTTTGGAAATGCAGTTTTGAAATAATGTAGTTTTGAGATACTATAGTTTACAATTGTACATGACACAAATACTACGGTATTAATTTACCACAGTAAAACCACAGTATTGTTCAAAACCAGGGCCGGCCCTGGGGGGTGGCAGCCGGTGCCACCGCACCAGGCCCCACAAAGGTAGTGGGCCCCCACCCCATAAAAATTATTCCACATATCGTGAGATATCTGCAGCCTGCTCCGCCAGAAAATCTGTTCGCCTGCTCCGCCAAACCTGTTCGCCTGCCCTGTTCGGCTGACGGCTGTTCGTCTGCCCGCCGCCTGCCGCCGCCTGGCACCTGTTCGCCTGCCGCTTGGACGGCTGGACGCCTGATCGGCGATCGGCCTGGCGCCTGTTCGCCTGCCGCTTGGACGGCTGGACGCCTGATCAGCGATCGGCGATCGCCTACACGGCTAAGAGCTGAATCGCCTGCTGCCTGCTGCCTGTCAGCCTGTGCGTAGGATTTGGAGATGGTAACATTTTTTTCTCCTTAGACATCACAATGGCTGCTGCTCCTTGTTAATTATTACTTCTTCTTTTTAACTGTTACAGAGTAGTCTATAGTTGGATAATGATGTTCCATAATTTCACATCCAAATGTCAGATGTTGGTGGTGTGATGAGCGGTTGCATCCTGTTCATTCAGAGGGACCTTCACATCAACGAGGCTATTTAAGGTAACTGATTGATGATTTGTTGGCTTAATCTAATTGACAAATTTAAGGTAACTGATTAATAATAATAACAACACTATTTGAAGAACTTATGGTGTTCAAAGATATATTTGGTTTTTTATTGAGATCAACTATCCTGAAGTCATTGAATGATACTGAACTAGAAGAGTCTTGCACCAAACTTGCAGACACTTTCTCTCATAATGGTTCATCTGATGTTGAGGTACATGATCTTATTTCTGAATTAAAGATTTTGAAATTTACTCTACCAGATAGCATATTGTTCGCTATGGAGATATTCGAGCATGTCAGAGATTTAGATTGCTATCCTAATGTCGCAATCGCTTATCGAATATTATTTACTATGCCTGTGACGGTTGCATCAGCTGAGAGAAGCTTTTCAAAATTGAAATTATTGAAGAACTATTTGAGATCAACAATGACTCAAGATAGATTAAATGGTTTGGCAATTTTGTGCATTGAGAAGAAGCTGTTGGATGAGATTGATCTTAATGGTATAATCGACGACTTTGTATCACAAAATGTTAGAAGAAATTTTTAGCATGATATCATGTGAAATGTGACAAGTAAGTGTTATGGCTCTAATTTATATGTATCATCTTATAAACTTTAAGGCATGACATAGAAGTTTTTTCTATTGAATGTTCAATAATTTTTGTTTATAATTATATATATAGTGTATATACATGGTGGATGGGGCCTCCCTATTGGATTTCGCCCTAGGCCCCCAAAAAGTCAGGAACGGCCCTGTTCAAAACCGAGATCTGTTTGGTTCCATTGGAAAAACAAAGTATACGTAGAGAGAAGAGAAGAAAACTGGGGTCCTGAGTGGAGTTTTGAAAACTCCAAAAATAACACGGTTTTAGGTAAACCATGGTATTTAAAACTGTGTTTTGCCTGTACAAACCAAACACCTTTTATGTTCCTATACTATAGTATCATCAAATACCATAATATTGTTTTAAAACTGCAAAAATACTACACTTCCAAACATGACCTTACTTAACTAATATAATCCGTATCAACCAAATCTGATCTAATCTCGGTATTGTTCACACGCTACAGTAACCTCATGAACAGTGTCTCCCTGGCAGCATGTAACTCAGCAATTCTGTGCAAAATCGTGCTTTTCACTGGCTGCTATTTTACAAAACCTTCGATTACACCAGCCCTTTTTCAGTGTGGTACGTAGAACAGACGCTATCAAAATTGGCCCCTTCGGAGCAGCCTGAAAATCCCTTGTTCTTATCTCTCGAAATAAGTTTCTTTTTTCATCAAAAAGATAAATTTGTAAGAAGGACAACAACGGTGACCCCGGTGTCACCTCACCTCACCTCAGTTACTATACAATACAACGATGGGTATTTCAATTATCTCCTTACGGCCTAGTTTGGATACTCTAGTAATGAGGTGGATTGGAGTGGATTGAGATGTATTGAGAGAGTATTTGATCTATTGGGGATTTACACCCTCTCCAATCCCTCCAAAACACTCTAATCCCAGAGTATCCAAACTAAAAAATAAAGAGTGTTTTCTCTACATGATTGCTGCCAATCATACACCTACATGTCACAGAGCTCAACGACAGGCTCTTTTTTTTTCAATTTGCTTGATTCAGACGCTTTAGTAGCATGACATCATACCCCGCCTTACTATTATTATTGCTATTCAAAAAAACCAACATAAACTTCCTGATTCTGTAGTCTGCACTACAGATCTCTCGTTTACGTGTACAGCACACGCTACAGGCCCACACACATAAATAAAAATACGCAGCAAATCCAGCCAAGCAAGCAAAAAAACCGAGAGAGGCAAGGAAGCCTCCGCAGAGACAGGGCGCACACACACACACACAAAAAAAAAAAGTGTGCGACGCGTAGAGGCGAGGACAGACACAGGAATCGATTCCATACCCTGCAGGCGAGGACAGAGAGCATGGGTGGTATTGTCGCCTCGCCACGTGGTTGCCGTGTGGCCTACCTCAGCTTTTGACCAACCAACCCGGTCAAACAAGCCGCTAACTTTTTAACGCCTCCTCTAGAAAGTTAGTCGTCTCTGGTAACTTCACATTTCTACTGGCCATCTTCTACCACACTGGTCTCTGCCAACTTCGTGGTCATCTTTGGCGCACGGTCCAGCCAAGTCGTCGCCCTCAAAAGCCAAGCAGAGGTTCCACCCTCTCAAACCTGCAGCAATGTCCACTTCTTGATCGCCTTCTGCCAAGGGGAGCACATAGGCAAAAGATGGTCTCCTAGTACTGTACATTCTAAATCATGGGGATGAAATTTAGCGATGATGTGGTCGCATGAGGAGGTAGAAACTGATATATGAAAACAAGGGTTATGGTAGATCAGGCACGGCCCTTGTGGTGTCCAAATTGTATTCTTGTTGTTTTCAATCAAGAATATCCTAAACGGTGTAGGGGTTTTCTTCCAAAAGGAGACCATGATAGCAAGGTGTGCCAACACGAGGCAACCATGGGCTCGATCGAAATCAAGAAGACTGGTGTAGGGGTGAAAATGATGCAGATATTTTTCGACCATATCCGATTCTGAATCCATTTAGAAGGGGCAAAATATGTCTAGATTTAAATTTTGATATTCAATATCCTAAACGTATCAGAATACTCAAAGTTACATATGCATGATGTCAATAACCATTCCCTATCTTATCCGACACAACTTCCATATATGTATTTGAATATGAATTTGAGAGAAAAAAATTATCTATATTATTTGTATATATGTGTATTCGATCCGTTTACACCCTTAGGCGGAAGGGTGACCATGGCGATACATGCTAATGCAAGGAAGCCCTAGGTTCGAAGTCATGGTGACCTAAAGGTGACCATTCCATGACCAAATGAGGACTGGTTGAAAACTGTAAAGGGTTGATCAGTGTAATATTCTACAATAATGCCCACGAATATTTAGGGAATATAGCTGTTATGGCGTATAGAGGTGTAATTATATATCAAAGGCAATTCACCCACCTATTAATAAGGAGTTCCTATAACTGAAAAGACGGCTAATATGAGGTTTGCACTACTATTTTCGTTAACTTCGTTTATTGTTTATGAAAAGTTGAAATATAATCTCTTGGGACATCGTAATCTTGGGAGTAGTACCAGAATTATTTGTGAAGATGAGGCTGAAGAGACCCGGTTATTGGTTTCCTTTGGCACATTCGAGCTGTTGTGATGGAGTCCACCTCGGGCACATTTTCCACCAACAATTCCACTTGAGGATTTATGGGGTGTTTGAATGTATTAGAGCTAAAAATTAGTTGAAGACATCCAAACACTCTAGCTAATAGTTCAGCTATTAACTATTTTTAGTAAATTAGTTAATAGTTAGCTAGCTAGATATTTGTTAGTTAGCTAATTATACTAGTAATTTTTTAGCCAATTACGTATTAGCTCTAGTGCATTTAAACACCTCCTTAATCTCTTGTACATGAACAAGACCGGAAGGAATCATATACTCTCCGCAATCTGGTAATGTTACATATGGCGAGCCAAACACTTAGAGGTATATGACAGTCATTAGATTTGAATAGAGGATGATACAAGACTGGTGATAAGGTTATCGGGAAAAAACTGGTGATAAGCTATATATCCTTGGCAAAGAAGCTCTTTATTTCATCAGAGAAGCTATATGGGTGCTTCAAATGTTGAATGTTGCTAATCAGTGCAACCGCCTGGACCCCCGTAGTAGAACATGCTATCAAAAAAGGTGCTAACTTGGTAGCATTTCTTGTTGCTTATAGAGACTTGAAGAGCCCAAGCAGGTAGTGCATATCCCTGGCCACTAGAATCAACAAATTGAACATTTTGAACACTTGCTGAGTTTTTTCCAGGCCATTGCCCATTGCCCATCGGAGGACTTGCATTTCCATTGGGACTCCTAGTATAACCACCCCAGGTTATGAATCCAGCGTGATCCTGCAAGTTGGTGAATATACTTTTCTTCCAAAATCCAACGGGTTTCAGGTTGTTTATGTCATATCCAAAGTGTAGCCACCAATCTCCATCATCTTTATTCTACAAAACAGTTTTAAATGGATATATATTATTATTGAGCTAGCTAGGAGATAATACATATCATTAATACCGGTACGAGACCAACAATAGCTATATATGATTCGCCACCATTTGTTATTACTATGTGGTCTAAACCTCATCCAAAGCTAACTCTAGAAAATATATGCACCCATGGGACTGAATTTATGATTGGTGAAAAATAAACTTGATCAAATTTTTTGTATCATATGGAAGCAACAGGGTGGAGTTTGAAAAAGAACGGACCCTCCTAATTATCAACTATCATTTGTTTCTTTTAATGAAAAAATGGGTGGGCCCTAAAAGTTATCTCTTAGCCCAAATGACTATCGGATCTAGACTTGGATGGAAAAAAACAAGCATTAGCCAAGACAGACCGAATTTTATTCGGTTAAGTACGCTGCAGACAATAAAGAAAATGATGTTGTACATATTTTTTTATATGGTATTTTTCCAAGTTGATTAGACAAAATTCTCTTTAAGAACATCAACCGGAAAAAGTATAACATTTTGCTCCCTACTCTGTCATATCTCATATGTTGCCATGTCATTCTCCCTTTCCTCTTTGCCCCTCTAAAATCCTAGCTAATTTCACATTCTAATTTATGATTTGTACATTCCCTTAAAAAGTATATTTGTTCTATCTTTTTTTCAAAAAAGAAGAGAAGTGAAAAGTAGTAAACTTTGCTGATAAAATCTTAGTTTAGCAAATGAACAAGACAGTTGTGCTCGAGCTAAGAATAAGCATCTAACAATTATTATGGGAGAAAACATAGAGGTAAGGGGATGGGTCATGTAATAGTGTGGAGACTAGTTTTCACATACACTATTGACATTACCTTAAATATCTTGAATGATATTTTAGATCGGCCATTTTCTGGTTCTAAAATATCTCCTGGTGTGATAGGTGCATCATTCACAGGTTCAAAACCATTACAGTCCAGGTTAAAGCAACCAGTGGATTTGTATCCATCAACCTGCAAAACAAAATGGAAAAAATGGGTATAGGAATACAGATATTTGGGGTAAAGAAGAACCAGCTTTGATTTTATACCGTCCAGTATACAAAAAAGTGTGTTTTGTTGTCTCCATAGCTGGATGGATCAACCTATGGAGAAAAAGGGAACTTATGAACTCATTTCTAATTCTAAAATCCAGTTGCATACTATATATATATATATACTTACCACCCATCCGGCTTGTATATCATTTAAGTCACTACTCAGCTGGTCAGTCTTGCCATTTGACACCCACATAATCGCAGCAGTTACTTCTCCGCTCTTTAAATATTGGTGACTGTAAACATCTATAGTTGCCATGCCACCTGTATATCCACCAGCAGGGGGGCTGTCTGCTCTATATCTTGCATACTGTGGCAAAATAGCATACTCTTTGTGATCATACACACTATGATACGAGAAAACTACACACTTTGTAGTTTACATACTATTCTATTCAAGGATTAAGATATTACTGCCATGACCTAATAATCTCACATGTTCTAAGCAGCCACAAAAAGGAGGCCACCTTTTAGCAGTGTTGATTACAACTTTGACAACCATATCGTTGTTTATGTACATCCAAATTCAATGAATATTTAAAATTGTAGATAAAAAGTTATGAATTGCACATTATGGCCTGTTTGAGAGCCCAAATTTCCACATGAATAAGTTGGGAATTTGGACTGAACTACCACCCAATCTAGTGGAATCTGGATGCTTCAGGTTATTTTCCATCCCAAACATAGCTGAAATAGATTTTGCATGATCACCATTTCTAATGATTATATATTAATGTACACGGACTGATTCAAAACAATTTGGAAACACAAAAGTTCCAAAAACTACACAAAGCACTATTTCAACTTCTGAACCAATGCTATGGAACTACAAACTAAAAGTAACATATAATTTGAACCTCTTCTCCATTACCATTGTAAAGTAACTAGAAATCGTTATATATGGAACATAAGACTTCAAAAAAATACGCAAAAAGTAGCCATGGTATGTAGTGCATAACAAATTCAATCCATAACAAATCCATGTAGTGTTGATACTAATACAATAATAGTGTAATACTAATAAAATGGAACTCACATTTTGTACAAGGTTTGATTCAGTTGATGCCTCAATTCTTACTGGATCAGCACTGGTGAATGAAGAGCTCATATTCCGGGATAAAACTCTCATACTTGGATGACTATGATGGATTGATATTGTAGTTTCAAGATTTGCAAGAACAACAAATAGCAATAGCACAAGGCACACATCGTGTGGCATTTTGTAAGGATGGTTATATTTCTCTAGTCAAGTGAAAATAAGCACCATTAGAAAACAAGGACAAAGCAACTATATATAGCACAATATACTCTAAGCTTAATAATTGTAAAAGATATGCTTAGCTGGAATATAATGATTTATTATATTTTTCTATATATGGAGATATTTGCTGGCTAAAACAATAATCATGAGGGATGTGCTTAGTTGGGATATATCAATATTAGCATCAATTAGCAACAATACAAGGATAAAGCAACTACATATATAGCACAATCTATGATTAGCTTAATAATTCCAAGAGATTTGCTTAGTTGGAATGGTATATTGCATATTTCTGTACATGAAGAGGTATGCTAGCTAAAATAATAATTGTAAGAGATATGCTTAGTTGGGAGGTATTATATTAGTATCAACAAGAAGATAAAGATAATAAAGCAACTATATATATAGCACGGAAATATCCTCTCATCTAGGTGGTGGTTGCACACGATCTTACACTATCTCCAGCAGATCACATATCTCATTTCCTATTTCATCCTCTATTTTAAACTCCACTCTGCAAACAGAATCAACTACAGCTTTGTGTCTCCTATTTTACCCTAGCTACTGGAGACAGTCTTATCACAGGTGGATGCGCGCGTTGCGCTAACATTTGTGCTAACATGCATGGCTGCCATGTTTGACTAGTGTTGAGTAGTTGAAATAGTCTATTGCATCTTTCTATATAGAAAGAGTATGCTTCGCTGGACAGTAGGAGATGTGCTACCTGAAATGATAATCGTAATTGGTATGCTTAGTTGGGATATATTACTATTATTATCAGCAAGAGTGCAAACTATATATAGCACAATATATGCTTACCTTAATAACTACAAGAGATATGCTTAGTTGGAATGGAATGATTTACATCTTTCTATACATGGAAAAAATGCTAGCTAAAATAATAATTGCAAGAGATGTGCTTAATTGGGTTATAATAGTATTAGTACCAGCAAAAAATAATAATTGCCAGCAAGGGGGAGGGTCCTCCAACCCCCATCTTCAATTCTCCATGTCCTAGCTTTGCCATAGCCTATCTAACCGAATCGTGGACACCGAAAAAAACGCATTTTGCATTTTTAGAAACTTGGACACTGTCAAGCGTGACCCGCGTGATCGTGTCCCATCCTTATTTATTTATTTAATTATACCCACAACTCACCCCACCCCAACCACTTGGAGGTTGCTGGTGATGGCTTGCTTGCTCGTGATTGGATGCACAGCGCAGCCGGTTCTTGAGCTCCTCTGCTTGTAGAACAATAGCCTCCCTTCACTCTCCTCACTTAGCTAAGCTTGCTCGGTCAGTCGCTATTTCTTTATTGACTGATCACCTTTTTCATATATAGAGCCATAGTGAGAGGAGGACCAATTGTTTTTGACACGTATGGTAAAAATAAGTATGTCTACCATATATAAGGGCTGCCTCCCTCTACCCCCTCTTTGGCCTTGCCCTTGACTTCTATGTTAGTATATTAAAGGAAATCAGATTGTTTCATCTTATACATATTGTATCCTAATGTTTCTCATGGAGCCTTGTTGAACTATCGCTTTACCCTTTATTCTTGGCATCTCTATCGTAAGAACAAATGCAACCACACTATTTTTCCATCGTATTTTTTTCCTTGAGTGGTTTGTGTGGTAGTCCCTCTGTTTTTTTATTTGTCACGTTTTAGTTCAAAAATGAACTGGTCGCCGACAAATATTCGAGAACGAAGGTAGTACATCTCTTTGGGTGTGTGGGAAAGTCCTTGTGGTATCAGCTTGTATCTACTGATCGATTTTTCCCTCAATTTTCTATGCCTTGATCTTTCAGCTTACATCAAATCTAATTCAATTAATCATTGTGGTCTCAGCTTGTATCTACTGATCGGTTTAGGGTTTTTATGTCTTGATCTTTCAAATTACAAGATATTATATCAACGTTAATAAGAAAACGCTGAAAGGATTTTCTTTAAATTGCATAGTCCGGACTCAACTATAATAGCGTCAAGAAGAGGGCCGTGAGACAGGTTTCAAATAGTGGATCGATCGTGAAGGCTTCGTTTTTAAAAAGTACAAGTAAAACCACGAAGTGAATAAAAACAAGAGCAAAATCATAATTGGAGTTCAAAGTAGGGACAATAACAATATATGGAGAAAGAACTAATTAATTCATGCACTACTAAGTACAAAAATAACTTTATGTGTCGCCGCTAGAGGGGATTACAACTTTGTGGAGCCTCACAATAATCCAGGTAGCATATAGGACATTTTTACATGTGCTTTAACCCATCTAGCACACTGATTTGAGCACTTTAATCTCTTTCTTGTTGCAACTGTTATTGATAAAGGAAACTTTATTGATTTTAAAACTTGGCTCCATCTTGGGGTTTAAAAATTTATCAACTCACTCAGGTCCCCAAAAATATGATGTTGCCACCATTTTTTCCCTAGAAGATGACCGGGGTTCAGATGCGTGCAAAAGCCAGGGCCAAGCCGAAGAGGTTCCTTCATCTAAAAGTTGCTTTGGAAGTTGGTCATGATCTGGAAGTGGATGAAGACAATATGTCTAGAGAAACACAACAATTGCCTTTAGACAGGAACTCTATTGACTCAACTTCATCAAGCTCTAAGAGAAGGAAGAGAGACAAAGGGAATGAAGTTAGCAACTCAAGTGACCCATTTTTGGATATGATGGGTGGAATTAACAGTGATCTCAAGACTGCTTCAAATCAATTTAGGAAAATGGCTGATATCATGGAGCGTGAAGCAAAGGTTCGACAGGAAGAACCACATGAGGATCCAATGCATGCCCTACAAAAGAAGGCTATAGACGAGATGATTAGGTTGGAGTTTGTCGGTATTGAGCTTGTTAAAGCACCGTGTGTGTTTGTGAATGTCCCGAATTAGATGACCATGCTTTTCGCAATTCCAGAGACTCTAAGGAGGGTGTTCGTACTTCATATGCTGATTTTTTTCTCAACATTGACAATTGGCTTGGCAGCTGCTATCTCTGGCTCCTCCTCCCCCGCGTCGCTCCCGCAGGCGGCTCGGGGGTGCCCTTGCCGCGCCGCCGCCGGGCGTCCTCCCTCCTCCCCCATCTGCCTCGCCGTCGCCCCAGCTGGGGGCCGGAAGCCCGGCACAGCAAGGAAGGCGGCGGCAGGGCATCTAGGTTGGGAGGCGGCCGTGCCATGCGGGAGGTGGCGGCGCTCTTCCCCGGCGGCTCCAAGGGCTCCTTCGACACTCCGTCGGTCGGATCCACGGCCTCTTGTTGTGGATCTGGTGCTCCCTCGGAAGGATCTGCGGGATGATGTGCGGTGCGTCGGCGAGCAACTGCGGCAAGCTTTATGGCGGCGACGGTTACAGCTAGGGGGAGTAGAGGTCCGCCGGCCTTGTGAAAGGGAAATGTGCCCTTGGGCCATTTCTAAGTATTTTAGTGATTGAGTGCCAACACATGTGCTTAATTGTGAATTTATGTCCATGGATGAACAAGGTGCAAATCATGAAGTAAAGGTATGTTTCTAAGCCTTAGTACATTGGTTTTGTGTACTAATATACTTGTCTAAGTGTTAGAAACAGAAAGAAGAAGAAGAGAAAAAGACTTGGCTGTGTACAGCCAAGAGTCTGTTCGGTCTGGAGCACCGGACTGTCCGGTGTGCACCGGACAGTGTCCGGTGCGCCAGGCTGACTCGGCGCGAACAGGCTGCTCTCGGGAATTCACCGACGGCGTACGGCTAAAATTCACCGGACTGTCCGGTGTGCACCGGACTGTCCGGTGAGCCAACGGTCGGCCGGGCCAACGGTCGGCCGCGTAATCTGCGCGGGACACGTGGCCAAGCCAACGGTCGGAAGACGGCACCGGACTGTCCGGTGTGCACCGGACATGTCCGGTGCGCCAACGGCTCCAGATCTGTCAACGGTCTGCAACGGTCGGCTTCGCTGTTTAAGGAAAGAAATCGGGCACCGGACAGTGTCCGGTGTGCACCGGACTGTCCGGTGCCCCCGACGACAGAAGGCAAGGATAGCCTTCCAGATTTGCTCTCAACGGCTCCTAGCTGCCTTGGGGCTATAAAAGGGTCCCTAGGCGCATGGAGGAGACACACAAGCAACCTTTGAGCATTCTTGATCATCCACACTCAGTCTTTGCGCATTCGTTTGTCATTTTAAGTGATTCGAGCTCCGTTCTAGTGAGAACTTTGAGATAGTCTTGTGAGCTCGATTCTTGGCCGTGTGTGTGCGCGTTTCGCTGTGGATTTGTGTGTGTTGCTTCCCTCCCTTACTCTGTGCTTCTTTGTGATCATATACGTGTAAGGGCAAGAGACTCCAATTTGTGGAGATTCCTTGCAAACGGGATATTGAAAGGCAAAACAAAACACCGTGGTATTCAAGTTGGTCTTTGGACCGCTTGAGAGGGGTTGATTGCAACCCTCGTCCGTTGGGACGCCACAACGTGGAGTAGGCAAGCTTTGGTCTTGGCCGAACCACGGGATAAACCACTGTGTCACCTCTGTGTTTGATCTCTTGTGGTATTGTGTTTTGTTGAGACTTCTCTCTAGCCACTTGGCAATTATTGTGCTAACACTTAATAAGTTTTTGTGGCTATAAGTTTAAGTTTTCACAGGATCACCTATTCACCCCCCCCCCCTCTAGGTGCTCTCAATTGGTATCAGAGCCGTTCTCTTCACAAAGGGACTAACCGCCCGAAGAGATGGATCCTAAGGGGAAGGGTATCGTGATCAACGACAAAGAGAAGGAATCCTTCATCAACGAGCCGAAGGACGACAAGCCTACCGACTCCGGCTCGGGTCATAGACGGAAGGAAGGGAAGAAGAAGAAGACAAGGCGCATCAAGGAGATCGTCTACTACGACGACAGCGATGAATCTACTTCTTCCCAAAAGGACGAGGACCACAACGACTACGAGAGAAGGAAACTGGTTAATTCGAACTTTTCTTTTGACTACTCTCGTATTCCGCAAAGTTCAAATTCACATTTGCTCTCCATTCCACTCGGCAAGCCCCCACACTTTGATGGAGAGGACTACGGATTTTGGAGCCACAAAATGCGTAGTCACCTATTCTCTCTCCATCCTAGTATATGGGAGATTGTAGAGAGTGGAATGCACTTTGATAGTTCGGATAGTCCCATGTTCATTAATGAACAAATTCATAAGAATGCACAAGCTACTACTGTTCTTCTAGCTTCCTTGTGCAGGGATGAATACCATAAAGTGAGCGGCTTGGATAACGCCAAGCAAATCTGGGACACCCTCAAGATTTCTCATGAGGGGAACGACGTCACCTTGCTCACCAAGATGGAGTTGGTGGAGGGAGAGCTTGGACGATTCGCGATGATAAGGGGCGAGGAGCCGACGCAAACATACAATCGGCTCAAGACCCTTATCAACAAGATAAGGAGCTACGGGAGCACGCGATGGACGGACCACGACGTCGTCCGCCTAATGCTAAGGTCATTTACCGTTCTTGATCCTCATTTGGTGAACAATATACGTGAAAATCCCAGGTACACCAAGATGTCGCCCGAAGAAGTTCTTGGGAAATTCGTTAGCGGGCGAATGATGATCAAGGAGGCAAGGTATGTGGACGATGCCTTGAATGGTCCGATCAACGAGCCGCAACCCCTTGCTCTCAAGGCAACACGAAGCAAGGAGGCGCTACCCAGCAAGGTGGCACAGATTGAGGCGGCCGGACTTAATGATGAGGAGATGGCCCTCATCATTAAGCGCTTCAAGACGGTGCTTAAGGGTCGCAAGGGACAGCCAAGCAAGACCAAGACAAAGGAGAAGCGCTCGTGCTTCAAATGTGGTAAGATTGGTCATTTTATTGCTAACTGTCCCGATAATGAAAGTGACCAGGAAAAGGGGAACAAGAGGGAAAAGAAGAAGGCATACAAGAAGGCAAAAGGCGAGGCACATCTAGGAAAGGAGTGGGATTCGGATTGCTCCTCCTCCGACTCCGACAATGAAGGACTCGCCGCCACCGCCTTCAACAAGTCGTCCCTCTTCCCCAACGAGCGTCACACTTGTCTCATGGCAAGGGAAAAGAAAGTAAGCACTCATGATACTAGTACTTATGCTTCTTCAAGTGAGGATGAGTCTAGTGATGATGATGAGATAGATTACTCATGCTTATTCAAGGGATTAGACAGATCTAAAATTAATAAGATTAATGAGTTGATTGATGCTTTGAATGACAAGAATAGATTACTAGAAAAACAAGAGGATCTTTTATATGAGGAGCATGATAAATTTGTTAGTGCACAAAATTCTCTTGCTCTAGAAATTAAAAGAAATGAAATGCTTTCTAGTGAATTATCTTCTTGTCATGAAACCATTGCCACTTTAAGAAGTGTTAATGATGGTTTAAGTGCTAAACTTGAAGTAGCTAGTAAATCTAATTCTTGTGTAGAAATTGTTGAAACTTGTAATAGGTGTAAAGATTTTGACTTTGATGCTTGTAGTGAACACTTAGTTTCAATTTCAAAACTAAATGATGAAGTGGCTAGTCTTAATGCCCAACTTAAGACTAGCAAGAGTGAAGTTGATAAAATAAAATTTGCAAGGGATGCCTACACGATTGGTAGACACCCCTCAATTAAGGATGGTCTTGGCTTCAAGAGAGAGGCCAAGAACTTAACAAGCCATAAGGCTCCCATTCCCGCCAAGGAGAAAGGGAAGGCCCCTATGGCCAGTAGCGCTAAAAAGAACCATGCTTTTATGTATAATGATAGGAGACATGCTAGAAATGCTTATAATGATTTTGATTCACATGTTTATGATTCTCATGCCATGTTTGCTTCTAGTTCCTCTTATAAGCATGATAGAGATATGTGTAGGAGAAATGTTGTGCATATGCCTAGGAGAAATTTTGCTCATGTTCCTAGAAAAGTTGTGAACAAACCTTCTACCATTTATTATGCTTGCAATACTCCCTTTGCTATTTGTAGAAAGGGTAAGAAGGTAATTGCTAGGAAATTAGGGGCAAAATGCAAGGGAGATAAAACTTGCATTTGGATCCCTAAGGATATTTGTGCTAACCTTGCAGGACCCAACATGAGTTGGGTACCTAAGACCCAAGCCTAAATTTGCCTTGCAGGTTTATGCATCCGGGGGTTCAAGCTGGATTATCGACAGCGGATGCACAAACCACATGACGGGGGAGAAGAAGATGTTCACCTCCTACGTCAAAAATAAGGATTCCCAAGATTCAATTATATTCGGTGATGGGAATCAAGGCAAGGTAAAAGGGTTAGGTAAAATTGCAATTTCTAATGAGCACTCAATCTCAAATGTATTTTTAGTTGAGTCTCTTGGTTACAATTTGCTATCTGTTAGTCAACTGTGCAATATGGGATATAACTGTTTATTTACAAATGTAGATGTGTCTGTCTTTAGAAGATGTGATGGTTCACTAGCTTTTAAGGGTGTACTAGACGGCAAGCTTTACTTAGTTGATTTTGCAAAAGAAGAGGCCGGTCTAGATGCATGCTTAATGGCTAAGACTTGCATGGGCTGGCTGTGGCATCGCCGCTTAGCACATGTGGGGATGAAGAACCTCCACAAGCTTCTAAAGGGAGAACACGTGATAGGTCTAACAAATGTTTATTTCGAAAAAGATAGACCTTGTGCAGCTTGTCAAGCAGGTAAACAAGTGGGAGGAGCGCATCACAGCAAGAATGTGATGACCACGTCAAGACCTCTGGAGCTGCTGCATATGGACCTCTTCGGACCCGTCGCCTATCTAAGTATAGGAGGAAGTAAGTATGGTCTAGTTATTGTTGATGACTTTTCCCGCTTCACTTGGGTGTTCTTTTTGCAGGATAAGTCTGAAACCCAAGGGACCCTCAAGCGCTTCCTCAGGAGAGCTCAAAATGAGTTTGAGCTCAAGGTGAAGAAGATAAGGAGCGACAACGGGTCCGAGTTCAAGAACCTTCAAGTGGAGGAGTTCCTTGAGGAGGAAGGGATCAAGCACGAGTTCTCCGCTCCCTACACACCACAGCAAAATGGTGTGGTAGAGAGGAAGAACAGGATGCTAATCGATATGGCGAGGACGATGCTTGGAGAGTTCAAGACCCCCGAGTGTTTTTGGTCGGAAGCTGTGAACACGGCTTGCCATGCCATCAACAGGGTCTACCTTCATCGACTCCTCAAGAAGACTTCGTATGAGCTACTAACCGGTAACAAACCCAATGTATCGTACTTTCGTGTATTTGGGAGCAAATGCTACATTCTAGTGAAGAAGGGTAGAAATTCTAAGTTTGCTCCCAAAGCTGTAGAAGGGTTTTTATTAGGTTATGATTCAAATACAAAGGCGTATAGGGTCTTCAACAAATCATCGGGTTTGGTTGAAGTCTCTAGCGACGTTGTATTTGATGAGACTGATGGCTCTCCAAGAGAGCAAGTTGTTGAATGTGATGATATAGATGAAGAAGATGTTCCGATGGCCGCTATACGAACCATGGCGATTGGAGACGTTCGGCCACAGGAACAAGATGAACGAGATCAACCTTCTTCCTCAACAACGGTGCATCCCCCAACTCAAGACGATGAACAGGCTCATCAACAGGAGGCGTGTGATCAAGGGGGAGCACAAGATGATCATGTGATGGAGGAAGAAGCGCAACCGGCACCTCCAACCCAAGTTCGAGCGATGATTCAAAGGGATCATCCCGTCGACCAAATTCTGGGTGACATTAGCAAGGGAGTAACTACTCGGTCTCGACTAGTTAATTTTTGTGAACATTACTCCTTTGTCTCTTCTATTGAGCCTTTTAGGGTAGAGGAGGCCTTGCTAGATCCGGATTGGGTGTTGGCCATGCAGGAGGAACTTAACAACTTCAAGCGCAATGAAGTTTGGACGCTGGTGCCTCGTCCCAAGCAAAATGTTGTGGGAACCAAGTGGGTGTTCCGCAACAAACAGGACGAGCACGGAGTGGTGACAAGGAACAAGGCTCGACTTGTGGCAAAAGGTTATGCCCAAGTCGCAGGTTTGGACTTTGAGGAGACTTTTGCTCCTGTGGCTAGGCTAGAGTCCATTCGTATCTTGCTAGCGTATGCCGCTCACCATTCTTTCAGGTTGTACCAAATGGATGTGAAGAGCGCTTTCCTCAACGGGCCAATAAAGGAGGAGGTGTACGTGGAGCAACCCCCTGGCTTCGAGGATGAACGGTACCCCGACCACGTGTGTAAGCTCTCTAAGGCGCTCTATGGACTTAAGCAAGCCCCAAGAGCATGGTATGAATGCCTTAGAGATTTCTTAATTACTAATGCTTTCAAGGTTGGGAAAGCCGATCCAACTCCTTTCACAAAGACATGTGATGGTGAATTGTTTGTGTGCCAAATTTATGTCGATGACATAATATTTGGTTCTACTAACCAAAAGTCTTGTGAAGAGTTTAGCAGGGTGATGACGCAGAAATTCGAGATGTCGATGATGGGCGAGTTGAACTACTTCCTTGGGTTCCAAGTGAAGCAACTCAAGGACGGCACCTTCATCTCCCAAACGAAGTACACGCAAGATCTGCTAAAGAGGTTTGGGATGAAGGACGCCAAGCCCGCAAAGACGCCGATGGGAACCGACGGACACACCGACCTCAACAAAGGAGGTAAGTCCGTTGATCAAAAAGCATACCGGTCAATGATAGGGTCTTTGCTTTATTTATGTGCTAGTAGACCGGATATTATGCTTAGCGTATGCATGTGTGCTAGATTTCAATCCGATCCTAAGGAGTGTCACTTGGTGGCGGTGAAGCGAATTCTTAGATATTTAGTCGCTACGCCTTGCTTCGGGATCTGGTATCCAAAGGGGTCTAACTTCGACTTGATTGGGTACTCAGATTCTGACTATGCTGGATGTAAGGTCGATAGGAAGAGTACATCGGGGACGTGCCAATTCTTAGGAAGGTCCTTGGTGTCATGGAACTCTAAGAAACAAACTTCCGTTGCCCTATCCACCGCTGAGGCCGAGTATGTTGCTGCGGGACAGTGTTGCGCGCAACTACTTTGGATGAGGCAAACCCTCAGGGACTTTGGCTACAATCTGAGCAAAGTCCCACTCCTATGTGATAATGAGAGTGCTATTCGAATAGCGGAAAATCCTGTTGAGCACAGCCGCACAAAGCACATTGACATCCGGCATCACTTTTTGAGAGACCACCAGCAAAAGGGGGATATCGAAGTGTTTCATGTTAGCACCGAGAACCAGCTAGCCGATATCTTTACCAAGCCTCTAGATGAGAAGACCTTTTGCAGGCTGCGTAGTGAGCTCAATATCTTAGATTCGCGGAACTTGGATTGAAATGTAGCATGCATGTACTTATGCCTTTGATCATGTTCATTCTGCATTTTGTTGCTTATTATGGTGCTCAAGTTGTACAAAAACTCCCTGGACCTCACAAGTCCGTTGCAAAGTGATGCACATGTTTAGGGGGAGATGTGTTACAACTTGACCCTTTGAGACTAACCATATACTTGAGTTTGCTTGATTTAGTCTCGAAGGAGAATTGAAAGGGAAAAGGTGGACTTGGACCATGAAAGACTTCCACTGTACTCCGATGAGAGGGTAACTTATTCCAAGTCCATCTCATGAACTCTTATTGCCATTTACTCTAAATTGAAGATTTCAGTGAGGCAATGGGGTTAAAGGGCCAAGATTGATCCCGTTTTGGTGCTTGATGCCAAAGGGGGAGAAAATAAAGGCCAAAGCAATAAATGGATCAGCTACCACTTGAGAAATTTGAAAAAAGTAGAGTAGAGCTTTTGGTCTGTCAAAACGCTTTTATTGTCTCTTGTGTCAAAAGTTGGCTTCTTGTGGGGAGAAGTAGCGATTATGGGAAAAAGGGGGAGTTTTTGAAATCTTTGATCAATCTCTTTTTGGAATGACTCTCTTTATGCTTCAACATGTGTGTTTGAATTAGAGATAGAGATTTGAGTTTGATTTGCAAAAACAAACCAAGTGGTGGCAAAAGATGATCCATATATGCCAAAATTGAATCAAAATAAATTTGAGTTTTATTTGAAGTGAGTTTGTGTAATACCCAAAAATGTAAGATGAAAGCATAGTTGAGATACATACATGGTCTTTGCCTATGTTTATTGTAACATGTGAACCAACACCTCAAAAGTCATTAATTAATTAGTGACACTTAAAGTAAATTGTGCATCATGCTGTGATTTCTTTGTTTGTGCATTCACTCATAAAGATAATGATAAAAGAAATATGCAAATGATAAAATCAATAAAATATAATTATGTTAATGTTGTGAATTGAGACTTAATTTACAATTCTAGAAATTGGAGAAGTAAAGGAAAACTACTATACAAAATAAAATAAAATATGGGATAAATGAAACCTTGCCATGATGTTTTGACCAAACTACACAATTAAAATGGGTTCAAATTCCCAAATAGGTTTGAATTCAAATTGGGTTTGAAAATGAAGAAAATAGAAAGGAAGAATAAAAAGAAAAAAAAAAGTCTTCATGGGCTGAACAACCACTTTTCTGGCCCAGTTTCCGTTCCCTGCGCGTGGCCCAGCCTCTCTACTACCACGCACGCACGTCGTCTCCTGGCCACTCTCTGTCGCAGGGGGCCCGGCCGTCAGGAACAAGCATACCCACGCCGCCCACTCACCTCACTGAATTGCGGGGCCCAGAGTCCATGTATCAGGCGACCCGGTCTCCGTCTTCTCGGCTGCGGCGGCGAGTGAATCCGCTCTGCGCGCATCTGGCCGCGTAGGCACTGACGGTGGACCCCACTGTCTGGTCGTCCACTTCCCCGAACTCGAAACAGACTTCGCCGAACTCTTGGGAGATCCACGATTCTCGTATCTGCCGCTAACCAAATGATAGCCAACTTCCTCCATCGCGCCAGGTATAAGAACCTTGGGCGCCATGCCCCTCTGGCCATCGCGTGCTCGCCGAGATGGTTGGCAGCCGCCAGCATGGTCGAGCGTAGACCGTAGAGAGAGCGAGATTGTGTGACCATCGCCGTGTCCGTCGACCGTGCCTCGACTGCTATCAGTTGGTGGCCGGGCTACGTCGCCTAGCGTCCCTGACCGCACTGGTGGGTCGCGTCTGGAAGATTTGGTGGGCAGGGTGTGGAGAGGATTTCTCACCGTCCTGTTCTTCACCACCGCGCCGCCCGCATGCAGGCACGAGGATTCGTGCGCCAACCCTCCGGTACGACCTCTGGTTTATGTCCACTCGCGCCTTCGTTTCACGTAGGTTCAGACAGGGACAGTTTTGGGTAGCGGGAAAATGGGGCTCCGCGGCCGGGCGCGCTGCTCACCGGCGGAAGCGCCGCCGTAGTTCTCGCACAGCTCTACTGCGGGCGAACGAAAGGAAGAAGACCGTGTCCTGGCCATTGGATCTGTTGCCAACGCACAGGATTAGATCTGGGTAGCGCCTCGTCCGCGTCCGTTAGATGTCGATCTGAGGGATTGGGGTGGTCCTCTAGTATTTAAATTGTGGTGCGTTAGATGGCAATCTGACGACTAGGTGACGGTACCGGTTCGGAAAGAATCTGGATCTAATCCACACCGTTCATTTGTAATCGGGCGGCACACGATGCCCCGTACCCCTTCGCCGCGTCGCAATTGCTAAAGAGCCCCTCGGTTTCATTGAAATAAACCCGCCGTCCACCGTAGCAGTACACTGAGTCTTAGGAATTCTTCTGGTTTAGCCCCTGCGCTTTTCGATAAATGAGGCCCGGTCCAGAGATCTTTTAAATTAAATAAATGAGATAGAAAATAGATTTTTAATAGGAAAATAATTGCTAGAACTTACTAAATTCATAGAAAATTCATACTAACTCCAAATTCATCCATTCCAGTTCCTAAAATTTTGTAATTTTATTCTCTATCACCTAGAGCCTCTGTTATGTCATGAAAACAGTAAGAAAAGTTATTTCTCACTTAATCCTATTTAAAACACATAAAACCTTTGAAAATCCATAACTTAAAATGTATAACTCAGAAAATTATGATTTCTGTTCCTAGAATTTTATTTTAATATGTAGAATGTCTTTGTGTATTTTGTTTACATGCTTGGTGTAATGTTAATTTCTCTATATGCACTGTGCTTGTTTGTATTGTGGCGAGTAGAAGAGCCCGTGACCGAGGATCCTGGTGAGCAGCAGGGTGAAGTAGCTGAGCAGGAGCTCATTGAAGGCAAGTTGTGCCCTTGACCACTTTTTACCCAATAATGTTCTTTAATATCACTTATCCATGCATAGGTTAATTTTGATGGGACCCAATAGGTTACCCTAGATTTGTTTATCTCATTACCTTGTTTACCCCTGAATCACTTGGGTAGTTTGCTATTGCTTTATATGGTTTTGGGATAATCATTTATTACCTCTATGTTCCAATTCTTGTTGTTATTCTGTTTATGTTTATGTTGTTATCATTAATGTTAATTGGAACATAGAGCTTAACTTGAGAACCACGTGCCACCACAAGGGTGGAATGGGACGCCCTTGGCTAACTAATTAGGAAAGCTAGTGGAAGACTACCTTACCCGAAAGGGGCAAGGGCAGTAGGGGAGAGGTCAGTGCGGGGAGGTCCCTGGTTGATTTTGCTGCGATGGCGGTCAGCCAGGAACCCTTTACTGGATCTTCCCATAAACTGTAGCGGGTTTTCGGAAGCTAGTGGAACTTTGTAAAGGCCTCGTAGTGGATCCCTAGCCATTCACCTTGGTAGTGTCTAAGGGCCTAGCTAACCCTGGCGACATGGGAAACACGACTTGTGGGTAAAGGGTACAACCTCTGCAGAGTGTAAAACTGGTATACTAGCCGAGCTCACGGTCATGAGCGGCTCAGGACTCTCTGATGTTTAAATTATGGAACTTAAATTCAATTTTGTCATTTGCATTGCATGGGTTTGTTATTAATTTTGTTCTATTACTTTACTTAAGGTTTGGTATCTACTTACACTTAGTAACTGCTAATAAAATTTTGACCAACTACTTAAAAGCAATGCTCAGCTTTAACCCCTATCATTGATTAGCCTTACACATCACATGAACTCACACCTTTGTGAGTTTGTGTCCACTGGTTCCCCACAACTTGTTGAGCTATGATCATGTGTGAGCTCACTCTTGCTGTCTCACACCCCCCCCCCACAGGAGAAGAACAGGTGGTTTCAAGTGGAGTCAAGTATCGAGGAGTTTGATCTGATCTAGGTGGCGTTTCTCAGTCGACATTGGCGCCGACGATCCTTAGTTCGTGTTATATTTATCTTTTATTTTTGTAAGTCTTCCGCTATGTAATAAATACTCTGATTATTGTGACATTTATCTCTATACACTCTGTTATTATATATGTTGTCTTCTTTGGCGCATGTATGAGATGCACCCGGCTTTGTCCCTTAAAACCGGGTGTTACAGAAGTGGTATCAGAGGAAATGTTGACTGTAGGACGAAACCTAGATAGAAAAGGACAAACCCTTATCTACTTATCTTACTCTGATTCTTTCTATACTCATCTTGTCTTGATCCTGTCTCACCTTTTGCTATTCTACTCTGATTATTCTTACCTTTACTACTCTAAGACAAAATGGATTTCAAATCTTGGAATCCCTACCCCTATGACATTTTTAAGAGATAAGGAGGCCTAAGACCAAGCCAAAACTATTTTCTCTATTAAAAAAAAAATGTTGGTTGATTGTTCTGATGATAAATGCTTGATTTGCTTCTTTGATTGATTGTAACATTATAGTTGGGTATCTTAGCATGTACCATCATAAGGTATTAGCTTTAGTGGATAACACACTAAACTACTTAGCTAATAAATCAACCGCCGTAACATTTCTCGTAATTACTCGCCTTGTCTGCAATTCTTCCTTTCTTACCCTGTATTTCTAACCTAGATGGGCTACCCCTATAGTGTTAGAAGAGAGCACTATAGACGTGATCCTTGGTATGTCATGGTTAAGAAAGGTAAAGGCAGTTTATATACTGTGCTAAAGGAACCGTAGAACTCACCAGTTCTAAAGGACAAAGTTTTGAAGTTGAAGTTGCAGTAACTACCACCATCAGACTAGCGGCATTCTTAGTAGATGAGAAGTTTTCGGGTGACAGCATCCGGGTGGTTAAGGATTTTTCGGAATATCTTTCTAGAAGAGTTACCAGGGATGCCACCAGATACGGAAGTTGAGTTTGTCATAGATCTCTTAATGATGTTACAGTGAAGAACAAGTATCCGTTGCCCCGCATTAAGGATTTATTTAATCGGATGAGAGGAGCCAGGGTATTCTCTAAGATCGACCTCCGATCGGGATACCATCAGATGAAGACTGGACCATCAGATATTCCTAAGACGGCTTTCTCGACTCGATATGGATTATATGAGATCATCGTTATGTCGTTTGGATTAATTAATGCACCAGCTTATTTTATGGATTTGATGAATAAGATGTTTTTGGAGTATTTGGACAGATTCGTCGTGGTGTTCATCGACGATATTCTTATCTATTCCAAGAATGAGAGTGACCATGAAGAACATCTAAGGTTGGTGCTACAGAAGCTTTAAGATAATCAACTCTACGCCAAGTATGGTAAATGCGAGTTTTGGATTGGCGAGGTGCCATTTCTTGGACATATCATTTCTAATGGAGGGATATCAGTGGATCCTGCTAAAGTCAAGGAGATAGTGGTGTGGAGCATACCCACTACGGTTACGGAGGACCGAAGTTTCTTGGGACTTGCAGGATATTATTGGAGATTTATTGAAGGATTTTCTAAGATTGTTAAGCTTATGACCTCGCTTTTAGTGAAGGAAAGAGAATTCAAGTGGGACGAGAAGTGCCAAGTATATACGGATCATAAGAGTTTGAAGTATATATTCACTCAAAAGGATCTCAACCTTAGGCAACACCGTTGGTTGGAGCTTATTAAGGATTATGATTTAGAAATTCACTATCACCCGGGCAAGGCAAATTTGGTTGCAGATGCCTTGAGTCGCAAGGAGCATGTTCATTTAGCTGTTGTTGCCCAGCTACTCGATGAGATTGTTGAGAATTTTAGGAGACTTAACCTGGGGATAGTTACTCACACTAAAGGAGTTATTATTGATGTGGAAACTACTTTGGAGCAAGAGATCCGCAAAGGACAAATTGGTGATGCTAAGACACAAGAGATTAAGGATCTGATTACCGAAGATCGAGTTCCGGAATTCACGGAAGATGAGCGAGGCACAATATGGTTCAAGGATCAGATATGAGTTCCCAAAATTGAAAGCCTTCGGGAGACTATTTTAAGGGAGGCCCATGACTCGGATTATTCTATTCATCCTGGTAGTACCAAGATGTATCAGGATTCGAAGCAGAGATACTAGTGGTATGGATTGAAGAGAGTTATGGCTACACATGTGGCTGTGTGCGATGTGTGTCAAAGAGTTAAGGTCGAACACCAAAGGCCAGCTGGACTATTATACCCATTAAGGATACCCGAGTGGAAGTGAGAAAAGATTGGTATGGACTTCATGACTAGATTGCCTCGCACCTCGAAAGGATATGATTCTATATGGGTTATTGTGGGTAGACTGACCAAAGTGGCTCATTTCATTCCGACCAAGACTACTTATAATGGATCACAATTGGCTAAGTTATACGTGTCTCGGAATGGGTCTCTACATGGTGTACCGAAGAAGATCGTTTTGGATAGAGGATCACAGTTTACCTCAAGGTTTGGAAAAGTTTTCATGGGAAAATGGATATGAAGTTGAATTTTAGTTTGGCCTACCATCCTCAGACTGATGGACAGACTGAAAGGATGAATCAAGTCTTGGAGGACATGTTGTGAGCTTGTGCCCTTCAGCATGGTAGTAGTTGGGACAAGAATCTACCTTGTGCTGAGTTCTCATATAATGATAGTTACCAGGCCAGTCCGAAGATGTCTCCGTTCGAGACTCTGTATGATAGGAAATGCAGGACTCCTCTATTTTGGACTAGACAAGAGGAAGACAGTTCTTTGGACCTGAACTGATTCAAGAAGCAGAAGAGCAAGATCGTATAATTCAAGAGAATTTGAGAGTGGCTCAAACCAGGCAAAAGAGCTACACCGATAATAGAGGAAGACCACTGGAATTTGAAGAAGGGATTATGTGTATCTCAAGGTGTCACCACTTCGTGGAGTGGTGAGATTCAAAGTTAAGGGCAAATTGTTCCCTCGCTATATTGGACCATTTTGAGTTTTTAGGCAAGTTGGAGAGATGGCCTATCAACTCGAGCTACTTGATAATATATCTGATGTGTGTAATGTAATTTACGTGTCTCAACTTAAGAAGTGTCTCCGTGTCCCTGAGGAACTCTTACCAATGGAAGAGCTAAGTGTTTAGGGTGATTTGACTTACACGGAGTATCCGATCAAGATTCTTGACACATTGACTCGGGTTACAAGAAATAAGGTGATAAAGATGTGCAAAGTATAATGGAGTCACCATGAAGAAGATGAAGATACATGGGAAAGAGAAGAAGAGCTTCACATAGATTTTCCCCATCTTTTCTCTAGTCCTTCCTAAATCTCGAGGACGAGATTATTTTTAAGGGGGGTAGGCTTTGTAATACCCAAAAATGTAAGATGAAAGCATAGTTGAGATACATACATGGTCTTTGCCTATGTTTATTGTAACATGTGAACCAACACCTCAAAAGTCATTAATTAATTAGTGACACTTAAAGTAAATTGTGCATCATGCTGTGATTTCTTTGTTTGTGCATTCACTCATAAAGATAATGATAAAAGAAATATGCAAATGATAAAATCAATAAAATATAATTATGTTAATGTTGTGAATTGAGACTTAATTTACAATTCTAGAAATTGGAGAAGTAAAGGAAAACTACTATACAAAATAAAATAAAATATGGGATAAATGAAACCTTGCCATGATGTTTTGACCAAACTACACAATTAAAATGGGTTCAAATTCCCAAATAGGTTTGAATTCAAATTGGGTTTGAAAATGAAGAAAATAGAAAGGAAGAATAAAAAGAAAAAAAAAAGTCTTCATGGGCTGAACAACCACTTTTCTGGCCCAGTTTCCGTTCCCTGCGCGTGGCCCAGCCTCTCTACTACCACGCACGCACGTCGTCTCCTGGCCACTCTCTGTCGCAGGGGGCCCGGCCGTCAGGAACAAGCATACCCACGCCGCCCACTCACCTCACTGAATTGCGGGGCCCAGAGTCCATGTATCAGGCGACCCGGTCTCCGTCTTCTCGGCTGCGGCGGCGAGTGAATCCGCTCTGCGCGCATCTGGCCGCGTAGGCACTGACGGTGGACCCCACTGTCTGGTCGTCCACTTCCCCGAACTCGAAACAGACTTCGCCGAACTCTTGGGAGATCCACGATTCTCGTATCTGCCGCTAACCAAATGATAGCCAACTTCCTCCATCGCGCCAGGTATAAGAACCTTGGGCGCCATGCCCCTCTGGCCATCGCGTGCTCGCCGAGATGGTTGGCAGCCGCCAGCATGGTCGAGCGTAGACCGTAGAGAGAGCGAGATTGTGTGACCATCGCCGTGTCCGTCGACCGTGCCTCGACTGCTATCAGTTGGTGGCCGGGCTACGTCGCCTAGCGTCCCTGACCGCACTGGTGGGTCGCGTCTGGAAGATTTGGTGGGCAGGGTGTGGAGAGGATTTCTCACCGTCCTGTTCTTCACCACCGCGCCGCCCGCATGCAGGCACGAGGATTCGTGCGCCAACCCTCCGGTACGACCTCTGGTTTATGTCCACTCGCGCCTTCGTTTCACGTAGGTTCAGACAGGGACAGTTTTGGGTAGCGGGAAAATGGGGCTCCGCGGCCGGGCGCGCTGCTCACCGGCGGAAGCGCCGCCGTAGTTCTCGCACAGCTCTACTGCGGGCGAACGAAAGGAAGAAGACCGTGTCCTGGCCATTGGATCTGTTGCCAACGCACAGGATTAGATCTGGGTAGCGCCTCGTCCGCGTCCGTTAGATGTCGATCTGAGGGATTGGGGTGGTCCTCTAGTATTTAAATTGTGGTGCATTAGATGGCAATCTGACGACTAGGTGACGGTACCGGTTCGGAAAGAATCTGGATCTAATCCACACCGTTCATTTGTAATCGGGCGGCTCACGATGCCCCGTACCCCTTCGCCGCGTCGCAATTGCTAAAGAGCCCCTCGGTTTCATTGAAATAAACCCGCCGTCCACCGTAGCAGTACACTGAGTCTTAGGAATTCTTCTGGTTTAGCCCCTGCGCTTTTCGATAAATGAGGCCCGGTCCAGAGATCTTTTAAATTAAATAAATGAGATAGAAAATAGATTTTTAATAGGAAAATAATTGCTAGAACTTACTAAATTCATAGAAAATTCATACTAACTCCAAATTCATCCATTCCAGTTCCTAAAATTTTGTAATTTTATTCTCTATCACCTAGAGCCTCTGTTATGTCATGAAAACAGTAAGAAAAGTTATTTCTCACTTAATCCTATTTAAAACACATAAAACCTTTGAAAATCCATAACTTAAAATGTATAACTCAGAAAATTATGATTTCTGTTCCTAGAATTTTATTTTAATATGTAGAATGTCTTTGTGTATTTTGTTTACATGCTTGGTGTAATGTTAATTTCTCTATATGCACTGTGCTTGTTTGTATTGTGGCGAGTAGAAGAGCCCGTGACCGAGGATCCTGGTGAGCAGCAGGGTGAAGTAGCTGAGCAGGAGCTCATTGAAGGCAAGTTGTGCCCTTGACCACTTTTTACCCAATAATGTTCTTTAATATCACTTATCCATGCATAGGTTAATTTTGATGGGACCCAATAGGTTACCCTAGATTTGTTTATCTCATTACCTTGTTTACCCCTGAATCACTTGGGTAGTTTGCTATTGCTTTATATGGTTTTGGGATAATCATTTATTACCTCTATGTTCCAATTCTTGTTGTTATTCTGTTTATGTTCATGTTGTTATCATTAATGTTAATTGGAACATAGAGCTTAACTTGAGAACCACGTGCCACCACAAGGGTGGAATGGGACGCCCTTGGCTAACTAATTAGGAAAGCTAGTGGAAGACTACCTTACCCGAAAGGGGCAAGGGCAGTAGGGGAGAGGTCAGTGCGGGGAGGTCCCTGGTTGATTTTGCTGCGATGGCGGTCAGCCAGGAACCCTTTACTGGATCTTCCCATAAACTGTAGCGGGTTTTCGGAAGCTAGTGGAACTTTGTAAAGGCCTCGTAGTGGATCCCTAGCCATTCACCTTGGTAGTGTCTAAGGGCCTAGCTAACCCTGGCGACATGGGAAACACGACTTGTGGGTAAAGGGTACAACCTCTGCAGAGTGTAAAACTGGTATACTAGCCGAGCTCACGGTCATGAGCGGCTCAGGACTCTCTGATGTTTAAATTATGGAACTTAAATTCAATTTTGTCATTTGCATTGCATGGGTTTGTTATTAATTTTGTTCTATTACTTTACTTAAGGTTTGGTATCTACTTACACTTAGTAACTGCTAATAAAATTTTGACCAACTACTTAAAAGCAATGCTCAGCTTTAACCCCTATCATTGATTAGCCTTACACATCACATGAACTCACACCTTTGTGAGTTTGTGTCCACTGGTTCCCCACAACTTGTTGAGCTATGATCATGTGTGAGCTCACTCTTGCTGTCTCACACCCCCCCCCCCCCACAGGAGAAGAACAGGTGGTTTCAAGTGGAGTCAAGTATCGAGGAGTTTGATCTGATCTAGGTGGCGTTTCTCAGTCGACATTGGCGCCGACGATCCTTAGTTCGTGTTATATTTATCTTTTATTTTTGTAAGTCTTCCGCTATGTAATAAATACTCTGATTATTGTGACATTTATCTCTATACACTCTGTTATTATATATGTTGTCTTCTTTGGCGCATGTATGAGATGCACCCGGCTTTGTCCCTTAAAACCGGGTGTTACAGTTTGCACTTGTTCTAGTTGCTTTATGTTGTGTTGGCATAAATCACCAAAAAGGGGGAGATTGAAAGGGAAATGTGCCCTTGGGCCATTTCTAAGTATTTTGGTGATTGAGTGCCAACACATGTGCTTAATTGTGAATTTATGTCCATGGATGAACAAGGTGCAAATCATGAAGTAAAGGTATGTTTCTAAGCCTTAGTACATTGGTTTTGTGTACTAATATACTTGTCTAAGTGTTAGAAACAGAAAGAAGAAGAAGAGAAAAAGACTTGGCTGTGTACAGCCAAGAGTCTGTTCGGTCTGGAGCACCGGACTGTCCGGTGTGCACCGGACAGTGTCCGGTGCGCCAGGCTGACTCGGCGCGAACAGGCTGCTCTCGGGAATTTGCCGACTGCGTACGGCTAAAATTCACCGGACTGTCCGGTGTGCACCGGACTGTCCGGTGAGCCAACGGTCGGCCGCGCAATCTGCGCGGTACACGTGGCCGAGCCAACGGTCGGAAGACGGCACCGGACTGTCCGGTGTGCACCGGACATGTCCGGTGCGCCAACGGCTCCAGATCTGTCAACGGTCGGCTTCGCTGTTTAAGGAAAGAAATCGGGCACCGGACAGTGTCCGGTGTGCACCGGACTGTCCGGTGCCCCCGACGACAGAAGGCAAGGATAGCCTTCCAGATTTGCTCTCAACGGATCCTAGCTGCCTTGGGGCTATAAAAGGGTCCCTAGGCGCATGGAGGAGACACACAAGCAACCTTTGAGCATTCTTGATCATCCACACTCAGTCTTTGCGCATTCGTTTGTCATTTTAAGTGATTCGAGCTCCGTTCTAGTGAGAACTTTGAGATAGTCTTGTGAGCTCGATTCTTGGCCGTGTGTGTGCGCGTTTCGCTGTGGATTTGTGTGTGTTGCTTCCCTCCCTTACTCTGTGCTTCTTTGTGATCATATACGTGTAAGGGCAAGAGACTCCAATTTGTGGAGATTCCTTGCAAACGGGATATTGAAAGGCAAAACAAAACACCGTGGTATTCAAGTTGGTCTTTGGACCGCTTGAGAGGGGTTGATTGCAACCCTCGTCCGTTGGGACGCCACAACGTGGAGTAGGCAAGCTTTGGTCTTGGCCGAACCACGGGATAAACCACTGTGTCACCTCTGTGTTTGATCTCTTGTGGTATTGTGTTTTGTTGAGACTTCTCTCTAGCCACTTGGCAATTATTGTGTTAACACTTAATAAGTTTTTGTGGCTATAAGTTTAAGTTTTCACAGGATCACCTATTCACCCCCCCTCTAGGTGCTCTCACCTTGGCGGTCGTGCAGGACGCGATGGTGCACCTCTCATGACGCTGGCAGGCAGTCGGGATGAGGGGCACGAGCGGATCTGTGCATCGGTGCCTTTTGGCATTCTAAGGACGGCGGGGGTCTGTCGGCCTTCGCGGCCGGCATGGCTGTGGCTGGCGTGGCTGGGCGCCACTATCTCTGGCCATTCTGGGCTGTGGCGGCCTGCAGAGGTTGGAGCTGGGGGCGTGCTGCGTGCGAGCGACAATTGAGAAGGTGATGCTCTCAATGCGGTTTCAGTGGCAGCACGTGTGGCGCACACGGCAAGGTGTTCCTGGTTCCGTGTGCCTAGCTGGAGGGGATATCAACTGACGTAGCTCTGCGGCTGCTGCGGTAGCCGGCATGTCGGTGCCCTCTGGAGGGGTTTACGTGGAAGCCAGGGCGATGGCGACGGCGGTGCCTGCATGCTTTGACCTGGGGTCCTGGTCTTTCGAGTGATCGAGGGCATCTTAGGCGAAAGTCTCGGCGACGGTGACGCCCGAGGGCGCCACTTCCCCTGTTGGGGACGTCGCATTGTTGTGTCTTTCATGGGCGAAAGCCCAGTCCATCTTGGATATGTGACGGTGGCTTCCTGGACGTCACTCCCTTCCTGAAGGTGTCACGTTTGCGCTCGTCTTGGCCTCGGCGTTGCCTTCGCTTGATGCTTTCGCTTCCTAACATATGGATTGTGAGTGAAGGTGGGGTTTGCAACGTAAGGTCGAAGCTGCCACGTTAGAGGAAGTGGCTCGGCAACGATGACATGAGGCGAACCCCCTTCCTGTGGTCTGGATTGTTTTGGAGGTCACGCAAAAACCGAAGGTGAGTGTTGGATCATGATCGCTGGTGAAGAATCGGAGCTGCCTAGAGTGTGGGTGTGTTGAGGCCTGGCAACGATGGCGCATCACGGTCCTCCTTCTGTGTCAGGTTTAAGGTGTAGGCGTCGTCATGTTCTTTTAGCCGTGTGCGGCCCGTCTGGCGAAGTCGGAGCTACTCGTACCTTGCGTTGAGCTCGGCAACGATGACTCTGGATGTGTGGGGTTGCCGCTGCTTGTGTTGTTTGGGCTCCCTGTGTAGGTTTTGGGCCCGGTTTTCCTTAAAACTGGGTCAATTCTAATCTTCTTCTTAATGAAAAGGTAGAGCACCTGCCATTACGTTAAAAAAATACTTCATTTGCTCCAGTAAGTTCTATGATTCCTTTTATGGAGTTTACATGTCTACAATAGTTGCTTTTATGGAGTTTACAAATGCTGACAACAATATATGCTTTCAACCATGCTTACATATATGCAATTTACTTGCTATCAACAATAGTATTTAACATGTTTACAGATACAGTACAGGACCACATAGTTACATACATCCCACAACTTTTTTATTCTGTATTTGTGCTTGGAGGGACACGTGATAGTACTGCTACTCTTAATGTGTGAGTCATATTGTATTTTTAAAGACTACCGTTATTCCGCATTTGTACATATTACTATGCATAGTTGGTGGTTGTTCAGCTATTCATAGAGATGGGTCTTAATGTACATTGCTAATCTGCTTGATTTTTTTGCATCCTTGTAAATTTAATTGTGATCCCTTACAGATAAGCAAAAAAGTTTTTGGTCTGAATGTGCAGAACCTACATTTAGTTTTTGGTCTAGATGATGTCTTAAGTCTTGCATGGGCTCTATTTCAGTCCAGATCACTGGAGCACCCTGCAGATCTGATCACCCTGCATGTAGTATTGAACATGTTTACATCACCCTGCAGTTCTGGTCACCGGAGCTCTATTTCAGTTCTGAACATGTTTCTCCATTTTATCACCTGGGTGTCTGGTGAGAAGGACCTTAATTGTGGTAGAGTCTATTTTGGTTGTGGCCCTAGAACATTGCATCATGTCACCTCTCTGTGTCCAAAGACTTTTTTTATCATTATGCAAAACCTGCCTCTGTTTACATTGTTGTACTCATGGTGTACTTTTTAATTTATCATATGATTCTCGAAGTAAGAACTACAATTTGATGGTTGCTGCTAGCTATGAGGACCTGACAAGGCCAATGTGCATTTGGTAAGAGAACTTGAAGAGCAAATAAATATTGTCTTAGATTTTATGATTTTCTGAACATGTCGCCATGTATCAGTGTCAGATGCTGAATGAGTTATCTTCTGTGATGTTGAATCAGTTGTCTTAGAATAATTTGAACTTGTTTGCATATGCCACTTGCATTATGTTATCAGCATCTTCAGTGATAGAACACTGAATCATGCTCCTGTTGTTTTCAAAAGCTGCAGTACTATTATGCACTATGTCAGATGCTCCTATTGTTTTTAAAAGCAGACCCGCAGTCCGCAGATGCTCCTGTTGTGATAGAACACTGAATCATGCTCCTGTTGCTAATTACGTGGTTTTGTTTGGTTCAAACCAAACAGTGTAATGTAACGGGGAAGCACTACGGGAGCCAAGCAAACAAATAGCATATTTTGTTCCCTGGTAATCATTAACACCGGCAAGAGGTTTCATTACCATACCCTTAACTGCACCTGAACCAAACAACACCTAATTGCTAGTGTGATCCATGATATATTGCTAATTTACCTCTAGTTCTGTAGGATTCGTAATTTCGAACACCTCTAGCTGCTTAATACTTGATAGTCTTGTAAAAAAAATTTAGATGGATGCTACTGGAAATTTCGAAATTGTTTGTTGTTGTCTTATGTAGTTAGTACATGATTACATCTCACATAGTATAAAAGGAAAAATTGCAGTTAGGTCATTTAAACTACTGCACCTGTGTAGAGCTGATAGAGCCATGTTGATGATTTTAGGAGACACCAAAGGATTAATTTCTGTTGCTCAGGATTCTTGTCACTAATTTATATGGCATTCGGGTCACTGGATTTAGCTGGCAATGTGGTTCCTATCCATTTTCTTCCTGAACTTTCGATACCCATTCATGAATGTGAGACTATCATTTCAGATAATTAGGGACTCATTCTTTGCTTCTTTTTTCCCTTTGACTGACCAGAATGAAGTACTAGTACAATGGGTGTCTGTTCCACAAGGTGGAGAAGGATTTCTTGGTACAAACTGGTGATCCGACTGGAACTGGCACTGGCGGTGATTCTGTGTACAAGTAAGCATTTCTTTTGACTGAGCTTTTGAAATGTCGCATACTTCAGGCCACCAAAGTTTCATCTATGAAAGATATATTTCACTTGGATCTCAATGCACAAATGAATGATCAGTGGACTTATATTTGGGGATCTGTAATTTTCTCTTCAAAAAAGGCATACACTCATCTCATGGTGTGCTACCCAACCTCTCCAATTTTCAAGTGGATGTGGAAGTCAAATTAAGGTGCAAAACAAACACAAATTTTTCTTTTGGTTGCTCTTGTGTGCCATGTTCTTGGAGTGTTACTCTTGTGTGCCATGTGTTGAGGAGATGGAAGAAAGTCAGCAGCAGCACCTGTTTTTTGACTGTCCCTTAGTCAGGCCTGATGGTTATTCTAGTAAGGGCTTGTTCGGTTAGCTCTCAATCCATGTGGATTGAGTGGGATTAGGTGAGTTTAAATCCCAAATAAGTCAAATTACTTCTTATTTTTTTTCCAATCTCATCCAATCCATGGGTAACGGGATTAACCAAACAAGGCCTAAGAAAGAACATGAACATGGATGGTAGTTGTATCTTGACAATATTGTTTGTACATTGTACTGGATGGTAGAACGTGTGAGCTTCAAAGATGGCGTCGACTTACTGCTCAAAAAAATGGCGTCGACTTCACATGATCTGAGCTATTGGGCTGCAAAGAAAGGCCCGGCCCATCAAGGCCGTCAGAGTGTTGTGTCCTGCGGGCCATGTGGGAAGGTGTTCAGACTGAGTACACTGAAGCAAGCACGAACAAACCCGGGGATGGTGTTTAGTCCCACACCGCTTAGCCTAGAGGGGATTAGCCAACAAACACACGTCTTATACAGCGGCAGCTGAAGCTGATGAACCCAAGCAGCTGCATGGTGAGCACAAAGCGAACTATTCTTTCGCCTTTTACTAAAGAATATCGTGTGCACACCACGATAAGCAGCATACTCTAATTTTTGGAGGGTGTTTTCTCTTTAGGGGAAATGCCCAACAAGACAAATTCATAACGTTGTTAATGTTCGACCTCTCTCATGATTATTACGGACAATTCTCTTCTAGTGGGACAGAAATGGGTTGGGAGGTGTTTAAATACATTAGCTGATAAAATTTGTTAAAGACATTAAAACAACTAATAATTTAGCTATCAGTTAAATTAGCTAATAGAACTATTTATTAGTTAGCTAATTCCACTAATAATTTTTTAACCAACTAACTATTAGCTCCAGTGCATTCAAACACCCCCTTACCCTGATTTCCACACACACACAAAAAAGTAACGGACCCTTTTCTGCCTTGTGGGAATTGTTGCTTCATCGTTTGCACTGCTTCTCGTCTGGCCCGGGTTCATCATGCCCTTAAACACTTCCTTTGGTGAGTGGCATGAGGTTCACTATGAAGTCTTTACAAAGATTTATATATATCCAATAGATCGCTAGAGTTTTAGTAACTGTGTGGTCCTTAACCCTCCCTAATGCCCAACGCCTTATCAAAGGACCGCTACCCCAAAAGAACCGAGCTAAAGATCCTATCACACACCCCCTCCTTGCCTTTTGGTAAGGCTCGTGGTTAACTACTTATCAAATTAATTGGCTAAGGTCAGAGCCATATAAGACTACAATTGTACGGATTACTTGGGTGGTTCTCTATGTTCCAATTGATCATATGTGATCTTATAATAATACACATTGGTATTACCATACATCTTAAGTTGTAATTCTTTGTAAAGAAGGACACTTTGATTTTAGTTGAGCAACTAGCAATTATCTTAGAAAAAACATTTTAAAACAGGTTATCATAATGAATCGTGGATATAAAATCTAGGTAAATCCTTAATAGGTTTTCCTGTCAATTTTAATGCTAAATAGAAACGTAAAGTGATTATCATGATTCATCTATGTTGGAAATAGAGTATGCAGGGGGAAAGTTCTACTTGCCTTCAAAGAATTGTTGATGCTCTTCTTCGAAGTAAGACTGTGTTCAGCGGTTACCCCTAAATTTCTCCCCTATATCCCACTCACGTGCCACGTCAGCGTTCTCTTCCCCCTATATCTCCACCCTGTACAGCGGTTCCCCCTAAATCCTTCCCCTATACCCCACTATCACTACCGGATTCGCAGGCTTTGCCGAGTGCCCGAAGCACTCGGCAAAGCCGCAAAAACACTCGACAAGAAGGCTCGGCACACAGTGTATCGGCAAAGCCTTCTTTGCCGAGTGTTTTTTCTCGGGCACTCGGCAAAGAGGTTTGCCGAGTGCCAGAGAGCACTCGGCAAAGAAAAGCAGCCGTTACGGCACCGGGTGATGGAGACGGCGGCTTTGCCGAGTGTCCCTGGGGACACTCGGCAAAGTAGTTATCTTTGCCGAGTGTTTGCCCGACAACACTCGGCAAAGGATCCATCTTTGCCGAGTGCCACCTAAGACACTCGGTAAAGAACCCGTCAGGGAGGGTCCCCATGTCAGGTTCTTTGCCGAGTGCTAGGTCTGGCACTCGGCAAAGCGTGCTTCTTTGCCGAGTGTCAGAGACATTACACTCGGCAAAGAACCTATGCCGGTGCCCAGGTCTTGGTTCTTTGCTGTCACACCCGGATTTTAGGGGTCCAAAACCCGGGCGCGAACATAATCACCAGGTGTGCTGGGACCAAGTCTCACACATATGATGATTCATGGCACAGGATCGAATGTCACATCTTTATATATAATAAGAGTTCTATACAAAAAGAAATAATTACATTATAAGGAGACAACGGTCCAGCAACCCAAAGTTGACTAGGAGACGACGGCCTAGACCTCTCACGAACACATCACGGCATCCTCCAAGCGCCTCATCCTGCGGTACCTGTTCTTGACCTGTGGGGGGGTGTGAGACAGCAAGAGTGAGCTCACATACGTTCATCGCTCAACAAGTTGTGGGGAATAATGTGCATGAACTCGCCAAAGGTGGGAGCTCACGTGAAGTGTAAGGCTTACCAAAGAAGATGGTTAGAGCTGAGCATTGCTTTTAAAGTTGGTCAAAATTTTATTAGCAGTTACTAAGTATAAGTAAATACCAAACCCAATTAAGTAGTAGAACAAAAGTAACAACATCACCTGCGATGCAATGCATATGACAAATTGAGTTTAAGTTCCATAAATTAATCATGTGAGGGTCCGAGCCGCTCATGACCGTGAGCACGGCTAGTATACTAGTTTTACACTCTGCAGAGGTTGCGCATCTTTACCCACAAGTCGTGTATCCCATGTCGCCAGGGTTTGCAAGGCCCTTAGACACTACCGAGGTGAATGGCTAGGGATCCACTACGAGGCCTTTACAAAGTTCCACTAGCTTCCGAAAACCCGCTACAGTTTATAGGAAGTTCCAATGCAGGAATCCCTTGCAGGACCGCCATCACAGCAAAATCCTCCCGAGGGCCTCCCTACACTGACCACTCCCCTACTGCCCTTGCCCCTTTCGGGTAAGGTAGTCTTCCACTAGCTTTCCTAATTAATCAGCCAAGGGGTCCCATTCCTCCCTTGTGGTAGCACTGTTTTCCCGGGTGGTCGCTCCATGTTCCAATTAACATAATGATCTTATCATGAACCGTAATAATAAACATATAATAAAAGTGTGATCATGAATAATATACCTTCATACCCAAAACCACATAAAGCACTAGCAAGTACTACCCAAAAAGTTCAGTGGTAAACAAGGTATAAAGATAGACAAACTAGGGTAACCTATTGGGTCCCATCAAAATTAACCTATGCAGATCATTATGATTAATTAGAACATGAGTGGGTAAAAAGAAGTGATCAAGGGCACAACTTGCCTGGGCCTTGAGAATCCAGGTACCAACTTGCTCTTCAGATGACACGTGACCTCGCTCTAGTCGTAGCAATACAAACAAACATTGTATAGGCAAAATTAACATTACACCAAACATAAGTACAAACTGAATAATAATAATCTACGCGTTGCTACGAGATCGTAGGAACAAGAATCACTAAATTCGGAGTTATAGTTATTTAGTTATGAATTTCTGAAGTTATTAAGCACCTAGAACAGATTGATTCAAATGAACAATTTTGCTTCAAGTTTCATGGCCAAACAGTGTTACTAGTTGATATACAATATTAAAATAAAATTATTGCAACTGGAATGACTCAATTTGGAGTTAAAATGAATTAAATATGAATTATACAAGTTTTAAGATTTATTTTTATACTAAAAATCAATTTTTAATATTAATTATCTAATTTCTCTGTTATCTGGACTGCGCGTCAAATCCTGGAAAAGTCAGGGGCCTAAACGCAAGAAACCCGAGACTCAGAGAATAGTACTCTGAGAACTGCGGGTTGATTTCTATAGAACAGAGGGGCCTAATAGCTAAACAGTCCAGCCGAAGGGGTACGGGCGGACGCTGACCGTCCGATCAACAACAGAGCGCCAGGATTAGATTTCTCTTAAAACGAACCGGTACGCACTAGCAGTCGTTGGATCAAGATCCGATGGTCCCGGGACATCCATACCTCGATCCAACCGAGACCATTAGATTGACATCTAGCGGTCATGGTTCGATTCAACGAAACGTTACACGCCATTTAATCTCAGCCGCACATCAACCTCTCTACGGCTCCGGTCTCTTCTCCTACCTGCAGCTACCGATCACGGCGGCGCGTGGTCGACCACGGTGGAGCCGTCACCGGGGAAACACAATCCCGCACCCGAACGCCCAATACCCAAAATTGACCGGTGCTAAACCTAGAGGGAAGGATGGCGAACTCGATTAGAGCACGTACCGCAGATGGAGGGCAATGGAGGGAGCTGGCCACGGAGAAGAGCGGACCCGCGGCGGAGATCGAACCACGGCGAGCAATTCGAGTCGCCCCAAGGCCACACAGTTCAAATTGAAGGCGCGGACAGCTTCACGGGTCCCCGGCGAACGCCCCCACCCACACGCGCGGACCCGTGCGCGAGCACAGAGGAGAATCACCGGCGGCGGGTATGCTCTACGGTTGTGTGCCTCACGATGTTCGGGTACGCATGGATGGAACGACGAGGCGGTGAGGCCGGGATTATATAGGCAGGGAGAGTCCGAGCATGCGCGGGGCCGAGTTCGGTTCCGAGGTCTGCGGCGTGGCGTTGCGCGGGTTGTTGCGATCCGCGCGGGAGCAAAACTCGGGTCGTCCGGTGGAGGGAGGTGAACCTGACAAAACGGGCCCGCATGCCGGTGACTGAGGAGTTCGCGTGGGTGGAAGAGTGGCTGACCGCGTGGGGTCCACATGTCGGCGCCGAACTGCCAAACAGCGCCCATGAGTGGAGAGACCGACGGGTGGGGCCCGGGTGTCAGTAGGCGAGGCTGCGGGAGTGATGCTGGGCCGAGCGTGGTAAGCTTTAGTGGGCCGAATCGGTTTTAGCCGGCCCAAACGAGGTTTTGGTCTTTTTTTTCTTTTTATTTTCTATTTTCTTTTATAGTTTCCCTTCACTTTTGAGTTCAAATTTCAAAATCAAATTCTTTGGTAAATTCTCCTCAGATTGAAAGTATAACTTGAAAACTCTAGTCTTACTTTTATTTATACTATTTATTTTGTATATACTTTCCTTTTTAGTAATTTCTTTTCTTTCCTCTCCACCTTTCTTTGGAGTTTTTTGTTTTTCAGAATAGAATTTAAATTCCATGTGTCTATTACCCTATTAATAATACCTTTATTTTATTAGTCATAAATGCACAATCAAGTAAAAACTTAGCCTGATGCATGGTTTATTTGGCTGTTATTGATAATTTATTTCCCCTTTTGATTGTGTTTATTCACATGTGGTAGCAACTAGACCTGGTACACACATGTAGATAAAGGAAATAGTCTCCTATCATATGATTTACAAATTTAGGTATTACAAATTCTACCCCCCTTAAAAATAATCTCGTCCTCGAGATTAGTAATAAAAGGGATGTATGCTCATATTGTTTTCGGAACATATGCACAAACAAAGAAATCTCAGCATGAGGTATAATTCTTTAACAAAACATAGGGTCAATAGACCTTATTATTCCTTCTAAAATAATATCATATCATCTACTAACTAAAGTAACATTTAGATCTTACAATTAATCATAATTTATATATATGTTTATGTAGCTTGGTGGAGCTGATGGTGGTGGTGGAGGTTGTTGTTGTTGTTGTCTCTCCAACCGCGCTTGTCTTATTTCTTGACGGACCTGACGTATTTCCTCGCGTTCTTGTCTTATCTGATTTTGCATCTCGGTTACCAGGTCTGTTAATTGTTGTATTACCAGTCTTTGGGCAGCAACCACTTGATCGATCTCAACAGGTGGAGGATTTGGAGGATTCATTTCTGTTTGCTGTTACGTGATAATCTTTCCTTTCCTGGTATTGACCATGAAAGTTAGAAGCACATGGTAATAGTTTTGCAAGGGAATCATTTGGTAGGCAGAATGAATAAGCTAATAGTTGGTTATGTACTGAAACTTTCTTTGGCAGGGCTGGGCCAGATATTCTATGTCAAGACTAGGGTAATTAGTTGTACGAGGTGAATGTCCAAAGGTAAGATAGAATATGTCAAGATGAGATAGATACGGAATACTATATATACATATATTTTCTAAGGGGATAATCTAGATTGTCTAGTTATCTTACAAATGCTATCCTTTATGCCTAGATGTATATGCAGATGTAATTGTGGACATTACTCCACAACCCATCACACTCAAACAAAGATCCAAATCAGACAGATATCATAAGAACAAACATTCAAATACATAGACACTTATAAAAATAGTTTTGTTTTTGTTCCTAGGATTAGGTCTCCTATCCCTGAAGTCACTTTAGGCACTGGATTTCAAAGTGTGAAATCCACATTTGTCTTTAGAAAAAGAAAAGGTAAGGATAATCAGAGTAAAGCGGAATTAGATGAGAAAAGATTAAGAAAAGTTTAGAAAAGAATCAGAGTAGCAAAGGTAAGCAGACAATGGTTGTCCAATTCTATCTAGGTTTCATCCTACAGTCAACATTCCTCTGATACCACTTCTGTCACACTCGGATTTTAGGGGTCCAAAACCCGGGCGCGAACATAATCACCAGGTGTGCTGGGACCAAGTCTCACACATATGATGATTCATGGCACAGGATCGAATGTCACATCTTTATATATAATAAGAGTTCTATACAAAAATAAATAATTACATTATAAGGAGACAACGGTCCAGCAACCCAAAGTTGACTGGGAGACGACGGCCTAGACCTCTCACGAACACATCACGGCATCCTCCAAGCGCCTCATCCTGCGGTACCTGTTCTTGACCTGTGGGGGGTGTGAGACAGCAAGAGTGAGCTCACATACGTTCATCGCTCAACAAGTTGTGGGGAATAATGTGCATGAACTCGCCAAAGGTGGGAGCTCACGTGAAGTGTAAGGCTTACCAAAGAAGATGGTTAGAGCTGAGCATTGCTTTTAAAGTTGGTCAAAATTTTATTAGCAATTACTAAGTATAAGTAAATACCAAACCCAATTAAGTAGTAGAACAAAAGTAACAACATCACCTGCGATGCAATGCATATGACAAATTGAGTTTAAGTTCCATAAATTAATCATGTGAGGGTCCGAGCCGCTCATGACCGTGAGCACGGCTAGTATACTAGTTTTACACTCTGCAGAGGTTGCGCATCTTTACCCACAAGTCGTGTATCCCATGTCGCCAGGGTTTGCAAGGCCCTTAGACACTACCGAGGTGAATGGCTAGGGATCCACTACGAGGCCTTTACAAAGTTCCACTAGCTTCCGAAAACCCGCTACAGTTTATAGGAAGTTCCAATGCAGGAATCCCTTGCAGGACCGCCATCGCAGCAAAATCCTCCCGAGGGCCTCCCTACACTGACCACTCCCCTACTGCCCTTGCCCCTTTCGAGTAAGGTAGTCTTCCACTAGCTTTCCTAATTAATCAGCCAAGGGGTCCCATTCCTCCCTTGTGGTAGCACTGTTTTCCCGGGTGGTCGCTCCATGTTCCAATTAACATAATGATCTTATCATGAACCGTAATAATAAACATATAATAAAAGTGTGATCATGAATAATATACCTTCATACCCAAAACCACATAAAGCACTAGCAAGTACTACCCAAAAAGTTCAGTGGTAAACAAGGTATAAAGATAGACAAACTAGGGTAACCTATTGGGTCCCATCAAAATTAACCTATGCAGATCATTATGATTAATTAGAACATGAGTGGGTAAAAAGAAGTGATCAAGGGCACAACTTGCCTGGGCCTTGAGAATCCAGGTACCAACTTGCTCTTCAGATGACACGTGACCTCGCTCTAGTCGTAGCAATACAAACAAACATTGTATAGGCAAAATTAACATTACACCAAACATAAGTACAAACTGAATAATAATAATCTACGCGTTGCTACGAGATCGTAGGAACAAGAATCACTAAATTCGGAGTTATAGTTATTTAGTTATGAATTTCTGAAGTTATTAAGCACCTAGAACAGATTGATTCAAATGAACAATTTTGCTTCAAGTTTCATGGCCAAACAGTGTTACTAGTTGATATACAATATTAAAATAAAATTATTGCAACTGGAATGACTCAATTTGGAGTTAAAATGAATTAAATATGAATTATACAAGTTTTAAGATTTATTTTTATACTAAAAATCAATTTTTAATATTAATTATCTAATTTCTCTGTTATCTGGACTGCGCGTCAAATCCTGGAAAAGTCAGGGGCCTAAACGCAAGAAACCCGAGACTCAGAGAATAGTACTCTGAGAACTGCGGGTTGATTTCTATAGAACAGAGGGGCCTAATAGCTAAACAGTCCAGCCGAAGGGGTACGGGCGGACGCTGACCGTCCGATCAACAACAGAGCGCCAGGATTAGATTTCTCTTAAAACGAACCGGTACGCACTAGCAGTCGTTGGATCAAGATCCGATGGTCCCGGGACATCCATACCTCGATCCAACCGAGACCATTAGATTGACATCTAGCGGTCATGGTTCGATTCAACGAAACGTTACACGCCATTTAATCTCAGCCGCACATCAACCTCTCTACGGCTCCGGTCTCTTCTCCTACCTGCAGCTACCGATCACGGCGGCGCGTGGTCGACCACGGTGGAGCCGTCACCGGGGAAACACAATCCCGCACCCGAACGCCCAATACCCAAAATTGACCGGTGCTAAACCTAGAGGGAAGGATGGCGAACTCGATTAGAGCACGTACCGCAGATGGAGGGCAATGGAGGGAGCTGGCCACGGAGAAGAGCGGACCCGCGGCGGAGATCGAACCACGGCGAGCAATTCGAGTCGCCCCAAGGCCACACAGTTCAAATTGAAGGCGCGGACAGCTTCACGGGTCCCCGGCGAACGCCCCCACCCACACGCGCGGACCCGTGCGCGAGCACAGAGGAGAATCACCGGCGGCGGGTATGCTCTACGGTTGTGTGCCTCACGATGTTCGGGTACGCATGGATGGAACGACGAGGCGGTGAGGCCGGGATTATATAGGCAGGGAGAGTCCGAGCATGCGCGGGGCCGAGTTCGGTTCCGAGGTCTGCGGCGTGGCGTTGCGCGGGTTGTTGCGATCCGCGCGGGAGCAAAACTCGGGTCGTCCGGTGGAGGGAGGTGAACCTGACAAAACGGGCCCGCATGCCGGTGACTGAGGAGTTCGCGTGGGTGGAAGAGTGGCTGACCGCGTGGGGTCCACATGTCGGCGCCGAACTGCCAAACAGCGCCCATGAGTGGAGAGACCGACGGGTGGGGCCCGGGTGTCAGTAGGCGAGGCTGCGGGAGTGATGCTGGGCCGAGCGTGGTAAGCTTTAGTGGGCCGAATCGGTTTTAGCCGGCCCAAACGAGGTTTTGGTCTTTTTTTCTTTTTATTTTCTATTTTCTTTTATAGTTTCCCTTCACTTTTGAGTTCAAATTTCAAAATCAAATTCTTTGGTAAATTCTCCTCAGATTGAAAGTATAACTTGAAAACTCTAGTCTTACTTTTATTTATACTATTTATTTTGTATATACTTTCCTTTTTAGTAATTTCTTTTCTTTCCTCTCCACCTTTCTTTGGAGTTTTTTGTTTTTCAGAATAGAATTTAAATTCCATGTGTCTATTACCCTATTAATAATACCTTTATTTTATTAGTCATAAATGCACAATCAAGTAAAAACTTAGCCTGATGCATGGTTTATTTGGCTGTTATTGATAATTTATTTCCCCTTTTGATTGTGTTTATTCACATGTGGTAGCAACTAGACCTGGTACACACATGTAGATAAAGGAAATAGTCTCCTATCATATGATTTACAAATTTAGGTATTACATTTGCCGAGTGTTATGGCCTTGACACTCGGCAAAGTGACCAGTATGCACCTTTTTTATTTGTTTTTTGTATTCCGTCCACACAAACAAAAGATATCACATATATACATCACAGATATCATCACAAACATAAATACCCAACACAAACATATATATACATCACAAACATAAGTGTTCAACATTTCAATCCCAACACAAACATGTCTCATACGTCTCAATCTCTGACATAAGTATCCAACACAAACATAAGTGACTAACACAAATTTTAAAGTCTTCAAACACACAGACATAAGTATTCAACACAAACTCATGGAGGTGGGCGGTTTGACCGGGGCTGCGTTGGGCTGAACCCTTCCGGAGGGTTGTTGGATGCCGCCCCAGATTGGACCTGCACAGAGAAGAGATTGCATGTGCTATACCAGATGCATTACAAACATCTAACTACAATTTTGATACTCACAGGAGTGTGGAAGAGAGCAGGGTCAACTGGAGGGAACAATGGAGGTGGCGGAGCGATGCCCTGTGCGGCGCCAAGGCTCTGCATGTACTGGAACATTTCCGCCATCCTCTGATGATCTGCCCGGCGCTTCGCCTCCCGCTTCGCCATCATCCTCGCCTCCATCTCGTGACATTCCCTCCTCTCTTCTTCTAGTTGGGTCTGTAATATTACAAGCCAACGTTATAGTAACTCAAAGAGAAGGTATATAACTCAAGGAAGGACGAGTTACAGAAGCACTAACCTCGAGTTGCTGTATGCGATGTTGTGAGCTGTCGTGCCGAGGTCGTATGGCTGGACTCGAGCCCGTGCTCCTTGCTCTCACCTGAGACAGAGTGGGAGTGGAGGACGAGTCGATTGCCCGTTGGCAATCTAGTACCGCCCATGTCTCTTGCCTCCTCCGACCCTCATGAGCACATCGGGGTCGATCGGCTTGGTGCTCAGATCATAGTCTGGGCCATGGACCTCTTGCGCCATGGCGGTGTAGTCATGGAGGCGGTTGTAGACGGCGGGGTTGGCGTAGGCCTCGGGCCCGTCATCCGGGTTGTAGGTGACGTCGGACGTCGCCTTACCCTTATGGGCCATAGCATAGGCCGAGAAGGTGGAGCAAGGCCGGCCACCATGTGACGCCGACTGCAAAGATTGAAAACTCTGTTATTTTTGCATGCACGGTTTTCCAAGTTTCGAGTGAACTGCAGTTCAAATCTGAATTTTCCGAAGAAATTCAAATAAACGAACTAAATCTACTAACGATTGAAAACTCTGTTATAATTGTCCAAAAATGATACATGTAGGTCTACATAGTGTAGGAACATACCACAAAAAGTTTGGAGGCAAAAACAAAAAAATAAAATTATACTTTGTCGAGTGCCCACTATTTGGCACTCGGCAAAGAAGCCTCTTTGCCGAGTGCCAACCGTCGGCTCTCGGCAAAGACTGACGGCCGTCAGCTTTGGGACGGCCACTGACGGCCCTTTGCCGAGCGCCCCCTTTGCCAAGTGTTTGACACTCGGCAAACGTGTCTTTGCCGAGTGGGGTCCTGTGCCGAGTGTCCAGCACTCGGTAAAGAGGCTCGTTGCCGAGAGCCTAACTTTACCGAGTGCGGCTCTCAGCAAAGCCTTCTTTGCCGAGTGCCCGACAAAAGGCACTCGGCAAAGAGGCCGACACTCGGCAAAGCCTCGGATTCCGGTAGTGTATAATCATAAAATATCATTTTTCATACCTATTCACCATCTATTATCAATTTTTTCCCAACTAATAAATACTTCTGTACACACAAACCGAGGCAAGGGGAGCGCTTGTGGTACCCCTTCATCTAGCGTGCACACCCACCACCCGCTACCACTGTAGCAGCGGTAGGGGGCACCGTTGAAGCGGAAGGGGGAGTCCTGTAGCCGTCACAGAGAGGGGAGGGGGGCGCTAGCGACCACCGTTGAAGAGAGTCTAATGCTGCTCTTATCCTTATTCGAATGACACGTCCTCTACTCGATCGAGCAAGCAAAACAAAGAATAAAATAAGAACAATACACCAAAACAGTAAAAAGAACAAAGCAACTGTACAAAACTATTCTATGCGTTGCAAGGATTGTGTGAGCGCAAGAATCACTTAAAACGTGGAAACTAAGGCTAAAACAGGATCCAGGGGTATTACTGTAAGAAACTAATAAGCTTACAGGGGCTAAACTGAAAGAAACCAGGGGCTAAAATCTAATTAAACTAATGAACAGAACGTCTGACATGCAAAAAGACACTTCAGGACTTGATTCGATTATTTCCCTTTATTTTTCTTTGCTGCCAATTTTAAACATAGATTGATCTCATATTTTTTAATTCAAAATTTTAAATAATAATTATACATTCAAATCGGACACCGAGGGATCGCATGCATAGACTTGAGAGCAGTAGCATCATCGTAGTTTCCACTAAACCAACTAAGGCCCCATTCGTTTGTCTCGGAATGGCCCTGGAATTTTTCAGGTTGATTAAAACTTACGTAAATTAGAATAACAATAAGGCTTGGAATTGTTTCAGTTCACCATTCCGAGAGAACCGAACGCCCCCTAAGTACATTATGTAATTTGCCGGACAACAATTGGTTTTTGCGGAGAAAGTCTACTTTATTGGTTTCTTGTAAACTGGGAATCCAGTTTCTACAAGGTCTAAGTATAAACTAATCTGTTCAAAAGCACTCTAGTTTCTATAGATCAGTTTTTTGAAAACTGGGTGCTTCCAAAACAGTCTCTAAACATGTCCAAATTATCTGCGTATTCTTTTGGTGTCTATACGAAAGAATATGCAAGCAACACGCATGTACATCCGGACTTCTGTAGATTGACAACTTTACAATACGTATTTTTTTTACTACAGGGAGACGTAAAGTCAGAGCACGCCACTGTAAGAGCGAGTCGTGTAAATCGGTCTGTTGGTTTCAGTGATCCAGTGGGCGTGCGTACGAATGTAACCACGTGTTTGTTCGCGTTGCACGATGAAAAGTTTTAAGGTCACCCATCAAGATGCCGGCGGTGAAGAAGGATCGCACGCACGTACACCGTACGAGTACGACGGTACGAGAGAGAGCACGCAAGTGATTCCTTCAATCCATCCATCCGATCCAATCTCAATCCAATACTCTATGAGGAGACAAAAAGGAAGCAGTATTGGGTCGAGTAAGGAGTAAGGACGTACAAGTACGTACGTGCACTGATAGAAAAAAGCTCTAATCTAACGGTATGAACAAATCTTTATTGACGGTTTCAGTTACCACGCCACAGCGAAAATAAACAGGTAGAACCAGCTTAAGAAACCATAAGTGAAAACATATTTCCACTATCAATTTATTTAACACAACCACCAGTAGAAATGAGCTATTTACACTAGCGGTTGGTTTAAGGAACCGTAGAAATGATGGGCTGTGTTAACACAGCCGCTAGTGAAAATATAAGCGGAACATGGTCCTATTAGTTGTTATTTTAGATAAGGTTTAAGTCAAACTTATAAAATTTTGACTAAAATTAACTATTTTGTTATTTAGTTTTAAAACCTAATATTTATATGCACCGATTTGTCTTAAAAATCACTTTTATAAAAAGTATAAATGTATTAAGAGTTTATTTGCATTTTAATAAAAAACATTGACCAAATTTATATTTTGGAGACCGTGTCGCTGTCTTAAATGACAACTAATAGTACACCGGAGGATGTACATTACAACACAACATCAGATAATACTTAGTATCGCAATATATTACAACACAAATCAAATTCATCTAACTACTTCATTACATTCACTGAGGAACATCATGGTATCCACACTTGTTGTATCACAAATTCCAAAATAGCTCTATTCCGGGTTCCTTTGTCAATAATATGTGTACAGTCACAAAATTGTTAGTAATTTGTGCAAACCAACCAAATACGAAAACAAAACAAACTTAACTTCACTAACACTACTACCTATTATTGACTACATCAATGATAATTTAACAACGATCCAATCTCTCACTAATGTCATTTCTTGACTTGCATTAACACTCACCCAATCTGACACATCGTAATTAGCTTGGCCATGCGAACTACTCTCTAATCCTCCTATGTGGCCTCGATTCAACAAATAGTTGTGCAAAGCAAAACAAGCAATTACAATCTTCACTTGCGTGCTTCTTTCGTACATTGAGAGTTCTCGTAGCACATGCCACCTTGATTTGAGAAGTCCAAAAACCCGTTCAACTAAATTTAACTTTCAATTTCAATATCAATATATCAATATATATATAATTCAGTTTTGTTTGAAAATTTGAAAAAAGGCGTCAAAACTTCCCCTAACGCCAAATAAAGAAAACCGTCAGTAGAAAGTGTATTTTCACTGGTGATTTTATTAAGTAAACCACTAGTGAAATTCTATTTCTACTGAACCGCTACTGCTAGTGGATATTGTCGGGGACCATAATTAGGGGTACCCTCAAGACGCCTAATTCTCAGCTGGTAACCCCCATCAGCATAAAGCTGCAAAGGCCTGATGGGTTTGATTAAGTCAGGGATCAGTCCATACGAGTGACTTGACCACGCCACGCCCGAGGCTAGCCTCGGGCGAGGGCAGCCGACCCTAAGATGACTCCGTCTCGCCTGAGGCCTCCTCTTCCACGGCAGACGCATCTCCGGCTTGCCCTAGGCCCCGCCTTCGATAAGAAGAAACCCTGACTAAATCACCGCGCCAACCGACCGAGTCACCAGGGCGTTTAACGCAAAAGGTAAGACCAACGGGCGACCAGACTTCGCCAGAGGCGCCATAAGAGGCTCCGCCCAAGGGCTCGGACTCGGGCTAAGGCCCCGGAAGACGGCGAACTCCGCTCCGCCCAAGGGCTCGGACTCGGGCTAAGGCCCCGGAAGACGGCGAACTCCGCTCCGCCCAAGGGCTCGGACTCGGGCTAAGGCCCCAGAAGACGGCGAACTCCGCTCCGCCCGACCCCAGGGCTCGGACTCGGGCTAAGGCCTCGGAAGACAACGAACTCCGCCTCGCCCGACCCAGGGCTCGGACTCCGCCTCGGCCTCTGACCGAACGATCTCCGCCTCGCCCGACCTAGGGCTCGGACTCTGCCTCTGTCTTGCAGGACGGACTCGACCCCGGTTTCGGAGGAGCCTCCACGACGCCCGACCTAGGACACGAGACCGCCACGTCAACAGGAAGCGCCATCATCACCCTGCCCTGAGCCGACTTGGGTCGCAGGGGACAAGACCGGCGTCCCATCTGGCCAGCCACGCCAGATAGGCAAGTAATGGCGCCCCGCTAGACCATGACGACGGCGACTCCCAGCTCCCTTACGAAAGCAGGAGGACGTCAGCAAGGGCCCAGCCACTCCGACAGCTGTCTCCCCGTCCGGCTCCGTTACTCCTCCAACAGCCACGACGCCACACCAAACAGGGTGCCAAGATCTCTCCGGCTGCCACCTAGGCATGTACATAGGGCGCTAGCTCTCCCTCGCTAGACACGTAGCACCTTGCTACACCCCCATCTTGTACACCTGGTTCCTCTCCTTACGACTATAAAAGGAAGGACCAGGGCCTTCTTAGAGAAGGTTGGCCTCGCGGGGACGAAGGGCAGGGGCAGGCGCGCTCTCTCTTGGGGCCGCTCGCTTCCCCTCACCTCGCGCGGACGCTTGTAACCCCCTACTGCAAGCGCACCCGACCTGGGCGCGGGACGAACACGAAGGCCGCGGGAATTCTCCGACTCCCTCACGACCCGGCTCCGGCCACCGACCTCTCTCTCTCTGTGTTCCCCCCTTCGCGCTCGCTCCACGCGCTCGACCCATCTGGGCTGGGGCACGCGGCACTCTCACTCGTCGGCTCGAGGACCCCCCGGTCTCGAAACGCCGACAGTTGGCGCGCCAGGTAGGGGCCTGCTGCGTGTTGACGTTCGATTCCCCGTCAAGCTCCAGATGGGCAGTCTCCAACGACCTCTTCAACCCGGGACGGTGCTCCGTTTCGGGAACCTCGAGTTCATGTCGCTCGACGGCGACTACGACATGATACTCCTTCCACCGCCGCGCGGCAGCGACAATGGTGGCGGACAGCCCGCCCGCCGGCGGCGGAATCGACGACGTCTTTCCCGCGTGGGGGAAGGACAACTTTCGAGCTCGCCCCATCCTCTCCCTCGCCATCGGAGGAGGAGGAGGCGGGGCAACCGGGGCCGAGCGGGAGATCGCGCTCCGACGGCTGTCGAGCAAATCGACATCCCCGGCGCCTCGACGGAGGACACGCCAAGCGTCGCCCTCGCGTTCAAGGCAAACGCGAGCGCCATCCCCCCGCAACACGTCGACTCCGAGCAAGTGGACGACGCCAGCACGCTCACGGAGGGCCTGCAGGACGTCGCCCTCGTACCCAAGACGACGACGCGGTCAGCCCCCGACGTGACTTCATCGCTCCTCGTCGACAAGAAGGTACCGACTGCTCCCCATCTTTCGTTATTTCGACTCGGCCTCAGCCCGCCTGGCGATCTCGCTTTGGCGGGCGCTCACATTGAGGCGAGTGCAACCTCTCTGGGGTTTCGTGTGCGGTCGCCTTGGGACCGATTGACGGGTGTCTCGACCTACGGACCCTCTGGGTCCGAGGAAGATGACGACCCCAGCATCTGCTGGGATTTCTCCGGATCTGGCAACCCTAGTGCCATGCGGGACTTCATGACCGCATGTGACTACCGCCTCTCCGACTGTTCCGACGGCAGCCGCAGCCTTGGCGACAAGGACTGCGGCCCGAGTCGCGAATGTTTCCACATCGAGCTAGGGGATCCCTCCGGAGGCGGCTGTCTCGGCCTGCCGGAGGATGGTGATCCCCCTAGGCCAGCGCCACGCGCCGACATCCCGCGGGAGCTAGCTGTGGTCCCCGTTCCGGCGGGGGGTCACAACCCACAGCTCGAGCAAGTCCGCGGGGCGCAGGCCGGGCTCGATGAGGGAGCAGGAGCGCTCGAGGCAATCCGCCAGAACATCGGGCAGGTATGGGCAAGCCAGCCCCCGGCCGGAGAAATACGTCACTTGCCCCAGGGTCTCCAACACCGCACCACCAACGATGCCAGGGCCAGACTGCCTCCCGCATCCGGCGGAACCGGTCAGGACCTGGCAGCGGCAGCGATGCTCCTCCGCGCGATGCCGGAGTCATCAACCACCGAGGGTCGGCGAATCCAGGGAGAACTCAAGCATCTCCTGGAGGGCGCTGCGGCCCGGCGGGCCGAGAGCTCTGCCTCTCGAAGGCAGGGATACCCCTCGGATCCTCGTGCCGCGACTTCCCGACTCACGCGGGAAGCCTCGGTCTTCACCGGGCGCACGCGCAACACCGCGCCTGCGGCCCCGGGCCACCTCGGCGACGAGCACCCTCATCGCGACCGACGGGCACGCCTCGACGAAAGGGTGCGCCGAGGCTACCACCCCAGGCGTGGGGGACGCTACGACAGCGGGGAGGATCGGAGTCCCTCGCCCGAACCGCCCGGTCCGCAGGTCTTTAGCCGAGCCATTCGGCGGGCGCCGTTTCCGCCCCGATTCCGACCCCCGACTACTATCACGAAGTACTCGGGGGAAACGAGACCGGAATTGTGGCTTGCGGACTACCGCCTGGCCTGTCAACTGGGTGGGACGGACGATGACAACCTCATCATCCGTAACCTCCCCCTGTTTCTCTCCGACACCGCTCGTGCCTGGTTGGAGCACCTGCCTCCGGGGCAGATTTCCAACTGGGAAGACCTGGTTCAGGCTTTCGCCGGGAACTTCCAGGGCACGTACGTGCGCCCCGGGAATTCCTGGGACCTCCGAAGCTGTCGGCAACTGCCGGGAGAGTCTCTCCGAGACTACATCCGGCGGTTCTCGAAGCAGCGCACCGAGTTGCCCAACGTCACCGACTCCGATGTCATTGGCGCGTTCCTCGCCGGCACCACCTGCCGCGACCTGGTCAGCAAGTTGGGTCGCAAGACCCCCACCAGGGCGAGCGAGCTGATGGACATCGCCACCAAGTTCGCCTCCGGCCAGGAGGCGGTCGAGGCCATCTTCCGAAAGGACAAGCAGCCCCAGGGCCGCCCGTCGGAAGATGCTCCCGAGGCGTCTGCTCCGCGCGGCGCCAAGAAGAAAGGCAGGAGGAAGTCGCAAGCGAAACGCGACGTTCCCGATGCAGACCTTGTCGCCGCCGCCGAGCACAAGAACCCTCGGAAGCCCCCTGGAGGTGCAAACCTCTTCGACAAGGCACTCAAGGAGACGTTCCCCTATCATCAGGGGCCCGTCAAACACACCCTCGAGGAGTGCGTCATGCTTCGGCGCCACTTCCATCAGGCCGGGCCACCCGCCGAGGGTGGCAAGGCCCGCGACGACGACAAAAGGGAGGATCGCCAAGCAGGAGAGTTCCCCGAGGTCCGCGACTGCTTCATGATCTACGGAGGACATGCGGCGAATGCCTCAGCTCGGCATCGTAAGCAAGAGCGTCGGGAGGTCTGCTCGGTGAAGGTGGCGGCGCCAGTTTACCTAGACTGGTCCGACAAGCCCATCACCTTCGACCGGGACGACCACCCCGACCACGTGCCGAGCCCGGGGAAGTACCCGCTCGTCGTCGACCCCGTCATCGGCAACGTCAGGCTCACCAAGGTCCTGATGGATGGAGGCAGCTGCCTCAACATCATCTACGCCGAGACCCTCAAGCTCCTGCGCGTCGACTTGTCGTCCGTCCGAGCAGGCGCTGCGCCCTTCCACGGGATCGTTCCCGGGAAGCGCGTCCAGCCCCTCGGACAGCTCGACCTCCCTGTCTGCTTCGGAACACCTTCCAACTTCCGAAGGGAGACTTTGACGTTCGAGGTGGTCGGGTTTCGAGGAACCTACCACGCGGTGTTGGGAAGGCCATGCTACGCGAAGTTCATGGCCATCCCCAACTACACCTACCTAAAGCTCAAGATGCCGGGCCCCAACGGGGTCATCACCGTCGGCCCCACGTACAAACACGCATTCGAATGCGATGTGGAGTGCGTGGAGTACGCCGAGGCCCTCGCCGAGTCCGAGGCCCTCATTGCCGACCTAGAAAGCCTCTCCCGAGAGGTGCCGGATGTGAAGCGGCATGCCGGCAACTTCGAGCCAGCGGAAACGGTCAAGGACGTCCCTCTCGACGCCAATGGCGACGCCTCCAAGCATGTCCGGATCAGTTCTGGACTCGGCCCCAAATAAGGAGCAGTACCCGTCGATTTTCCTCGCGCAAACGTCGACATTTTTGCGTGGGGACCCTCGGGTATGCCCGGCATACCAAGGGATGTCGCCGAGCACTCGCCAGATATCTGGGCAGGAGCTTGACTCGCCAAACGGCCTCAGCGCGAACGATGCCCGGGGGCTACACCCGCGTCCATTTCCCGGCGTCCAACAATGTGGCTGAGTACGAGGCTCTGATCAACGGATTGCGAATCGCCATCGAGCTAGGGGTCCGACGCCTCGATGCACGCGGCGACTCGCAGCTCGTCATCGACCAGGTCATGAAGAACTCCCTCTGCCGCGACCCAAAGATGGAGGCCTACTGTGAGGAGGTTCGACGCCTGGAAGACAAGTTCTACGGGCTCGAGCTTAACCACATCGCCCGGCGCTACAACGAGACTGCGGACGAGCTGGCGAAGATAGCCTCGGGACGAACGACGGTCCCCCCGGACGTCTTCTCCCGGGATCTGCACCAACCCTCCGTCAAGATAGATGACGCGCCCGAGCCCGAAGCACCCTCGGCCCGGCCCGAGCCATCCTCGGCTCACCCCGAGGAACCCTCGGAGCCCGAGGGCGAAGCACTGCGCATCGAGGAGGAGCAGAATGGGGTCGTGCCAGATCAAGATTGGCAAACCCCGTACCTGCAATATCTCCGCCAAGGAGAACTGCCCCTCGACCGCGCCGAGGCTCGGCGGGTAGCGCGACGTGCCAAATCGTTCGTCTTGCTGGGCGATGAGAAGGAACTCTACCACCGAAGCCCCTCGGGCATCCTCCAGCGATGCATCTCCATCGCCGAGGGCCAGGAACTCCTGCAGGAAATACACTCGGGGGCTTGCGGTCACCACGCAGCACCTCGAACCCTCGTCGGGAACGCTTTCCGCCAAGGTTTCTACTGGCCAACGGCGGTGGCTGACGCCACTAGAGTGGTCCGCGCCTGCGAAGGGTGCCAATTCTATGCGAAGCAGACCCACCTGCCCGCTCAGGCTCTGCAGACGATACCCATCACCTGGCCATTCGCTGTGTGGGGCCTGGACCTCGTCGGCCCTCTGCAGAAGGCGCCCGGGGGCTACGCGCACCTGCTGGTCGCCATCGACAAATTCTCCAAGTGGATCGAGGTCCGACCCCTGAACAGCATCAGGTCCGAGCAGGCGGTGGCGTTCTTCACCAATATCATCCATCGCTTCGGGGTCCCGAACTCCATCATCACCGACAATGGCACCCAGTTCACCGGCAAAAAATTCTTGGATTTTTGCGAGGATCACAACATCCGGGTGGACTGGGCCGCCGTAGCTCATCCCATGTCGAATGGGCAAGTAGAGCGTGCCAATGGCATGATTCTGCAGGGGCTTAAGCCTCGGATTTACAACAGTCTCAACAAGTTCGGCAAGCGCTGGATGAAGGAACTCCCCTCGGTGGTCTGGAGCCTGAGGACGACGCCAAGCCGAGCCACAGGTTTCACGCCGTTCTTCCTGGTCTACGGGGCCGAGGCCATCCTGCCCACGGACCTGGAATACGGCTCCCCGAGGACGAGGGCCTACAACGAAGAAAGCAACCAAGCTAGCCGAGAAGACTCGCTGGACCAGCTGGACGAGGCTCGGGACAGGGCCTTACTACACTCGGCGCGGTATCAGCAGTCCCTGCGACGCTACCACGCCCGAGGGGTCCGACCCCGAGATCTCCAGGTGGGCGATCTGGTGCTTCGGCTGCGGCAAGACGCCCGAGGGAGGCACAAGCTCACGCCCCCCTGGGAGGGGCCGTTCGTCATCGCCAAAGTTCTGAAGCCCGGAACGTACAAGCTGGCCAACAGTCAAGGCGAGGTCTACGGCAACGCTTGGAACATCCAACAGCTACGTCGCTTCTACCCTTAAGATGTTTCCAAGTTGTTTATATACCTCGCACCCACGCAAAGTTTAGTCAACAAGGAAGGGTCAGCCTCGCCTCGGCAGAGCCCGACCCTCCCTCGGGGGCTAAAAGGGGGGAAACCCCCTCTGCGTCAAAATTTTCCTCGAACAAAAAATCCCTTTTACCAGAACATCTTTCGTGCTTTTTGACTACTTCGAAAAGCGGGTCCTGGAAACGACGGGGTGCACGTAAGCAGTCAAGGATGACTGAGCCGAGGGACTCCTACGCCTCCGGGATACGGATACCTCACTCGTCACCTTCTGCGATAAGTAACTCGCGCTCGGATAAGGCGAATCCGCGGATCGAACGAGTCTTTATGTACGGGAGCTCTTCTGTCGAAGCGATTCTTCGAGCCTTCTCAACCAAGTCGGTGACAGGGCTTCATGGGCGGGTAAAAGTATGCGTAAGCGGCAAGGCCGACCGAGCCGAGGGACTCCCACGCCTCCGGGATACGGATACCTCACTCATCACCTTCCGCGAGAAGCAACTCCTGCTCGCACTAACATCCCTGCTACCGACCAAAAGGTCCAGATACTCGAAACGAGAGGAAAAGAGACGCAGCTTTATAACGCAACAAGGGTATGTGCTCTGGCCTCAACGGCTGCGCAAGGCCCACGCTACAAGACGATTTGACCCTGCAGGCTCGGATCTTGACGCTGGAAGAGGGCAACGACACCCTCGGCATCGACAGCACCTTCGGCAAGGCCCGACCTAGCCTCGGACGGCGACGCGGTCCGAGGGCCTCCACTCCGAAGGGCGACGTCATCACCGCGCTCGAGCAATCACTGTCAGGGACTTCTTCGGAGCCGGCCACCTCCGGGGCCTCGGCCGACCGCCTTCCGAGGGCTCCAGTCCGGTCCGAAGCCTCGGCTGATCGACTCCGACGCCGAACCTGCCAACGGACAACTTGGCTAGGCTCCGGCCAACCAGGTTCCATTTTTGAGCCAACTCCGCCTCTGTTCGTGCTGATATCGCTACCCCTGGCCTCGGCTCGTCAAAGAGCAGCCGAGGGGTCTCTTTAACTAAGCTAGAGGAGCCTCGGACAACAGGTCCGATCGAGCCAAGGGACTCCTACGCCTCCGGGATACGGATACCTCACTCGTCACCTGGACACGGGGCGACTCATGCTTGGTGAAGCGGTTCAGACAAACAACAGGCGAGTCTTAGTGCTCAGAAATAAGGAAAAAACACGGCTCCGTGCCGGCATTACATACATGTTCAGGCCCCGAAAGCCGAAATGAACGAAAAACCCGGCACTCGAAGCGCCCTTACAAGCGGAACTCCGGTTCCTCCCTCTGCGGCGGCACAGGCCTCAGGAGAAGGCACAGCTGCTGTCTTGCCCTCGCCCGTGACGCCACCCGAGGGGCGAGGACAAGTACAAAGAGCCGAAGGCCCGAAGCGCCGATGGTGGCGGTGATCCCGTCGCCGACGGGGACTTCTCGAGCCGCCTCCACCTTGGCACTGACGCCAGGGGCCACCAGCCTACCGCCAGATCCCCACTCAAATCCTCCCCGATGAGTGGGGCACCGGCCTCCGCGCGAAGGCGCCGCCCTGGTGCAAAGGCAGGGCCACCCCAGAACACGAACGCCGCCCTTGCGGCGTGCGGTATCTGGGGTGGACCTCCCGTGTACACGGCGCGGCAGCCGCCCCCCTGACAAAAAGCCCCACCGGAGCCGAGCTAGCGGACCCGACACGCTGGAGGTGACGGCGTTCGCCACCGATCCATCCCACGTTGTCGAAGTCCGCGCTGCCCGCAGGGCCAGTGAGCGCCTTCTCCCTTGAATATCGTGGGAGAGGATGACCCACGAACCCGTGCGGGAGGCGGAGCGCCGGCTCAGTCCGGCACCCACCCCAGCAAGGATGATGAACATCCTTGAAGCTGAGGGTGGGACCCAGATCGCAGTCCGGTTTGCTCCTCCCCATCCGGGAGCTGGTGGTCACCGTCTCGGGTGACCCCCAGCCGAGGGGGGCAGCCGGGCTGCATGATGAAAATCCTTGAAGCCGAACGATGGCTGAAAGGTACCAACTCCCGCGGAGTTGCGTTCCTCCAGCGATGGAGCGAAAAGACGGCGGTTTCCCCCCATCCGGGGGGCTCGGAAGATGGAAAGACACAATGCATTGGGGAGGAAGGAGACGCGGTTACCTCACGAAGGGGGTCGCCCTCCTTTTAAAGGCAACTCCCCCTGCTTGCGCCCTCAGCCGTCACGGGCTGAGTCTTCTCCAACGCTCCTCCAAAGCCCTTCCCTGCGGCGTGGGGGCTGGGACCCGCCTGTCATGCAGACTGGCTCTGAGCGGAAGAAGCCGAACCGCCGCGCACGACGCACGCAACCACCCAGCGGTTACAAGTAACCCTCTACTTTTGCCCGGACCAGCGGGCGAAAGGGGCAGGCGGCCATGCAGGCGGCATGCAACCGCGCCAAGTGGACGCGCCTCTCCGACTTCTGACAGGCCAGCGCGACGGCTCAAGCCCACGCGTCGTGCAACTGGCGCGCCGGGCGCTGCATGCGGACCGCCATGCCACTCGCTCCACCGCCGCACCTCCTCGATTGCGGAACCGATACCGCGATTCGAGGCGACCCAGCCCGCGACCCGGCAGCGCCAGCCTGGCGCAGCGGTCAAAAGCGGTCAAATATGGGCCGGCAGTAATGACGGTGGCAGGCGCGCGAGAGCAGCGGTCACGCCATCTGCCAAGCTCATGTCCCATCCGGAGGCAGCAAGAGAGCCCCCTCTCACGGCGTGAAGACGACGCACCCGTGACCCGTACCTCGAACGGCCCGCGCACGCAGCGGCAGCCACGCCGACCGTTTACCCCGGCACATTAACTCCGCGGCGGAACAGGTGACGTTTCTGGCAGGGGCAGCTGGCGACGCTTCGCCTCCGCCAAAACAACCACGCCGAAAGAGGTACGCCACGACGTTCAATTTCGAATCCTTTTTCCCTTTTCCTTCTTTCTCTATCTCTTGCAACAGGGACCGAGAAGGGGGATAACCCCAAAGGGATCCTTCCCCGTGAAGGAACTAGGCTCCGAGCCTCCCTACTGATCAGGGGTTCGAAGGCTGGCCCCCCGAGGGGTTCAACAGCCGCCTCAGATCGCGTGGGCCCGGCACCCACTACTGGTCAGGGGTTCGAAGGTCGGCCTCCCGAAAGGTTCCGTGACCGCCTCAGGCTACTAGGGCTCCGTGCCCCCTACTGATCAGGGGTTCGAAGGCTGGCCTGTCGAAGGGTTCACAGCCGCCTCAGACGCCGAGCGAGGGATGACCAGGGGTACGTTCGATACATAACCAAGGCTCGGGCTGCGCTCCCGAGGTACCCTAGGACATTTCCGAGACCAGCGGGAACGACTCTGTAACGGAATCCCATCGGAGGGAGGCAACGAGCCCTCGGACCCCGTCGCTAGGGGGACCGGGTCCGGCAGATCACCCGCAGGTACTTTTGGGCGTGCCTCCGGGCCCCTAGCCGACCCCCAACGAACGGGGCACGGACGTCCACTCGGATTACCCGATCGCAGCTCACCGGAGACACCATGTTCGGTGCCCATCGAGGGTAACATGGCGCACTCCCCCCCCCCTCCTCCTTGCGGAAAGGCGACGTAGGGGCGTATATAAAAAGTCGAGTCTGTCCCAGATCGTCCTCTCGCTCCGTGTGAGGGCTCGGTGTAACACCCGGATTTTAGGGGTCCAAAACCCGGGCGCTAACATAAACACCAGGTGTGCTGGGACCAAGTCTCACACATATGATGTATAGTGGCACAGGATCGAATGTCACATCTTTATATATAACAGGAGTTCTATACAAAATAAATAATTACATTATAAGGAGACAACGATCCAGCAACCCAAAGTTGACTGGGAGACGACGGCCTAGATCTCTCACGAACTCATCACAGCATCCTCCATGAGCATCATCCTGCAGTACCTGGTCTTGACCTGTGGTGTATGTGAGACAGCAAGAGTGAGCTCACATACGTTCATCGCTCAACAAGTTGTGGGGAATAATGTGCATGAACTCGCCAAAGGTGGGAGCTCTCGTGAAGTGTAAGGCTTACCAAAGAAGATGGTTAGAGCTGAGCATTGCTTTTAAAGTTGGACAAAATTTTATTAGCAATTACTAAGTATAAGTAAATACCAAACCCAATTAAGTAATAGAACAAAAGTAACAACTTCACCTGCTATGCAATGCATATGTCAAATTGAATTTAGTTCCATAATTTAATCATGTGAGTGTCCGAGCTGCTCATGACCGTGAGCACGGCTAGTATACCAGTTTTACACTCTGCAGAGGTTGCGCATCTTTACCCACAAGTCGTGTATCCCATGTCGCCAGGGTTTGCAAGGCCCTTAGACACTTCCGAGGTGAATGGCTAGGGATCCACTACGAGGCCTTTACAAAGTTCCACTAGCTTCCGAAAACCCGCTACAGTTTATAGGAAGATCCAGTACAGGAATCCCTTGCAGGACCGCCATCGCAGCAAAATCCTCCCGAGGGCCTCCCCGCACTGACCTCTCCCCTACTGCCCTTGCCCCTTTCGGGTAAGGTAGTCTTCCACTAGCTTTCCTAATTAATCAGCCAAGGGCGTCCCATTCCACCCTTATGGTAGCACTGTTTTCCCGGGTGGTTCTCCATGTTCCAATTAACATAATGATCTTAACATGAACCATAAATAACAACTGATAACAAAAGTATAATTATGAATAGTAATGTGTATCTCTATACCCAAAGCCACATATAGCACTAGCAAGTACTACCCAAAGATTCAGTGGTGAACAAGGTATAAAGATATTCAAACTAGGGTAACCTATTGGGTCCCATCAAAATTAACCTATGCAGATCATTATGATTAATTAGAACATGAGTAGGTGAAAAGAAGTGATCAAGGGCACAACTTGCCTGGGCCTTGAGAATCCAGGTACCAGGATGATCTTCAGGTGACTCGTGACCTCACTGCTAGTCGTAGCAATTCAAACAAACATGGTGTAGGCAAAATTAACATTACACCAAACATAAGAACAAAATACACATTAATAATATACATATTAAAATAAGATCACAGGAAAAAGAATTATTAATTTTGGAGTTGTAGAATTCAAGTTATGATTTTCCTAAGGTTTAATGTGATTAAAATATGATTAAATGATAAATAAATTTTCTGACAGAGTTCATGTCAAAACAGTGATTCTAAATGGTAGAGAATATTATTACAAAATTTTAGGAATTGGAATGACTCAATTTGGAGCTAAAATGAATTAGTTATGAATTAATTAAGTTCTAGCAATTATTTTCATATTAAAAATCTATTTTCTATTCTATTTATTCAATTTAACTGAGTGCTGGACTGGGCCTCAATTACAAGAAACTGCAGGGGGCTCGGGGTAAGTTTCCCTAAGACTCAGAAAACCCTGGGCAAGGACGGCGGGTTGATTACTGTGAAGATCAGGGGCTCTTTTACAAAATAGGCTCGACGAAGGGGTATCTTCTAATCTCAGCCGCACGATCACCACTGGACGCCACAGATTAGATCACGAGGGTTTGAATCGGTACGCGCCACCTGACATCGGATCAAGATCCAACGGCCGAAACACCATCAACCCCCAGGTCCACACGATTCCCTACCGATGGCTTGGATTAATTCACTACGAAGAGTTATCCCAGGATCTAATCAGGGCCTTCCGTTCGTGATCCGACGGTCGCGACGCTTGTTGCCACCTTTCCCCCCAATCAACCGTAGAACACGGCGGCGCTGGTCTCCAGAGGCGGCGGCGCCATGGCCGGAATCCGCAATCTGACGCCCAGGACCCCCAAACTCCAATCCGATCAGTGCTATTCGAGGAGTACAACATGGTGGATCATAGTGAGGCATCATACCGGAGTGCGAGGTGGTGACGAGGCCCACCCACGGCAGGTGAAGTTTTGGCGGCGGAGAGCTCACGTCGGTGAGAAATTCCAGTCACGCCGAGAGCGAATCCACCCAGGCGGAGCTGCCTCGAACATCCGTGTGCGCTGCGCATCCTCCTAGGTCGATCAACGAGAGCAGGACGTAGGTGGTGGAGCATAACCACGGCGCGATGCGGATCGAACACGCCGTGGCCGCCCCGACGAGCAATTCCGTTAGCTCCGGTCGGCCATCTCAACCGCGAGGACCTCAGACGACTTCCCCGAGGTCTTCGTCAGGGGCATCAACCAGTTGCCGCGGATCGATCGACGCCGGTAGCCCGTCGCCCACGACGGCGGCGCACTGCTTCTCTCTCTTCCTCTCGGTTTCGGTTCATGGCGGAAGGTGGGGAGGTTTAGTAGATTGGGGGAGGTCCGCGCCCGCCCTTTATGGCCCCCGCGAGTCCGCGCCAAGGTGGGGCATTGGGAGCTAGCGCGACGATGGCGGGAGCGAAGCCGCGCAATCCGCGGACATTGGCGGAGTTGGTTGGGGAGGGCAGATGAATCCGACATGTGGGCCCCAGCCGTCAGTGAAACAGACGCAAGGGAAGCGGCTGGAGGGTGATTCCGACGAGCGGGCCCCGCATGGAAGTGAAAGGGAGCGCGGGCTGCGTGGAGGGAAAACAGATAGTGGGCCGAAATGCGCGAAGTCGGCCCAGCTAGCTCTTTTATCTTTTTCTTTTTATATTTTCTGTTTTCCTTTTTCATTTTTCAAATCCAAATTGAGTTCAAGTTCAAATTCAAACTTTGTGTGGATCTTCATTTATAAACTCATTTTTTTTTGAAATTAAAAATGCTAAACCTGAAGATATTTGGTTATTCATTTTATGTATATTTTCATATCTCTTCTCTTTTCTCCCTTTCCCATTTATTTTCTATTTTCTATTTTTCCTTTCCATTTGAATTTCAAATCAACACAAGTTTTAAAGTTCAAACACTTAATTTGGATACACATATAGAACTCCAGCATAATGTGCAAAAACCTATTTTATGTATTTCTTTATTTATTTTAGTTCTTTTAGCCAAGCTTTTAATCATATAGTAGAATAATCCCTACCTTATTACTTCTAGGGAAATCAAATTTATATTGTAGACTATATATATTAAGACATAGTTTAATCCTAATTCTTTTATATATCCTAACCCAAAGGCAATTTAGATTATCTAAGTATCTTTAATTATGTATTTTTAACATATTCATGAGTGGAAACTTCGAAATTATGATTATCTTTAAGGAAAGGTGTTTTGATTTAAAATCTTTGAGAATTTTTCTTTGTCTTTACAAGATTGAACTTTAGGGTGTTACAAATCCTACCCCCCTTAAAAATAATCTCGTCCTCGAGATTTGTAAGAAAAAGGGATGTATACTCATATTGTTCTCAGAACATATGCACAAGCAAAGAAATCTCGGCATGAGGTATAATTCTTTAACAAAACATAGGGTCAATAGACCTTATTATTCCTTCTAGAATAATATCCTATCATCTACTAACTAAAGTAACATCTAGATCTTACAAATCATCATAATCTAAATCTATGTAGCTTGGTGGAACTGGTGGTTAGGAAAGCATGGGTGTATATATGTATGTCCACTTTATTATGTAGGATAGAAGATGTCTTTAGGGCATATATAGGTTTGGGTAAGAAAGAGTAGGGTAAGAAAAGACTCCATCCAAGATTTGTGTATCTTGATTCATCTTGGTGACCACACTTGATCCTTGAAGACTTGAGTTGGTGCTCATCCTTCCTTGATGTAGTTGATCATCTTCTTCGGTCTTGTCTCATTGATTAGAAGTTAGTGTATGTTATTGGACTGGGGAATATGTTTAAGATAAATATTGTGGGATAGACTACACGATGTGAGTCAAAAGTTTGTTTTAGGTGGGGGTTGATATACAATCCGTCATGACTCTACTGGTTTAGTTAGATCTTCTGCTCATGGTTGAGTTGGTCTAATGTGCTAAGTTAAGTTAATACATGGCTAGTGGGGTCTAATCTCTTCTACTAGTGTCATTAATCTGTTTAAGTGGACCACATTAAGTTAGATAACATTAGACCACACTAGATCAGGTCACATTAGGTAAGACAAGATCTAGATTAAATTGGATATGACTAGATTAGACTAGTTTAGGTTAGATAGGTCCAACAGGGTAGAATATGTATTATTAAGATATGTTAGGATGTTTTAAGATTAGTTAGATATGTTATGATAAGATAGAGTCTCTTGCTAGTTTATAATTGAGAGGTTATGCAACTATCAGATGGTTAAGGTAGTTGCATACGGCCAAGTCGATCTGTCATTCTTAATCTAGTGCAGGGTGAACTAAGTTAAGACCTGTTCTATAGGGGTAGAGTCTAAATTATTTCTTCAGTATTATCTAACATGTTTGATAAGTCACTTTAGATTAGATCATATTAGGTTAGATGAGATCTAAATTAGATTGGTATGACTAGTTTAACTAGATAAGATCTAGTTAATTTGCATTAGATCATGGTTGATAAACTAGGGTGGATAAGTATGCCTATTAGGATAAGATGGATCCATAAAGATAAGATAAAATCTTTTGAGGTCGATTAGATCTATTAGGATGAGATAAAATCTTTTTAAGATAAGATGAGTATCTTTTAAGATGAGATGGATCTTATTAAGATAAGGGAGAATCTTTTAAGATAAGATGAATTGGTTAGAATGAGATCTTTTTAGGATAAGATAAATCTCTTAAGCTAGATATGTTCCAATGGGGACCATCTAGGTTGTCTAGTTATTTTATAAATATATTTTTATACCTATGTGTATATGCAGATGCAATTGTGGACATTACTCCACAACTCATCACACTCAATCAAAGATCCAAATCAGGCAAGTATCATAAGAACAAACATTCAAATACATAGACACTTATAAAAATAGTTTTGTTTTTGTTCCTAGGAATAGGTCTCCTACTCCTAAATTCACTTTAGGCACAGGATTTCAAAGTGTGAAATCCACATTTGTCTTTAGAATGAAAAGGTAAGAATAATCAGAGTAAAGCGGAATTAGATGAGAAATGATTAAGAAGAGTTTAGAAAAGAATCAGAGTAGCAGAGGTAAGTAAATAATGGTTGTCCAGTTCTATCTAGGCTTCGTCCTACAGTCAACATTCCTCTGATACCACTTCTGTAACACCCGGATTTTAGGGGTCCAAAACCCGGGCGCTAACATAAACACCAGGTGTGCTGGGACCAAGTCTCACACATATGATGTATAGTGGCACAGGATCGAATGTCACATCTTTATATATAACAGGAGTTCTATACAAAATAAATAATTACATTATAAGGAGACAACGATCCAGCAACCCAAAGTTGACTGGGAGACGACGGCCTAGATCTCTCACGAACTCATCACAGCATCCTCCATGAGCATCATCCTGCAGTACCTGGTCTTGACCTGTGGTGTATGTGAGACAGCAAGAGTGAGCTCACATACGTTCATCGCTCAACAAGTTGTGGGGAATAATGTGCATGAACTCGCCAAAGGTGGGAGCTCTCGTGAAGTGTAAGGCTTACCAAAGAAGATGGTTAGAGCTGAGCATTGCTTTTAAAGTTGGACAAAATTTTATTAGCAATTACTAAGTATAAGTAAATACCAAACCCAATTAAGTAATAGAACAAAAGTAACAACTTCACCTGCTATGCAATGCATATGTCAAATTGAATTTAGTTCCATAATTTAATCATGTGAGTGTCCGAGCTGCTCATGACCGTGAGCACGGCTAGTATACCAGTTTTACACTCTGCAGAGGTTGCGCATCTTTACCCACAAGTCGTGTATCCCATGTCGCCAGGGTTTGCAAGGCCCTTAGACACTTCCGAGGTGAATGGCTAGGGATCCACTACGAGGCCTTTACAAAGTTCCACTAGCTTCCGAAAACCCGCTACAGTTTATAGGAAGATCCAGTACAGGAATCCCTTGCAGGACCGCCATCGCAGCAAAATCCTCCCGAGGGCCTCCCCGCACTGACCTCTCCCCTACTGCCCTTGCCCCTTTCGGGTAAGGTAGTCTTCCACTAGCTTTCCTAATTAATCAGCCAAGGGCGTCCCATTCCACCCTTATGGTAGCACTGTTTTCCCGGGTGGTTCTCCATGTTCCAATTAACATAATGATCTTAACATGAACCATAAATAACAACTGATAACAAAAGTATAATCATGAATAGTAATGTGTATCTCTATACCCAAAGCCACATATAGCACTAGCAAGTACTACCCAAAGATTCAGTGGTGAACAAGGTATAAAGATATTCAAACTAGGGTAACCTATTGGGTCCCATCAAAATTAACCTATGCAGATCATTATGATTAATTAGAACATGAGTAGGTGAAAAGAAGTGATCAAGGGCACAACTTGCCTGGGCCTTGAGAATCCAGGTACCAGGATGATCTTCAGGTGACTCGTGACCTCACTGCTAGTCGTAGCAATTCAAACAAACATGGTGTAGGCAAAATTAACATTACACCAAACATAAGAACAAAATACACATTAATAATATACATATTAAAATAAGATCACAGGAAAAAGAATTATTAATTTTGGAGTTGTAGAATTCAAGTTATGATTTTCCTAAGGTTTAATGTGATTAAAATATGATTAAATGATAAATAAATTTTCTGACAGAGTTCATGTCAAAACAGTGATTCTAAATGGTAGAGAATATTATTACAAAATTTTAGGAATTGGAATGACTCAATTTGGAGCTAAAATGAATTAGTTATGAATTAATTAAGTTCTAGCAATTATTTTCATATTAAAAATCTATTTTCTATTCTATTTATTCAATTTAACTGAGTGCTGGACTGGGCCTCAATTACAAGAAACTGCAGGGGGCTCGGGGTAAGTTTCCCTAAGACTCAGAAAACCCTGGGCAAGGACGGCGGGTTGATTACTGTGAAGATCAGGGGCTCTTTTACAAAATAGGCTCGACGAAGGGGTATCTTCTAATCTCAGCCGCACGATCACCACTGGACGCCACAGATTAGATCACGAGGGTTTGAATCGGTACGCGCCACCTGACATCGGATCAAGATCCAACGGCCGAAACACCATCAACCCCCAGGTCCACACGATTCCCTACCGATGGCTTGGATTAATTCACTACGAAGAGTTATCCCAGGATCTAATCAGGGCCTTCCGTTCGTGATCCGACGGTCGCGACGCTTGTTGCCACCTTTCCCCCCAATCAACCGTAGAACACGGCGGCGCTGGTCTCCAGAGGCGGCGGCGCCATGGCCGGAATCCGCAATCTGACGCCCAGGACCCCCAAACTCCAATCCGATCAGTGCTATTCGAGGAGTACAACATGGTGGATCATAGTGAGGCATCATACCGGAGTGCGAGGTGGTGACGAGGCCCACCCACGGCAGGTGAAGTTTTGGCGGCGGAGAGCTCACGTCGGTGAGAAATTCCAGTCACGCCGAGAGCGAATCCACCCAGGCGGAGCTGCCTCGAACATCCGTGTGCGCTGCGCATCCTCCTAGGTCGATCAACGAGAGCAGGACGTAGGTGGTGGAGCATAACCACGGCGCGATGCGGATCGAACACGCCGTGGCCGCCCCGACGAGCAATTCCGTTAGCTCCGGTCGGCCATCTCAACCGCGAGGACCTCAGACGACTTCCCCGAGGTCTTCGTCAGGGGCATCAACCAGTTGCCGCGGATCGATCGACGCCGGTAGCCCGTCGCCCACGACGGCGGCGCACTGCTTCTCTCTCTTCCTCTCGGTTTCGGTTCATGGCGGAAGGTGGGGAGGTTTAGTAGATTGGGGGAGGTCCGCGCCCGCCCTTTATGGCCCCCGCGAGTCCGCGCCAAGGTGGGGCATTGGGAGCTAGCGCGACGATGGCGGGAGCGAAGCCGCGCAATCCGCGGACATTGGCGGAGTTGGTTGGGGAGGGCAGATGAATCCGACATGTGGGCCCCAGCCGTCAGTGAAACAGACGCAAGGGAAGCGGCTGGAGGGTGATTCCGACGAGCGGGCCCCGCATGGAAGTGAAAGGGAGCGCGGGCTGCGTGGAGGGAAAACAGATAGTGGGCCGAAATGCGCGAAGTCGGCCCAGCTAGCTCTTTTATCTTTTTCTTTTTATATTTTCTGTTTTCCTTTTTCATTTTTCAAATCCAAATTGAGTTCAAGTTCAAATTCAAACTTTGTGTGGATCTTCATTTATAAACTCATTTTTTTTTTTGAAATTAAAAATGCTAAACCTGAAGATATTTGGTTATTCATTTTATGTATATTTTCATATCTCTTCTCTTTTCTCCCTTTCCCATTTATTTTCTATTTTCTATTTTTCCTTTCCATTTGAATTTCAAATCAACACAAGTTTTAAAGTTCAAACACTTAATTTGGATACACATATAGAACTCCAGCATAATGTGCAAAAACCTATTTTATGTATTTCTTTATTTATTTTAGTTCTTTTAGCCAAGCTTTTAATCATATAGTAGAATAATCCCTACCTTATTACTTCTAGGGAAATCAAATTTATATTGTAGACTATATATATTAAGACATAGTTTAATCCTAATTCTTTTATATATCCTAACCCAAAGGCAATTTAGATTATCTAAGTATCTTTAATTATGTATTTTTAACATATTCATGAGTGGAAACTTCGAAATTATGATTATCTTTAAGGAAAGGTGTTTTGATTTAAAATCTTTGAGAATTTTTCTTTGTCTTTACAAGATTGAACTTTAGGGTGTTACACTCGGGGGCTGCTCTCGCAAACCCGGCTCCGGCCGAACCGTTGACAGCGTCAACATACCAGCCCGAGAACTTGGGCCCCGACAGTGCACCTGGGTTACGCCCTGCTCGCATGAGGGAACCGCTAGTCCAGCCGAAGCATTGCGCAAGGCATTAAGACCTCGAAGGAGTGAAACCACTCCTCCGAGGCCTCGGGGGCTACACCCGGCGGGTGCGCTCGCGCGCACCCACCGGAACAAAGTACCACCGAGAAAGGCTGGTCCCCTTGCAAAAAAGTGCGACGCAAGCCTCCAAGCGAGTGTTAACACTCTCTTCGAGGCTCGGGGGCTACTGTCGGGGACCATAATTAGGGGTACCCTCAAGACGCCTAATTCTCAGCTGGTAACCCCCATCAGCATAAAGCTGCAAAGGCCTGATGGGTTTGATTAAGTCAGGGATCAGTCCATACGAGTGACTTGACCACGCCACGCCCGAGGCTAGCCTCGGGCGAGGGCAGCCGACCCTAAGATGACTCCGTCTCGCCTGAGGCCTCCTCTTCCACGGCAGACGCATCTCCGGCTTGCCCTAGGCCCCGCCTTCGATAAGAAGAAACCCTGACTAAATCACCGCGCCAACCGACCGAGTCACCAGGGCGTTTAACGCAAAAGGTAAGACCAACGGGCGACCAGACTTCGCCAGAGGCGCCATAAGAGGCTCCGCCCAAGGGCTCGGACTCGGGCTAAGGCCCCGGAAGACGGCGAACTCCGCTCCGCCCAAGGGCTCGGACTCGGGCTAAGGCCCCGGAAGACGGCGAACTCCGCTCCGCCCAAGGGCTCGGACTCGGGCTAAGGCCCCAGAAGACGGCGAACTCCGCTCCGCCCGACCCCAGGGCTCGGACTCGGGCTAAGGCCTCGGAAGACAACGAACTCCGCCTCGCCCGACCCAGGGCTCGGACTCCGCCTCGGCCTCTGACCGAACGATCTCCGCCTCGCCCGACCTAGGGCTCGGACTCTGCCTCTGTCTTGCAGGACGGACTCGACCCCGGTTTCGGAGGAGCCTCCACGACGCCCGACCTAGGACACGAGACCGCCACGTCAACAGGAAGCGCCATCATCACCCTGCCCTGAGCCGACTTGGGTCGCAGGGGACAAGACCGGCGTCCCATCTGGCCAGCCACGCCAGATAGGCAAGTAATGGCGCCCCGCTAGACCATGACGACGGCGACTCCCAGCTCCCTTACGAAAGCAGGAGGACGTCAGCAAGGGCCCAGCCACTCCGACAGCTGTCTCCCCGTCCGGCTCCGTTACTCCTCCAACAGCCACGACGCCACACCAAACAGGGTGCCAAGATCTCTCCGGCTGCCACCTAGGCATGTACATAGGGCGCTAGCTCTCCCTCGCTAGACACGTAGCACCTTGCTACACCCCCATCTTGTACACCTGGTTCCTCTCCTTACGACTATAAAAGGAAGGACCAGGGCCTTCTTAGAGAAGGTTGGCCTCGCGGGGACGAAGGGCAGGGGCAGGCGCGCTCTCTCTTGGGGCCGCTCGCTTCCCCTCACCTCGCGCGGACGCTTGTAACCCCCTACTGCAAGCGCACCCGACCTGGGCGCGGGACGAACACGAAGGCCGCGGGAATTCTCCGACTCCCTCACGACCCGGCTCCGGCCACCGACCTCTCTCTCTGTGTTCCCCCCTTCGCGCTCGCTCCACGCGCTCGACCCATCTGGGCTGGGGCACGCGGCACTCTCACTCGTCGGCTCGAGGACCCCCCGGTCTCGAAACGCCGACAGATATGTTATTTTAACTACGGTTTCTTTAAGAAAACCGCTAGTGAAAATAACATTTCCGCCGGCGGTTCCAAAACAACCTCAAATGAAAATATCGATTTTCACTGGCCCCTAGCACTGACGGCATTAAAAAAATGTTGGTGCAAATAGCTCTATAATTGCGGCTATAGAGATTCTATGTACCAGTGGAGTCTACCCAATCTCTACTTGTAGTCTTGCGTCATCATATATACGAGCGAGAACAACGCATCATCCCGACACATGCACCGCGTCGATCGAAGTGCGTAATGATCACGAGTACTGCTCCTGCGTACAGTATGGCGTGGCGTCCATCAGTTTCAGTGACCACTCATCAACGAAGACGACGACGCCGTACGTACACAAACTGGCGCGTAGTACAGCGCGCGACGCCACGTACGTAGACGTAGACCACCACACAGTCACACAGCACGCGCGAAGAAGCCGTGTTGTCGCTCCGATCGGGTCAGGCCAGAAGTACGTGATGGATTGCATGGATCCTCGTCCGGATCCAACGTCTTCCGAGGTCGTCGACGCGTCGATCCATGCGGAGAGTCCACGGAGCTAGCTAGCGGCGGTTCGTTCGAAGAATAACGTAACAAGCTACTGAAGCTAGCATGACACTGCGGCATGAGCGTACGCGCGCGCACAGCATGCATGTGCGCTGCACGCCTGCACCCCGCTGGTTGGCAAAAGGTCAGGTCAGGAGGCAGGTCTCGGTGGAGGGGCACACGCCATGTGGGCTGGATGTACGCGTACGTCTGACTTGGATCAGACCATAATAACCGCCCGACCGGTACTCGGTACCGTGCTGGGTTCGGTCGTCGGAGAGCAAGTAAGTACGTGCAGTGTATTATTAGTTAACAACTGCATGCCACCAAGCATGTCCCGATCGATCGATTCCACGCATGGCATGACATGGCATGCATGGTGCGTGATGAGAGCATCTAGGACAGGATAGTAAGGTTATATAGGGCACATGCAGTCATCGGCAGATCTAGGATTTGAACCTCGAGTAGTGGGGGAATTTTTTATATATAATACCGTATATAATTCGATACCACTTATATCTATTTTGTATCTGTTCGAAACGTGATTAAAAAATAACAAAAAATGTTATATAATAATTTTAATCCATCAAATTAGGTTGCAAGTTACATAGATTTATTTTGTTTTTGGCCTAAATGTTAAGGAGTAGTTTGTTTTTGGACCAAATTCTGTGGTAGTGGCAGGCCAATCCAAAACACCCCTAGGTTCGTTCCTGCGTGCAGTACAGGTACTGTGCACGTGTTAGGATACAACGCATGCATGCACAGGACACGCCGTCAGCGGCAATGCCGTAATGTTACCATTTCCCTATTCACTACCGGAATCCGCGCCTTTGCCGAGTACCGGTGGCTTTGCCGAGTGCATTTTATCGGGCACTCGGCAAAGCAGACTTTGCCGAGAGCCGCACTCGGCAAAGTCCTGCGCTCGGTAAAGAGCTAGTTTACCGAGTGTAGGCCACTCGGCACAGCAAAGCACTCGGCAAAGACTGCTTTGCTGAGTGTCAAGCACTCGGCAAACATGGCTCTCGGCAAAGGGCCGTTAGCGGCCGTCTACAACTGACGGCCGTCAGTCTTTGCCGAGTATCAAATATCTGGCACTCGGCAAACATAGTCTTTGCCGAGTGTCCTATGTAGACACTCGGCAAAGCATATTTTATTTTTTTTATTTTGGTCACCAAACTTTTTATGGTATGTTTCTACACTATGTAGACCTACATGTACCATTTTGAGACAATTATAACAGTGTTTTCTATAGCTTGTACATTTAGTTTGTTTATTTGAATTTCTTCGGAAAATTCAGATTTGAACTGCAGGTCACTCGAAACTTGGAAAACCGTGAATGCAAAAATGATATCCATGCTACATAGCACAAGTTACGACCGATTTCAGGAGCGGACCGGAAACTTCGAGCACCATGCTTACTCAGCATGACCGTAAACTTGCCATCCAGGTGTTTAAAAATTGTATAAAACAAAAACAAAGTCAGAAAATCATGAAACCTGTCCACGTGTCATGATATCATATGTAGAGGCTGTGATAAAAATTTGAAAAAGTTTCAAGAAAGCTGTAACGCACTATGTGTACAAACTTAAGAGATCCACATTGAAACTCTATGATTTCATGTGTGGTTCTCTTAGGTTTCTACACATAATGTCTCACAACTTTTTCCAAACATTCTAAATTTTTTTATCACAGACTCTACATATGATATCATGACATGTGGACAAGTTTCATGATTTTCTAAGTTTGTTTGTGTTTTATAAATTTTTTAAACAGTTGTATGGCAAGTTCACGGCCATGTTGAGTGAGCATAGTGCTCGAAGTTTCCGGTCCGCTCCTGAAATCGGTCGTAACTTGTGCTATGTAGCATGGATATCATTTTTGCATGCACGGTTTTCCAAGTTTCAAGTGACCTGCAGTTCAAATCTGAATTTTCCGAAGAAATTCAAATAAACAAACTAAATGTACTAGCTATAGAAAACACTGTTATAATTGACCCAAAATGGTATATGTAGGTCTATATAGTGTAGGAACATACCACAAAAATTTTTGGTTGGCAAAATAAAAAAATAAAAATGTACTTTGCCGAGTGTCCAAAGGAGACACTCGGCAAAGACTCTCTTTGCCGAGTGCCAGCCTGGCAGCACTCGGCAAAAACAATAAGTTAAGGTTTTGCCGAGTGCCTGTCAGTCGGCACTCGGCAAAATGTATTTTAAAATTTTTAATAAATGCTTTGCCGAGTGCCTCAGACCTGGCACTCAGCAAAGCCGTCTTTGCCGAGTGCCAGATCGCGGGCACTCGGCAAAATGTACTTTAAAATTTTTAAAAAATTCTTTGCCGAGTGCCCGCGATCTGGCACTCGGCAAAGCCGTTGAATAATACTCCCGTCGTCTTCCTCTCTTCTTCTCTTCGCTCACTTCCTTTCTTCTTTTCTAACCCGCGCCCACGCCGCCACCACGCCGTCGGGCCCCCACGCCGCCGCCCCCACGCCGCCACCACGCCGCCGGGCGCCGCGCCCCGCCCCCACGCCGCCGGGCCGTGCCCCGCCGCCCCCACGCCGCCAAGCGCCGCCGCCCCCACTGCCACCAAGCGCCGCCCCCCTGCCACCAAGCGCCGCCGCCCCTGCAGTGCCATCTCCGCCACTCCCCGCTCCGGCCATCGACATCCTCCCTGCGTAGACCGAGGTTAGAATAATGTGTATTAGATAATCCTAATACACACCCTTAAATTAGGATTTAATTTTTGTTAAGTTTGAATCATGCAAGTAGAAATAGATCTTTGAATCATGCAAGTAGAAATAGATCGACATTCTCTAGGGTGCGCTAGATCTTGTGAGCCATATTGAGACTAGGGACAAGCCTCGGGAGCAAGCCTCGGCACATCCCATACGAGGCACTCGGCAAGGAATAAGACCGAGGCGCGCCATCGTTGCCAAGCCTCGGCACATCCCATACGAGGCAGCTCCAATTCTTCACCACAAGCAAAGATCCATAACGTTGAACTTCGGGAGCAAGCAGACGCCTAAAACGACAAAGGCCCCGACACCATCGAGCCAAGTGGAGTGACGAAGAGCCTCCACAACACCGACGAACACACAAACTTGAGGTCTTCTGGGCCGCGCCTTCAAGAAGGAGAAACGATGTCGAAAAGTCGTCATTGTCCGCCTGGTACAGACCAAGCAAAGTTTCCTCCGAAGACCTTGCAGAGCAGCGTAGATCGCTAGCACCAAGGAGAAAGCTGAAGGGTCAGCCATGCCGAAGTCACCCACCAAGCCGCCGTGCATTGTCACCTTCTGCCGTCCAACAACGCACCAATCCAGAAGCCCCAAACCTTAGAGCCCCAACGCCGATCGAGCTCTTGACCCCTCGGCTGGAGGAGCTGGCGCGGCTCCAGGGAGCCGACGACGTCGGCCTGCTCGGGGGCTGACTCGACAGCTCCCGGCCACACCCCAAGCCGGGGCTGAGGCCGAGACGGGCGGCCATGTCATCCTCCTCCTCTTCGTCGTCGTCGTCGTCATCGTCGGACGTCTCCGGCGACAGCTCCCTGGGAAGTCCTTCCCTCTCCTGCTGGCGACGGCGTTTCTCCAGGGCGTCCCGAGCCCGCCTCCGCCTGCGGGCCCGGGCCTTCTCCGCATCCTTTTTCTTCTTCTCCTCCTCCGTGGCGACCCGCCGCGCCGCCCGACCCACCGCGTCCTCCGGGACCCGCGGCAGGGAGGGTTTGTGCCGCCCCACCTCCTAAAAAGGAGGGGGAAAGAAACCCAATCGTAAGAACCAAAAGCAACCCGGTATATGAAGAAGGAAGGAGCGAACACTCACCAGAGCGACGCACCCCTGGTCGGGGCGCATTCGAGGCTGGGAGAAGGCGTGGGGGTCTGGCTTCCCCATCGCGGCCGACACCCGCCAGTGGAGGGCGTCGTGGGGAAGAGGATCAGGGGACATCCGTGACCCCTCCCAGTCGACCTCCTAGGTCATCTCCCAAAGCGACAGCCGCCGCTCCGCCAGGGGGAGCACCCTCCGGCGGTGGATGGCGGCAACCACTCCTGCGGTGGTGAGTCCTCCCTCCCGCAACGCCTTCAGGGCCTGAAGAAGAGGTTCGAGGTTTCTCTGCCTCTCGTGTGGAGTCCCGTGGCGCCAGGCGTCAGGAGCGGCGGTGACGACCCACTGAGAGAACGGCGGGAGCAACTCTTCGTCATTCCGGAGGTAGAACCACCGGCGCTGCCAACCCTTGTTTGAGGATGCGAGGACGGCGGGGATATACTGCAACGACCGCGACTGCCTCAACAAAAGGGTGCAGCCGCCGGCCCGCACCGCTGCACGGACCTTCCTCTCCCCCGTCGGCGAAGCAAAAAGCTCGGCGAAGAAGAGTTCCACCCCGTAATGGAACAGGATGGCCCGCATGAAGCGGCTCGACGGCACACCAAATCCCCGCTCGTGGAAGGAGATGAAACTCACGACATACCCCGGCGGAGGGGACGGAGCGACTCCGCCCGCGGGAGGAATCCATTCCGGCCGCTCCTCATCGGTGAGAGGGCGGAGCAAACCCTCACCGACGAGGTCCTCCAGATCACCCGTCGTCACCGTGGAGAAGGGCCACGGGTCGCGCGGCGGGATGATGGTCACCCGGTCAGCCATCGCCGAAGCAGAAAGGGTGGCGGCGCGAAGAACAGGGGAGGGCGGTTTTCTCTTCCTGGCTAGATCTCTCAGGCTGCAAAAAACCTAAGAGGGAGACGAGAAGCGAAGTCGAGAACCGTCACCGGACCCTCTCCGGGGTACATAAAGACCAAGGTCAAGACGGTTCCAACGTACCGCCCGAACCGGACGCGGGGTTCAAAAAACGCAAAGCAAAACAGCCGTTCCTCGAACGGCTCGCGCACGCAACGGCAGCATCACCGACCGCTCGCCCCGGCGCATTAACTTCGCGGCTGGACAGGCGACGTTTCTGGCAGGGGCAGCTGGCGACGCTTCGCCTTCGCCAACACGACCATACCAAAAAAGGTACGCCACGTCGTTCGATTTCGTATCTTTTTTCCCTTTTTTCTCTTTCTCTATCTCTTGCAACAGGGACCGGGAAAGGGGATACCCCCAAAGGGATCCTTCCCCGTGAAGGAACTAGGCTCCGAGCCTCCGTACTGATCAGGGGTTCGAAGGCTGGCCCCCCGAGGGGTTCAACAGCCGCCTCAGATCGCGTGGGCCCGACACCCACTACTGGTCAGGGGTTCGAAGGTCGGCCTCCCGAAAGGTTCCACGACCGCCTCAGGCTACTCGGGCTCCGCGCCCATTACTGATCAGGGGTTCGAAGGCTGGCCTTTCGAAGGGTTCACAGTCGCCTCAGACACCGAGCGAGGGATGACCAGGGGTACGTTCGATACATAACCAAGGCTCGGGCTGCGCTCCCGAGGTACCCTAGGACATTTCCGAGACCAGCGGGAACGATCCTGTAACGGAATCCCATCGGAGGGAGGCAACGAGCCCTCGGACCCCGTCGCCAGGGGACCGGGTCCGGCAGATCACCCGCAAGTACTTTTGGGCGTGCCTCCGGGCCCCTAGCCGACCCCCAACGAACGGGGCACGGACGTCCACTCGGATTACCCGATTGCAGCTCACCGGAGACACCATGTTCGGTGCCCATCGAGGGTAACATGGCGCTCTCCCCCCCTCCTCCTTGCGGAAAGGCGACGTAGGGGCGTATGTAAAAAAGCCGAGTCTGTCCCTGATCGTCCTCTTGCCCTGTGCGGAGGCTCGGGGGCTGCTCTCGCAAACCCGGTTCCGGCCGAACCGTTGACAGCGTCAACATACCAGCCCGAGAGCTTGGGCCCCGACAGTGCACCCGGGCTACGGCCTGTTCGCATGAGGGAACCGCCAGACCAGCCGAAGCATTACGCAAGGCATTAAGACCTCGAAGGAGTGAAACCACTCCTCCGAGGCCTCGGGGGCTACACCCGGCGGGTGCGCTCGCGCGCACCCACCGGAACAAAGTACAACCGAGAAAGGCTGGTCCCCTTGCAAAAAAGTGCGACGCAAGCCTCCAAGCGAGTGTTAACACTCCCTTCGAGGCTCGGGGGCTACTGTCGGGGACCATAATTAGGGGTACCCTCAAGACGCCTAATTCTCAGCTGGTAACCCCCATCAGCATAAAGCTGCAGAGGCCTGATGGGTTTGATTAAGTCAGGGATCAGTCCATACGAGCGACTTGATCGCGCCTCGCCCGAGCCTAGCCTCGGGCAAGGGCAGCCGACCCCGAGGTGTTCCCGTCTCGCCCGAGGCCCCTTTTTACGGCAGACGCATCTCCGGCTCGCCCGAGGCCTTGCCTTCGTTGAGAGGCAACCCTGACTAAATCACCGCGCCCACCGACCAAGCCACCGGGGCGTTTAACGCAAAAGGTAAGACCGACAAACGACCTCCGCCTCGCCCGACCCAGGGCTCGGACTCGGGCTAAGGCCCCGGAAGACGGCGTGCTCGGGCTAAGGCCCCGGAAGACGGCGGACTCGGGCTAAGGCCCCGGAAGACGGCGAACTCCGCTCCGCCCGACCTAGGGCTCGGACTCGGGCTAAGGCCCCGGAAGACGGCGTACTCGGGCTAAGGCCCCGGAAGACGGCGGACTCGGGCTAAGGCCCCGGAAGACGACGAACTCCGCTCCGCCCGACCCAGGGCTCGGACTCGGGCTAAGGCCCCAGAAGACGACGAACTCCGCTCCGCCCGACCCAGGGCTCGGACTCCGCCCTGGCCTCTGCCGAACGACCTCCGCCTCGCCCGACCCGGGAGCTCAGGTTCGGCCTCGGCCATGCAGGACGGACTCGACCTCGACTTCGGAGGAGCCTCCACATCGCCCGACCTAGGACACAAGCCCGCCACGTCAACAGGAAGCGTCATCATCACCCTGCCCTAAGCCGACTTGGGTCGCAGAGAACAAGACCGGCGTCCCATCTGGCCAGCTCCGCTAGATAGGCAATGATGGCGCCCCACTGGACCTCTGACGACGGCGGCTCCCGGCTCCCTTACGGAAGCAGGAGGACGTCAGCAAGAGCACAGCTGTTCCAACAGCTGTCCCTCCATCAGGCTCCGTTACTCCTCCGACAGCCACGACGCCACACCGGCTGGGCGCCAAGATCTCTCCGGCTGCCACCTTGGCATGTACTTAGGGCACTAGCTCTCCCCCGCTAGACACGTAGCACCTTGCTACACCCCCATTTTGTACACCTGGATCCTCTCCTTACGCCTATAAAAGGAAGGACCAGGGCCTTCTTAGAGAAGGTTGGCCTCGCGGGAACGAGGGCAGGGGCAGGCGCTCTCTTGGGGCCGCTCGCTCCCCTCACCCGCGCGGACGCTTGTAACCCCCTACTGCAAGCGCACCCGACCTGGGCGCGGGACGAACACGAAGGCCGCGGGATCTCCGTTCCCCTTGTCACGACCCGGCTCCGGCCACCGACCTCGCTCTCTCTTCCCCCCTTCGCGCTCGCCCACGCGCTCGACCCATCTGGGCTGGGGCACGCGGCACACTCACTCGTCGGCTCGGGGACCCCCCGGTCTCGAAACGCCGACAGTTGGCGCGCCAGGTAGGGGCTAAAAGGGGGGAAACCCCCTCTGCGTCAAAATTTTCCTCGAAAAGAAAATCTCTTTTACCAGAACACCTTCCGTGCTTTTTGACTACTTCGAAAAGTGGGTCCTGGAAACGACGGGGTACACGTAAGCAGTCAAGGCTGACCGAGCCGAGGGACTCCTATGCCTCCGGGATACGGATACCTCACTCATCACCTTCTGCGATAAGTAACTCGCGTTCTGATAAGGTGACTCTGCGGATCGAATAAGTCTCTACGTTCGGAAGCCCTTCTGGCGAAGCGATTCTTCGAGCCTTCTCGACCGAGTCGGTGACAGGGCCTCATGGACGGGTGAAAGTACGCGTAAGCGGCGAGGCCGACCGAGCCGAGGGACTCCCACGCCTCCGGGATACGGATACCTCACTCATCACCTTCCGCGAGAAGCAACTCTCGCTCGCACTAACATCCCTGCCACCGACGAAAAGTCCAGATACTCGAAACAAGAGGAAAAGAGACGCAGCTTTATAACGCAGCAAGGGTGTGTGTTCTGGCCTCGACAGCCGCACAAGGCCCACGCTACAAGACAATCTGGTCCTGCAGGCTCGGGTCCTGACGCTAGAAGAGGACGACGACACCCTCGGTATCGACAACACCTTCGGCAAGGCCCGACCTAGCCTCGGACGGCGACACGGTCCGAGGGCCTCCGCTCCGAAGGACGACGTCATCACCACGCCCGAGCGGTCGCTGTCAGGGACTTCTCCGGATCCAGCCCGAGTGGGCGGCTCGGCCGGCCACCTCCGGGGCCTCGGCCGACCACCTTCCGAGGGCGCCAGCCCGGTCCGAAGCCTCGGCTGGTCAACTCCGACGTTGATCCTGCCAACGGACAACTCGGCCAGGCTCCGGCCAAACAGGTCTTACTTTCGAGCCAACTCCGCCTCTGCTCATGCTGATATCGCTACCCCCGGCCTCGGCTCGTCGAAGAGCGGCCGAGGGGTCTCATTAACTAAGCTAGAGGAGCCTCGGACAACAGGTCCGACCGAGCCGAGGGACTCCTACGCCTCCGGGATACGGATACCTCACTCGTCACCTTGACACGGGGCGACTCACGCTTGGTGAAGCGGTTCAGACAAACAACAGCGGGCGAAAGGGGCAGGCAGCCATGCGGGCGGCATGCAACCGCGCCAAGTGGACGCGCCTCTCCGACTCCTGACAGGCCAGCGCGGAGGCCCAAGCCCACGCGTCGCGCAACTGGCGCGCCGGGTGCTGCATGCGAGCCGCTGTGCCACTTGCGCCACCACCGCACCTCCTCGATTGCGGAACCGATACCGCGATTCGAGGCGACCCAGCGCGCGACCCAGCAGCGCCAGCCTGACGCAGCAGTCAAACGCGGCCAAAAGTGGGCCGGCATTAATGACGGTGGCAGGCGCGCGAGAGCAGCGGTCACGCCATCGGCCAAGCTCATGTCCCATCCGGAGGTAGCAAGAGAACCCCCTCTCACGGTGTGAAGACGACGCGCCCGTGACCCGTACCTCGAACGGCTCGCGCACGCAACGGCAGCATCGCCGACCGCTCGCCCCGGCGCATTAACTTCGCGGCTGGACAGGCGACGTTTCCGGCAGGGGCAGCTGGCGACGTTTCGCCTTCGCCAACACGACCACACCAAAAAAGGTACGCCACGTCGTTCGATTTCGTATCTTTTCTCCCTTTTTTCTCTTTCTCTATCTCTTGCAACAGGGACCGGGAAAGGGGATACCCCCAAAGGGATTCTTCCCCGTGAAGGAACTAGGCTCCGAGCCTCCCTACTGATCAGGGGTTCGAAGGCTGGCCCCCCGAGGGGTTCAACAGCCGCCTCAGATCGCGTGGGCCCGACACCCACTACTGGTCAGGGGTTCGAAGGTCGGCCTCCCGAAAGGTTCCATGACCGCCTCAGGCTACTCGGGCTCTGCGCCCATTACTGATCAGGGGTTCGAAGGCTGGCCCTCCGAAGGGTTCACAGTCGCCTCAGACACCGAGCGAGGGATGACCAGGGGTACGTTCGATACATAACCAAGGCTCGGGCTGTGCTCCCGAGGTACCCTAGGACATTTCCGAGACCAGCGGGAACGACTCTGTAACGGAATCCCATCGGAGGGAGGCAACGAGCCCTCGGACCCCGTCGCTAGGGGACCGGGTCCGGCAGATCACCCGCAGGTACTTTTGGGCGTGCCTCCGGGCCCCTAGCCGACCCCCAACGAACGGGGCACGGATGTCCACTCGGATTACCCGATTGCAGCTCACCGGAGACACCATGTTCGGTGCCCATCGAGGGTAACATGGCGCTCTCCCCCCCTCCTCCTTGCGGAAAGGCGACGTAGGGGCGTATGTAAAAAAGCCGAGTCTGTCCCTGATCGTCCTCTCGCTCCGTGCGGAGGCTCGGGGGCTGCTCTCGCAAACCCGGCTCCGGCCAAACCGTTGACAGCGTCAACATACCAGCCCGAGAACTTGGGCCCCGACAGAGCACCTGGGCTACGGCCTGTTCGCATGAGGGAACCGCCAGATCGGCCGAAGCATTGCGCAAGGCATTAAGACCTCGAAGGAGTGAAACCACTCCTCCGAGGCCTCGGGGGCTACACCCGGCGGGTGCGCTCGCGCGCACCCACCGGAACAAAGTACAACCGAGAAAGGCTGGTCCCCTTGCGAAAAAGTGCGACGCAAGCCTCCAAGCGAGTGTTAACACTCCCTTCGAGGCTCGGGGGCTACTGTCGGGGACCATAATTAGGGGTACCCTCAAGACGCCTAATTCTCAGCTGGTAACCCCCATCAGCATAAAGCTGCAGAGGCCTGATGGGTTTGATTAAGTCAGGGATCAGTCCATACGAGCGACTTGATCGCGCCTCACCCGAGCCTAGCCTCGGGCAAGGGCAGCCGACCCCGAGGTGTTCCCGTCTCGCCCGAGGCCCCTTTTTTACGGCAGACGCATCTCCGGCTCGCCCGAGGCCTTGCCTTCATTGAGAGGCAACCCTGACTAAATCACCGCGCCGACCGACCAAGCCACCGGGGCGCTTAAGGTAAGACCGACGAACGACCTCCGCCTCGCCCAACCCAGGGCTCGGACTCGGGCTAAGGCCCCGGAAGACGGCGAACTCCGCTCCGCCCGACCCAGGGCTCGGACTCGGGCTAAGGCCCCGGAAGACGGCGGACTCGGGCTAAGGCCCCGGAAGACGGCGTACTCGGGCTAAGGCCCCGGAAGACGGCGAACTCGGGCTAAGGCCCCGGAAGACGGCGAACTCCGCTCCGCCCGACCCAGGGCTCGGACTCGGGCTAAGGCCCCGGAAGACGGCGGACTCGGGCTAAGGCCCCGGAAGACGGCGAACTCCGCTCCGCCCGACCCAGGGCTCGGACTCGGGCTAAGGCCCCGGAAGACGACGAACTTCGCTCCGCCCGACCCAGGGCTCGGACTCCGCCCTGGCCTCTGCCGAACGACCTCCGCCTCGCCCGACCCGGGAGCTCAGGTTCGGCCTCGGCCATGCAGGACGGACTCGACCTCGACTTCGGAGGAGCCTCCACGTCGCCCGACCTAGGACACAAGCCCGCCACGTCAACAGGAAGCGTCATCATCACCCTGCCCTGAGCCGACTTGGGTCGCAGAGAACAAGACCGGCGTCCCATCTGGCCAGCTCCAATGATGGCGCCCCACTGGACCTATGACGACAGCGGCTCCTGGCTCCCTTACGGAAGCAGGAGGACGTCAGCAAGAGCACAGCTGTTCCAACAGCTGTCCCTCCATCAAGCTCCACTGCTTCTCCGACAGCCACGACGCCACACTAACAGGACGCCAAGATCTCTCCGGCTGCCACCTTGGCATGTACTTAGGGCACTAGCTCTCCCCCGCTAGACACGTAGCACCTTGCTACACCCCCATTTTGTACACCTGGATCCTCTCCTTACGACTATAAAAGGGAGGACCAGGGCCTTCTTAGAGGAGGTTGGCCTCGCGGGAACGAGGGCAGGGGCAGGCGCTCTCTTGGGGCCGCTCGCTCCCCTCACCCGCGCGGACGCTTGTAACCCCCTACTGCAAGCGCACCCGACCTGGGCGCGGGACGAACACGAAGGCCGCGGGATCTCCGTTCCCCTTGTCACGACCCGGCTCCGGCCACCGACCTCGCTCTCTCTTCCCCCCTTCGCGCTCGCCCACGCGCTCGACCCATCTGGGCTGGGGCACGCGGCACACTCACTCGTCGGCTCGGGGACCCCCCGGTCTCGAAACGCCGACAGTTGGCGCGCCAGGTAGGGGGTCCCCCCGGAGGCAGCTGTCTCGGCATGCCGGAGGGTGGTGATCCCCCTAGGCCAGTGCCTCGCGCCGACATCCCGCGGGAGCTAGCTGTGGTCCCCGTTCCGGCGGGGGGTCACGACCCACAGCTCGAGCAAGTCCGCGGGGCGCAGGCCGGGCTCGATGAGGGAGCAGGAGCGCTCGAGGCAATCCGCCGGGACGTCGGGCAGGTATGGGCGGGCCATCCCCCGGCCGGAGAAATACGTCACCTGCCCCAGGATCTCCAGCACCGCATCACCAACGACGCCAGGGGCAGACCGCCACCCGCATCCGGCGGAACCGCCCAGGACCTGGCAGCCGCAGCGATGCTCCTCCGCGCGATGCCGGAGTCATCTACCACCGAGGGACGGCGAATCCAGGGAGAGCTCAAGCATCTCCTGGAAGGCGCTGCGGCCCGGCGGGCCGAGAGCTCTGCCTCCCGAAGGCAGGGGTACCCCTCGGAACCTCGTGCCGCGACTTCCCGACTCACGCGGGAAGCCTCGGTCTACACCGGGCGCACGCGCAACACCGCGCCTGCAGCCCCGGGCCGCCTCGGCGACGAGCACCCTCATCGCGACCGTCGGGCACGCCTCGACGAAAGGGTGCGCCGAGGCTATCACCCCAGGCGCGGGGGACGCTACGACAGCGGGGAGGATCGGAGTCCCTCGCCCGAACCACCCGGTCCGCAGGTCTTCAGCCGAGCCATTCGGCGGGCGCCGTTCCCGACCCGATTCCGACCCCCGACTACTATCATAAAGTACTCGGGGGAAACGAGACCGGAATTGTGGCTCGCGGACTACCGCCTGGCCTGTCAACTGGGTGGGACGGACGACGACAACCTCATCATCCGCAACCTCCCCCTGTTCCTCTCCGACACTGCTCGCGCCTGGTTGGAGCACCTGCCTCCTGGGAAGATTTCCAACTGGGAGGATCTGGTCCAAGCTTTCGTCGGCAACTTCCAGGGCACGTACGTGCGCCCCGGGAATTCCTGGGACCTCCGAAGCTGTCGGCAACTGCCGGGAGAGTCTCTTCGGGACTACATCCGGCGGTTCTCGAAGCAGCGCACCGAGCTGCCCAACATTACCGACTCCGACGTCATCGGCGCGTTCCTTGCCGGCACCACCTGCCGTGACCTGGTGAGCAAGTTGGGTCGCAAGACCCCCACCAGGGCGAGCGAGCTGATGGACATCGCCACCAAGTTCGCCTCCGGCCAGGAGGCGGTCGAGGCCATCTTCCGAAAGGACAAGCAGCCCCAGGGCCGCCCGTCGGAAGATGCTCCCGAGGCGTCTGCTCCGCGCGGCGCCAAGAAGAAAGGCAGGAGGAAGTCGCAAGCGAAACGCGACGTTCCCGATGCAGACCTTGTCGCCGCCGCCGAGCACAAGAACCCTCGGAAGCCCCCCGGAGGTGCTAACATCTTCGACAAGGCACTCAAGGAGACGTGCCCCTACCATCAGGGGCCCGTCAAGCACACCCTCGAAGAGTGCGTCATGCTTCGGCGCCACTTCCACCGGGCCGGGCCACCCGCAGAGGGCGGCAGGGCTCACGACGACGACAAAAGGGAGGATCGCCAAGCAGGAGAGTTCCCCGAGGTCCGCGACTGCTTCATGATCTACGGAGGGCATGCGGCGAATGCCTCGGCTCGGCATCGTAAGCAAGAGCGTCGGGAGGTCTGCTCGGTGAAGGTGGCGGCACCAGTCTACCTAGACTGGTCCGACAAGCCCATCACCTTCGACCGGGACGACCACCCTGACCACGTGCCGAGCCCGGGGAAGTACCCGCTCGTCGTCGACCCCGTCATCGGCGACGTCAGGCTCACCAAGGTTTTGATGGATGGGGGCAGCTGCCTCAGTATCATCTACGCCGAGACCCTCAGGCTCCTGCGCGTTGATCTGTCATCCGTCCGAGCAGGCGCTGCGCCCTTCCACGGGATCATTCCTGGGAAGCGCGTCCAGCCCCTCGGACAGCTCGACCTTCCAGTCTGCTTCGGAACACCCTCCAACTTCCGAAGGGAGACTTTGACGTTCGAGGTGGTCGGGTTCCGAGGAACTTACCACGCGGTGCTGGGAAGGCCATGCTACGCCAAGTTCATGGCCATCCCGAACTACACCTACCTGAAGCTCAAGATGCCGGGCCCCAACGGGGTCATCACCGTCGGCCCCACGTACAAACACGCATTCGAATGCGATGTGGAGTGCGTGGAGTACGCCGAGGCCCTCGCCGAGTCCGAGGCCCTCATCGCCGACCTGGAAAGCCTCTCCCGAGAGGTGCCGGACGTGAAGCGACACGCCGGCAACTTCGAGCCAGCGGAGACGGTCAAGGCCGTCCCTCTCGACCCCAGTGGCGACACCTCCAAGCAGGTCCGGATCGGTTCCGGGCTCGACCCCAAATAGGAAGCAGTGCTCGTCGACTTTCTCCGCGCAAATGCCGACGTCTTTGCGTGGAGTCCCTCGGACATGCCCGGCATACCGAGGGATGTCGCCGAGCACTCGTTAGATATTCGGGCCGGAGCCCGACCGGTCAAACAGCCTCTGCGCCGATTCGACGAGGAAAGGCGCAGGGTGATAGGTGAGGAGATCCACAAGCTGATGGCAGCAGGGTTCATCAAAGAGGTATTCCATCCCGAATGGCCTGCCAACCCTGTACTTGTGAGGAAGAAAGGGGGGAAATGGCGGATGTGTGTAGACTACACTGGTCTCAACAAAGCATGTCCGAAGGTTCCCTACCCTCTACCTCGCATCGATCAAATCGTGGACTCCACTGCAGGGTGCGAAACCCTGTCATTCCTCGATGCCTACTCAGGGTATCATCAAATCAAGATGAAAGAGTCCGACCAGCTCGCGACTTCTTTCATCACGCCCTTCGGCATGTACTGTTATGTCACCATGCCGTTCGGTTTGAGGAACGCGGGCGCAACGTACCAGCGGTGCATGAACCATGTGTTCGGCGAACACATCGGTCGCACGGTCGAGGCTTACGTCGATGACATCATAGTCAAGACGAGGAAAGCCTCCGATCTTCTCTCCGACCTCGAACTGACATTCCGGTGTCTCAAGGGGAAGGGCGTCAAGCTCAATCCCGAGAAGTGCGTCTTCGGGGTGCCCCGAGGCATGCTCTTGGGATTCATCGTCTCCGAGCGGGGCATCGAAGCCAACCCGGAGAAGATCGCGGCCATCACGAACATGGGGCCCATCAAGGACTTAAAAGGCGTACAGAGGGTCATGGGATGTCTCGCGGCCTTGAGCCGTTTCATCTCGCGCCTCGACGAAAGAGGCCTGCCCCTGTACCGTCTCTTAAGGAAGGCCGAATGTTTCACTTGGACACCCGAGGCCGAGGAAGCTCTCGGGAACCTGAAGGCGCTCCTCACCCAGGCGCCCATCTTGGTACCCCCGGCTGATGGAGAAGCCCTCTTGGTCTACGTCGCCGCTACCACTCAGGTGGTTAGCGCCGCGATCGTGGTCGAAAGGCAAGAAGAGGGGCATGCATTGCCCATTCAGAGGCCAGTTTACTTCGTCAGCGAGGTACTGTCCGAGACCAAGATCCGCTACCCACAAGTCCAGAAGCTGCTGTATGCAGTGATCCTGACGAGGCGAAAGTTGCGACATTACTTCGAGTCTCATCCGGTGACTGTGGTGTCATCCATCCCCCCTGGGGGAGATCATCCAGTGCCGAGAAGCCTCGGGACGGATCGCAAAGTGGGCGGTGGAAATCATGGGCGAGACAATCTCGTTCGCCCCTCGGAAGGCCATCAAGTCCCATGTACTGGCGGACTTCGTAGCCGAATGGGTCGACACCCAGTTGCCGACGGCTCCGATCCAACCGGAGCTCTGGACCATGTTTTTCGACGGGTCGCTGATGAAGACGGGAGCCGGCGCGGGCCTGCTCTTCGTCTCGCCCCTCGGGAAACACCTGCGCTACGTGCTACGCCTCCACTTCCCGGCGTCCAACAATGTGGCTGAGTACGAAGCTCTGATCAACGGATTGCGAATCGCCATCGAGCTAGGGGTCCGACGCCTCGACGCTCGTGGCGACTCGCAACTCGTCATCGACCAGGTCATGAAAAACTCCCACTGCCGCGACCCGAAGATGGAGGCCTACTGTGATGAAGTTCGACGCCTGGAAGACAAGTTCTACGGACTCGAGCTTAACCACATCGCCCGGCGCTACAACGAGACTGCAGACGAGTTGGCAAAAATAGCCTCGGGGCGAACGACGGTTCCCCCGGACGTCTTTTCCCGGGATCTGCACCAACCCTCCGTCAAGATCGGCGACACGTCCGAGCCCGAGGTGCCCTCGGCCCCGTCCGAGGCGACCGCGGCCCAGCCCGAGCCACCCTCGGTTCAACCCGAGGAACCCTCGGCCCCCGAGGGCGAAGCACTGCGCATCGAGGGGGAGCAGAGCGGGGTCATGCCAGATCAAGATTGGCAAACCCCGTACCTGCAATATCTCCGCCAAGGAGAACTGCCCCTCGACCGAGCCGAGGCTCGGCGGGTAGCGCGACGCGCCAAGTCGTTCGTCTTGCTGGGCGATGAGAAGGAGCTCTACCACCGTAGCCCCTCGGGCATCCTCCAGCGATGCATCTCCATCGCCGAAGGTCAGGAACTCCTGCGGGAAATACACTCGGGGGCTTGCGGCCATCATGCGGCACCTCGAACCCTCGTCGGGAACGCCTTCCGCCAAGGCTTCTACTGGTCGACGGCGGTGGCTGACGCCACTAGGATTGTCCGCGCCTGCGAAGGGTGCCAATTCTATGCGAAGCAGACCCACCTGCCCGCTCAGGCTCTGCAGACGATACCCATCACCTGGCCCTTCGCTGTGTGGGGTCTGGACCTCGTCGGCCCTCTGCAGAAGGCGCCCGGGGGCTACACGCACCTGCTGGTCGCTGTCGACAAATTCTCCAAGTGGATCGAGGTCCGACCCCTGAACAGCATCAGATCCGAGCAGGCGGTGGCATTCTTCACCAACATCATCCATCGCTTCGGAGTGCCGAACTCCATCATCACCGACAATGGCACCCAGTTCACCGGCAAAAAATTCTTGGATTTTTGCGAGGATCACAACATCCGGGTGGACTGGGCCGCCGTAGCTCATCCCATGTCGAATGGGCAAGTAGAGCGTGCCAATGGCATGATTCTACAAGGGCTCAAGCCTCGGATTTACAACGACCTCAACAAGTTCGGCAAGCGGTGGATGAAGGAGCTCTCCTCGGTGGTCTGGAGCCTGAGGACGACGCCGAGCCGAGCCACAGGTTTCACGCCGTTCTTCCTGGTCTACGGGGCCGAGGCCGTCTTGCCCACGGACCTGGAATACGGCTCCCCGAGGACGAGGGCCTACGACGATGAAAGCAACCAAGCTAGCCGAGAAGACTCGCTGGTCCAGCTGGACGAGGCTCGGGACAGGGCCTTACTACACTCGGCGCGGTACCAGCAGTCCCTGCGACGCTACCACGCCCGAGGGGTCCGACCCCGAGACCTCCAGGTGGGCGACCTGGTGCTTCGGCTGCGGCAAGACGCCCGAGGGAGGCACAAGCTCACGCCCCCCTGGGAGGGGCCATTCGTCATCGCCAAAGTTCTGAAGCCTGGAACGTACAAGCTGGCCAATGTACGCCTTTTAAGTCCTTGATGGGCCCCATGTTCGTGATGGCCGCGATCTTCTCCGGGTTGGCTTCGATGCCCCGCTCGGAGACGATGAATCCCAAGAGCATGCCTCGGGGCACCCCGAAGACGCACTTCTCGGGATTGAGCTTGACGCCCTTCGCCTTGAGACACCGGAATGTCAGTTCGAGGTCGGAGAGAAGATCGGAGGCTTTCCTCGTCTTGACTACGATGTCATCGACGTAAGCCTCGACCGTGCGACCGATGTGTTCGCCGAACACATGGTTCATGCACCGCTGGTACGTTGCACCCGCGTTCCTCAAACCGAACGGCATGGTGACATAACAGTACATGCCGAAGGGCGTGATGAAAGAAGTCGCGAGCTGGTCGGACTCTTTCATCTTGATTTGATGATACCCTGAGTAGGCATCGAGGAATGACAGGGTTTCGCACCCAGCAGTGGAATCCACGATTTGATCGATGCGAGGTAGAGGGTAGGGAACCTTTGGACATGCTTTGTTGAGACCAGTGTAGTCTACACACATCCGCCATTTCCCCCCTTTCTTCCTCACAAGTACAGGGTTGGCAAGCCATTCAGGATGGAATACCTCGTCGAATCGGCGCAGAGGCTGTTTGACCGGTCGGGCTCCGGCCCGAATATCCAACGAGTGCTCGGCGACATCCCTCGGTATGCCGGGCATGTCCGAGGGACTCCACGCAAAGACGTCGGCATTTGCGCGGAGAAAGTCGACGAGCACTGCTTCCTATTTGGGGTCGAGCCCGGAACCGATCCGGACCTGCTTGGAGGTGTCGCCACTGGGGTCGAGAGGGACGGCCTTGATCGTCTCCGCTGGCTCGAAGTTGCCGGCGTGTCGCTTCACGTCCGGCACCTCTCGGGAGAGGCTTTCCAGGTCGGCGATGAGGGCCTCGGACTCGGCGAGGGCCTCGGCGTACTCCACGCACTCCACATCGCATTCGAATGCGTGTTTGTACGTGGGGCCGACGGTGATGACCCCGTTGGGGCCCGGCATCTTGAGCTTCAGGTAGGTGTAGTTCGGGATGGCCATGAACTTGGCGTAGCATGGCCTTCCCAGCACCGCGTGGTAAGCTCCTCGGAACCCGACCACCTCGAACGTCAAAGTCTCCCTTCGGAAGTTGGAGGGCGTTCCGAAGCAGACAGGAAGGTCGATCTGCCCGAGGGGCTGGACGCGCTTCCCAGGGATGATCCCGTGGAAGGGCGCAGCGCCTGCTCGGACGGATGACAGATCGACGCGCAGGAGCCTGAGGGTCTCGGCGTAGATGATGTTGAGGCAGCTGCCCCCATCCATCAGGACCTTGGTGAGCCTGACGTCGCCGATGACGGGGTCGACGATGAGCGGGTACTTCCCCGGGCTCGGCACGTGGTCAGGGTGGTCGTCCCGGTCGAAGGTGATGGGCTTGTCGGACCAGTCTAGGTAGACTGGTGCCGCCACCTTCACCGAGCAGACCTCCCGACGCTCTTGCTTACGATGCCGAGCCGAGGCATTCGCCGCATGCCCTCCGTAGATCATGAAGCAGTCGCGGACCTCGGGGAACTCTCCTGCTTGGCGATCCTCCCTTTTGTCGTCGTCGTGAGCCCTGCCGCCCTCTGCGGGTGGCCCGGCCCGGTGGAAGTGGCGCCGAAGCATGACGCACTCTTCGAGGGTGTGCTTGACGGGCCCCTGATGGTAGGGGCACGTCTCCTTGAGTGCCTTGTCGAAGATGTTAGCACCTCCGGGGGGCTTCCGAGGGTTCTTGTGCTCGGCGGCGGCGACAAGGTCTGCATCGGGAACGTCGCGTTTCGCTTGCGACTTCCTCCTGCCTTTCTTCTTGGCGCCGCGCGGAGCAGACGCCTCGGGAGCATCTTCCGACGGGCGGCCCTGGGGCTGCTTGTCCTTTCGGAAGATGGCCTCGACCGCCTCCTGGCCGGAGGCGAACTTGGTGGCGATGTCCATCAGCTCGCTCGCCCTGGTGGGGGTCTTGCGACCCAACTTGCTCACCAGGTCACGGCAGGTGGTGCCGGCAAGGAACGCGCCGATGACGTCGGAGTCGGTAATGTTGGGCAGCTCGGTGCGCTGCTTCGAGAACCGCCGGATGTAGTCCCGAAGAGACTCTCCCGGCAGTTGCCGACAGCTTCGGAGGTCCCAGGAATTCCCGGGGCGCACGTACGTGCCCTGGAAGTTGCCGGCGAAAGCTTGGACCAGATCCTCCCAGTTGGAAATCTGCCCCGGAGGCAGGTGCTCCAACCAGGCACGAGCAGTGTCGGAGAGGAATAGGGGGAGGTTGCGGATGATGAGGTTGTCGTCGTCGGTCCCACCCAGCTGACAGGCCAGGCGGTAGTCCGCGAGCCACAATTCCGGTCTCGTTTCCCCCGAGTACTTTGTGATAGTAGTCGGGGGTCGGAATCAGGTCGGGAACGGCGCCCGCCGAATGGCTCGGCTGAAGACCTGCGGACCGGGTGGTTCGGGCGAGGGACTCCGATCCTCCCCGCTGTCGTAGCGTCCCCCGCGCCTGGGGTGATAGCCTCGGCGCACCCTTTCGTCGAGGCGTGCCCGACGGTCGCGATGAGGGTGCTCGTCGCCGAGGCGGCCCGGGGCTGCAGGCGCGGTGTTGCGCGTGCGCCCGGTGTAGACCAAGGCTTCCCGCGTGAGTCGGGAAGTCGCGGCACGAGGTTCCGAGGGGTACCCCTGCCTTCGGGAGGCAGAGCTCTTGGCCCGCCGGGCCGCAGCGCCTTCTAGGAGATGCTTGAGCTCTCCCTGGATTCGCCGTCCCTTGGTGGTAGATGACTCCGGCATCGCGCGGAGGAGCATCGCTGCGGCTGCCAGGTCCTGGCCGGTTCCGCCGGATGCGGGTGGCGGTCTGCCCCTGGCGTCGTTGGCGATGCGGTGCTGGAGATCCTGGGGCAGGTGACGTATTTCTCCGGCCGGGGGATGGCCCGCCCATACCTGCCCGACGTCCCGGCGGATTGCCTCGAGCGCTCCTGCTCCCTCATCGAGCCCGGCCTGCGCCCCGCGGACTTGCTCGAGCTGTGGGTCGTGACCCCCCGCCGGAACGGGGACCACAGCTAGCTCCCGCGGGATGTCGGCGCGAGGCGCTGGCCTAGGGGGATCACCACCCTCCGGCATGCCGAGACAGCTGCCTCCGGGGGGACCCCCTACCTGGCGCGCCAACTGTCGGCGTTTCGAGACCGGGGGGTCCCCGAGCCGACGAGTGAGTGTGCCGCGTGCCCCAGCCCAGATGGGTCGAGCGCGTGGGCGAGCGCGAAGGGGGGAAGAGAGAGCGAGGTCGGTGGCCGGAGCCGGGTCGTGACGAGGGGAACGGAGATCCCGCGGCCTTCGTGTTCGTCCCGCGCCCAGGTCGGGTGCGCTTGCAGTAGGGGGTTACAAGCGTCCGCGCGGGTGAGGGGAGCGAGCGGCCCCAAGAGAGCGCCTGCCCCTGCCCTCGTTCCCGCGAGGCCAACCTTCTCTAAGAAGGCCCTGGTCCTTCCTTTTATAGGCGTAAGGAGAGGATCCAGGTGTACAAAATGGGGGTGTAGCAAGGTGCTACGTGTCTAGCGGGGGAGAGCTAGCGCCCTAAGTACATGCCAAGGTGGCAGCCGGAGAGATCTTGGCGCCCAGCCGGTGTGGCGTTGTTGGGACTGTCTCTCGACAGCAAGGAGATCCAACACAGGTGAATGGTGACGGCAACAGGGCACTCGCGCGTGATGGCAAAAGCTCTGTTAATCTGGCCTCTCACGGGCACTGTGCGGGGGTATTTATAGGTATCCGAGTGCACGGCGCCTTGCGTTAAGGACGCATGTGCCCTCAGGTACCTAGTTTATCCCCAGAATATTCCCATAAAGCGGGGTTACAAGCTGTAATTACAAGTGCGCCTTTACAAATTAGGCCCGTAACACAAACGCGGCCACGCAGGGCCCGTCACAATGGGCCTGATCTCATGTGGGCCTCGGAGCTGACCGAGGCCACGCCGTGGGGAGGCGTTGCCGCAGGCCTTCGTCTGGTGCCGAATCGAGCGAAGGGTCTCCATGTTGTCTCTGGTGCCGATGAAGCGAAGGGTGTCCCTGCCTGCTTTGTCTGTCAGGGCAGGGGCTAAGCGGTGGAGACTTCGGGCGAAGGGTGGCGTTTCTGCCTTCGCTCCAACATTTGCCCTCCGAGGGACCAGTTCGACAAAGTCACCTGGTGCCGAAGACGTCGCTAGATGGCGGAGACGCTGCCCTCGCTCGAAGTGGTTCCGCGGGGGTTTTTGATGTGACCGTTGATGGACGTCGTACTGTTGGACTGCGGGTTTTCCGAAGCGTCGCGCCCTGTGGGATTACGGGTTTCCCGAGGAGCCGCGCCCTGCCTATAAAGGGGGGACGGGGGACGGTGCTGTTTGCACTTTGCCTTCCGCGCTCCGTGAAAACCCTAGCTGCCCGCCGTCTTTCTGCTCCTCTTCTTCTACTGCTCCCTTTGCTCGTCGGAGATCTGGCTCGAGTGAAGCAAACCGCCCGCCGCCGCCGACGGTACGTAGCAATGCCATCCTCTTCTTCTTCCGCCGACGCCACGCCGCCGGCCGCCGCCTCGTCTGAGGAGACGTTGAGTAGCGTGATGGTGGAGGAGCTGCGCGCCGGCGACTCTGTTGATTTTGGTGTGTCACGGATGACGTCGGCCCGCGTCGAAGAGATGCAGCGCTTGGGCTACTTTGGCGGCGGAGTCGCTCGTGCTCCGGGGACGGAGGAAGTCCCCGAGCCGGAGGGTGAGTTGGTTGTTTTCGAGGCGTTCTTCGTCGCCGGTCTCCGCTTGCCTGCGCACCGGTTTGTTGGCGAAGTCCTGCGTAGATTCAACGTTCAAATTCATCAGCTGACACCGAACGCCGTGGTGGCGCTGGCGAAGTATGTCTGGGCGACGACTTCGTACGGCGGACAGCCGTCGGTTGAAGTTTTTGCGAAGAATTACTGCTTGCATTGGCAGAAGAGGGTGATTGAGGGCGGAGTTGCCCAGTTTGGGTCGTGTACATTCACGCCGAAGACCGGCAAGACCACAATGCCAGTAGTGGAGTTGGTTCCGTGCGCCCGCAACAAGTGGGGCAATTGGAATGAATTTTGGTTTTACGTTGCTGAGGCTACTGTCGAAGGCCATGAAGGACTCCCCGTGTCTGAGATGTGCTCTCACTATTACTCTGCGTATCCGCCTTTTGAAGTGGCAGAAGAGGATGCAGACGAAGGGGCCCTTCGGTGCGCCGCCGGCCAGAGCAGTGGTCGTGATTTAGTTGAAGAGTTTGTGGCGTACGGGGTCTGGCCCTTGGCGCACGGCTGGGCGCTGGGCGAAGTATGCCCTCGCCAGATGCCTTTTCACGGAGGAAGGGTGGTGCGAAGTCCTGCCTTTGCACTGAATTTGCGAAACCGTGACCCGGCCGCCTTTGTGCGTGATGCGGAGGACTTGGCGGTGCGGCTCGTGGGGCGGTACGTGGCGAGGACGGAAGGCCAGCGTAGCTTTGATATTCGCGGGTCAAATGAACGTTTGAACAGGGTCTTCGAGTTAAATCAGTTGCCGTACGACGGCTACCCTGGTCAAGACGAAGCGGACCGCCGTGGGAAGAAGCCGGCGGTGGAGACTGGAGGCGACCCTGCGCTGACGGCCGCCCCCTCCTCAAAAAAGAGAAAATTAGGTACTGCGATGGGAGGAATCGGGGTGTCTGATAGTTTTGCTAGAGAGTTAATGAGGACGTGTGCGGCCCCGGGGGAGAGGATGTCTTCGCCCGAGCTCCGGGAGTCTTCGGCTCGGATGCTGAGGGTTACCGGGGGCTGCTGGCCTAGAAGTGTTCCTGTCCCCTGCGCGACTGAGGAAGACTGTTTTACATCTCGTATGGTTCGTCAGTGGAGGGTTTTTCCTTACGGGCGAAATATCGGTGCTGTTGTGTGGGCAGTGATGGACAAGGATCGCCGAGGGGCGGCGCAAAAAACGCCAGGCGACCGTCAGGATTCACGAGGCCCGGCCGAAAAGGCAGCGGGGGACGGCGAAGGCTGCGGCCTCCAGTGGAGGCAAGCCGCCGTTGCCGGCGAAGGCGGGCGCCTCTGCACCCAGCAAGGCGCCGGAGACAGCGGCGGGCGCCGGAGTCTCCAAGCTGACGAAGGTGGTGCCGCCGGCCAGTGGGGTGGCGGAGGCTTCGAAGGCGGCCCGAACATTGCCGCCGCCGGGCAAACGCGTTGCCGACTTCGGCACCGACATTAGTGTGGACGATTATCTTGGGGGTAAGTCACTCGGCCGCTTTTTTTTTATCGTTGATGCGTTGCAGGGTCGGACGAAGGCCGGCTTGCTATAGCTGTGCCTGCCGGGGCAATCGCGACGGCTGCGCTGTCGTCGAAGGCGAGGGGCGGGACCCTTGGCGCCGGAGGCGAGGTGTCGGCCCTCGCGTTGGTCAGAGACGAGGCTGGCGCGGCGACCCGCCGGCTGAAAGGAGTGACGGAGGCGCTGAGTCAGGCGACGGAGGCGCTGAGTCAGGTCCGCCGAACTTTTTTTTTGGGCAAAAGCCTTACGTGTGCTCTGCAGGTGGCTGACTTCACCAGCCGTACTGCGTCGGGGGCACTTACGGCAGCCTTATCTGCCGAAGTCGAGAGACTTCGGACGCAACATGCTGACGCTGTCCGTGAGAAGTCTGCCTCCGACAGCAAGTGTCGTAAACTGGCGGACAAGGTGGCCGCCCTGGAGGAGGAAAAGGCTGACCTCCGGCGCCAGCTGGCGGGGGAGAGGAGGGAGACCAACGAGGCCATCGCCAAGGAGCAGGCCGCGCAGGCGGAGGCTAGGCTGGCACGGGCGGAAGCCAATCTTGCCAAGGATCTCGCCGAAGACCTGCGGGGGCGGCTCACCGCTCTGGAGAGCCGCGCGAAGGGGGCCGAAGCCGCGGTGCGAACGGAGGCCGAACGGACGCGCACACAGCTTATGGCCACATATCGCGAGCTGGGTGCGCGGACCGGTGACTTCGTGGTGCCGGAGCGAGAGGCCGGGCTTCGCTGTTTGGAATGGGTGCAAGAGGAGCTGCAGGAGCTCCCCACCGTCCTGGGGGGATTAATGTCGTTCGCCTCCCTGGTCACCTGCGAGGGGGCGATGAACGCACTCTCTCGCGAAGGGTGCCGGCACTATGAGGCCTTCGACCAGGCAGATGAAGATTTTGGGCGAGATATCTATAAGGTCGAAGACCCCGTGGTGAAGGAGTCCGCCGGCGCCCTCTATGACCGGATGTGGGGTCTGTATGGTGGTGAAGTGGTTAGGGAGCGGGCCGAGGCTGCGAGGGCTCAGGTAACGTTGTCGTTTGTTCTGCGTTTGCTGAATGTGGTCTATGCGTGTGTTTGCTGACTTTTTGTATGTTTTGTTTTAGGCGGAGCGAGGCGAGCGGTGTGGACGACTTCGGAGCACTGAGCGACGCCCTGCCTGACCCGGAGCCGACCCCGGAGACCACGAAAGACGCGCCAGGCGCCCCCACACCTGCTGCGACAGTTGAAGACCTGCCCCTGAAGGTGGCCGAAGGCGCTCCCGATGCCCTCGCAGCAGCTGCGCCGACCGTCGAAGATCCGACGGCGGAGACGGTGGAAACAATGGTGGCAGCGGAGCCAACGGCGGAGGCCCCCGCAGCGTCAGGGCCCTTGCAGGTGGCATAGTGGTTGTTTAGGGTTGAGGATTTTTGGATGTTGTACTGAATTTTGGTTGCTGCGCAGGTTCAAGATTTTGGGCCTGCGCACGCAACCGCTGCTACTGAGTTTTTGGCGGCTTCGACCGCGGAAGGTGGTAATGAATATAGCGGGTCTGCATCTGAGTTTTTGGATTTTGCCGACTCCGGGAGCTCGGTTGAGTGGACTGAGGAGTCGTCGGAGGAGAATTTGGATTATTTTGCGGCTTTGGACGTGGCTGCGGCGGAGGCTTCGCCACACGCCGCGGACGCGTCGGACGTGCCAGGCCCTAGCACTGGGCGCCGTCGACGAAGGGCGGTTGCAAAACGTAGGGTTAGCGCGGAGGAGCAGGCTCTGCTTCGTGTGAGTGGGGCTGGTCGGCAGGAACTGTTGTCCCTGCCGACCGCCGAGGGTGTAGGTGAGGGGGAACTACGAAGGCTTTTTGCGGGTGAGGAGCTCAGGATAATGTTATTTAATTATAGGGAGATGGGAATTATTCCTAAGGTTGAGCCGATGTAGAGTGTGGTGCCCTCGCTTGTGTACGTCGAGGCCTGTATGGTGGAATTGTGTGCCCTCGCGTGCATGTGTGTGTGCGAAGGCGTTTTGTACGTGCTGATTTGTTTTGCTGCGCTGTGTTGGCTTGATTATAGTTGGTCTTGGTGTGGATGGTTTGATGTTGTCGTTTCGGCCGTTGTGCTAGTCCGGGTGTACCCTTAGGTGTCTTCTGCATAGATAGTCTTCGGTTTTTTCGCACTTGTTGTGCTGATCCGGCTGCGCTTTTATGCGACTTCTGCACGGATAGCCTTCGCGATAGACTCAGATTTTTTCCGCACTTGTTGTGCTAATCCGGCTGCACCCTTAGGCGACTTTTGCACGGATAGTCTTCGCGATAGACTTTTTTTTCCGGCTGCACCCTTAGGCGGCTTTTGCACGGATAGTCTTCACGATAGACTTAGATTTTTTTTTTCGCACTTGTTGTGCTAATCCGGCTGCACCCTTAGGCGGCTTTTGCACGGATAGTCTTCGCGATAGACTTAGTTTTTTTTCCCGGCTGCACCCTTAGGCGACTTTTGCACGGATAGTCTTCGCGATAGACTTAGATTTTTTTTCGCACTTGTTGTGCTAATCCGGCTGCACCCTTAGGCGGCTTTTGCACGGATAGTCTTCGTGATAGACTTAGATTTTTTTTCCTGGCTGCACCCTTAGGCGACTTTTGCACGGATAGTCTTCGCGATAGACTTAGATTTTTTTTTTCGCACTTGTTGTGCTAATCCGGCTGCACCCTTAGGCGGCTTTTGCACGGATAGTCTTCGCGATAGACTTAGTTTTTTTTTCCGGCTGCACCCTTAGGCGACTTTTGCACGGATAGTCTTCGCGATAGACTTAGATTTTTTTTCGCACTTGTTGTGCTAATCCGGCTGCACCCTTAGGCGGCTTTTGCACGGATTTGTCGCACGCGAGGGTAGCTAGCGCTTAGCCTCGCGGTGACCTCGTGGTGGTCGAATGTCGAAGACCGTCATCGCGGTCTTTTTTCGACGCATGTCTTTTTGCGGGGGATTTTCTACGCATATGTTACATGGCTCCGCCTCGTTAAAAACCTCACCCCCCGGGAGGAAAAAAGCGCGGGCCGGTGCAAGATTGTTTTTGCGAATTACAATGGCGAAGAGACCTCGCACTGTGTCGTGAGACAGTGTACGTTCCTCTGACCCGGCACGAAGTCTCGCTCTATGTTGCGCGTTGTTTGCTGGTTACCGAAGACTGTAATTACGCCTAGCGGGCCTGGTATCTTTATGCACAAATACAGTCCGTGGATGGCCGCTTCAAACTTATTGATGGAGCCCCGGCCCATGATGGCGTTGTATGGATATACCATATCCACAATGTCAAAAGTCACCTGCTCACTTCGGGCATTGGGTGCTACACCGAAGGAGAGGGGCAATTCTATTTTGCCGACGGGGAAGGTGCCCTTGCCGCCGAAGCCATACAACGGGTTGTCCGAAGGCTTAAGCAGGCTGTGGCTGATGCCCATGCGATCGAAGGCGTGGAGGAAGATGATGTCTGCCTGGCTGCCGTTGTCAACGAGGACCTTGTGTAGGTCCTAGCCTGCCACGCTGCAATTGATGACCATGGCATCGCAGTGGGGGGCGCTGCGCAAATCGACGTCCCGTGCGTCGAAGGTGAGCGGTACGTGGGACCACTTTGTCTGTACAACTGGGCCCGTGACGGCGACATGGTTTACGCTGCGGTAGTGGTCCCGCTTCTGCCGCTTGGTGTCGAAGTCGGTGCTGGACCCCCCAGTTATCATATGAATGACTCCGCGATAAGGTTGATCGGCGAAGTCCTCCTGCTTTGGGGCGTGGGGGATGTTTTGCTGTTGCTGGTGTGGTGGTGGAGGCGGAGGATGTACGATTTGTACTTCCTGATGATGTTGGTAAGCGTGGTGCGGTGGATGCGGGGCGGGAGCGTGGATATATGGTGGAGGGGGTGGCTGGTAGTTATGCGCGACAATTCTGGGGTTGTCGGCTGGCTGCGCCCTCGCCATTCTGTCTCTGGTGGCCTTCACTTCGGGGCAGTCTTTGGTTGGGTGGGCGCAGTCTTCGCCATGGAAAAGGCAGTAAAATCGGCGCGGTGGAGGGGGTGGCTGCGCACGCCCTTGGCCCCTGCCGCGAGTTCCACTTCCGCGGCCCTGGGGGGGATATTCCTGGCGGCGAGGGGGGTCAGCGGCCGGCTGCTGGTTGGCAATGTTGTGCACTTGCGGCTGACCGCGGCCCTCTCGACCGGAGTCTGGTTGCGGAGTTCTTGTCCACGTGCGGCTGGACTGTGGAGCGTCTTTTGGCTGCCGCTGGGACTCAATCTTGCGCTGGTGGAGCTCCTCGGATCTGGCATACTTGTCAAACAGCTGGTACAATTCTTGGAGGTTCTTCGGCGGATCTCTGATGCAGTGGCTGTAAAGGACGCCAGCGCGAAGACCACTGATAGCATAGTGGATGGCAATCTGGTCATCGACTGAGGGTAGCTGTGACTTGAGTGTGAGGAATTTGCGGTAATATTCCCTCAGGGTCTCCCTCTCTAGCTGCTTGCAGAGCGAGAGCTCGGCCAGGGCGTCGGTGTCCGGGCGGTACCCTTGGAAGTTGAGGAGGAACTTGTCCCGGAGACTTCTCCAGGAATCGATGGACAGCGGAGGCAACCTGGTGAACCAGGTGAGCGCGGGGCCCTCGAGGGCGATGATGAAGGACTTCGCCATTGTGGCGTCGTCTCCCCCGGACGATGCGACGGCGACCTGGTAACTCATTATGTATTGAGCCGGGTCGGTGCTGCCGTTGTACTTGGGGTAGGTCCCAGCCCGGAAGTTAGCTGGCCACGGCGTCACTTGCAGGTGAGGCGCCAGGGGACTTCGCTCATCGAGATAATTGACCCCTTGGAATGGCGCGGCGTGCGGGAAAGTGAAGTCGCGCTGGGGTAAACGCGGGTCCTCCGGTTGCGCGCGGTGTTGCAGGGGTGGCTCATGCTGCAGGCCGGGGTGGCCTTCGCGCGTGTATTCGTTTTGTGCGCGCTGCTGGAGGGATGACTCGTGCTGCGGGCCGAGGTGGCCTTCGCACTGCATCAGCGCGATCTCCCGCTCGAGTTCCTGGGCCTTGTGCTCTTCGTCGCGTATCATCTGCCGCACTTTGGCGAGTGCGGACACACGCTGGCGCTTGGCCTCCAATATCTCCTTCTACCTCTGGAGGTTGCGGTTCTTGAGGCGCAGAGCGCGCAGCTGTAGCTGTTCTTCTGCGGAGATGCCGAGGACCTCACCGTCCTCGGCGAGGTCCGCGCCCTCCGGTGGTGCGAAGCCTGAGGGAGGTGCGAAGCCTGAGGGTTGTCCCTCAGGGTCGCAGGTGCGGAGGGTGTCGTCTTCAGTGGCCTCTTGGTGGGTGGGTTGGGTGAGGGCGAGGGCCTTGCCCTTTCTTGCGGCGAGCAGTGCTGCCTTCGCAGCCTCGTCAGCCTTCGGGTTAGCTCTCTTGGATGCCATCGCGGGTGGTTGTCTCGTAGCACGAACGGTGGGCGCCAAATGTTGGGACTGTCTCTCGACAGCAAGGAGATCCAACACAGGTGAATGGTGACGGCAACAGGGCACTCGCGCGTGATGGCAAAAGCTCTGTTAATCTGGCCTCTCACGGGCACTGTGCGGGGGTATTTATAGGTATCCGAGTGCACGGCGCCTTGCGTTAAGGACGCATGTGCCCTCAGGTACCTAGTTTATCCCCAGAATATTCCCATAAAGCGGGGTTACAAGCTGTAATTACAAGTGCGCCTTTACAAATTAGGCCCGTAACACAAACGCGGCCACGAAGGGCCCGTCACAATGGGCCTGATCTCATGTGGGCCTCGGAGCTGACCGAGGCCGCGCCGTGGGGAGGCGTTGCCGCAGGCCTTCGTCTGGTGCCGAATCGAGCGAAGGGTCTCCATGTTGTCTCTGGTGCCGATGAAGCGAAGGGTGTCCCTGCCTGCTTTGTCTGTCAGGGCAGGGGCTAAGCGGTGGAGACTTCGGGCGAAGGGTGGCGTTTCTGCCTTCGCTCCAACAGCGTCGTGGCTGTCGGAGGAGTAACGGAGCCTGATGGAGGGACAGCTGTTGGAACAGCTGTGCTCTTGCTGACGTCCTCCTGCTTCCGTAAGGGAGCCGGGAGCCGCCGTCGTCATAGGTCCAGTGGGGCGCCATCATTGCCTATCTGGCGGAGCTGGCCAGATGGGACGCCGGTCTTGTTCTCTGTGACCCAAGTCGGCTCAGGGCAGGGTGATGATGACGCTTCCTGTTGACGTGGCGGGCTTGTGTCCTAGGTCGGGCGACATGGAGGCTCCTCCGAAGTCGAGGTCGAGTCCGTCCTGCATGGCCGAGGCCGAACCTGAGCTCCCGGGTCGGGCGAGGCGGAGGTCGTTCGGCAGAGGCCAGGGCGGAGTCCGAGCCCTGGGTCGGGCGGAGCGGAGTTCGCCGTCTTCCGGGGCCTTAGCCCGAGTCCGCCGTCTTCCGGGGCCTTAGCCCGAGTACGCCGTCTTCCGGGGCCTTAGCCCGAGTCCGCCGTCTTCCGGGGCCTTAGCCCGAGTCCGAGCCCTGGGTCGGGCGGAGCGGAGTTCGCCGTCTTCCGGGGCCTTAGCCCGAGTCCGAGCCCTGGGTCGGGTGAGGCGGAGGTCGTTCGTCGGTCTTACCTTAAGCGCCCCGATGGCTTGGTCGGTCGGCGCGGTGATTTAGTCAGGGTTGCCTCTCAACGAAGGCAAGGCCTCGGGCGAGCCGGAGATCCGTCTGCCGTAAAAAAGGGGCCTCGGGCGAGACGGGAACACCTCGGGGTCGGCTGCCCTTGCCCGAGGCTAGGCTCGGGCGAGGCGCGATCAAGTCGCTCGTATGGACTGATCCCTGACTTAATCAAACCCATCAGGCCTCTGCAGCTTTATGCTGATGGGGGTTACCAGCTGAGAATTAGGCGTCTTGAGGGTACCCCTAATTATGGTCCCCGACAGTAGCCCCCGAGCCTCGAAGGGAGTGTTAACACTCGCTTGGAGGCTTGCGTCGCACTTTTTCGCAAGGGGACCAGCCTTTCTCGGTTGTACTTTGTTCCGGTGGGTGCGCGCGAGCGCACCCGCCGGGTGTAGCCCCCGAGGCCTCGGAGGAGTGGTTTCACTCCTTCGAGGTCTTAATGCCTTGCGCAATGCTTCGGCTGGTCTGGCGGTTCCCTCATGCGAACAGGCCGTAGCCCAGGTGCTCTGTCGGGGCCCAAGTTCTCGGGCTGGTATGTTGACGCTGTCAACGGTTTGGCCGGAGCCGGGTTTGCGAGAGCAGCCCCCGAGCCTCCGCACGGAGCGAGAGGACGATCAGGGACAGACTCGGCTTTTTTACATACGCCCCTACGTCGCCTTTCCGCAAGGAGGAGGGGGGGAGAGCGCCATGTTACCCTCGATGGGCACCGAACATGGTGTCTCCGGTGAGCTGCAATCGGGTAATCCGAGTGGACGTCCGTGCCCCGTTCGTTGGGGGTCGGCTAGGGGCCCGGAGGCATGCCCAAAAGTACCTGCGGGTGATCTGCCGGACCCGGTCCCCTAGCGACGGGGTCCGAGGGCTCGTTGCCTCCCTCCGATGGGATTCCGTTACAGAGTCGTTCCCGCTGGTCTCGGAAATGTCCTAGGGTACCTCGGGAGCGCAGCCCGAGCCTTGGTTATGTATCGAACGTACCCCTGGTCATCCCTCGCTCGGTGTCTGAGGCGACTGTGAACCCTTCGGAGGGCCAGCCTTCGAACCCCTGATCAGTAATGGGCGCGGAGCCCGAGTAGCCTGAGGCGGTCGTGGAACCTTTCGGGAGGCCGACCTTCGAACCCCTGACCAGTAGTGGGTGTCGGGCCCACGCGATCTGAGGCGGCTGTTGAACCCCTTGGGGGGCCAGCCTTCGAACCCCTGATCAGTAGGGAGGCTCGGAGCCTAGTTCCTTCACGGGGAAGGATCCCTTTGGGGGTATCCCCTTTCCCGGTCCCTGTTGCAAGAGATAGAGAAAGAGATAAAAGGGAGAAAAGATACGAAATCGAACGACGTGGCGTACCTTTTTTGGTGTGGTCGTGTTGGCGAAGGCGAAACGTCGCCAGCTGCCCCTGCCGGAAACGTCGCCTGTCCAGCCGCGAAGTTAATGCGCCGGGGCGAGCGGTCGGCGATGCTGCCGTTGCGTGCGCGAGCCGTTCGAGGTACGGGTCACGGGCGCGTCGTCTTCACACCGTGAGAGGGGGTTCTCTTGCTACCTCCGGATGGGACATGAGCTTGGCCGATGGCGTGACCGCTGCTCTCGCGCGCCTGCCACCGTCATTAATGCCGGCCCACTTTTGACCGCGTTTGACTGCTGCGTCAGGCTGGCGCTGCTGGGTCGCGCGCTGGGTCGCCTCGAATCGCGGTATCGGTTCCGCAATCGAGGAGGTGCGATGGTGGCGCAAGTGGCACAGCGGCTCGCATGCAGCACCCGGCGCGCCAGTTGCGCGACGCGTGGGCTTGGGCCTCCGCGTTGGCCTGTCAGGAGTCGGAGAGGCGCGTCCACTTGGCGCGGTTGCATGCCGCCCGCTTGGCTGCCTGCCCCTTTCGCCCGCTGTTGTTTGTCTGAACCGCTTCACCAAGCATGAGTCGCCCCGTGTCAAGGTGACGAGTGAGGTATCCGTATCCCGGAGGCGTAGGAGTCCCTCGGCTCGGTCGGACCTGTTGTCCGAGGCTCCTCTAGCTTAGTTAATGAGACCCCTCGGCCGCTCTTCGACGAGCCGAGGCCGGGGGTAGCGATATCAGCATGAGCAGAGGCGGAGTTGGCTCGAAAGTAAGACCTGTTTGGCCGGAGCCTGGCCGAGTTGTCCGTTGGCAGGATCAACGTCGGAGTTGACCAGCCGAGGCTTCGGACCGGGCTGGCGCCCTCGGAAGGTGGTCGGCCGAGGCCCCGGAGGTGGCCGGCCGAGCCGCCCGCTCGGGCCGGATCCGGAGAAGTCCCTGACAGCGACCGCTCGGGCGTGGTGATGACGTCGTCCTTCGGAGCGGAGGCCCTCGGACCGCGTCGCCGTCCGAGGCTAGGTCGGGCCTTGCCGAAGGTGTTGTCGATACCGAGGGTGTCGTCGTCCTCTTCCAGCGTCAGGACCCGAGCCTGCAGGACCAGATTGTCTTGTAGCGTGGGCCTTGTGCGGCTGTCGAGGCCAGAACACACACCCTTGCTGCGTTATAAAGCTGCGTCTCTTTTCCTCTTGTTTCGAGTATCTGGACTTTTCGTCGGTGGCAGGGATGTTAGTGCGAGCGAGAGTTGCTTCTCGCAGAAGGTGATGAGTGAGGTATCTGTATCTCGGAGGCATGGGAGTCCCTCGGCTCGGTCGGCCTCGCCGCTTACGCGTACTTTCACCCGTCCATGAGGCCCTGTCACCGACTCGGTCGAGAAGGCTCGAAGAATCGCTTCGCCAGAAGGGCTTCCGAACGTAGAGACTTATTCGATCCGCAGAGTCACCTTATCCGAACGCGAGTTACTTATCGCAGAAGGTGATGAGTGAGGTATCCGTATCCTGGAGGCGTAGGAGTCCCTCGGCTCGGTCAGCCTTGACTGCTTATGTGTACCCCGTCGTTTCCAGGACCCACTTTTCGAAGTAGTCAAAAAGCACGGAAGGTGTTCTGGTAAAAGAGATTTTCTTTTCGAGGAAAATTTTGACGCAGAGGGGGTTTCCCCCCTTTTAGGAAAGACCCTAAGAAGGCCGAGGCGAGGGTTCCCGCATGGGGGTGAGAGGTCTAAAGACGGCACCCTCAATAGGGTAGGGCTGGCGCCCGCGGGCGTCACTACTGTCCGCCCGAAAGCGAGCATGGCTTTCGCCGGAGGACCTCCCACCACATGTGCCAATGCACGGAGCCAGCCAGCCCTCCCCACACCATAGGCCGAAATGAGAGGCGGGGAGATGAATCTAGCTGGAGAGGCTCATGGTTCGGCCCTAGCCCCACGACCCACCACCTGCAGAAGGCGCCGTTGATAGTCGTAGATCCACCGACGACCAACGCCCCTGACCCAGGCAAACCACGCCGCCGCCGTAGCGAGCCAGCCCCGCTGGCCAGCCACAGCCACGCGAGCGCGGGCATCGCCGCCACGAGTCAGTCGTGCGAGCCACCACGCCACCCGCCCATGCTAGCAGGGAGGAGCAGTAGACAATGACCAGCCTCCTAGATTAGGCTAGCCAGCTCGCCGATCCGGCCTTCCCAATGGCGGTCCAGGTCGTCGTCCACCTCCAGGTCCGATCCTGCCCCTTCTGCAGCCACCCGGGCAGCGTCCAGTGCGACATCTTTCTCAAGGAACGCCGGGCGTTCGCCGTGGCTACGGTTGGCACGACCGGCATGACAACGACTGTGGCTGGCGTGGTGACGACGACGGCCGTGGCTGGGCGCCATCGACTCTGGCTATTCTAGGTTGTGGCGGCCTGGAGAGGTTGGAGCGTGTGAGTGACAGTTGCGAAGATGATGCTCTCATTTCAGTGGCAACGAGTGTGGCGCACAGGCAAGGTGTTACTGGTTCCGTGTGCCCAGCAGGAGGGGATGACAGACGACACAGCTTTGTAGCTGCTGCGGTAGCCGGCACGTTGGTGCCCCTCTGGAGGGGTTTGCGCGAAGCCCGGGCGGTGGCTGCATGCTTTGAACTAGGGTCCTGGCCTTTCTGAGTGATGGAGGGCATCTTGGGTAAAAGTCTGAGCGACGGTGATGTTCGTGGGCGCCACTTTCCCCTGTTGAGGGTGTCACAATGCTCTGTCTTCCATGGGCGAAAGTCCGGTCTATCTTGGACATGTGACGATGGCATCCTGGACGTCTCTCCCTTTCTGAAGGCGCACTCTTTTGGCCGTGTGCGGCCCGTCTGGCAAAGTCGGAGCTGCTTTTACCTTGTGTTGAGCTCGGCAACGATGACTCTGAATGTGCTTTAGATAATCCTAAATGCTCTCAAAACCCTGCGCAGACCGAGGTTAGAATCATGTGTATTAGATAATCCTAATACACACCCTTAAATTAGGATTTAATTCTTGTTAAGTTTGAATCATGCAAGTAGAAATAGATCTTTGAAAACCTTGTGCTCACTTGTTCTCAGCACTAATTAGATTGCTCTATTACCTTTGCAGTGTATACTTTAGGTGAATTTTTTGTTACTATGTGCATGTCAGCCATCGTGCTGTTAGTGTTATTTGCAGGTTTTAAAAACCTCAACGTACAGGGGAGGTGCTGTCGATTTTTTTTTGTATTAATAGACTTGTGTTTCTTTTTTACAGAGAAGATACTTGTCTTCCTAGCCGCTGCGGGTCTGCCTGCACCGCGTCGCGTCGCCACTGCACCGACCCGCCACAGCCCCACTAGCCTGACTCCACCGCCACCCTAGGTATAACCTCTATTTCCGCATCATGGTCGTAGATCACGTAACCCAGTTAGGCGTCTCCCATTCGAAAGAGATACGGTGTAGATATGCAGATCTTTGCATATCTACAAATGTATCAGTTTCGAATTGTCCACGTTTTTTGGACAGCCCGCGGTTGCGTAGATGGTGTTAGTTTCCATGCTCTACTCCGGTCCGAGAAAGAGTTTCGACGTCACCTCCCTGTTGTTCTCCGGACAGTACACTCTCCCTGCCAGGACGTGTATCCGGAGAACAGCGGGGAGGTGCTGCCGAAATTCTATCTTGGATCGGAGTAGAGCATGGAAACTAACTCCATCTACGCAACCGCGGGTGGGATTAGGACCTATCCTCACCTATTAGAAGGTAGGAACGTAGTGTACATGCATTACATGTCTATATTAAACTATACTCGGTTATATATGTTAGAGGATGGAGGACCGTGAGTGGATGTACACGGGCCGCGTTCGACGTAATGATGTCACCCCAGAATGGATTAGGAAGACCGATGCTTTCGTGGAACGGGCATATGGCGAAGCTGCTAAAGGAGCTAGCCTAGTCCCTTGTCCGTGCAGCAAATGTGACAACCGGAAAAGAAAACCAAAGAAGGCCATGGTAGAACATATTTGGAAGAATGGATTTACGCCGGACTATACTCGGTGGATCTTCCATGGTGAAGCGCATCGCACGAGAGAGGAGGTGGTGAGACAACGCGTCGAGGATTACGATGCTGATGCTGGGGTAGCAGACATGTTGAACGACTATCACGAGGCACAGTTCGCCGAAGGACGTACGGAGGACGAGCCAGAGGCGACCGCAAAGGCATTCTACGACATGTTTGACGCGGCACAGAAACCCCTTCACGGCAAGACAAAGGTTTCTCAACTGGATGCCATTGGGCGTATAATGGCGTTCAAGTCGCAGTATAGCATGAGTCGAGACGCCTTCGATGGTTTGTTGACAGTTATTGGCAGCCTGCTTCCGGAGGATCACGTTCTGCCAAAGAGCATGTACGAGGCACAGAAACTCCTTCGTGCACTCAAGATGACGTATGAGCAGATACATGCTTGTCCGAAGGGCTGCGTCCTATTTAGGAAAGAACACACTGAGGCAAAGTACTGTCCGAAGTGTAAATCGTCTAGGTTCATGGAGGTAGACTCTGGTGATGGACAGAAGAGGCAGCTCGACATCCCCGTGACAATCCTATGCCACCTTCCGTTCATACCGAGGATCCAGCGTCTATACATGACAGAGGAATCCACGAAACAGATGACATGGCACAAAAAAGGCAAACGATACAATCCTGACAAGATGGTTCACGCATCCGATGGTGAAGCATGGACCCACTTTGATGCCATTCACCATGAGAAAGCCAAAGAGGCTCGACATGTTCGTGTTGCGCTGGCCACAGATGGGTTCAATCCCTATGGAATGACCGCTGCCCCATACACATGTTGGCCCGTGTTCGTTTTCCCCATCAATCTCCCCCCCGGTGTATGCTTTCAAAGACAGAACATATTCGTGTCGTTGATAATTCCTGGACACCCGGGGAATAAAATGGGCGTGTACATGGAGCCTTTGATTGATGAATTGGTCCGTGCTTGGGAGGAAGGGGTATGGACGTACGACCGAGCTACGAAGACAAACTTCAAAATGCATGTTTGGTACCAGTACTCCATGCATGACTTTCCGGCGTATGGGCTATTTTGCGCCTGGTGTGTTCACGGTAAGTTCCCATGCCCAGTTTGCAAGGAAGCTCTTAGGTTCATTTGGTTGAAGAAGGGTGGCAAATATTCATCATTCGATAAACATCGACAATTTCTCCCTCCTGACCATGCATTCCGACTAGACATCAAGAACTTTACGAAAGGTGTCATGGTGACAGACCGCCCACCTGCAATGATGACTGGTGCCGAAGTTCGCGAACAGATAGATGGTCTCGTGGCCAACCCAGAAGGTGGTTTTGTGGGATATGGTGAGCAACATATGTGGACACATAAGTCGGGCTTGACTCGGCTCCCCTATTATGATGACCTGCTCCTACCACACAACATTGACGTGATGCACACTGAAAAGAATGTCGCCGAGGCACTTTGGGCAACAATTATGGAGATTCCTGATAAGTCAAAGGATAACGTAAAGGCAAGAGTGGATCTGGCAGAGTTATGTGATAGACCAAACCAAGAGATGAAGCCGCCTAGTGGTGGTAAGACATGGAGAAGGCCTAAGGCCGATTTCATCCTGAGCAGGGCCCAGAGGAAGGAAGTACTACAGTGGATCAAGATGTTAATGTTCCCTGATGGGTATGCAGCTAACCTTAGTAGGGGGGGTGAACTTATCTACTCTGCGAGTCTTAGGGATGAAGAGTCATGACTTCCACATATGGATTGAACGAATTCTTCCGGCGATGGTTCGAGGCTATGTCCCTGAGCATGTCTGGCTAGCGCTTGCAGAGTTGAGCTATTTCTTCCGCCAGCTTTGTGCAAAAGAGTTAGCTCGGACCATGATTGCAGACTTGGAAAGGATGGCACCCGTGTTACTGTGTAAGCTGGAGAAGATCTTTCCACCCGTCTTCTTCAATCCGATGCAGCATTTGATTATTCATCTCCCATATGAGGCACGAATGGGGGGGCCCGTGCAGGGACGTTGGTGCTATCCAATCGAGAGATGTCTAAAGAGTATCCGAAAGAAATGTAGAAATAAATGCAAAATCGAGGCTTCCATTGCAGAGGCATACATACTGGAGGAGGTGTCAAACTTCACAACAACTTAATATGGTGACAAACTGCCGAGCGTGCATAATCCACCCCCTCGTTACAATGATGGCGGCAATGAATCGAACCTCAGCATTTTTCGAGGGCAACTCGGAAGCGCGAGTGGTTCGACCACCAAGACCCTGAGACATGAAGAGTGGCGCCATATCATGCTATATGTATTGACCAACCTTGAAGAGGTGACGCCATACATGGAGCAATTTCTTCATGAATTCTGGCGTCGATCAAGGGACCCAACTCCATAGGAATATGATACCCTTCTTAGAAAGGGTGCGAGAAATGGATTGCCCGATTTCATTTCCTGGTTTAAACATAAGGTATGTGCTTAGTTTGTTATTCCAAGTTGCTCTTACGTGCGAATAATATAACAATCTAGCGTGTTTGAACTTGCAGGGCCAAAGAGAGCCGTCTATGAGTGCCGAGTTGAGACAAGTAGCCAATGGCTTTGCCTATAGGGTCCGGAAATTTTCTGGGTATGACGTCAATGGATACCGTTTTCGCACAACAAGCTACGACCAAAGTTGGCCCAATCGAAAAACCACGTGTTCTGGAGTCTTTACGCCCGGGCTTGACGAGGTCGAGTATTATGGAAGAATTGAAGAAATATATGAACTCAATTTTTATGGTTCCAAACCTCTTACTCCAGTGATATTCAAATGTCATTGGTTTGACCCTGAAGTTACGAGACGGACACATTCTAATCTTGGGATAGTCGAAATTCGACAGGATTCCACCTTAACAGGAGACGATGTCTATATTGTGGCCCAACAGGCCACACAAGTGTATTATCTTCCATATGCGTGCCAAACGAAACAACATCTTAAGGGTTGGGATGTTGTGTATAAGGTATCACCGCACGCTAAATTACCTGTTCCAAACGATGAAGATTATAACTTAGACCCGGACACATATGACGGAGAGTTCTTCCAAGAAGATGGGCTCGAAGGGCAATTTGAGATAGACTTAACCGAAGCGATCGGAATGGAAGTAGATATTGAAATGGTTGTTGATGACGAGGATGATGAGGTGCAAAATGAGAATGACTTAGAAATACTTGAAGGCAATGCCAATGACGAAATTGCGCCTTCAGATGATGTTGACTATGAAATGGTTGATAGTGATGATGACACTTATGATCCGGCTAACCCGGACACATATGAAGATTATTTTTAATCGATGTAATGCTATATTTCATTTATTTTGCATATGTTTCTAAATACATATTTTTTTATCTGTGCTTAATTGTTTACTCTTAATTGCAGGTTGTTGGACAAAGATGGTGGGCGGTGGGACGAGGACGAGGAGGGGGAGGGGGAGGGGGAATAGGAGCACCCGTAGGACGGAGGAGGAGGCGCAGCAGGACGACGCCGTACAGTAGCAGGTGGAGCAGCAAGCCGCTGTCGATGCGGCACAGCAGGACGACGACGATGCGGCGCAACAGGACGACGACGACGACGCCGCTCAGCAGGACGTCTCAGGTTCTGGCTCCTCAGGTTCGAGGAGTATCTACCTGCGAGGTCCCGCGAGCCTACCTAAGCGACCCATACTTCGTGACAGACGTCCGCTGATACGACCCGATGGAGAGAGGTAGGTAACTTTAGATGTTGTTGCTGCTTTTTCATATTATATGTTCAAATTAATAATAGAAACTAATACTTCATCTTAATCACTTCGACAGGTCTTGGATGGTTTTGGAGACTGCAGGGGGTCACGGCCGCAACCCCAATGGCATCATCGGCCTTCTATGCCGGGAACACTTCCCTGGACTTGTCGAGTACGCCGGAGTGACGAGCCCAGCATACACCTTCGACCACTACGCCGTCGCCCCCGATGCAGTAGATCGGGACGACAGACAATTCAACAAGGCGGAGCGGGTCAAGCAAGAGCTGTGGGTAAGTCTTCCTCGCACTATATTGTTTAATAAGTCGCATTTGTTGCATATTCTTGAAATAATGTATGGATACATCGTCTTTGTATGTAGGATTTCTTCAGGTGCGATGCTGGATATGAGGCCAGGGCGGATGTGGTGTCTACGACGTGCTGTAAGAAGCTCGTCGTGGACATGCACTACGAGGCGCGCATCCAGGCCATCGTCACTTACCACGGCTCCGTCCTTGGGGAGAAGGTGAACAAGAAGGACGCCCGAACCATGTCATTGACCGCGGACCAGTACTTGCAGGTAAATACAAAACTTTATTATTGGTACTAAATATGCTTATTCTTATCTTTTGATATGCGGTGTACTTATATTTTTTTAGATGATTCCTCATTGGTGCGCCGCGCATCCTGAGTGCTGGGAGAAGATGGTGCAGAGGTGGTGCTCGACTGAGTGGGACGAGGCGCACAACGCTAGTCGGGAACGGCGTTTGCTGGTGCAAGGTCCCTCCCACCATCAAGGCAGCCGCAGCCTGGGCAAATACGCGGAAGCATGGGTACGCGCTCTTTTTTATTTAGGTATATAACTTTCGATTAGACATGATTTCTAACCATATCGTTGGTTTTCTCGCAGTCGGCGGCACATGGTGGCGCGCCTTGCTCCACGTTCTCGGCATATGCCATGGCCCACAAGGGGAAGGCGACGTCCGACGTCACCTACAACCCGGATGACGGGCCCGAGGCGTACACCAACCCCGCCATCCACAGCCGACTCAGTGAGTACACCGCCATGGCCAAGGAGGTCCATGGGCCAGATTACGATCCGAGGACCGAGGACATCGACGGAGATGTCCTCATGAGGGTCGGAGGAGGCAAGAGGCATGGGCGGTACTGGATTGCCGACGGGGCAATCGACTCGTCCTCCACTCCCACTCTCTCTCAGGTGCGAGCAAGGAGCACGAGCGCGAGCCCAGCCATACGACCTCGGCAGGACACCTCACAGCATCGTATCCAGCAACTCCAGGTTATTCCTTATCTATTCATCGTTCATTGATTTTTATATATCTTCTCTTTGCATTATCGTAACATTGGGGCGAAATATTATAGACTCAGCTAGATGATGAGAGGAGGCAACGTGAGGAGCTGGAGAAGAGGATGGCGGAGATGTTCGCGTACATGCAGAGCCTTGGCGCCGCACAGGGTCATGCTCCACCACCTCCGTTGTTCCCTGCAGCTGACCCTATAGAGTTCACTACTCCTGTGAGTATCAAAATGTTAGTACTGCATGATATATATTCATATGTTCTCACACATACAATCTCTTCTCTGTGCAGGGTCAACCGGCGGCGTCGAACAACCCTCATGCTTCGTCCAGCCCTTCGCCGAACCAGTCCAGATGTCCACCTCGTTGATGATTTGTTTTGTGATGATCCAGACTTACCTTTATGAGTGTTGGTGATGTTATTTACACTTTATCTTGTGAGATACTTGGTGATGTTAGTGATGATGCAGACTTGTATCTGTTTTGTGATGATCCTGACTTTAGTGAGACTTGTGATCTGTTTTGTGAGACTTTAGTGAGACTTTGTGATATATATGGTGTTGATGATAAATGTGTTCATTCTGTGATGTGCTTGATATATAATGTGATGTGAATGATATATATCTTTTGTTTGTTTGGATGGAACAACAAAAGCAAATAAAAAAGGGACATCCTGGTCACTTTGCCGAGTGTAACACTCGGCAAAGGGTTGCTTTGCCGAGTGCTATGACCATGGCACTCGGCAAAGAAGACAACCTGGGAACCGGTAAAGCCATCTTTGCCGAGTGCTGACAATGGCACTCGGCAAAGAAGGAAACCTGGGAACCGGCAAAGACATCTTTGCCGAGTGTCGTTGCCAAGGCACTCGGCGAAGGGACTGGCAAAGGGGCCCACTGGAGGGTTCTTTGCCGAGTACCTGTCCAACAGACACTCGGCAAAGAAGCCTCCTTTGCCGAGTGCCTACTAGAGCACTCGGCACAAGGACTGGCAGTGGGGCCCACTAGGTCAGTCTTTGCCGAGGGCCTCTCGAGCAAACACTCGGCAACATTGACCTCTTTGCCGAGTGCCACAGACGGCACTCGGCAAAAGATCCGTCACCGTTACTTGGCACCGTGACGGTGACTTTTATTTGCCGAGTGCCGTTTGGCACTCGGCAAAGTATTTGCCGAGTGCCCGACAAATAGTACTCGGCAAAGAGGCTGTTGCCGATGTACAGTTTACCGATCGTTCTTTGCCGAGTGTAAATTTGCCTTTGCCGTGTGTCTGAGACACACGGCAAAGGAACTGATTCCGGTAGTGATTGTCGATAGTTGAAACCACAGCTAGCTAGGTGCATGTACATCAGAGCGTGCGTACACTTTTTTATTTATTTACTAATTATTGTTGTTGCTGTTATTGTTGTTATTATTATTATTATTATTATTATTATTATTATTATTATTATTATTATTATTATTCATGACGTCCCATCATTTTAGGACCTGTACGAACGTAGCAAAAAACATTAAATAATAGTACATGTGCATATAATATACGACGACTAAATATTGTATCAGTTACCTAATTCATTCGAAAACATTATTTTTCTAGTGTTCTTCAAAACAAAACCTTCATTGATACTTTCGTATTCAATCTTATTCATCATTTTACTGCCAATTGCTATCACATTCAATACATCAAGTATTTTTTGTGATATTATAGGACGTAAACATGACTTCAATAACTTTAATTTAAGGGTTTTTTTTGTTGCCCTCACTAAAGTTTAATTCATGTTACATCAAATATTTGAATATCAATTATGAGTATTCAATATAGGCTTAATTAGGCTTGATAAATTCGTCTCGTCTTTTAGTCTTCATTTGTGTAATTGGTTTTTATAATTAGGTTATATTTAATACGCGTAATTATCCAAGTTGTTCCCTGAAGCTACAAGACACCCAGCTTCTGCTTCTTAAAACATGAGATGATACTAGCACGACAGCTGCAACAATACTCTCATAAGAGCAGCCAAACAATTTCATCATCAAACATTCGATGTGACAGAGATTACAGTCTAGTTAGGTGGAACCAAACACCTCCTTAGAAAAACTTCACTCGTTCTATGCAACCGTAATAGGAATAGTTAAAAAATCTATATGCTCCAGTTGCTTTAGAAAAATAATCATACTGTTTCTAAAAATCTAGAATGTGAATAGGGCACATATTTTCTTGTGAAATAAAATAGTAGAGGAAACTCAACTCCACGAACATGTCATTTGCATCACTTCAGATTGTTCGTCTCTTTTAAGTGCGGCCTTAAGATGGTGACAACAAGGTTTCAAGGTCTTTTTATCTAATGACAACAATACATTGGAGGAAATTAAAAACCAAATATTTTTGAAAACCTTGATACTGTTGAAATCTTCTTATAAGCCAAGAAATAGCTTGATTAACAAATGGAAAGACCAAATCTATTTTAACGTTCTTGCAATTCTAAGCCACATTTTGGCTAATATTTTGTGCAAAATAATATTTTTTATTTGATACATATATATAGCTATAAATTTTGAGGCCCTATGTGATCGCACTGTCTGCATAGGCCCTAGGACACCCCTTTATATAGCCAGTGTCTGGGAAATGTTGTATCTCTTGATATCATTTAAAGACTGTGATAGAAGAATTAGTTAGGGTCTAGCTAAAGCTAGTAACATGATCATTGAGTCTGTGCCCTAAGGACATACCATATCTCTGGTTAATGTAAGAGCCTATCATGCCAGGGACCCAATCTTGGACCCTAGACCTTTGAGGGTTTTCTAGCCTTGGGGCTCGTCAGAACGAACAAGACTCGAGGCCCTAAACTTCCTAGACTTTAGAGCACTCTAAGACTTCTATGGCTCTCTCGATCACATAGGACCCTCAGACGTTTGATGCCCTTGGCCTTAGAGCTCTCTTGACCAATGGTTAGGGCTCCTTCATATAGAAAAATTGTTCTTGACTCGACTAAGTATAGAAGCACTTACAAACTAAAGAATATGACTAACCATGCCTTTGGACCCTGGTGTCGGGGACAAGTAACCTGGGTACAAAGTAAACCATGAGTAACATGTCATGTTCAACACATGGATCCCACAAACAGAGGCCACCCCATGTCACTGCATCAATCGACCGCATGCCACCACCTTAACGGAGCAGTGGTGTAGTGATTGAGAGGATTTGTACGCTCAGAGCCTTAGATCATCAACGTTGAGACCTCCACCCAATCAAGTTATCCTACCTCATGGAAGGTAGGGCCTTGCTTTATATCGCCATGTGCTCATGTGCCATGATAGTGGCCTCTCTAGGTCTAGCCACCAAGGTTGTACCTTAGGTTATAGAGTTGCGACGTAGGGCTCTATCTTGTCAACCTTAGCCTCATTTGTTGTACATTGACTTATCCACCTACATGACGCCTAGGATGTGTGCGGTCTCCACCATGACGTGGGAGTCAGCAAGTAGCCTCACCCTCTCCATCTAGTGCCACTATAGGCCATACTACATAGGTGGTCCATCCCTTTAGCGTCGATTGTATGGCGCTCACCCCAACTCTTCGACATGCGGCATGGTCACATAAGTTTTTCCCTAACCTTCTAGAGAAGTATGATGAGACTATCAATCCCACTAAGTGTCTCTGTATCTGGCCTATACCTATCCTTGCCACCTCTAGGGATGAAGAGGTGATAGTCAACTACTTCCACATTGCCTTGACTGATTCTACCCAGTCATGGCTTATGAACCTCCCTAAGGCATCCATATGGTCTTGGAATGAGCTTTTATAACAATTCAAGTTCATCTTTGAGAGAACCTACTCTCTGCCTAGCAAGAGTCTAACCTCCATGAGATTCTGTAGCAACTTGGTGAGTCTTTGTGCGCTTTTGTGTAACATTTTTTGTTGGATTAGAAACACCAGTTCACACATCCTAGTGCCATTCGTCATCGTAACCTTTCTAGAAGGCATCCATGCTGCTTTCTCTAGTAGACAAGTGTGTGTGTGTGTGTGGATTATCGACGGTAGACTGTGATATGCTCTTCATGAAACTTAGTCGAGGATGATAGGTGCTAAGTCTTCCCAAGCTGAGGCCTAGAAGAAGAAAAAGGGCAAGGCCTTTAGCCCTCTAGGTTTATGCCACCATGGGCAGTGGCAGTGAGCTTGCCCCTGTGAAGGCAAGTAGCCTACCCTATGCCCTAGGGTACCAAACAAAAGAAGTACACTACAGGAAATCAATTAATTCCCGTCGGCCGACAACCGACGGGAATAAGCCTTAAGCCGACGGGAATAAGTAATTTCCGTCGGTTTAAGGCTTATTCCCGTCGGTTGTTAGCCGACGGGCGTTAGATGTCGGGGATACGGTTATTCCCGTCGGCGGCTGACGGGAATAATGGAAAGTAGCCTAGAGGGGGGTGAATAGGCTACACCTGAAAATTTTCACTAAAACTTCGAAATAATGTTAAATTAAAGTTGCACAGGTGCAAACCGGTTCAGTCGATTTTAATCACAACTGAACAAGTTTGAACCCGCTCAACTTAAATTTGATAATCTATTTAACAAGTACGAGGTAGTGAACAATATAGATAAAGATTTGCCCTACACAAGAACTACTTAAATGAATAATATGAGCCAACCACAGAATATAAAGCGCTTGACAAGAACACACAAGAACACGCGATATAACCCGAGGTTCGGCAACCACCACAAAGGTGTCCTACTCCTCGTTGAGGAACCCACAAAGGGCCGGGTCTTTTCCAACCCTAATCCTCCACAAGCCGACCACAAAGGTCAAGGCAATCTCTTCTCAAATCTGCTCAAGGAGCGGGTGATACAAACTTCTTGGGGTCGTCCACAAATTTGGAGACTCCCAAGCAACCTCTAGCCGTCAAGGAACACGAGGTTCCAAGAGTAACAAATCCACACACGGTTAAGTTTGCAACGAGCTCAAGAACAAGAGAATGGGAGAATCGAGATGAAATTGACAGCGAGTTCGATCGAGTTCACCTCACACCGAGGGTCCTTCAAATGATTGAAGGAGATGCGATTGCGGGTGTGAAAGGTGAAATGAATGCTCTTGTTTGAAGGTTGGTCAGCCCAGAATTCGTGAGAGAGGCGAAGTAAATGAGAGAGAGAGTGTGAGGGGGTATATAAAGGATCCCCCAAAAGCTGGCAGCCGTTGGGAGAAAGTGGGCAAAAACCGGTTGAACCGGTTTCAAAACCGGTTGAACCGGTTTCTACCAGTGGGAACCCGGTCCACTGGGCTACTCAGCCGGACACTCGACCGGTTTCAAAACCGGCTGAGTAGGGTCAAAAATCGGCTCAACCGGTTTTGAAAAAATATCTGCTGCGACCTTTTTCTGACAGCTCTGACTGTCAGATAGGTCAGAGCAGAGGTGGCAGGTGAACAGTACCGAAACCGGTTGAACCGGTTTCAGGACCGGTTGAACCGGTTTCAGGGGGCTGAAACCAAACTTTGAGAATTTTGAAGGGAACAAAAGGGGAGACTTTGTGGGAAGTAAAATTTGTTTTTCTCAAGGGCATTCATGATCTAGGAAAATGATCTCCAAGGAGTTTTTCAAAAGATTTTGAACTTGGCTCGTTTCACAACTTACTTAACCGTCGTAGATCCCTCTTAATTGTACGGCGATTCCTATGACTCAAGAATTATAAATTTTGCACCGCCGTTGTTTCTTGGCACTTGGAGCACGCCATTTGATGTGGAATTTTAAATCCGCTGTGCTTTATGCTTTTATGCTCGTAAGATCTGTGCTTCTCCTGTCTGTAGAAATACTGTGTACATACTAGGAGCAAACTTGTTAGAATCTTAGTTTGTTTTGTCATTAATCACCAAAACCCTCAATTAGGGTTGATTGCACTTACAATCTCCCCCTTTTTGGTGATTGATGCCAAAACAAACTAGAATGGAAATAAGAATTAAAAGTTACAAGTACTTGCGATATAAAATCTTTTGTGTATGTGTAGCTCCCCCTAAATATGTGCATGAATTTTGCGATATTAACATTGACTTGATATGTCAATTTGCAACATATTTAGAGAGAGAACAATCAACTCTATACACAAAAATGATGAGATATGAAACATAAATGAATAAAAGGAGTAAAAGCACATTCAAGCTCATTATTGCATAGCATATGATATGAAAAAAAGTTCTACAGCTATTACAATAATGAGAGCTTGTCTCATCACATCATAAAGGTGTTTATGGCATTCAAGCCATGCATGCATCAAATAGTAGTTATTACAGACCAAGAGTTCATTACAAAAATAGAGGTACTGCATAATAAACTTTCTCCCCCTTTTTGGCATAAGAACCAAAAAGAGAGAGAGAAACGCCAAACCAATGATCACCAGTGAGGAGGAGGATGATGAGGACCGAAGAAATGGTGCGCCAGGTCAGCGGCAAAGTGTTCCTCTCCAGACTGGGCCGGAGGAGGAGTACTGCCCGAAGGGTCCTGGGGCGGAGGATAAGAGGACGATTGGCCCGGATCCCCGTGATACGAGGGCGGGACAAACTGCTCTGGATCATCAACATAAGTCTCTTCTTCTTCGACGTCATCAGCTGTTGAGAAAGGTACCCCATAAGTCGCAATCCCGTGGGCCAAACGGGCACCCATCCCACGACCACGACCTCGACCACGACCACGACCACGTGGTGTGGGAGATCCGCGGCCAGGGGAAGAGCGCGAGGCACCACCAGCAGCAGCAGCAGCAGACGGACCCGCAGAAGCATGACCACGAGAACTGGAGGGGGCTTTCCGGAGGCGCCCAGCTGGATTGTTGGGATCAATCCAGAAAGGGGTGTATGACTGATGTTGGGTACCCTTGTCAAATCTGAACTGGGTCACGACCTCAATCATCTTCATAATGAAAGGAGCATGAAGACACCCCTTCAAAGGAAAGCAGGCAGCATGAATAATTTCCTGCCATATCATGTCAAAGACATTAATCCTTTCTGAGCTGTTTGGCTTCATAAAAGAGAGCAGGACCTTGCTCTCCCCAAGGATGTTCATCTGATTTCCCCCTTTAGGAATGAGGGTCATCCTGCAGAGGGAGTTGATATAACGATAATACTTATGAATGTTGGTCGACTCCCAATACTTTCCAGATTCAGACAGATGAAGATCCTTGGCTTCTTCTCTTGTGGGCTGCCGGAAATCATGAATTTTGATCTTGTCTCCAGATATATCATCGTCAGAAAAGCCAAGAATGTGAGCAAATCGACGATAGCTCACCTTGTACCAACTACCTTCAATGAAAAAGTTCAGATAGGGGTAGTTGTAATGACTCTCCTCATCAGCAAGCTTTATCCAGAGAGTGGAGTAGAATTGAGCAATTACTTCATCATTCCAATCATATTGGAACGTCATGATATCCTTCATTTGTTTCCTTTCACAGGCCCTCAGTGCCTGTGACATCTCTGGATCCCCAATAGCTTCACAACCTTCCCAGTTAATATATCGTTGATGCAGGATTGGTTGATGCTTCTTGGGGAGAATGACTGAATTATAGAAATCCACATGGTGAAGAGTCCAAAAGCGATTTCCATCGATCCTGGCATCGCGAATACGCAATACAGGATTTTGGAAACGAAGATCCTGGAGAAGAGCAGAGCCTCCACTGGCAGTGAAGTCAGTGACTGGCTCATTGCCAGCACGCCGAGCCTCTGCCCGGTGGAGGACCAAACCGCGAATCACAGGAGCATGGGCCGGGGGAAGATCAACTTCATCGTCCTTCCCGCCATCATCATCGCTGGCAGGCTCCCATGCCTGCGGATTCGCCGCAGGTCGAGACCGCCCGGAAGGATTCCAAGATGTCCGACCGCGAGCACTATGAGACCCGGAGGCCTCAGCACCCGGCATGACATTGCCGCTTCCGCGCCCTCGCTTGGATCGAGAGCGAGGAGGAGACTCTTCATGGATTTCCTGGTCGTCCGAGGAGTCGGATTCGACCACCGACGGGTTCCTTCTACGCACCATTCTAAGAAATAAGAAATAGACCTATGATGAGCAAGGATCAAACACGTTTGAGTAGAAACGCATAAGATATTGAGCATGCACTTCAACCGTTCATATGAGCGGTTCAACTACAACGAACAATATCAAATCGCTAATCTCTAACAATGTTTGTGACAAAATGAGAATAATCTAAGTGTTGCAATCACGTAAACTAAAAAGTACCCAACAAATGATACAAATGATAATAAAAAACGCTTAGGATCGAGTACAAGGAAATAACATAGGGCAATACCTCGATCCGAAGATTGGGTCAAGAACTCCCAACGAGATGGAAGAAGATGGTGGAAACACGCCGGGAAGAACGGATCTCCAACCACTCTTCCAAACGAGTGAGGGCACGAGAGAGTGTGAAGGTGTGAGAGAGGAATGAGAGGGCGGCGGTGGCTGGAAAAATAAGACAGAGAAGGGAAGAGGAGAGAAGGGGAGACATAAAAGGGAGAGGAGTCGGCCGCCAGAAAATCGAAAACCGGTTCAACCGGTTCCAAAACCGGTTCAACCGGTTTCGAGTCAAACTGCGCAGTAAAAGCGCGCAGAAAACAGTGTTGACTGCGCGAAAATCCTGGCAGTCTGACAGCACAGACTGCAAAACTGACAGCGCAGACTGCGCAGCTGTCAGCGCAGACTGCGCGCAGACTGACGGCGCGACGGCCGAAACCGGTTCAACCGGTTTTTATACCGGTTCAACCGGTTTCCACCAGGGAGAAACCGGTTGAGTGGCCTACTCAGCCGGTTTACTCAACCAGTTTCCAGATATTGCCCAGAAGGGCTGTAATAGCACTTAGCAAATATGACATGAGATATTTTAAAGATAAAAATGATATTTCTCATTTCATATTGCTCAAACAATCAATTTTCAACCATCAAATTTGATCAAAATTTTAGTTATTAAGTCACGTTTCGAGAATCCAAGATATTTAGCTCACTCCTAAGAAAACAAAACCTAGTCTCATCAAGGGGTTTTGTGAAGATATCGGCTAGTTGATTTTCGGTGCTCACATGAAATAGTTCGATATCTCCTTTGGCTTCGTGGTCTCTCAAGAAATGGTGTCTAATGTCAATATGTTTAGTTCTAGAGTGTTGCACAGGATTGTTTGCAAGTTTTATGGCACTCTCATTGTCACACAAAAGTGGAATTTTGTTAAACTCACAACCAAAATCTCTAAGGGTTTGCTTCATCCATAACAACTATGCACAACATGCCCCAGCTGCTATGTATTCAGCTTCTGCAGTGGAAAGTGCAACACAATTTTGTTTCTTGGAACTCCATGACACTAAGGACCGCCCAAGGAATTGGCAAGTCCCAGTAGTGCTTTTTCGATCTACTTTGCAACCAGCATAATCTGAGTCAGAGTAGCCAAGCAAATCGAAAAGGGAGCCTTTAGGATACCATAATCCTAGGTTTTGGGTGTGGACTAAGTATCTTAGAATTCTCTTAACGGCTACAAGATGACAGTCTTTAGGATTTGCTTGAAAACGTGCACACATGCAAACACTCAACATTATATCAGGTCTAGATGCACATAAGTAAAGCAGTGATCCTATCATTGATCTATATAATTTTTGATCTACAGGTTTACCTTCCTCATTTAGGTCGAGATGTCCATTTGATGACATTGGAGTCTTGGCATGCTTTGCTTTGTCCATGCCAAACTTCTTGAGCATATCTTGAGTATATTTAGTTTGGCATAGAAATGTACCTTCCTTGAGTTGTTTGACTTGAAATCCCAGGAAGTATTTAAGCTCGCCCATCATAGACATCTCAAACCTGTTTGTCATCACTTTGCTAAACTCTTTACAAAAATTTTCATTAGTACTACCAAATATAATGTCATCAACATATATTTGGCACACAAATAATTCATTATCAACTTTTCGAGTAAATAAAGTAGAGTCAGCTTTTCCTATAGTAAACCCATTTTTAATTAAAAAATCTTTAAGACAGTCATACCAAGCTCTAGGGGCTTGTTTAAGACCGTAGAGTGCCTTGTGAAGAAGATAAACATGATTTGGCTTCTTTGGGTCTTCAAAGCCCGGTGGTTGCTCCACATATACTCTTTCTTGTAGTGGTCCATTTAGAAAAGCGCTCTTGACATCCATTTGATATAGCTTGAAATCATGGTTAGTAGCATAGGCAATTAATATTCTAATTGATTCTAACCTTGCTACCGGCGCATATGTTTCACCAAAATCAAGTCCTTCCACTTGAGTATAGCCTTGGGCAACCAACCGTGCCTTGTTTCTTGTGACCACGCCATGTTCATCTTGCTTGTTCCTAAAGACCCATTTAGTCCCAATCACATTTTGTTTGGGTCTTTGGACTAAGGACCAGACTTCATTCCGGGTGAAGTTGTTTAACTCCTCTTGCATGGCAATTTTCCAATCCGGATCACCCAATGCTTCTTCAACCTTAAGTGGCTCAAGAGAGGAAACAAACGAGTAAAATTCACAAAAATTAGCTAAACGAGATCGAGTTGTTACCCCTCTCCTGATGCTACCCAGGATGTTGTCCACTGGATGGTCCCTTTGAATTGTTTGATGGACTCTTGGATGAGACACTGATGGACGTCTTTGTATTTGCTCCTCCTCATCAATTGCTTCATCAAGAGGCACTTCACCATCAATACTTTCATGTTCATTTTCTACCACTGTTGGCATCCTTTGATGATTTTCTTCGTGGCTTGGATGACTTGAGGTTGATGGGTTTGCTTGGGTGGACACTTTGTCACTCACCACCCTTGTACCCACATCAACTACCTCATTGGTCATCCATAAGGTTCCTTCTTCATCATCCCTTTCTTGAGGTCTCACCTCACCTATTGCAAGTTTCTTTATGGCCTCACAAGGTAGTTCTTCATTTCCTGCAGTGTCATTAGAAACATGCCCTTGCGAGCCATTAGACTCATCAAATGTCACGTCTATCGCTATTTCAACAAGACCGGTGGTATTGTTGAAA